>VBSM01002616.1:23742793-23767355 GCA_008086735.1 Cheirogaleus medius | reverse complement strand
AGAAAAAAAAAAAGGTAATAATGAACACTGGTGATGTGGAGAAAGGGGAACTCTCATACATTGTTGGTGGGAATGTAAATTAGTGCAACCACTATGGTAAACAGTATGGAGGTTCCTCAAAAAACTGAAAATAGAACTACCATATGATCCAGCAATCCTACTGGCTGGGTATATATTCAAAGGAAGGGAAATCAGTATATTGAAGAGATATTGACCACTCCTATATTTGTTGCAGCACTATTCACATTACCCAAGATTTGAAAACAACCTAAATGTCCATTAACAGAATGGATAAGTAAGATATGGTACATAATGAAATATTATTCAGCCATAAAAATAATGAAATTCTATCATTTGCAACAACTTGGATGGAAGTGGAGGACATTATGTTAAGTGAAATAAGCCAGGCATAGAAAGATAAATTTTGCATGTTCCCATTCATATGTGGAAGATAAAAATTAAAAGAATTGAACTCATGAGCCAGAGCATAGAATGATGCTTACCAGAGGGTAGGAAGGATAGTGGAAATGATAGGGATAAAGTGGGGATAGTTAATAGGTACAAAAAACCAGTTAGATAGAATAAGTGAGACCTACTGCGTTTCCCCGAAAATAAGACAGGGTCTTATATTTATTTTTCCTCAAGAAGATGCCCTAGGGCTTATTTTCAGGGAATGTGTTATTTTTTTTAAGTACAGTACAACAATCTACATTTATTCAAATATAGTTAAGTCATCTTTTTCTGGAACATCATCATAACTCTCCAAACCCCGAATTCCATCCTGAATTTCTTGCAACTCTATTTCCTTTAGAACCATCGGCCCAATCTCTCATGTCAAGCAATAGAGCTCTCATGGGGCAGATGAGAAGGGCTGCTCGTCTTCTTTACCACTCCGTGACGAAATGCATGGGTCGTGCAGACACGCTGCGTAGCCACGCCCATCACTAGGTCTTATTTTCGAGGTAGGGCTTCTATTGCGCAAATGCTTAGAAATCCTGCTAGGGCTTATTTTATGGGTAGGTCTTATTTTTGGGGAAACACAGTAGTATTTGATAGCACAACAGGATGACAATAGTGAACAGTAATTTATTGTATATTTAAAAATAACTAAAAGAGGAGAATTGGAATGTTCCTAACACAAAGAAATGATAAATGCTTGAGGTGATGGTTACCAATGCTAACCGTGATTTGATCATTATACATTGGCTGCCTATATCAAAACATCACATGTACTCCATAAGTATATAAACCTATTGTGTACCCATAATAATTAATAATAAAAAATTTTTAAAAAGCACTGCTCTCATGGAGCTTATCTTTTAGTAGGTGAAGACCGATAATAAAAAGAAATAAGTAAACAAATTCTATACTATGTAAGAGGGGGTTAGGTGATAAGGAGAAAAAGTGAAGTAAGAGAAATGGGGAGTAGAGGTGTCCAGGATTGCTGACAACCTATATGGAAACTTGTACAGGGAGAGCCTCACACCAAAGCACGTGGCTTGGCAAGCAGAGCCTGGGCTAGATTTCAGCCCTCATTTGATCCCTTTTGACCAGGTGCTTGTATAGAATAAACATCTTCTATGACCATACAGGATGTCTCTGGAGATTTTGTCATTTAAATAGGGTGGCTTTGTAAGGACCTCAAATTTTCTTACAGCTAGAATGGGGGAGCTGTTGATAGTTTGAACAGGGGAGGCTTATGGTTTAAAAACACTACTTTGGCTGCTGTGTTGAGAATGAACTAGAGGGGACAGAGGTGGAAGCAGGGAAATATGAGAGAAAAATAATCCAAATGAGAGAGGATGATGTCACAGATAGGATGTTAATAGTGAAAGTCATGCATAGTGATCCAATCCTTGATATATTTCTGAATAGATGGAAAAAGGATTTGTTGATAGAGTGGAAATGGGGTGTGCAAGAAAGAGAGGACTCCAGGTTTTTGGCCTGAGCCATTAGAATGGTGAAGTTTCAGTGATCTGAGATGGAAAAGATTATGGGTAGACCAGGGATTGAGAGGAACATCAGGAGTTCAATTTTGGATATGTTAAATTTTAGCTGCCTATTAGAATCCAAGTGGAGATGGACAGAAGTCTAGAGTTCATAGGTCTCAAAGAGTTTCAGATATCCTCAAGAGTTGTCTATAGTCATTGTGACCACTTCCTCTTCTCTCATTCTCCTGTGAACCCATTACAGACTTTTGTTCCCTCCTCTGAAACTACTGAGGTCACCAATGAACTCCCATTGCAAAATCCAATGGCCCATTCTCTTCTTACTCAAAGAAAACTATTCTAGCTACAGGAAAAGAGCTACTTTTTACAAAACTACTCTATCAGATTAATTTGACACAGGATATCATTTCCTTTGTTTTAGAAAAACATTTAACTTGACTTCTAGAACCTCACCCTTTCCTGTACCTCATTCCTTACTGTCCACTCCTTTTCAGTCTCCTTTGCTGGTTATTCCTCATTTTCCCAAAACATGTGTTGAAGGGAGTGCCCAAGGGCTCAATACTCAGATTGTGATCTTATCCAGTCCTAAGTTTATATCTCCAGTGCAAACCTCTTCTCCCAATTCCAGACTCATGCCTACTGGACACCTCCACATGGATGTCTAATATCACATTCAAACTTAACTATCCAAAATCAAACACCTATTCTCCCACCCCCTTGCTCTCCTGCAGTCATCTTTCACAACTCAGACACAGCAACTCCATGCTCCTCATTACTCAGATCAGATTGACTCAATCATTCCTGACTCTCTCCCCTTTTTACCCTCATACCCATATCTACTACATCAGACACTCTTTTCAGATCTACTTCAAAACACATCCACTGCTACCATGCTGTCCACGACAAACATCTCTTATCTGAATTATAGAACTAGTCTCCTAACTGGTTTCCCTGCTATTACACTTTGCATTCTACAGTCTATTTCCACAAAGTAGTCAGAAAGATCGTTTTAAAATATAAGTTAAACCATGCCACCCATTTATTGAAAGCTTTCCGTATTATTTAGAGTAAAAGCACAAGTCCTTCTGTTATCCCACATGCCCCAAAGTGATTCGTAGCGCTCACTTCCCCCACCGGCCTTGACCCCATCTCCTCCCACTCTCCCCTTCCTTCGCTATGTGCTATAGTTTGAATGTAACCACCAAAGTCATGTGTTGGAAACTTGATCCTCAATGCGGTGGTGTTGGGAGGTGGGGCCTAATGGGAAGTATTTGAGTCATGGGGGCACCTCCCTAATGAATGGATTAATGCCATTATCTTGGGAGTGGGTTTATTGCAAAAGGATAAGTTCCCTCTCCCCCACCTGTCTTCTCTTGCCCTTCCACCTTCCACCATGGGATAATATAGTAAGAAGGCTCTCAACAGATGCCGGCCCCTCAACCTTGGATTTCTCAACCTCCAAAACTATGAGCTAATAAATTTATGTTTGTTATGAATTACCCAGTCTGTGGTATTTTGTTATAGCAGCACAAAATGGACTAAGACACTATGCTACAGGCACCATGGCCTCTCTGCTCTTCTTGAAGACACTAAGCAGGCTTGTCCTCAAGCCTTTTGCCCCTGCATTTCTCTCTTCTTAAAACCCTGTTCCCTCAGGTACTGACATGTCCTTCAGGTCTCTGCTAAAATGCCACCTTACCAGAGAGGCTTCCCTGACCACCCAAATAAGTACTGTACAAACTATGCTTCTCTGTCATGCTTGCCTGCTTCATTTTTCCCACTACTCTGTCCATCATCTCCTGACATCTACTTATTTATTTGTCTCTGTCCACTAGAATGGAATGTCATGAGGACAGGGATGTGGTCTGATTTTTTTTTGTTTTTACTATTGAATCTCCAACACCCAGGAAAGTGGCCAGTGTGTAGTTAGTTCTCAGTAAACATTTGTTGGATGAATAAACACATGGATGAAGAATGATGGCAGTATGTGTCAAACCAGTGACAGTGGAGATGTGTGGCAGCCAGCCTCCAAGATGGTCCCAGGGGTCCCTGCCTCTGGAATTCATGCTCTTGCATAAGCCCCTCCTACAGTTTACAGGCTGACCAACATGTGTAACCAATAGCAGAAATGACAATATGTGACTTCCAAGGCAGGGTCACAAAGGTCATTCTGGCTTCTACCTCACCCACTCTCTTAGATTCCATTATGTCATGAGGATCCTCAAGCAGCCTGTGGAGAGGCCCATGCAGGAAGAAACTGAGGCTCCTGCTAAGAAGCAGCACCATGAGAGAGAACTCTCATGGAAGCAGGTCTTGAATCCTAGTCAAGCCTTCAGGTGAGTGCAGCTCTGGCCAACATGCTGACCATAACTTCATGAGAAAACCCAAGCCAGAACACTCTGACTGCACTGCTCCCAAACCCCTGAGCCACAGAAACTGTGTGAGATAAAACATGTTTATTGTGGCTGTAAGCCACTAAATTTCAGGGTAATCTGTTATGCCACAGTCACCATGGCCTTTTTATTGGTTCTCCTTGGAACTTTTGCACTTGCTTTTCCTTCCTTGTAAATCTTTGTTTCCTCAGACAGTTACATGACTTAATCTCTTACTTTCTTCAAGTCTTTGCTAAAATGTCATGCTATGCAGCAGTAGATAACAAATACAGGATGTGTTTGAGATATCCGGGAGGTAGATGCAGCAGGATTTAGCAATTGATTGGCTATCAGGGATAAGAGACAGAGGAAAGAGTTAAAATGATTCTTAAAGTATTGGCTTGTGTAACGAGCTTGTGACATTCTCTGATTTAGAGAAACAGGTTGGGGGCAGAGATTATATTAATAAATTTAGTTTTGGACCTGCTAAATTTGAAATGTCTAAGACATAACTAAAGTGGAGATGTCCAGCATGCAGGCAGATATACCATCTGCAACACAGAAGAAAGATCTGGGCTGGAAATAAAGAGCTTGAAATCAGGGCCAGCTACACCATTTTCAGGGTCCAGTGCAAAATGAAAATACAGAGTCTTCTGTGCAAAGAGCACATGAGGCCTACCAGCTGCCAGGTCACCCTACAGCTAGTTCCAGGATTGACAAACCATGCTCTGGCTGGGGGCAGGAGAGTTGAGTCAGGTATTTCCCCTTCCCACAACCAACATTGGAGGGACGACCTCCAAGAGATAGAACTTCTGTGCCAGCATGCACTTGCATAGGGCTTGGACAAAAGGCTCTCCCCCGTGAATCTTCCACTGGGAGAATTTCGAGATGGCAACCACAGACCATTAAACCCCTAAGTGTTAGGCCTTCCCGAGTCTAGGACCTTGTGTGAATGCACTGTTTGAATGCTCATGAAACTGGCCCTGCTTTTAACAGATGGTAAAGTTATAGGACTGAATGAGTTCTATAGGGAAAGATAAGAAGAAAAGAGGCCCAAGGACTGAAGCTGGAGAAGCGCCAACATTTATGGGATTAAACATAGTATCCTGGTGGCCAAAGGTTGTAGTTAATCAGAAGATAAATGAATGAGAAAATATTTGTTTTGTGATCCCTGACTTGGAAAAGCTTTGCAAATGCAAACAAACTGGCCATACATTGTTAAGAACATTTTATTTCACAAAGTATTTTTGATATGGATGATAATTCTTCAGGGCCAACGGTGTGGTTCCTACACAGGCCAATTATCTTGATTATTTTTGAGGCATATATTGCTCAATTGGAAAAAAAATGTATGAGAGAAGCTGTAGGGAATTAAATGGATTAGAGGAAAGAATGGGACTTACTAATGATAGACTCACAGCTAACCTAAGTAAATAATTCATTTCCCTTCTAGCAACAGTTACCTTTACATATGAGACCAGCAATGTCTCTTTGTAACATTTATCAAGCAAGAAAAATGTAAACTCTAAAGTCATTCCAAATGACTCATTGAAACTTGTTGCAAAATCAACCACAATAATTTTCTAACTACAAATTCACTTTGAGTGAAGTCTTAGTACATAAAAATCAGAACATTTGGTAAGAGAACTGTGGCAGTGAGTTGATGAGACTTTTAGAGTTTAGAATCGGTGAAAAAAAATTTTTTTTTAAATGGATTTGGAAATGTCTCTGGAGGTGGTTTACCAAGTGGCTAAGAACAGATTCTGGAACAAGCTGCTTGGGTTTGAATCCAAGCTCTATCACTTACTCAGTCCTTGTGTGATTTTGGACAAGCTACCCAGTCACCTGGTGCCTGAATAAAAGTGTGATAACAATTCCTAGGGTTGTTATGAGGATTAAATGAATGAATGTTTGTAAAACATTTAGACCTGTACCTAGCACATAAAAAGCACTATGTAAGCATTTGTTAAATGAGAATTGTGAAAACTGACCAGGTAACCAAAATACCTCTGGAGTTTCTACTTTAGTAAGTTTCACAAGCTCAGGGAAGAGAGTTCAGTGAAAGAAAACAATCTCCTCTTCTCATCAGAGTACTGTATTGTTTTCTCTTTATAAGCAAAACAATTCTCTTTATTCAAAAAAGTACCTTAAGAAGCAAGTATAGTATTTCCTGGATATTTTCTTAAAAGTAATTTCATTGTGTCTTTTAATGCACATTCATGGCTATTTTCCCACCTAATATCGGTCTTAATGTTTTCTTTCTTTCATATAGAACATTAAAAATAAGTATATGTGGGAAAATAAAATGTACAAATTTCGTGTTATTGTAACAATCCTGGTACTTCGGTGGAAAAAACATAAACAATTCCAATCAGCAGTTGTTAGACGATAATAAATACAACAAAGGTTTCAAACACACCTTCTAGCCCCTTTGAGAAGTCAAAATCGACTCATCTGAATTCACCACCATTTTTGAAAAAAGTTCTGTAGACACACGATTCAAGGAACCTGCAGTTTAAACTACGCCAAGGGTCTTAAAAATATATATTAAATACCTTTGTATTTGGCCCATTGCTCCCTCTGGTCTCTAGAAATGCATTTTTTTTTAAAAAAAAACTCTGCCTTAATTTTGTTTCCTCTTGTTATTGTAGCTTTCTACGTTGCTTTAGAAAAGAATTTACATCTAACTATGCCGGTCTTGCGCTTTTTGCCTCTGACACAGAGGACTGATTGCCATTGTCCAAATGGGCTGCCCGCTCGGGCGACCGTCTTGCGACCACTCCCTGTGTGCGCCCGCGAGGGCGGGGTAGAGGGCGCTTCTCTCGTCTCCGCAACCTCAATTGATGCGGAAGTCCTGCCTTTGTGCACACGTATCTTTAAAAGATTCTCTCTCTCTTCTGTTACTAATTCTTTACGAGTTTTGCCTCTGTTTGCGCCCCTGTAATCTTTGTCTTCTGTAATCTTACAACCTTCCCCTACAGATTACACTTGAGCCCACTTTGGACTTAGCCATTTACTTAAAGATCCCCTATTATTAGCTCCACGTCGCCTTCTAAACGCCCTTCAAACGTGGTCGCCTCCAGGGTTCTTCATGTGAGCTGAAGCAGCAATTTTTCCCTCTCCAGTATCAGATGTCAGAGAAAGCAAGCCCCAGTGTGTGCCAAAAGGTGACCTTAGAACCCAGAGCTGCCCCGTTTGGGGGCAACGTTTGGGGCACCCCGTCCACCCCAACCCTCCCGCGTGCCCGCCTTCCCCTGCGGCGAGTTCCCCCGCGAGCAGGACGCAATCGCGAACTACTCCCTCTCGCCTCCCGACTTCCTTCTGGGCGCCTAATAAAACCCGGGGAAGTTCAATCATTCCGCAGCGAGCTCGCCGGGCGCACTGGGCATGCTCAGTCGCCGGCCGCGCTGGGCTGGCGAGAGGCTTCCTTGGGCGCCGGGCTCGGGTCTGCGGCCGCCTTGGCTCGGCTTCCCCGGGCGCGGGCTGGGCAGAGCGGCCCCTGAGCCGAGCGACGCGCGCCCCGCCGGCCCCCGCCGCGGTCCCCGGGAGCGGCGCTTCGCTCCGGAGCCCCCAACCGCGCGCCAAGCTCGGAGCCGCCTTCTGGGGGAGACATGCAGAAGATAACCAGGAACGTTCTGCTAGACATGGAGGAGGAGGAGGACGACGAGGACGATGGGGATATCGGTGAGTAAGGGGGTCCCCGCGTCTCCATCCGAAAGCCCGAGCCGATGCGGCAAGGAGTTCGGGGATTGCGCGGGGGCGCTGGACTCTCTGCGGGGGAGGTTGGCCGGGACCCTCGGCCGCGCCGGGAAGGGGCGCAGGGAGCCCGCCAGTGCGGCCCGCCCGCCGGCTCAGGCCCGGCTGCGGCCCCGGGGGGCTTGGGAGCGGTCGCCCAGAGGACAGTCTCCGGACGGAAAGGGGTACAGCCTCTGAAAAGTCACGGCGGATACGGGGGCGCCTCGGCGGGTGGAAGTCTCCACTCAGAAGCAACTTTTGGGTCATTTCCTCCGCCTCCCACTAGGCTGGGTATTGCAGAGATTCCGGGCGCAGGGGCGAGCCCATACATAGGCGGGTCTCGGGGAGCGGGCCCGAGTTTGGCGAGCAGGGTGTGACCCACCTGAATCCTCTTAAAAGTAAAAGCAAACCGACGACGGTCTGGGAGGGTTGGGGCGGGGCAGGGCGGCCCTGGAAAGTGATTTGTGTCCGGTAGGCGCGGGCTGGGTACCTTTTTCCCAAAGCAGAGCCCCCAGGGGAAGTGATCAGAGAGGAATGCCTCCGGGCAGGGTGGACCGCAGGGCATTTTCTACTCCTCCTGACGGGCCCTGGAGCTTGGGGAGCCAGCCTGGGGTACCCCATTTCTAGTTAGAGTTAAACATGCATAGAAGTGGTAGGCGGAACGGAGGAACAGCTGCTTAAGAGTGAAAAAGCAAACAAAAGGGGTGGGAGGAGTTGAAGGGGAAACGTATGGGAGGAGTAGAGAGAAAATCAGGTCCCTAAAGAGAACACTGACTAGGAATGATGACATATTAGGTCCCTCCAGAAGACTGTAATTAAATTACCACGCCGGTCTGTTGTGGCGACTCCAGCGCAGTCGCCACAGCTGGATGGCAAATCAATTTTAAAACAGAACAGTTCCTGCCCATGACCTGAGGCCCTGTTCATCTCTAATAACTTTAAAAGTAACTTAATTTAAGGAGTCGGGTGTGGTTTTTCTTTTACATTTTAGATACTGATCATTTAAATCGGAAGAATTTGATAACTTCCTGGTTGTCCTGGTACGAATTGAATATAGGGGATTACACCCCATGGCTTAGTTTTACCTTTCATTCGTTTGAGAACAATTTCTTAGGTATTCCTCCTTATGGAGGGAGCAAATACTGAAGCTTACCGGTTGTTGATCTGCCTAGCTTCTCACACTTTCAAACCCAGGTTTTTTGACTTGCGAGACCAGTGCAAATTAATACTCTTTCCGCCTGATCACTCTGGCTTGTCAGATAATATATGATACTCCTCTTTAGGAAGATTTAGTAGTAAGGGATGATTACATAAAAATAGAAATCATAGTAAAGTTATAATAAAATTAGCACTGTCTGTTTCCTAGGAAAATACTCGTCTGTTATGGTGAGGTGTTTCTGTTTATATTGAGTATTTTAAATAAATGAGGGTAAAAGTGCACATGGAAATTGAAGTAAGCAAGAGGCTCTGAGCTTTATTTGTTCCACTGTGCCGTCAACAGATCTCAGTTTAGAAAGAACTAATTTGGTCTAGTGTGTGTTTACCTGATGAGGCATTATAAAAATTCATCTTAAGTTTACGGCGATAGCTCTTTTTATTTTTAATGACGTATAATTCATGCTCGTTCTATCAAGTCAAACAGTGTGGATATATAAGAAAAACTTAAATATCTCTACCTTTCCTCATGCCACTCTTCAGAACGTACTCATATTAATACTTTACTGTGTATAGGGGTCAACGCAACATGTTTTATGTCAACAGATATCATTTAAACATATCTCAGCAATTTTTGGTGGTTCATTTGGGTATAAAAATTTACTGTGGGTTGCAATGACTTTATATCAGAAAATATTTTACCATGCCAATAGAAAGTTATGCCATTATAAAATAATAAGCCTTTTTAAATGTTACCAGAAGTAGGCTGATAGTGGTGCAGAGCCTTTTACGAAATAATTAAAATTTCCAACCATGGAAGAGGAGATTGGGGAAATGAAGATCATAATTTTAACCTCTGCTCTAGTTTTGTAATGCAGGGCTATGTTAAAACTATTGACTAATACATTTTTCCAACTCCTTGATTGTCACTGCCAATAGTTGTATAATAGCTTAACACCCACTTGGGTACTGAAAATCTCTGTAAAATCCCTCTGTAAGTATTAACTTTATAATTCAGAGCAGGAGAATTATTTAGATACAAGTTCCTGGATATACCAACTGACATTATTTTGGCCTAATTTGTAAGAAACAAAAAAGCAAAACTTTTCTGACTACATGTGGCCCCTGATTACATCATGGAGATGTTTTAGTACATATATGGAAGTGTGCCTGCTAGTAGGCTGGGATTGAGGGCCTTTTTAACAGTGGGTTCCTGCTTACTTTTGAAGCACTGTTCAATACTTTAAGTGCCAGGGTTGTCTCATAGTTTAGATAAACTGATCTGGAGAATCAAAGATGGTAAATCTCACCATGGGTGTCTTTCCTTTGTTTGCCCAAAAGTTTCCTCATGAGGCAACCTGTTGGCATGAAAACATTTTTGCAAAAGGCCCCTTGTTTTCTAATGCAACTCCAACAACCAACCACAGATGTTACATCCAGGCAGTAGGGTCAGGAAATTTGTGGCTTGTAGCCCTTGTTGAGCTGATGGAAACCACAGGTCTTTGCCAGCCCCTGGGAGGCAGGTTGTATACTCCACTGCCTAGTGTGCAGAAGAGTGTCCTTGGCTGCTTTGTGTCTAGTCCCCCGCCCACCTCCCGAGAATTAATGAATTAAATTCATCTCTTCCTGTTGATGTAGAAAGTGATAGAAACATCTTTTATAGGCAGAATGTAGAAATCAGATTAGTATGCTGTTTATTTTGTTTCTTGCATTCTCTATGGTTGAACTTTGCTGACAAAGGAAAAGTGGTTCCAAAAAAGAAGGGAACTATCAGGGACTACTCAGATTGTTCAGACAAAGAGGTTTTGTTTACATGGTTGGTTGGTTGATTTCTTTGGGTTCTCAGTCTGTGTATGGTAGAGCTTATTCTCTGATTCCCATCACTAATGGTCATGTCATTGGGGGGTGGACAGAGGCCATGGTCTATTATCTCTGAGAGGCAGTGATCCAACTGTACCTCTCAAGTGCATTTATTGGCTCCCCTTTCACTATCACATTTTGAGATAGACTTATCTTCCTACACCACCTCACCTCATTACCTACGTCATGGTTTAATCACCTGCAAATCTGGTCCTAACCCCAGATTTACTTCATCAACATCAATTGAGCAATCCTTCTGTGCTAGGTGCAGACATAGTTGCTGGGTTAGCTGTTGGGAGACTAAAAATGAGTAAGACATACCTATGTCCTCTAGGAGAAGGATTCCTTGGAACCAGATTACAATTTTGTGACATACATATGGTGTTTGGTCTTTGTCCAGTTTCCTGGCATACAACTCCTTGGAATTTTCAAAGTGATCAGTGTCATCATATGCTAATAAGTTGACTGGTGGCTGGCAGCCCCTACTTAGGTAGCTTCAGGATTGGCGCTGGTCACTGGAAAGACCAAGGCAGGATTAGAGGGTTGGGACTTTCAGCCCCACCCCCTAAACTCCAGGGTGGGGAGAAAGGAGCTGAAGGTTAAGTTGATCACCAGTGGCCAGCGATTTGATCAATCATGCCTGTGTAAGGAATCCTCCATAAAAACCCAAAAGTTCTGTGAGCCTCTCTACCAAATCAGTAGAACCTAAGAGGGGGTTATAGGAACTCCAACTTATAGCTGGTTGGTTACAAGAACAGACAAAACAACCTGGGTTTTTAATTAGCATTGGAAGTGGGGGGAAGTCTTGTGGGACTGAGCTCTCAACCTGTGGAATCTGATGCTATCCTCACGTAGATGGTATCAGAATTGAATTGATTTAGGGGACACCCAGCTGGTGTCCATTGCTGATGTTACAGCCTTATGAGGTTCATTGACCACTGCTCTAGAGGAAGCCAGTGCACTGAGACAGCAGGGGTTATATAGCAGAGAAAGAGTTTAATATTACAGGTGCCATGCAAGGAGATGGGAGGAAGTTCTCAAATCTATCTCCGCAAGAATTTGGGAGTAAAGGTTTTTAAAGATAGTTTGGTGGATAAAAGGCTAAGCAATTGGGTCTGCTAATTGGCTTGGTTCTGGGAGGAGCCATAGGGGTGTAGAAATTGTCTTCTTTGCTGAGTCAGATCTTGGATGGGGGTCACAAGACCAGTTGAGTCAGTTCCTTGGTATGGGCCACCGGTTTGGGTCTGGATGGGTGAGCCATCCCATTGGAATGCAGGGCCTGGAAGATATCTCAAAAATTAGCCTTAGGTTTCACAAAGGTGATGTTATCTATGGGAACAGTGAAGAAAGCTAAGAATCCTTATGACCATCAGCTATGTGGCTCCTGAGTAGTAACCGATTATAGGACAGCAAGCTAGGGAACAATGGTTGGTTTTATATATATATATATATATATATATATTTCCTCTACCACAGTTCTCACTTTGTGGCCCTTTAATTTATAAAGGGCAGTTTCACCAAAGGACTACTTGCTTGATGTATGGAAGGGGGGCACCCCACACATCTGGCCACAGAAGTATTCAGTGTTGATTGTGTTGTGACAGTATAGCAAGAGAAACTGAGTTTGTTTTCCTGTATTAGATATATCATCAGACAGATATTTTCAGTAAGTGCCATTATTGAGGTATGCACAAAGTGGGAGGAAGATGGGACAGAGTTTCACGGAAGAGATTGTTGGGCCAGGTGTTGAAGGACCAGGCAGGTGCAATGGACAGAGTGCCTGAGGACAGTCTGGAGTTCTGAGTAGTTGCCTATGGTGGGAGGCTGGGGAGAAGAGTGTGGCTACACCATGAAGAATTCTCCATATACTTTAAGGATTTTGAATTTTACCCTGTACGTGGTTTGGAGCTCCTGAAAGATTTTAAGGAAAGGGGTGATAGGATTCAATTTGCTTTTGGAAAGGTCTCCCTAGCAGCATATTCTAAAATGGGTTGGAGGAGGTAGAGGGAAGCCTTTGCAGTAGTTGGGCTGGCGGATGCCCACAGAGGCCAGAGGGAAAGAGAGGAATGGGTTTGAGAGTTTTATGAAAAAGGCAGTATCTGTAAGGTCTGAGAAACTGATTGTTTCCAGCATGCAGAGAGGAGCCCAGGATGACTCTTGGACTTGAGTTGAGTGATTAGACAGAAAGTGGCAGCTGGAGGGGAGAATGTTTTATTGTTCCAACAAGTCTTACGTAATAATTTTCTCCTCTGCTTTGGCTCAGATCATTCCCTTTCTCAGTAATTTCAGCCTCACCCTTCTTTTTCTCAGGGGCTGCCTTTGATATTATGATATATATATATATATATATATATATATATACACACACACACACACACACACACACACACACCTACATACTGGTTTTCATCCACAGTTCCTGACTCATAACTCCCATAGACCTTGTTATAATGTTGAAGTGCTCTAGACCTCAGAACCAGACATCAGAAAACAGAATCTGTCTCTGTGACCCTTTCCTGTCTGCTTTTCACCTGCTCCTTTTTCTCTACAAGGCAGACCTTAGAAACTAAAAGTATAATATTCTCCTACCTCTCTTTGTATGAGCTGGCCATAATGAAAGGGGTCCTGCCCCATACCCTGGAGGATGGAATGCTGCACAGAGAGGCCAAGAAGAATCTGGCCAGACAGAGCTTGCCGGGTTTCTCCACTCAGTCTTTTAGTGTTAGATCATATCCTTTTTGTCCAATCACATTTCCACATGGTTGTTCATGCTTCAGTCATGCCCATCCAATGAAGTCTCTGTAAAAGGTCCAAGAGAAAAGGGTTTGGGGAGCTTCTGGATAGCTGAACAGTGGAGGTGCCTGAGGGAGGGCATGGAAGCTCCACACCCCTTCTTACATGCCTTGCCCTATGCATCTCTTTATCCATATCCCTCGAAATATCTTTTATTTTATTTTATTTTTTTTTTGAGACAGTCTCACTCTGTTGCCCCACCTTGAGTGCAGTGGCGTCATCATAGCTCACAGCAACCTCAAACCCCTGGGCTCAAGCGATCCTCCTGCCTCAGCCTGCTCAGTAGCTGGGATTACAGGCTCATACCACGGCACCTGGCTAATTTTTTCTATTTTTGGTAGAGACGGGTCTTACTCAGGCTGGTCTTAAACTCCTGAGCTCAAGTGATCGATCAAGCTCAATCCTAGCCTCCCAGAGTGCTAGGATTACAGGCTGTGAGCTGCTACACCCAGCCCAGAAAATTATTATTGATCCTTCTAGCGCAAAGTGCTCACCAGTGAACTCTCACACTTATTTTTCTGTTCTGTGCAATTAACGTCAATTCTGTTTTATCGTTTCGTTTATTATTCCCACAATTAGAGTGTAAATTTCTTGGTGACTAGATCTAAGTCATTTGGGTCTTCTAGAGATCATGCAAGATATTCTAAATGTTGTAGACATTCCATTGTTATAATTTTAAAAAATTGCCTGTCTTCCTCACCCTCCTCTAAAATGTAAGCTCCCTGAAGGCAGGTACCTTGTTGTGTTTTGTAAACTACAGCCCTCATAGTGCTGTGGTAGGAGCCAACCAAGTAATTGTTGCAAGAATGAAGGTTTGCTCTTTCAAAATAATTTGATTAACATAATGCTTAGTGGTTTTATGGCCCTGGTACAGTTCTCTTCTTCTCTGGCACTTTGAGATACCCCCAGTTATCTGTTCTAAAACTGTTGAGTGTGCATGTTCTGCCAGGCACTTTGCTGGGTTCATGGGTCCCTGCCATTCAGTATCTCACTGTGTAGAAAGGAGACAGATAATGGAAAGAGATAATTGCAGTAACTTGTGATTAATGCTGTAATCAAGATGTGTACCAGGTTCAGTGGTGGCATCAAGGAGAAAGTGTATAACCTTGCTTAGGAGAATCCAGGACAGATCTACAGAGATAGTACCTGAGCCAGCCCTGGAAGGATAAGAAGACAGGTGAGGGAATGGGGCCAAGACAGCAGAGCACCCGGGGTATTCCTAAAGGCATGATGGTTTCTCAAAAGATAAACCTTGATACTATCCTCGCCTTATTCAATATGGCAAGGGGATCATATATTATATACATATCATATATATACACACACTCTACCAAGGAGATGACAGATAAAAAAAACAAAACAAAGCAAACTGTCCTTAAAGCCTCTTTTAGCATAGTCAGTCGTGCCCTTTTCATAAACTTTTTGTTAGTTTCAAATCCAGACTCATGATTTATCTTCTGTGTTCTAACTCTCAAGTAAAATAATTGCTTTCCAGAAGGTTCCTCAGTCTCTTATAATACTCATTGTTCTTTGGATCTGAGACAAATATAGCTCTAAAAGAGTAAGAGTTACACACACACCCCTTTCTGTTTTCTCAAGGGGTTGCAACAGTCATGCATGTTGATTGCACTACATTTATTATTTTTCTCCTTTTAAAAATGTAGAAATTTAGACCAAAAGTGCCTTTGAAAATTTCTATCAGATGTATGCTTTTAATTCTGATATTCTTGAGGGGAGAATATAAAATATTATTAAGAATTACATAAGCTAGCCTTGAGTTAAAGGATGATATTGAATTCTGAAAGTGGTATTTGTAGTAGCTCAGATTAAAATGATTATATTTTAATGAGTTTTCACTCTAGCTAATACTTTAGGTTTTCTTCTATTATACTGTACTTAGTTTGTATTTTGTAGTCTTGCTGATTCAGTACATCTTAACCAAAAGCTATAGTCTTATAGGGAGAAGCTTTATCTTACTCATCTTTGTATCCCACAGCCTGAATATCATAATGCTTTTCACATGGTAGATGCTCAGCAAAACATTTGTTATAGGACTGTTTTATAGATTTTAATAGAAGCTTTGTATGCTATATGATTTAAGATGCCTGATCTGTTTTTGATACAATGCATTCAGGGCTGGGTCTGTGCAAAAATGGCTAGTTTTAGAACAGAAAACATCATTTCCAATTACCTTCAACCAAGGAAATGTACTACTTGACTGATTGGTAAATCTTATGTAAAGATAGAAATTGTGGGAATTTAATACAATCAAATGATTGTCTTATGTAACTTTTTTTTTTACTTTTCCTTTTTGTCTTTTTAGTAGTGCAGGTAAAATTAGCATCCATCCTAAGAAGCAGCCAGTTTGAAGAATACTAGATGAATAAGTCAACAATAGAATATTTTGGACATGGACCAGAGAGCAATTCAGATACTATTCAGCCAAAGCATATCAGTTGGAACGTTTGTGTATAAGACAAGTTGAAGGGTTAATAGGCAACTTTCTCTACCATGGTATTTATTACTGCTCTGGCTACATGTCTGAATACTAATCGAAAGATCTTGCTGCAGTAAGTTATTCAGCAGCCAAAAATACAAATGAAAGAAAATATATTCTTTTGTGAAATCCAGATGTTGCTTTTATATTTAATGCTTTCATTCTAGGACATTAAAATTCTGCTATTTCCCACATTATTTTAAAATATAAATACTTGAAATTGGGGGAAAAAAGGATATTGGTCTTTAAAATTCACTTTTCTATAATGTTTATTTTAACTTTGGCAGAACTTTAGCCCTAGGTCAAAGTCATGTAAATAGATTTTTTTTTTTACAAAGTACAATTATGCAAATTATAGGCTTATTTATAAAGCTTGTTTTATATAAACTGGGATTGTGTTTATGTAATTAAATTTGTCATGATTTCTCCAGGCATTCTATCTAGATGTTTGTAAAATAATCTTTGGCTTTGCACAGACAAAATGATGGGCTACATTTTTCTTGTGGCATCACATAGACACAATCTTAAGCATGTTTCTTTTTTCCTGAGTTGTACTAAGTTTTAAAGAAAAATTATTTCCCATTAAATTCTAAACAAAGAGAATACGTTCTCCCTGAATATAAAACTCAGTCAGATCCTTAACTTTATTTATTTATTTATGAATGAATGAATGACAGTGTCTTGCTCAGTTGCCGGGGCTTAAGTACCATGGCATCAGCCTAGCTCACAGCAACATCAGACTCCTAGGCTCAAGTGATCCTCCTGCCTCAACCTCCTGAGTAGCTGGGCCTACGTATAGGTCAGCCCTACCATGCCTAGCTAATTCTTTCTGTTTTTAGTAGAGACAGGGTCTCATTGTTGCTCTGGCTGATCTTGAACTCCTGAGTTCAAGTGATCCTCCCGCCTTGGCTTCTCAGAGTGCTAGGATTACAGGCATGAGCCACTGTGCCCGGCCCCTTAACATTATTTTTAAAGTTTGTTATAATTTATATTATGATTTTAAACAATTGCATTAATTGTTACTTTGTTTCCTTTTACTGTTACTTACTAAAAAAGCCCAGAACACTTTAATTGTATAAAACATTATACTTTTTCTTTAAAAAAAAAAAAATGAAAAAGCAAAATCCACCATTATTTTCTAAGTGGGAAAAATAGTATAGAAACAATATATAATAAATTTAGTGATCTTAGATGCTGCTTAGAAAGAAAGAAAAATATATTTTAAAGAGGGCTTCTCAGTTTCTTTGGGGGGAAATTAATCCCTTAAAAGTTCAGAAAAAAAATCATAAGGAAGAAAGATGAGCCTGTTTAAAGGTAATTGGCTGTGTTGATATAGAGTGGTAAGAAGGGAAGATGAAAGTCTTGCCATCAGATGACCTGAGTTTTTGGTCACCTAGCACCTTGTGCTATGTCTCCTAGAATCTATCACCTGGGGCAGGTTTCTCAGCCTCTCTCAGCCTGTTTCTTTAGTCCTGCATGGTTGCTGGGAGGACGCCAGTTGGTATGCATGTTACTGGGAAGGGGCCCTTTTCACTCGGACACTTATGCGTGGCAGTTGCAATATCACCCTCATAATAATTTTTTTTTTTTAAAACAGTCATGGGAAATGCTACTCTTTACCTCACATTGCTAAGTCCTTTCCCCTCAAACATTGCTGTCTGCTTTGTGTTGTACTGTGCCATGTTATGCATGCAGGGACTGCTCAGTAAATGTCAGGTTAAGGATAATCAAGACAGGGGCTGTGTTGCAGACACATGTACTTGAAGATAAAGGAGTTGAAAAACAGCGTGTGGTTTCTACAAAGAGATAATTATTGTGCGTGTGTGTTTCCCTATACTCTCACAGATCATCTGATAATGTTTTCCAAATTCCAGGAAACCTATTTTAGGGGGAATCCCTTTCCGAGAATCTTAGCAAAAGACCCACGGGAGGCTCCCAGTAAACGGCTCATGAGTGTAGAAACTGTGGTTTCTACAGTGGCCCCTATGGCCTGTCCCCTTCTCCTGTTTGCTGTTAGGAATTCTAACTAAAGTGAGCACGTTCCTTTATGTCGTCATATAATTGAATGCACAAGAAGTGAGGAAGGAGGCACTTACGAAAAAAGTGAATAGCTTTTATTACAACTGGAGCCTTTCAAATGTCACAGGAGAACAGAGGAGAGGGAAATTAGCGGTGAGATCCTTAGTGGTCAGGGGTCTGTATGATTCCGTTGTTAGCACTGGAAATGCAGAAACAGGGAGGAATCTTTCAGAGTTCGCTGTTCGTGGAGGGAGGGCAGGCAGGCAGGCAGGCAGCATGCGAAGAGGGGAAGACGGCTTGATGATCTGATGTTTAAAACCTGTTTGACCTCTTCATCTTTCCCACCCTCTACTTTCCCAGTTTATGACCGTTGATTGTGTATTCAGGAAGTATCAGTTTCTGCCCCTTGTTTCTCTAAATGTCTTCTAAAATTGGGGACCCTGTTCTCTGCACACTTTCAGAGGGCTATGGGCATGCCTTGGGAATCTAAATCCACTTGGATGTGGCAGGGAGGAGAGACCAGGCCATGTGCTAGAGGAGACCCACCCTCCTTCCCCCAAAACCCTGGCTTAAGTGTAGGTATTAGAGATCAGGTGAAGTGATCTTTTCTCAGGGATTTGAAGATGAAAACCTGAATTAGATTACAGGTATCTTTCTGGAGATTAAAAGAAAAGGAAGACTCTTCCCTGGGGTGAGAGATTATTTCTTCTGTTTGTTATAGATAGCCTAATCTTAATTTGGTCAAGGGTGTGGACTGGCATCCTATTGTACTGTGAGGAAGAAAGGGACCTGTGGTCCTTGTGATGACCCCATGTCAGCTCCTTTTCCTGCTCTTTGGATGCCTGCCAGGCCCCGCAGAGCCCTTTACCCTACCTCTGACCCAATATTTTCACCAGACGGCAGCCTGGTTCTGCCCAGAGATGGAGACCCACCACTCCTTAACCTTTAGTTTTAGACAGATGTGAGTTCAAATTCTGGCACATTTATTAGTTATGTGACCTTGAGTGATTAACACAGCTTTCCCCTTCTCTGTAAAATGGAGCTAAGATTAGAGCCTACTTCGTATAAAATGGTTGTATCAAATGAAGAATGCCATTTAAAAATCTTACTTTCCAGGATGGTGGTGCCTGATACCCTAAGAGCCCTCCATAATTATAAGCTAATGTTATTAATATTAATAGGCAGCTGTTTTTACCTAAATCTTTAACCCAGATGTACCTCTTTTTTTTAAAGCACGAAACGAGGTTTATTGAGAGGAGAAAGATAGGATTATAGAACAAGTGCAAGATACATTCACACAGATGAGGATTGGACCCCTTGTTGTAACAAAAAGGGCCTCTTTTGTTTTTTATTAGAGATTTCACCTTTATCCCAAGGCTATACCTTCCACTTATACAGCTCATTGTCACTTTTGGTCTTTTTCATTAAAGTGGGAGTATCTTGGGAACTTTTGCCTCAGTGAGCAGCATAGTGCCTGACATGTAGTAGGTGATCAATAAGTTTTTATTAAACGAATAAGTAAATAAATGAAGGATATTGATTATTGAAGATCTGTGTGGTATGACTGGAAAGAAAGGCCCTTTGGATATTGATCAGTCCTTGGGCAGGTTCTTATAACTTTGCAGCCTTGATTTCCGTATCAGAAAAGTGTAGTAGGGATAATAATACACAAGAGGTAATAATACTTTACTGGATTTTTATAAGGGTTAATATGTTAATATATACAAAGCATGAGGTACAGTTCCTGGCCCATAGTAGCCTAGTCAATAATGAGCCATGCATGGTGGCTCATGCCTGTAATCCTAGCACTTTGGGAGACTGAGGTGGGAGGATTGCTTAAGGCCAGGAGTTTGAGACCAGCCTGAGCAAGAGCGAGACCCGGCCTCTACTAAAAATAGAAAAATTAGACGGGCACAGTGACATGAACCTGTAGTCCCAGATACTCAGGAGGCTGAGGCAGGAGGATTGCTTGCGCCTAGGAGTTGGAGGTTGCAGTGAGCTATGGTGATGCCACTGTACTCTAGCCCAGGCGACAGACTGAGACCCTGTCTCAAAAAAAAGAAAAGCATGCAGTAATTATAAAACAACTAAGAAACAGAGAAATATCAGTGATTGGGATAATATCAAATTGCATTTTTCAGTAGATGCATTTCACAACAGAATTGTATCATCACTTTTAATATATAATTTTAGTAAGGAAGGTAAAAGAATGTAGTATAAAAATTCATAATGGAATATCAGATGGCATTTTGGCAGCCTTCATACTAAAGAAAATGTAAGAAATAGGAGCACTTCTTAAGCAACTTTAAATTTTAAAGAGAAGTGTTTTTGATATTGATCATGTGAACTTTTAATAAAGGCATATTTGTAGTTTTTACTTATTCAGTGGTTGGTTATTTTAAAAGGAAAAATTGTCAAATGTTTATTTTTCCCATAAGATAAAAATTTCTGTTCATTGAATATTATTGAAAAGTTTAAGGTCAAATAAAACCTGTTAAAATAGATGAACATGAATGATACAAGGCAAAATGATAAAACTGAAGACATGAACACATGTAATTATTACCCTTGTAGTTTGAGTCATTTTGAATTTAATGATGTAAATAATCTCTGTCTAATTTGCAAAGTAGGATATGAAATAACACTTCTCATTTTGTACCCTTGAAAGTTGAGGGTGATTCAACCTGCAACCAATTGTGAGAACTTACATGCTTGCAGGCCCCTCCAGCAGCATCAAACTTAAGAAAAGTTTAGACATTCCATTCCATTTGGGTGGGTGAGAGCAAAAGGAAAGGAAGAAAGCTGTTATTATCCCCAAATAAAGTAGAGTTTAGGATTATTTGCTTTATATTTAAGCCTTTCATAGAAGTGACTTTCTCAATAAGAGCCAAAATTCCATCTTTCAATTACTGCACTTAGAATTGCAGTTCTTCTTGTCCACTGGATTTCTGCCTATATCCTGCCAGAAGATCGCCAGACCACCTCATATTTTGTGCTTTCATTTAAATTTAAATAGCATTTAGTGCCCACTGGGTTTATGCTTCTATAACAGGCATAGTGCAGCCTACAAATCATAGAGGAGATATGAGCATTTGCAAACAGGCCTTTCATCCCCTCTAAGGGTAAGCAAACACAGCAACAGGCTTTTGAGCAATGGGGTAATCATGGTTTTCCTGAGAGTTACTGTGGCTAGTGGCTTGTTTTATATTTCAAAATGCTTATTTTGCAGAGTTCAATCACAGTCTTGACTAACTTATTTAGAAAAAAAAAATTCCCTCTGAAAGCTGTGTAATTTGCTAGCAGCGAGTCTTCTTCATACATCAGGCCCACTGCTTTTTAAAGTCACGTGCATGCAGATTTCATTTAGCCCAGAGCACTGGATTGATCTCATCTCACAATCTTTATTAATTCAGTAAATATTTACTGAAAACCTCCTATGGGTCATGTGCAGTATATTTAGGATGTGGGGATATAGTATCAGAGGATCCCATCTTCAGGGGTGCTTATATTCTAATATGTGATAAAATAAAACCCAAGAATGCACAACCTAATAATTTGCATTTACCTATGCATTTACCTAATAATGTCTATTCACCATCTATGTGCCCAGCGTTGTGCTAGGTACTGGGAACTGAGCAACAAAAAAGACAGAAATGGCCCCTGACCTCCAAGAGCAGGCAGCTTGGCAGGGAAGACAGACATACCAACAGAGTACCAGCAAATTATATTTAAAGATTGTGAAAAAAGAGACCCAGGATAGCTGAGAACTGAACTTGGGTGTATCCAAAGCTAGTTCAAGGGGATGGGCCTCACTGGGGGATGGCTGACAAGTGCAGCTGTTATTTTTATAATTCTAAAAATAACGTGGTGGCCTTAGATTATCATCTCTTTAAAAAGCAGTTCTATGAGAATGCTCAAGATGTGCATTAGATTAATGCATTAAACACCACAAATGCTTTCAGGCTCACAAGTCCAGTTGTACTGGGGGAATTCACCATGCAGAGGTTTTGTTTATATTGATTTCTACAGCACCTTGCAAGGCAGTGCTGTTGCTCAGGGTACTACTGCTATGCCCCTTTATTCCTTGGCATGTTGCCTAAAATAATAGCACTGGGTTGGAGAGTAACAAAACTTGGTTGGTCACCCCCAGTTCACTTCGTTCTTGCTCTCCAGTTCATTTAGCATAATTGCCTGCCTTCCTTACGTTAAAGCAGACGCTGCTGAGAGCTTGGACCTCAGCGATTCTGTGTAGCTTCCCTCAGTTGATAGGGGAGGAGGAAAGAGAGAGGGAGCAGGTACATTTGTTCCCTGCACTCCAACTTTTCCTCTCCTGACCTAAAGAGGCAGGGAACTAGAAGAGATCTGGCCTGGATTCTGAGCCAGAAACTTGTTCTCTAGGCTTCTTGTGCTGCTAGCTGAGGGGGTGTGACTCATTCTTGCCTGGAGGAAGAGTGACTTGACTGGGAGTCATAACCAAGCCCCTGGGGCATGGATCAGAATTCTTGTGAGGGTGGAAAATCCCCAGGTAAGGCTGATGTGCTCCTCTCAAGGTTATACCCCTTGAGAAATCCTAATACTAGAGAATCACTACGCAGAATTTCCCTGTGAATGGCCACAGCACCCTACTGATAGAGCAGTATCAAAGAGGCAGATTAACGCTGTCTTTGTTTTTAGTTCATAAGGCAAAAAGAAATGGATGCAAATCCTGTTTTTGTTTGCCATTAAACAGTCCTGTTATTTTTTTTATGTTAGGATCTTTCATACATGCCTTAAATCTAGCAGGCAATATGACTATATTATTAAATGTATTGGTATATCTAATACCTCTAATTCCTTCCAAATTGGGAATATTTTCTTTATAAATGCCATTGAGATCAAGGAAAAAAGATACTACTACTGTTGCCTTTCGCCATGCTTTTGTCTGAACCCTGTATTCCTAGTAATGTTTACTAGTCACGTGGCATTTTTTTTTGTTTGTTTGAGACAGAGTCTCACTCTGTTACCCCAGCTAGAGTGCCGTGGCTTCAGCCTAGCTTACAGCAACCTCAAACTCCTGGGCTCAAGCGATCCTTCTGCCTCAGCCTCCCGAGTAGCTGGGACTACAGGCATGCGCCACCATGCCCAGCTAATTTTTTATATATACTTTTAGTTAGCCAATTAATTTCTTTCTATTTATAGTAGAGACGGGGTCTCGCTCTTGCTCAGGCTGGTTTTGAACTCCTGACCTTGAGCGATCCGCCCGCCAGGGCCTCCCAGAGTGCTAGGATTACAGGTATGAGCCACCGCACCCGGCCTAATGTGGCATTTTTTGATAACATTTTATAAGCACATCTTACAGTAAAATACACTGTTAACTGCTCAGTTTAAGTTATTTCAGTGGTATAACCACCATCCAAAATGAGAGATGGAGGACATTCCATTACCCTGTTCCCCTTTCAAGCCGACCTACCCATCCCTCATCCAGGTGAGCACTTAATGATTTCTACCCTAAACTGGTTTTGCCCATCTTTAAACTTCATGTAAATGGAATCATGTAGAATGTAGTCTTCTGTGCCTGGCTTCTTTCATTTAGCATAATATTTTTGTAGATCCATCCTTGTTGTAGGTATCAGTGGTATTCTAGTATATTTGAACTATAGGAATATCTGGAAAAGGCATTTTGAATTAAATCTTGGAGTATTACATTGTAATAGGTAGCAAACTAACAATACTTAACCTTCTAATTCTGTTTTTACTTTAATGTCAAGTATGTTTTTGGTCTTAGTTATTTTTGTAATCTCTTTAGCAGCTCACACAATGCCTTGCCTGTTATAGGAAATTAGCAAATGTTTTCTTATGTTGGAATGGAATGTGTGAGAAAAATTAACTCATCTCTCATTTTATACAAATTCAGATTTTAATTGCCCTGCTGTGACTGTAAAACCAAACTGCACATTCATTCTGAGCGTTTTTCCACTGACAAGTTTACTGACAAGTATGACACTGGTGCAGAGTGAACTGTTTGTGGACACTTTCCTTCAGTGGAAGGAGTTCAAGTGGAGTAAGTCATTTCTCCAAAACATCAGCTCGTATTTTTTTGTTGTTGTTAACTGGTAAAAATATTTTAAAGAATATTATTAGGCCGGGCCCGGTGGCTCACGCCTTTAATCCTAGCACTCTGGGAGGCCGAGGCGGGTGGATCG
>VBSM01002616.1:23702647-23742693 GCA_008086735.1 Cheirogaleus medius | reverse complement strand
AAAAAAAAAAAAAAAAGAATATTATTAGCCTCATTTGGTAACTGAAGAGCTCTGAGAATGGAAATGTGTGACCTATCTAAAATGAAGGAGCAATTCAGTGTTGGACGAGATATTAGATTCTAAACTATTTGTTCAACCACATGTGTTCCAAGTTCCCAGAGAAGTTATTGACACTGATGTTGATTTCCCTTAAGGATGACTCAGGATTTCTTGAGTCATTTCCACTATTAGTCATTTTCACTGCCTAGGTTGAAGCAGGCTTTAGGCTCTACCTGTATTCCAGCCTTCACAGACTCACACTCCCCCAACCTGCTGCCCCTCCCCCCCCCTCTCAATTCCCACTTCCTGGCTCAGCCACAAGCCTGTCTTCAGAACCAACTCTGACTTCAGGCAGGCAGGATTAAAGAAGTCAGCCTTTACTGTCATCAGTCCAGCTTTAACCTTGTGTTTCAGTTCTGATAATTTGCTTGTCCTTTTCCTCCTTAGTTGTCTAAACTCCTTTCTCAAAAACATGCCTAGGACCCCAGTCTCTTTAATTCTTCAGATTCTGTCTTGCTATTGTCAGTGTCTCCTAATTATCCTCTTGCTCTGGAAATAATCCTCCTGGGTTGTGGTGCTACGTGCCTCCTGCCTGTAGCAGACGCTGATGGTGGGCTGCCTGCAACTGTCGATTTCATAACGTGAGCTATATACTACTTCTCCCTTCTTCAGCTGTTGTACTGGCGGTACTTAAATCTTGGGTCCTAAATTGTGATCTCAGTGTCGTATTTATTTTCACTAGACTTCCTTAGTTATACTGTGCTGGCTGTTGTAAGTAGGGCTATGAATAAAAGTGGGGTTCAGTTTCCTGCAGTAAGAGATAGGAGGCTTAACTTTAGCCTGGCACCTGAAAAAGATCAAGTGTTTACTGAAATGTGGGAAAACCACCTCCTGGGCATAGTGGAAATCTGCCTGGCAGTAAACAGTTCTATTCAGAAGCAGCTCTCCAGTGCTGAGCAGTGACCTAGTTGAGCAGTGTGGTGTCTGAGCAAAGGTAGCAAGGAGTGCTGATGGCTTGGTGTTGTGAGGACTTTTAGTCTCAGCACCTGTGGCTGGAAGGTACTCTCCCTGTTCCTCAGGATGGAAAATGGACATTTTCTCAGTCTCGTGCAAATACAGCTCAAAGAAAAGTCCTCTAGTCAGAAATTCCAGTATTTGAAAATGTACCAGGAATCCAAAAAGTTGAGAACCACTCTTGGCTTTTTCTATCCCTCCCTGACGCTGATGGCATTCCTGAACTGGTATGCCTGTTTGTCTCTACATTTCTTGGTGACCACATCCTCTCAGGTGGCCTTACTCCTGGCTGTGCACTGGGTTTGTTCCTAGGCACCTGATCTACCATCAGGGCAGCCATGTTCCTTCCAGGCAGCTTCCAGTGCCCCATCCTGGATCCTTGCAGGGCCAGGCTGGCTGTCCTTGGAAGTGAAAGCGGCTACGTATGAGGGGAAGAAGGATCTTGTCTCCCAAAGGAGGGGGAAATTAGCTATATGCCAGTGCACAGGAAAATTGTCCTAACCCTTTGTGACAGAACTTGGAAAACATCTGGTTCAAGTTTTGATTGAAAAAGTGATAAATTCTATGAACAGGTAAACTGTAGGGTTTATTGTGAGACTTCCACTAGAGCTACTGTGTGTGCCACTGTCATTCGTTTTAAGTTTTTTGAGCTCTCACGTATAAAGTTCAAAATGGATTGAGAAAGGCTCTCTCTGAGTTTTTGTTATAAAATAGGAAATAGTACAACTTTTCACATGCCTTTGAAAAGGTGATAGTGATTTCTGACTTTAATCTGCATCTAGAATAGAAAAGTATATATCAATCATTATTTTACAAATATACATAGAAAATCTATCATCTGTAATTTCTGTTGCATACCATATTAACTTATTTGATACTTTTCTATGAGTAATGAGGGATTATTTGGATAATAGTAATTGTGATAATTGCTTTGTAGCTTTTTGAAGTCTAAATGAATTTGTTATACATAGGAGTCACCTTGGCCATGCATTCTGAACTTTTCAAAGCACCACTTTCTTAGTATTGTCAACCTATGACAATATGGAATAAAGCATTTAGTGTTTTTCTACCTATCTCAGTTTCCTGAAACATAATGCAGTGATTGAAACTACCTGTTTTTTGGTCTTATGAGAGATGTTTATAGATAAATTTTTTGGTGTAATTACTGCAGATCAGATTAAATGGGAGAGATTCAGACATAGTACAGATTGCCTTCTTATTTTTAGCAAGTTACTTCCTGGTACTGAGCAGTTTGGAAAACATAAATTGAAGCTCATTTTCTGATGGGAACAATGTATAAAGGAAAATTATACTAAGGGTCATTTACCTTGTGTTTTATAGAAATAATAGCAAATACTTTAATCAAATATAACTGCTACATAAAACTTTTCCAATAACTTGAAAACTGTCCATTAGGAAAGTATAGTAATGCCATAAAATCATATTTGACTTTGTTGACAGAATAGTAAAAGTTTCTGTGAATGCTCTTATGTTCATGACTGCTGCCTTGTTTTTATTGTAACTAATAGAAAATGAATGAATGAAAGCCTTTACAGTTTGGCGGGATTCAGATAGGCTTTTTTAAGGAGTGTATCTGTTGGGCATCTTTGAGGAGACTTGGGGAAGTCTCAGGGATGGTGGATAACCTTTTTAAGAAACTGAACAGGAAGATGCTGGTTGCTCCAATAGTGTTTTACTTCTTGCCTAAGCACTGGTACTCCATAGGGGTTCTTAACATGGGGATAGTGGATCTACATGGGTGGCTTGGGGGACAGGAGTTCTTAAATCCCCTAAACTGTTCGGGAAATGTGTTTATTTGCATATTTGTGGATCTCTGGTGAAGGGAATCCATAGCTTTCATCAGATTTCTTAAGGGGATCCTTGATCCAGAAGGACTGGATTGCCAGTTCTATGAAACTGGCATAATTATGATACAAAATGGTGAGTTAAGGTTTATTAACTACGTGGTACTATAAAATTGTTAGCCAAGACTGCTGCCTTTTGAAACTGTGAAAGTCTGGTTTTCCTGTGCTGTCATCATCAGCTCCCATACTGCTGTTTCACAAGGTCCACCTGCTTTAAAATGTGGGCGCTACAATGGATTCCCTTAGGTGGTTGTATTGGGGGGAAGACAAAAGAAGGAATAAAGAATTTTTTTTTTAATTTCTTCACTTTTGAATTTCTATTTTAATTAGTAACATTTGGTCATGGGGATGGAAAATCCAAATCAAATGGCCTGAACAGTAAAGGGAATTTATAAGCATAATAATGGAAAGGTTCAGAGGTAGCTGTAGCTTCAGGAGCCAGCCTTGCTCTCAGGCTCCATGAAAGGGACTCTCAGAAGCTCCAGCTCTTGCCTTGTGACAGAGTGGCAGGGATAGTTTCTCACCAGAAAATACCCTTTCACCATGTCATCCCCTGGAAAAAAAAATTCTGTTAGCTTTCTTCTCTAGAAATACCAGCAAATGGCCCTGATGGGATTATGTATCCATTCCTGAATCCATCTTTGTGGACCTGAGTTCCCCAGTCTGTTAATCAGCACTGGCTGGTGTGGAGTTACTTAAACCACATAAATTAAAATTGGGAATGGGTACCGTTCTTTTGAATTTTTGTGTTGTTTCCTTCTAAAGTACTAAATCTGTGGAGAAATCATTTGCCAATTCCGTATACCGAAATATTTTTAGCATTCATAATAATGTAATAGTTTTATGTTTGTTTTTCTTAATATAAAAATTGGAGGTATAAGACATTTTCTATTGTGTCTTTTAAAAAAACCAAAAAATTAAAAACTATTTTTGGGAGACCCTCAATAACCCTCCTTGGGTTGGTAGTGTTGATAGCTCTTTGTAGAAAATTTATTTCCTTGCCTTAATCTGCTTTTTCATTGTTTTACCAGCAAATGTTTTCTAAATCTCTATCCAGTATAAAGCAGTAGAAAAGGCTCATTAGGAGAGGTTTTTCTGATGTTAGAATGCCTGAATTAAAATCATTACTCCATTACTTACTGGTTGTGCAACCTTAATTGTTGAATCTCTTTGGCCTTTTTTTTCTCATTGTAAAATTAAAATGAGATAATATACTAGAAGGCTTGGTATCTATCATGTGTGGTGCTAATAGTTGTTTATATTAACCAAATAATGTAAATCTCATAATTTCACATAAGTTATTTTACATATTACAATAATTTTAATTACAGGCATTCATGAATGGGCCCATGGCTAATTCCTATGCCTATAGAATGAATGTCAATTGTAATTTTGCATAGATTCTCTTGGGTAGGATTCTAGAAGTTAGATTGACACTTCAGTAAAAAAAAAAAAAAACCAAGAAGATTATTAAGTTGACAGAGATAGCATAAGGTACATTATTAATATTATTAATAAGCATTACTTGTGTTACTGATTAGGTTCTGAAAATACCAAGAGAGAAATTAGCTTAAAGCACTGAAATTCCAAGTTTGTCTGAGTGTAAGTACACAGTATGTCTTTAATTGATTTCATTCCTCTGGTGACTCTATTCAGTTTGTACTGGGGTTCACTTTTCATAATATTATAATAGGAATGAGTAAAAATGAATATATTCATTTACCTTCTATAATAAATAATTCCAATCAGAATCATTCATCAGCAAAATAGTTTGGAGCCAATGAGTAAAGACTGAAGCCTAGTGAAAGTTTATTTTGTGGTTTTTGGTTTTCTTGCACTTTTCAGTGTAATCCTTTTTGAGTTCTTCAGGGTTTTTATAACCTGGGTCAATAGAGTTCCTGAACTATTTCTACATTTGGGAATTCAAGTCAAAATAAACATTATTAACTGTGAGGAAAGAGCAATGGAACTGTAGTTACTGGGATTTGAAAAGAGAAAGCTGACCAGTAGACTATAATAATGCAGAGGCACCAGCTGTAGAAATGGATATAGCCAAATCCTACTGGATTTAGGGAATTAATTTTTAAACTAATGATATAGATTGTTAAACACTTAATGAGGTCCAAATATACACATTCCCTGAGAATGCTTAACAGTGGACAAGGGGATACTGGTGTGATCATTTTGGTGTATCCCTGCTTCAAAAAGGGGTAGACCAGATGATTTTACATGGGCCAGTTTCATCCTACTTTCTAATGAAATCCATCACCCCAGGATTTATTAAGTGTCTGCTCTATATCTAGCAGTGTTAAAAACTAAGAAGATGCATAAAACGAGCAAACACATATTAAGTGCCAGGCCTAATTATAAATATTTTATACGTATTAACACATTGAATAGTCATAACAATGTTTTTAAGTAGGTGCTATTATTATAATACTCATTTTATGGATGATAAAATTAAGAATCAGGAAAGTTAAGTAATTTGCTTAAAGTCACACAGCAAGCAAATGGTTAAGGTAGGACTGGAATTTAGGCTTAATCTCTAAGGAGATTCCTGGTGAGATTGTCTTAGTGTGCTTCAGCTGCCATAACAAAACACCACAGTCTCTGGGTGGCTTAAGCAACAGAAATTTACTTTCTCACAGATCTGGAAGCTGGGAGATTGAGATTAAGGTACCAGCATGGTCGTTTTTGGTGAGGGCTCTTTTCCTGGCCTGTAGATGACCACTTTCTCCCCATATTTTCACGTGGTGGAAAGAGAGAGTGCTGTCTGTCATAATAAAGGGACTAATCTTATCATGAGGGTCCCACTTTCATGACCTCATCTAATCCTAATGACCTTCCAAAGGCCCCATCTCCCAGTATCATCACATTGGGGGTTAGAACTTCAACATATAAATTTTGGGGGTAATAATTCAGTCCATAGCATCTAGTTATGAATACAAGCATGAACAAATAAAATAAGAACAGTATAATTTTTTGATTAGTTAATGTACTGGGGGATAATGAATTTTATTTCGGTTAATTTTGTTTCATTCACTTGAATATCCTGCTAATATCTCCCTAGGTAGAAGGCTGGTCTGGATATGACAATGAATCCTTGGAGTTAATAGAAGGAAAAACTTTGATAAATACTGCTGTAAAGTTACTGGCATTTCCTGGCATGCATATGTGATGGTAACAACTCCATTTTGTGTAGCTGTAGCGCTTCACAGTTAACAAAGCACTTGCATCTCACTTGATTCTTACCAGAGTCACATAAAGTTAGCAGGACATCCATTTTATGGGTGGGGAAACTGAGGTACAAAGTCAGCCTGCGCTTTTGCCTTTACATTGACCTGCTATACTCAGTAAGAAACCTTCCTGGAAATAGTAAACCTGAATTTTCTTTTGTGTGTCTATAGGGACTGTAGAGGTAGTAAAGAAAATATATTTTATGAGAAGTAAACTTTTTTAGAAAAACAAAACAAAAATGGGAATTTGGAGTCAATTGACCAGAAGGCATATGGAGGAAGACCCTGGCAAAAGTCATTTTAACAAAGGGTTGTGCCACTAAGTAGTAGATGTGTGTCCCCCCTGAGTCAATCTTAGAATTCTGCAATTCAAGGACATCTGGACTGGGCCCATTTGGCCGGCCTTAGGCAAAAGCAAGACTGCCATTTATTATTTAATGCATTCTCTTTTGAGGATAAATCTGCTGTGGCAATGGAAGCTGTTACCATGAGTTAGGATTGTGTACTCCGGTGATATAGCATGGTACTCAGCCTCTGGTTCTCAAGGTGTCCTAAAAGCATCATATGTATTGGGTGGCACCAGGTAGGACTTTTTGTGGGGATGAAATGATAGAGTAAATGTTAAGTTACTTTGAAAGATTTTGAATTGCAAGCTGATGTAGAGCATTGTCCTGACTGTTCTAATGTCCTGGCCAAAATGCCTTGTAAATACAGTAATTTAGTTTGAACTAAAACTGAAGTTTCCACATCAGAAATCACAAAATGTATGATTGAAAACTATTATCTAGGAAACTGTGTGTTGCACAAGAAATTTACCTAACTGTATCATGTTCATAAAATATTTGCAAATATTTTTTTTAAGTTGTGATTAGCGTTTCATCTTGAGTAATTCTTCTGTGATATTTATTCCTTCGGGTTATTGTCTTTTTGAATTTGATGTATTAAACATTTAAACTTTGCAAGCTTATAAAGGTTTACAAATTGAAAAAGTCCTTCTTGGCGTAATAGAACTCTTCTGATTCTCAAAGATGCTTTCATGCTTTTGAAAATCGGTATGTTTAACTGAGAACTAATTCATTGACAGGGAAAAGTGTTCCGATCTTAAGGCATTTCAGGGATCTCTTTTCTTGTGTTCAGGATAGAATATGGAGGACACAGGTTTATTGAGGGAAGAAGAGCATATCCATCAGGTAATAAACTTGATTTTCAAAAACCTTAATAATATTTCATGTAAATTTAGAGAAAACCTTCTTCTGGATGAAAATGTTAGACATTGATGATTTCCCAAATCAATTATCTGTGGGCCTGTGATCTCTAGTTACTTCCAATGTGCTAGTTCCTGCAGAGGCCAATATTTTATCTACTTTTCCTTTTTAAACAGCTGCCACAACTTGTTTATCTTTAGAATTGTCTTCTTTTCTTTACTAAGTAGCAGTTTAATGAACACAGTATCCAAAAGACTAAAGTACTTAATGAGAAAGATCATTAATCTGAAATTTCAGGTTCATATGGAGCCTAAAGGGCACCTGAAATGTTTCCTGTAAACTGTGGAAGCTCATTGTTGCCTTTTAATAAGTATTTCAGCTAACTGAAGACATAACTCAAGAACTGTGTTACTACATCTAATAAAATGGTCAGAGATTGTCTTACCTAGTTGAACAAAACATTGGCTGTATAAGTACTAGAAAAAAGTAACACAGATGTTGACCTGAAGAAATTTCATGTGAAGTGAGAGTGAAGAGGTGGAATGTTAGGTGTAATAAGTGAGGCTAACACTACTGTCTGTTTTGCTGAAGCAAATTTGGATCAGAAGTTTTATCCCATGCTCTCTAAATAGTAATTCTTTCCCAGTTTCACCAAAGGAAAATGTTTAAGATAAAGACATAAGAAAGAAAATATGTTAGAATTATTCTTAACTTTTAAAAATCGGGAGAGGATACGACTTCTAAGAACATGCCCTGGTACTTTTTGAGTTCACATAATAACAAAATAAAATGGTGAAAAAGTAGAGATGGGATGTAATGAAACCAAGATGGGCTCTTTGAAAGAACAGAGCTGGGACCCTAAAGACTTGGGTTGTAGTTTTAACCTGATTACTAACTTGTATCCTTGGGCATGCACTTAACTAGTCTGGGTCTCATTTCCTCAAAAAACAGAGTATTTCATTAGCAGATCTTTAAAGTCTCTTCCAAATTCTGTGATTCTCTATTGCTGCGTAGCAAACTATCCTAGAGCTTAGTTAGTAACTTAAGACAGCAGCTGTTTTATTATATCTCATGATTTTGCACAGGGATTCAGCCAGGGCTTAGCTGTGTGGTGTTTAGCTGGCAGGTGGTCTGGTCGAAGATGGCTTCACTCATGTTTCTCAGACCTTGGCAAGGAAGTCTGGAAGGCTGGGCTCAGATGGGGGCTGTTCATCACAGTGCCTACCTGTGGCCACCTCCAGCATGGCAGCCCGAGGGTACTGGGACTTAACTATGTGATCACTCAGGGCCCAGAGACTATTGTTCTGATGGATGAGACGAGATGCATGGCCACTTAAGGCTTGGCCTTTCCAGTCACAAGTACCCTTTCCATCATATACTATTGGATGAGGCAGTCACAAGCCTGCCTAGATTCAAGGATGGGGACAGAGCCTCCATCATCTAATGAGAGGAGTTTTATATTTAAAGAATTAATGGCCATGTTTTAAAGTTGATGTTGTATCATTCACTGTGCATGGTAAAGTTTGTTCATCTGTGGTAAAACATGCCATTTTTTAAAATTTCCAAACCTTTTTTTTTTTTTTTTTTGAGACAGGGTCTCACTCTCTCCCCCAAGCTGGAGTGCAGTGGCATCATCATAGCTCACTGCAGCCTCAAACTCCTGGGCTCAAGCCATCCTCCTGCCTCAGCCTCCCAAGTAGCTGGGACTACAGGCGTGTACCACCACACACAGTTAATTTTTCTATTTTTTATAAAGATGGGGTCTTGTTATGTTGCTCAGGCTGGTCTTGAACTCCTGGCCTCAATCAATCCTCCTGCCTCAGCCTCCCAAAGTACTAGGATTACAGGTGTGAGCCACTGCACCCAGCCACAACTTGCTGTTTTAAACTTAGCCTTCCTGAACCCTTAAGCAAGTTAAGAAGCCAGCCTTGTGCCCTATAAGAACGCTAATGATCAAAATTAACCTTGTACTCCACTCCTTCTTTCCTGTCCATTTTCCTGTAGTATTTGTGTATTAATTTAATTTTTTAAACTTATATTTCATTTGTTCAGCCTACATGTCATGGTTCCTCACTACTGCTTAAACTTTTATTTTTTATTGTTGTTATTCAATATATGGAATACCTTGATCTTGAAAAGTAGAGTTTGAGAGTGTTTACCATGGGCTGGACTTGTAGTGAAGGGCAGAAAACATTCCTAACCTTTTCATTTTCAACAAATAGTTCCTTGAAGTAAAGACGCTCATAATAGTGCCAGCTTCACCTGGAAGAGCACACAATCACAAAAAATCATTTCAGCAGGTGGGAAACAGCAGTTTATGATTAAACCACCAAACTGCCTGATTCGATGCATTGTGTTTCTGCAATTTTGAAGTTAAGTGAAATAATTTGAACTCATCTCTCCTGGAGGCCTGTACTCATCTTGAATATAACAGGTGGTGTTGTAAAGGGTTTAAAGAAATTATTTAAGCAAATATTACAGAGAAGTGGCCAGAAAACTCCAAACACAAACATATCTGTATCTCCAAAGAAGCATAATCATTTTTAAAAAACATAGGTGATTTTTTTTTAACTGCTGTTTTTATTAACTACTATTTATAAGAAATGATGTATCTCTGTTGTTTCTTAGACAGGGCACATGCTGAAATTTGGCTGATAATCAGTGTTCTCATTAAATACTCATTTCACCCCTGTGAAGTAGTTTTGTTACCCAGGGCCCATAAAGCTTAGTATTGTTGGAACAGTGTACTCTTCTATTGAGCCAAAACAATTCTCACATTTTTCTGAAGCTCAAAATTTACAGTGTGGAGGTGTTGGGGAGAAGCATTTATTTTAATTTTTATATTATTTCATTACATTATATTTTGTTTATAATGGTCTGATCATCAACATAAATATAAATATAAACATTATTCTCTGTGGAGCAAACTGTGGTAAGGATGTGTTCTTAAATAAATCTCATTCTCTAAGTCAGCTTTGGGGATTTGTGAAAAACTTCACACAACAATGAATTGGTTCATGATTCCTGGCTCGTTTGGTGTCGATATCATTCTTTTGAGAATTCTTCAGGGAGAAAAATTACCCCTGAATTTTTCTTGCTTACTCCTTGCAGATGCCAATGTAAAATTATTTTGTTAAAGACTTATATCTACTTTTTAAACTGTCCACCCTTCCTTATTCTGCTGAAGGATTCTTTTGCTTTTTTGATAGTGAAATATATATCAAGATCCTTGTGGGAATGTTCCATAATTCAGGCTATTTAGTATCATATTTGTTTAATTGTGTAAATATTACATTGTCACTGAAAGAAAATGAGAATATACAGAGGGAGAAAAAAACTTGATAGTGCTTAATGTCTGTTAACATTTAAGTTTTGAGGGAAATCGAGGATATTTAACAGCCAATATGGCATAGGCACCAACTAATCAGAATGCACCCTGGCCTTACACAACACATACCTTCTGGTTAAAGTTGCTGTTGGGTTATATCCCTCTGGATATTTTCCCATACATGTACAGATATGCTGTGTATTTTGGACAATTAGCTTTATTACCTTGGCCTCTCCTAAAGTATCTGGAAGGTCTCATAGGCTGGTTCCATTAACTTATTTAGGTATGAGACATAGAAGGTTGGGTCACAGAATTAAAAAAGATTATTTACTGGTTTGTTTTTGAATTTATTTTTGACTTAGCTTGGGTTTTTTTGTGGGGGGGAGGGGGTGGGAGCGACAGGGTCTTGCTCTCTTGCCCAGGCTAGAGTGCAAGGGCGCCATCGCAGCTCACTGCAGCCTTGAACTTCTAGACTCAAGCGATCCTCCTGACTCAGCCTCCTAAATAGCTAGGACTACAGGTGTGCACCACCATGCCCAGCTAACTTAGCATGTTAAACATATAATGAAACTTCCATGTAGTAAATGTGTCCATCTTTTTAAAAGAAGAGCACATCCTGGGAAAGAAGTCTAGCCTTAATGATTATCCTAACCCTGCTCATTTGAACTAGGCTTTCCCACTCAAAGGCTGTGGGAGTCCAGAGCTTGCTTTTTTCATCTCCCTCCAAGCCCCCTGCCACAGATCCAGTTACTGAGAAGAGAAAATTGAGTTCAGAACTCTGAAATATATAAAGTTACTCATAGTTTTAAATAGTTTAGGAGAGGCATGCTGATGCCATTAATAACAATGAAATGTGAAATCAGGGTCCGTGGAAGCAGCACAGGACTTAAAAATTTTAAACATTATCTCTAAATTTGCACATGATTACAAGTGAGAAGATATATCATTAAGAACCTGGATTTGAATGAATAACCTTTTACAATAAGAATTTAAGGCCTTTAAACATGAAACTGTATAATTAAGATGTTCCACTGAAGTTGTAGCTATATGTTAGGTTACTTTGAGTCAGTTATTATTTTGGATATAGGTGATCACCAGGATCATAGTTTCCTCATCGGCAAAATGAGAGGTTTGGACTACATCCAGGATTCCTCCCAGCTTGCTGATTATAATGAGGCTAGGAATATTTGGTTTATGCTTTAAATTTGCAAAAGCTCTTCTGAACTCTCCATGTAGTAATCTCAGAAAGTTCACCCATCTTATGAATGAGGAGTTGATGGATGTTGGATGGTGCAGAAAGGAGAATACAATAGGGAAAGACCTTACGAGTGTAGTTTGGAGAGCCAGGGGAAGGTTACTGTAGGATTCTGAAACCCAACTTTGTAACTCAGTTGTCCATACCTCCTGAAGGTAGGCCAAGAAAGAGAGGTGGATGGGGGTGTTGTTGGTTAGCATTGCCTGGGAGGCAGTATCCACTAGGTGCATGATTTTGGCCCAGTGAGGATAACCTTTCCCCTTGTGATTTTACATGGCTATCACAGACCAAAGAATTTAGGTTACAAAATGTGCAATTGGATGTTTTGAATAATATCTCCTTTGTTTTTCCTGTGATCTAAGGGCACAATTGGTGAGTTATTTATGGACTGTTTTTGTGCCTGTTGCTGTAGTTTACTGAAAGCTTGCCAGGATTCAGGGCCACTCTGAGAAGAAAGAACGTCACCATGTGTCAGAAGACTTGAGTCCAGTCCTACCTCTGCCCCTCACTAGCCTTTGACTAATGATGGTGTTTTAATATTTTACCAAAAGCATGTTCAGTTCTTAAATTTTAATTGTGTGCTGAAAATATGGTGGTATATGAATAATTATTAGTTAGACCTGTGCACTTAGACATGAGTTGCTTTTTGTTTCATAGAAAGCCCATAAGATAGATGACAGTTATAATGATGATAATGGTGATAATTATAATAAGAATGTAATAATAAGCCATTTCTGACTTACTGCATATGTGCTGTGTGCCAGGTGTTCTTCTAAGTGCTTGGCATTAAATTACTCCTCACAATAACCTTGGTAGGTAGGTACTATTATGATCCCATTTTTACAGGTGAAACTACTGAGGCATAGAAAGTCTAAGTAACATGTCCAGGTCAGATAATTAGCAAGAGGCTGAGTTGGGAATCGAACTGAGGCTGTCTGGCTCTAGAGTCCCTGTCCTTAACCACTACACAGTACTCTGTCCCAGAAGACAGGACTGCAGAGGACTGGGCAGTTTGTTGAAGGCTTGATAGATACTAACATCTTGTACTTCTAGGACCATTTCTTTACTCTCACAGTTCAAGTTGGTTTTTGGAAAATAAGTTAAATACAGTTTAGTTTCAGTCATTTGGTTGAATTTTTAAAAATTTGGCTAATCGAATGTTTATTACACTTTGATGGAATGGACATAAAATGATGATATTTAACTTGTTCACTAGATACACTTATGATTAAATGTATTGTGAAACTTTCCCAGAATTACAAATATAAAAGATTAGACCTCATTAGTTGAAAATAAATAGAAATGTGCATTATGGCCAAGTTTAATAAACAATATATTTGAATGTATAAAAGCAAAGTTTTCTGGTTCTATTGTTTTATTATATACTTTTATCTGAATGCCAGGCCATGAAATAATCACACTTTTATATAACCCCAATCAAGACTTGATTCAAAATTTTAATTCCCACATATATTTTATAACTGAGAATAAGCTAGTTTTTAACTTAAACTTGCCATGTATAAGTATCTCTCTTATACACTAAAAAATTGTTACCATAATTTTTGCATGTCTGGATTATCAAACTCAATAAAACTTTATTTCTGTTTACTAGTGGGTTCTTAATTTTATAGCATCTTCTATCATTTACTCGTTTATTCCTTCTCTCTTCTTTCTTCCCTTGTTTTATTATTCAGTTATTTATCAAGTCTTTATCATGTTAGAAGCCCCTGATCTTGGTCCCCTTTGAATACTTAGAGATTAGCCACCGTTACAGCATTCTCTCTCTGCCTTGGAATTCTATCTTCCAATAAAAGCAGGAATGTTCCTGGAGGATGTTGTAGTAGACATTACTCCTTGGACACTATTTTTAAAAGAACCATCGTGGATTCATAGGATTCTTCTTAATTTAAGAAATATCATCCCAAAGCCATTTTTGTTTTAATAAAACAAAACTTTTTGTTCACCCAGAACTCTGGGAGTTATAACTAGCAGAGACTGTAATAGAGTTAACGAAATGACCCTAGAATACATACTTTAGGGCATACATACTAAGGGCAATGGTTGTTAGGAGGGGAATTTGTAAATCCATCAGCTCCTCCTGGACGGACAGATCTTGTATCTTCTCTGGCCCCAGGTTTCTCCTCTATAATCTTGAAGTTATTGCATCTCTTCTTGTAAATAGGATGTCATAAAATTGAACATGTATTGTGTGTACACATACACATGCATATGCACTGTTGACAAAGATGACAAAAGATGAAAAATTCACAGTATTTTTCCTTTCCTGGCTTCATCAAACACTGCCACAGTAATCATTTCAGATTCTAGTGCTTTCCTGGCATTCTAAACCACATTTACCTAAGGCAGTGCAGGTGATTTGTTTTCATATCTGTCTTTTTGTCATTACATTGCCATCTTGGAAAGGCTAATGTTTTCCATTTATTTGATTGTTACTACTGTTAATCATTACAAAATCTTATTATTACTGCTCATATATAAATCAGGAAAACCAAATTTGATTTCTAGCATTCTAATGTGGTAAAAAAAAAAATTCATGAATAGAAACTTCTTATGCAAATATAAGTAACTGACAGAGAATAAATACAGGCACAAACTCCAACTGTTATAATCATCTTTTGACCTCAGCCAGCCCTAGTAATGACTGTTTGATATTTATTATAAAGCATATTAAATTCCTTGATTAACTGAACCTTTCATTCCTCTTTTTTGTTTCATGTAGCAGTGAAAATAGATTTTTCTATTCTTGCCAGGAAATTTATAAAATGTATAAAATTCATAAATGTATTTTAAACTGGAGATATATTAATGTCTTATTGGGTATACTGAGCAGAAAACATTTCTTTTCACATTTGAATGGCAGGCACATGATTACAAATTCACTTCCTACTGAATATTAATCATCAGCTCCATATGGCTGGTGGATAAAGCTCTGAGAGGCAGCCAGGAGATGTAAATTCTTACCCTCATCATGGACTTTTTATGTGATTTTATTTAATGTTTAAAATCGACTTTGTGACTTTTGAATTTTTTTAAAAAGTCATTCTTTCTGAGAAGTCCAAGGACAGTATGGGCCCAACATGGGTTATTAGGCCTTCTGTTCCTCTCTTGGCTTCTGAGATCTGGGGCTCTCTTGGCCTTTTGCTTCCTCCGCTCAACTTAAAACACTGTTTTAATTCAAGTGCTAACCTTGGTCCACTTCTCCTTTCTCTCTGCTGTGCATGTTTTCTGAGGGCAGTCTCATCCATGCTTGCAATTTCTGAGTTCTGCTTCTCAGGCTCCAGAGCTCTTGTGGGCTGTCCCCACTGGGGTGCATCCCTCTGCCCGCCCTGTTCACTACCCCCATCCACCTGCCCTGTGACAGCACAATCTGGTTTGCCACGGGCTCCCCAGAACTCAGCCAGGCACCTGGCATAGAGTAGATACTCGGGATGTGTTCAATGACTTAGTGTTCTCGGTTGAACTCATTATTCCCCCTGAGCACCCCCTGCCCCCACCAAATGCATCCCTTCCTTCTCTCTCTCAGTGAATGGCCTCCCCATCCACTCAGTCTCCCTAGCCACTTCTCTCTCCTCACACCACTCTGCCTCCTCTTTTTGCTCCACATCTGGTCAGACACCACATTCTTTAAATTCTGCCATCTGTGTTTTCTGAGGCAGTTCCCGGTCCTCCTTCCCCAAACCCCAGCCCCTGTGTCACTGCCTTGGTGCTAGGCTTTTTACCTTGCCCGGACTGTGGCCATATCTCTTAGTTTATGTTTCAGCCTTCCAATCTTGTCTCCTCAGATCCATCCTCCTTTGGACTCTTGTCAGATTTGTCTGTCCAAAGTATGTATCTGAACGGGTCACCTTCCTAGACTTACAAGCCTTCAATGAAGAAAACTGCAAGCTTTGCTAAGATTGTGAAAGGATTGGAATAAATGCCAAGGTTTTATATGCTCTCTATATGGGGAAACAATGTGGTGAAGTGTTCATTTTTTCCAGGTTTATTTTTTAGATTTATTACAATGCTAGTCAAAATCCCAAAGGGATTTTTATGAGAAAATTAGAGAAAGTGATTCATTTATAAATTAAACAAGTGAGAATAAATGAGAAAAAACGAAGTTTTTCATTTCCTGTCTCTATGGGATAAACCCAAGCTCCCTTACACCTCATTCGGGGCCTTGATCACCTCCTCCCTTGTTACTTCTCTTATACCCTCTTCCTGTCCACGCTTTCAGTCACCATGAATCCTGAGCACTGTGTTCCCTGTACACACTGTTTTCTGCTGCAGGCCTTGATGTCCCCTCTGCCTGTAACATCCCCCCACCCCAATTTTACCCATTTTACTGCTATTCCATTAAGATTTAGCTTAAAATCACTCATCCCATCAGGGTTAAGCATTAGGACACCTATATTAAAATGATCTGATTTTGTGTTTGTTTTCTCCAAAGGAATGTTTTTGTCCAGGATAGGGACTTTACTAAAAGCTGGAAATAAAAGATAAGGAAGTTGCAGTCCATGCCCTCAGGTTGCTTACAGTCTGATGGAAAGAGAAAGGCGTGTAACTACATGAAAGTAATCAACATTGTAGGATCTTTGATATAAGCACCTGCAGAGTACAGTAGAGCAGAAAGAAGGGAGTAATTAATTCTTCTTGGGGTGGGGGTTGAATTAGGGTGATGGGTTTACAATGTTTTCATTATTTTCATTCAAGAAGCGATACTTAAACCGCTGTATAGGTGTTTCCTGGGCTGAAAACATGAGGACAAGCGCTCCAGGCAGAAGCCTTACATGGAACAAAGGCAGGGCATTGGAAGGTGGTCTGACTTTGGAATGACCGAGAGTTGAGTTTGAGGTGGCATTTCCATGGGTAGAAGTACAAAGATATTAGAACTAAACAGTAAACCCCCTTCTAGTATCTGTGCTTGGGGTTCAGGGGTTTGTGGATCTCTAGAAGTTGTGTGCAATATTTTGTGTTTTATGTGCTTTTGAGAATTGTTCTGGGAAGGGTTCCTTGGATTTAACCAGATTCTCCCAAAGGATTACGTGAACTATAAAAGGTTAAGAATCACTGTTTTGACAAATATTATACCCTAGAGATGGGTGAGGTGAGGGGGGAGGATAGAAACTGATTTGAAGATAAACTGTCTCCGGCTGCAGTTGGCAGGGACGCACCTGGGCATCCACAGGACAGTTAGTCACCCGCTGAGCCACTGAGGGCTTGGTCACCATGGGTACTTCTGATAATGGCTTCACACTCCCTTTTCCAGCCCCTTTCAGCAAGCAGGCTCATTCCTGCCCCTTTATTTGCACCAACTAAGCCATTATATTATTCTTTCCCTGATAGTCAAAGCAACTCTCTGGGGCAGGAAACATTATGGGTTTGAAAGACTGGAGAGAGAATGGGAGCACCATATGTTTTTATTCTGAAAATACAGTAAGAGGTGAATATGTGAGGAGAACAGGAAAGCAAGTACAGCAGCCAAAGCACTCCAGTGACAATATCATTAAATAGACCCCGTTAAAAGGCTGCAACAGCACTACCCCCCGCCCCCCGGGCTCTGCAGGGCAGCTCATTCATTCCTCTGTGGCTGGTAGAGAGATGTGTGAATTATCCAACTCTTAGAATCCTGCCCAGGCAGATTCAGTGTCCTCCTCCTGCACCCTCTGTGCAGCTGTAATAACCCTGTGTATACCTTTGTTCTAGAACATATTGCACTGTGGCAGAATTGTTGATATTCTTTTCTTCATAAGGCAAAAGTGGCTTATTTTTGAATGCCTAGCACTTAGCTCTGGGCTCAGTATGTGTCTGCTGAAAGAATGAACTCGGGTTTTCTAGCCTAAAGGTAGTGGAGTTTGGTTTGTACAGTTCAGCCTGCACAAAGGGAACCCCACACGGCCAAAGGTTTCTATTATTCTTTGCTTGGTTACTTTCCTCCTTTGCTGAGTGAGGTACTCAAGTAAAAGAGCTAATCAAGGAAGGGAGCAGATCTTTTGCAAAGATAGGGGCTGCTCTTTTTTTTTTTTTTTGAGACAGAGTCTCACTCTCTTGCTCAGGCTAGAGTGCCCGGGCGTCAGCCTAGCTCACAGCAACCTCAGACTCCTGGGCTCAAGCCATCCTTCTGCCTTAGCCTCCCAAGTAGCTGGCACTACAGGCGTGTGCCACCATGCCTGGCTATTTTTTCCTATATGTTTTTAGTTGGCCAATTAATTTCTTTCTATTTTTAGTAGAGACGGAGGAGGGGGGCCTCGCTCTTGCTCAGGCTGGTTTCAAACTCCTAACCTTGAGTGATCCTCCCACTTTGGCCTTCCAGAGTGCTAGGATTACAGGTGTGAACTACTGCGCCCAGCTGGGGCTGCTCTTTTGAAGGGAGGGATTTGGAGCAGTGTTGAATCTGATGCAGTCTCAGCTGCTGTCAGCTTGCTAAACAGTGTTGGTAACAGCAAGGCAAAGCAAAGGACAAAGGTTATAGGGAGCAGACTGGAGGGCACTGTCGGTCACATTTGGATTTGTCTTAGGAGCACACCCCCATTGGTCACACAGAGTCAAGTAGCTTTCAGAAGCATATACTTTGTTGTATTTTTCAAAGCTCAACACTGGGATGCGTGAATTAGGTTCCAGCCTTGCTCTGTGTATTGTGCAGTGGGATTCAGAGCCTCTCGAGCTAACAGAATTGGGGGGAGTTTGCAGAGGGCTCAGGAGCTGCAGAAGTGTTAGGAATGAAAGGTTTGAAGAAGAAACTGAAGGGGCGACTTCATGATTTCCAGGTATGTGAAGGACACAGAGAATAGTGATTAATATTTCCCTACTATTGAGGAACAAAGAATAGAAAAATTGTTTTGAACCTCATCATGAGGGCTTCTAAGGGGTGAATTAAAAGAATATTCAGAATATCTGCCCACACTCCTATCTTATTAACTTTCTTAGTTTACAGGTGTTGGCCATTTCAGTGTTGCTATCCTGGATTAGACACTTGATCTAAAGAGGGAAAGGAAAGGAAATTAATGATGTTGATTGAACACCTGCTGACGGCAGGCTGAGGGTTTTACTCCATCTCTCATTGGCAAACATCCTGTTTAATACCCAAGGGAGAGGTATTATGATCCCCATTTATTTGTGGGGAAACTGAGGTCAGAAACACTCACAATGGCATGCATGGTAAGTGACAATCTTAGCTCTGTGTTACTTCAGTCCTGAGTTTGACACCAGAGGCCTCACTTCTATTGATAATTCATTTATAAATGTGATGAATCTAGCATTTACTGAGGCCGCCTGTATGTCTCAGTCTCTGAGGCATTGCAGACTGGCCCATCACAGGTTCCTGAAAGCCTTCACCTCTAAGAACAACAGTGAATTTGATCCAGTTGGTCATGTGTATGTTTAAAACAACCATCAGTTGTTACTTCTCAGCCTGGACGAAGCATACTTATAGTGCATCAGATCTGAAATGCTTTCTGACATCACAAAAAGCTAAAAAATACATTTCAATTTAATAAAGATAATATTTTCACTTAAATGGCATGCCTTTGGACTATATGGTGAAGGCAAGCACAAATGGTATGCAGTATACAAGTATTAAATACATCAAGGATCATGGCAAGGTGAATGATTTCCATCCATATTTAAGCTACTGATAACCAAACCTTCCTATCCCTGACTTCTGCTGTGTGGTGTCTTTCTGATTGTAAATGTTATATGTGGGCCATTGTGGAAGTTTCGGAAAAAACAGAAAACTGCAAATAGAACAAAAATCACCCCTAATGCTACCTCCTAAAGATAAACCGCTATGAATATTTAGCGTGCTTCTTTCCTGCCTTTTTAAAAAATGCAAGTGTCATTTATATAGTTTAGACATATGGTTCGCTTAAGCTGCCCCATAAGCATTCCGTGTTTTTTATTTCTTTTATTGTGGTAAAGTATACATAATATAAAATTAACCATTTTAAGTGTACAATTTATAGGCATTAAGTACATTCACAATGTTGTGTAACCATTACCACTGTCCATTTTCAGAACTTTTCATCATCAACATTCTTTATATTTAAAAATTCTTCACAAACCACATTTAGTGGCTAAATAATATGCTACCGCATACAATTTACTTGAAAGGGTTTTTTAGCAAACATTCAATATATATTTATTTTGTGTTCACTAGGAGCTAGACTTTATGGCTAAGGCTGTGAACAAAATGTGATGTTTGTCCTCCAGGACCTTAAATCTGGTGGAGGAAATGTCCAATAAATAAGCAGTGTGAGTCCAGTAGAGGGGTAAGCACAACAGAGTCTATGGGATGGTATAGGAGGGGAACCTAATAACTTCAGTTGTAATTTGCATAATCGTTCCTTGATTATTGCAGATCTAGTGCGTATCAGATATTTTTCTGTTATAAATAATATTGTGAGATATTTGTAGGTATAAGTATTTGCATTTCAGATTATTTTGTGAAGTTTTAAAAAGTGAAATTACTGGGCTACTCATTCTAACAGGGGCCAGTACAAGATGTTCTTTTAGAACGCTAGTAATTGTCATCTACTGTGCCATTCTCAAGGTTAGGAGCTGCACCAAACATTTCCATTGTCTGTTTCACCTTATAAATTCTACTAACTTTTTATAAATGTGCACATAACTTGCCTCTGGCAAGACAGTGTGAAGAATTGGGGTTGAGAAATGAGTGTATCCAACTGGGAAGAGCTGGGGAAGGTCAGTGGCAGAGGGACTCGTGGCTGAGGTTGATATTACGGCCCAGGTAACATGCACTCCTCCGTCCAGCTGTGTGTACTCATTTCAGAGGCCTTGGTTTGACAAATGCTTTAGGATTGTGTTCTCTGTGCATGCTGACAGAGCTTGGCTCCCTTCTGTGAAATCTCAGTCTTGTGAACTTGAAGCCCACTGTGAAATAAAAGTAGACTACTTTTTTTTTTAAGTATCTGTTCATCATCTACACAAACTCTTAGTCTGTTATCAGAGCTGGAGGAGACCTTTGGATATCATATAATCTTCCCTGTTCAAACTACAGATGAAGAATCTGAGACTTAGAAAAGTTAAGGAACATTCTGAAGGAAACCTAGGAAACCAGTCGGGTAGATGTAGAAGTGGGATTCAAACTTACGTCTCTTGATTTATCTGGTGGTCACTCCATTACCTGCCACATGCTGTTTTTAGGCTTTGTTCTCTCCTTAAAGGAAATTTTTTTCTTCCTCTCATTTTTTAATTCCTGATTTTGTTCTCCGCTGTTTCCTTCTAAGATGTTGCTCATTTTCAGTGTTGAATACATGTGTGCGTTGGCTAATGTCTATTGACAGTCAGCAAATAATTGTGCTGGTGAGTTTGTATTCCTTAGTCTTACTTTGGTCCTTAGCCTACTAATTTGTTTGACTGCTGACTGCTGTCTTCATTTTGGCCTCTGTTTATTGGGAACTTTCTGTTGACTCCAGCATAAGTAGTTAGTTATGTCTAATTTTGCTCATTTAGTCCCTTTGGCTAATTTTCTTGGGCTTTGGTTTTTATTTTAAGACAAAATACACCCTCCATTGATATAGTAGATGTGGCAACCTGGTCCTGGGCCAAAGAGTAAAAAGTTTTTAAGTAGACTATTAATATAGAGAGTAGGAATACTAGCACAGGCCTCTGATATATTAATTTTGCCAACAGTTAGTTGGAAAATCTTTACTGTTTATGCACACATATTTATGTAAATATACATATACTTTTTTTATGTATAGTAAATCTTCTTTCTAAGGTCAAATTTACCAAAAAAGTTAGCATTGCTTTGTAATAGACAAAGTGCTATTATCTTCATTTGAGCTTAATGTTTATATGACACTAAACATAGGACCATGGGATCCTTGATAATAGTTAGAAAAAAGAACTTAAAAAGCCAAAACACCACATTTGGTCTGAGGCCGTGAGCCCCAATATCAAGTGATTATTGTGCAGTTGGAAAATCCTGTAGCTCAGATTCTCAACAATTTCTTGTAATTAGGACCTCAAAAACAATTAGCAGAGTTATCAGGCCCTTTTATTTATGAGCAAAAGGAGCAGTTCCTCATCTGTTGTATGTCTTTTATGTTGGCAATTCCATCCTTAATTGAAAAAGCATTGGCATGTTCATTATGAAAATGGTTTTCCTGGGTTTATAGCTGAGTCTATTAATTTAGTGTTTCAAAACTGATTGGCATTAGCCTGTATAGTTACTTTTATATAAAAGCAACTTAAAAATGATCTCTTGATTTTAAAGATTATTTCAGACATCTGTTCTTCCTGTGTTGGATCGACTGTATCCATGTATTAAGTTCTGGAGAAATAAAGAGTAAATGTATCATACTTCATTTCTGAAAACAACAGATAGCCACTACAGTTTTCTGTTTAAGGGACTTGAAGAGACCCTCAGGTGGCACATACTTGTGTACCTTGGCTCCACATCTCATACTTGTTCTCTCGCTCATTGTTTACTATATTTTGCCATGTGGAATAATAACTGATTATAACAGCAATTATATTTTCTTAAGTGCTTACTGTCAGGCCTTGTGTTATGTTGTTACCATCATTATCCCATTTAATAGGCACAGCAGCCCTATGAAGGTAGGTAGTATGATGCCCATTTTCAGATTAGGCAGCTGAGAATTTCCCCAGCTGATCACCCAGTCGACTTCTTGATGCCCTGATTCTTGTCATTTCCCTACCACCTTTAGGCCCATCATGTACTTTTCTCCTTCAGAAACATCTTTAAAGGCTCTCCATAGGATAAAGCCTTAACTTCAATATTTCTACAGGTTGGCTCCAACTTCTTTAATCATATATCCCACAGCTTCCTTACAAATACCCTGTAGTACAGACCTTCCCTAACATCAACATACTGTATGTTTTTCTCTGCCTGGAATGAACAAATGCCTATTATTTGCCAGGTACTCTGTTAGGATCTTAAGGACACAGTTCTTGCCTTCAAAAACTATTAATAATATTTAGTGGCAAGACAGACCTGTACATAAATCATTTCTCCTTAACCTTTGTATCCCAGATTGGTTTGGACCCCATGCCCTTGGACAAATTTCCCCTAATTCAGGGCAAAAGTGATTCTGCCTTCCTCTGAATGCCAATAGCCTAAACTGACTGTACCAAATATTTATCTTCAAGGTTTGTTCTTTTCGTGTGCCTGGATCTTAACATACTTAAAGGTCTTCATAAGCTAACAACTAGGTTTGTAGGTTAAGTTTGTATAGGTAAAAGATTAGATAGGCAAAGTCTGTGGTTTTATATATCTTTGTTCTCTAAACTCTAATTTCTAAAGAAAGGATTAATTTGTAAAAATCTATAACATTTCATAAATTTTAGCCCTAAATTACCATACTTTTGATATATTGCATTGTAGTCTGGGACCATATGTATTAAAGTATAAAAAATTAGGTTGGCACGTAAATATGACATATCATTTGTTCTTCTAGATTTTTTTTAACCCTGTTGCCAAGTCCTTTTTTTAAAAAAATTAAATTAATAATATTACTGTGACATCTTCCTTTTTCATTAGTTATCAGCACAGGAAGAAAGCCTTTTGAATATAAGCCAAGCCTTAAAAAGTCACTAATAAATAAAATATCTTAGGCTCTAGTTCCATGAGTTATGGAATTGGTTAAAAATACTATCAAAGATAAATGGTATGAGCAGAAAGAGTCCTGAATGAGGAGGTAGGAAACCTCTTCTAGTCCTAGCTCAAGCCACTTAATGGGGTGAAGCTGACACAGTCAGAAGAACTATGAGCCCCAATTTCTTCACATGCCAAAAGAGGCCTTCAGCTTCAGCATCATAGCAGACATAATGGTTTTGATCCATTGAAGACTTTTACGGGTGCCTGGCTCCATGTTGCGTTAGTTGAATTGCATCCATCTATTTGTTTATTCCATTGTGTTGGTTTGCTAGGGCTGCCATGACAGAATACCTCAGGATAATTAAACAACAGATGTTTTCTCACAGCTCTGGAGGCTAGAACTCAAGATCAAGCTGTCAACGCATTTGGTTTCTTCTGAGGCCTCTTTCCTTCCTTGCAGACGGCTTCCTTCTCTGTGTCCTTGCATGGTCTTTCCTGTGTGAGCATGCACCCTGATGTCTCTTTCTGTGTCCAGATTTCCTCTTATAAGGACACCAGACTGATCAGATTAGGGCCCACCCTGATGGCCTCATTTTAACTTGATCACCTGAATACAGGCCCCATCTCCAAAAACAGTCACATTCTGAGGTTCTGGGGGCCAGGGCTTCAACAGATGGATTTTGGGGAGTCACAATTCTATAACATCTATTTAAAATAGCACTGATTTCCTTTTAAATTATATATAGAGAGACTAGCATAAAGAAGAAACCAAAAATAATCCTCCATCTAGTTAATTAATGCCTGTTATTAAAAAGGAAAGGGGACAGGTACATGAAAAGATAACTCAAACTGTATTGAAGGGAATGAAAGAACAATAACACTCTCTTAACCCTCTCCTACACTAGGCAACTTCTATAAAAACATTTACCCAAATGTTTACAGGGGCCAGGTGCATTTTTTCATGCATTAATGTATCATAGGGAGTACAGATCTCTCTTTACGTGCACACAGATTGGCCTTTTAAATGGCTATGTAGTATTTCATTGTGTATGTACTAGATTTTACCTTTTAAAATGGACATTTAGATTGTTTCCAGGTTGCATGACCCCTTTCCCCATACAGACAGTGGAGTTGGAGTCCTTTTTTTTTTTGAGACAGAGTCTTGCCCTGTTGCCCGGACCAGAGTACCATGGCATCAGCCTAGCTCACAGCAACCTCAAACCCTCCTGCATAATACGAAGGGAGAGGCTTTCCTTGGAGGCACTGGGTCATCTCTACACTGTAGTCCTCAGGAAGAAAAGCCTGTCTGAATCATTAACAGGCATAGACTATTTTTAGTTAAGGAAAACAGTTTTTCTTGTAAGGTTTGAATGCTCACAATGGCATAAGAATCCTTCCTGGCTGCTTCCACGGGTTGGCTAGGGGCCGGCTCTCTAATGGAATGTGAGCAGTCTCGCTGCTAATCAAGATTTACAGTGAGACCAGGATGCCTGGCCGCTCATGGGACTTGCAGACCTTCCAAGCTAACAGCGGCAGCTCTGAGATTAAGTGCGGCGCAGGGCTCTGGTCCTGTTTCCAGGCCCAACCTCTTAGCCACAGGTATCATCTGGCATTATTTTATAAGCTGTGCCACGGTGCAGATGTTCTTTTCTAAAGAATTGCTTTCATTTCTCTGACTCATTTCAGGAAATGAGACAGTCTATCAGAGGGGTTCTTCATTACCAGACCCCTGGAGAGTTCATTTTCACCTGGGCTTTCTAACCACATGTGGGCAGTGCTTTATTTACCCAGATGTGAGAAATAACAGTAATGAATGGTCCTCTTCTAAAGCAGCCCTTACTGCGTATGCCTTTATTAATGTAAATATTTCTGAGGCTTTGGTTTTGTGATGCTTGTGGACATGCTGTGTGTATGGGCTTTGGTGCAGGAAAAATATAATTTAGCAACAGATTTAAAAGGTAGTCTGGAGTGTTTCTAATTACTGTTTGTTTAGTTCGCCGTTGCCTAATAAGTGGATTTAAGTAACCTCAAGGGTAGGGAATGTAATGTTCATATTATAGTCAACCATGCAAATCAAATTCTGACTAAGTATTGCAGGGAACACACCATGGAACCATTTTATAGACGTATGCCATTGCATTTTAAGTTTAAAACTGATAACATTTTGGAACAGGCATTTCTCACCTGCATGCATGAACATGAATGACGCACACATCCATGTGTGGTACACACCCATTTAAAATCCACCAGTGGCCTTTGGCATTCAGTTCTCTTTTTAATTTGACATAGGAATGAGGGGGAAAGAAACTTATGAGCTTTTCTTTTTCCTTTTCCCATCCTTTATTGGCTGTAATAGGAAACTGAAGTATTAAGAGGACCTAGTACGGTGGTTGTCAACCTTGGTTGTAGCTTGGACTCAGCCTGGGAACTTTAAAATTACTGATGCCTGAGGCCCACGCCCAAGAGATTCTCATTTAATTTTCTGGAATGCAGCCTTCACTGGTATTTCTAAAAGTTTATTGTGCACCAAGTGTTGAGAGCCTCAGACCTAAGATATCTAGGACTTAAGAGATCATCTCATCCAGGGGTTCTCAGCCCTGGCCGCAGCTTAGCATCATCTGGAGAGCTTTCGAAAGATATACTGCCCCGCCAACTGAAACCACATTTCTGGAGGAGGGAGCCAGGATTTTTGGAAAGCCCCCAGGTGATTTTGATGCACAGTAAGAGTTAAGGTCAACTGACATGATCTAGCCATTCCATATCACAGATAAGGAAAGGTGAGAACAAGAAAGGTCACATGGCTTGCTCAATGTCAGATCTTGTTACAGATGTATGACCGGAGCTCAGGTTTGATGCCTCCTACTGGTCTTTGCAGCCTAACACCATCCCTCATATATGTCTATTGTATTTATTGATGCCTCCTCATCCTTCAGGTGATGTTCCCGCCTCCAGGAGGCCTTTTCTGACTCCTCACAGTCACCTTCTGTGCAACCTGGGTAAGAATCTCCTTCCTCGTATTTGAACAGCACCTTACTTTCCCCCTTAGCCAGTTAGTTGTAGGACAGGCCTGCATCTTCTTGTCCTTTCTGTAACTTGCTTGCAGGTAGTGGAGTTCCAGATAGTATTTGTTGAGTTGAAGTTCTCTAACTTTTTATTCATCCATTAGTCCACATGGATTGCTAAAAATAATCCATTCCTCTATGCTTGCTTCAGAAAATAGCTTCTGAAAGCAAAAGTTACTTCTTACCTGTGTATGGCCCACTGTACTGTGGGTCAGGATCTTTTAAACAAAAATGACTTCCCACCCTGCCTTCCAGGAGAGAGAGGTTTAGCAAAAAATGTTTGGCGGGGGGATTTTGATGACAAAATAAGGAAAACAAGATTTCAGTGACCTTACAATGTTGCTCAAGGTACTTACAACATCCAGGGACTTTTGAAAAACATACTTACAAGTGTACATGGCAGAATGTAAGGGAGCATGTGACATTACCTAGAAACAAAAGGTTGTTGGAAGAAAATAATGCTATTTTATGAAAATATGTTTTGAGGACTGAATTATTTTCGCTGTCATACTGAATCATAACTCTGAACAGCCACATTCTATTTAGTAGAGCTGAATTAAATCTTTTGGCTTCTTTGGATTAGTATGTTCAAATCTTTTCAAATGATTTTAAAAAATCCATCTGTTGTCTTCTGTCATTCCCGTTGACTTAGGATCCTACTTGGCCAGTATCTTATTTTTAATGGAAAAATATTTTCAGATTTGCAGTATTTATGTTTACTCTTGTAGGTGTAACAAGGTTTGTCTCAGGAAGCAAGATTGCAGCTAGTATCTCTTCAGCCTACAGGTGGTCAGGAGGCTCCATATAGAGGTAATAGACAGTAATAATCTTCTTGGGTGGAAAAGTCATAGTTAAAATTCTTTGGAGACCAAACTGCAAACTGGGTTGTGTTGTAGGATAGACCGCAAGATGTTAAGTTGGTGCAGACAGGAGAGAATAATAATGGAAATATGTAGAACCACTTTGAAATCTTAATAAGACTTGATTCATTCATGCGTATTTTTAGGAATCATCATATCTCAGGGTGAATGGAAGTGTGGCAATGTAGAAGTGAAGTCACTGTATGTAGGAAAAATCATCCTAACACAAATATTCCTAAAACTTTCAGGAGAAAGCAAAGTAATTTACCTGAAGGGAAATATAAAACACATTTATATTAAGTAATTTTTATTATACAAAAATGCAAATATTTCATGAAGATAAAACATGAAAATTTGAAGAACCACCTCCTTCCAGTCTTTTTTGGTTTTTTTGCTGCTATTTGGATGAAAAATTTAACAAACATAAAAGCTATTGATGAGTAACCGACTTCTATTATACCGACTTCAGAGACCCAGCAGTGCATTCTGGAAGAGAAGAGAAGGGGAAGGAGGGAAAGAAGGGTTTTTTAAATACGCAAGGCTCAGTGTTTTTACTTATGCTGTGCCATCAGATCTTTCTAGTACCCTGAAAATTAGGATTTGGTCACAGCAGTTTTTACATTTACCTGTTCACTCAGGAGCAGAGCCAAAATTTGAATCCAAGTCTGTCTGATACTGAAGTCCCTGAGCTTTTCCACTGCATGTGGCCTCTGGTGTCATGAGAATGGAGAGGTCTCTAGCAGAGACTTGTTATTAACTATGCTGGTGGAAGAGGGCTGGCTTTAGCTTCCCTTGTTCTTATTAAACACTAATAAGTTGAGAGGAGATAACAAATGTTGGTGATGGTATGGAGAAAAGGGAACCCTTATACACTGTTGGTGGGGATGTAAATTGTACAGCCATTATGGAAAATAGTATGGGGTTCCTAAGAAAAATTAAAAATACAACTGCCATACGATCCAACAATCCTGCTTCTAGGTATATACCCAAAGGAAATGAAATTGGTATCTTGAAGAGATATCCTCACTTCCACATTCATTGAAGCATTATTTGCAATAGCCAAGATCTGGAAACAACCTGTGTCTGTTGATGGATGAGTGGATAAAGAAATTGTGGTACACATATACAGTGGAATTTTATTCTACCGTATAAAATAAAGAAATCCTGCCACTTGTGACAACATGGATAAGCCTGGAGAACATTATGCTAAGTGAAATAAGCAGATACAGAAAGACCAATACTGTGTGATAACACGCTTACATGTGGAATATGTAAAAGTCTAGAAGCAGAGGTGGAACAGTCATTGCCGGGGGTTGGGGAAATGGGGAGATGTTAGTCAAAGAGTAGAAAGTTTTAGTAAAAGATGAACAAGTTCTGGGGATCTGATGTACAGCATGAGTGGTAATGAGATGTAATAATTAATTTGATTGCAGTAATCTTTACACAATGTATATGTCTGTCAAATCATCACATTATATACCACCTTGAATATATTCCGTGTTTGTCAAACATTTCAAAAGGGAAGAAGGAATGGCTAATTTTGGTCAAAAGTTATGTAGTTGGGGTAGAATTTTGTGATCTCACTCTCAGAAATCACAGGTTTGATATGAGGGAAGCAGCAAAGCAAATGGTTGGTAATTTGTGCTTTTCCATGAGAGTCCTGGTTTTGAGAATCCTGGCTTTACTTCCCACTGGCTATGTGATCTTGGGCAAATCACTTAAACTCTCTGTGCCTTAGTTCCTCATCAGTAAAACGGGAACAAGAATAACTCGATTGCCGTTCATTTTCCTCTCACAGGCTTTGAGTTAGAACAATGTAGAAACTTGAAGAATGGTTCTGTGCTGCCCCAACATATCTGGTTCTCTGCGAGCACCGTTGGCTTCCCAGTTGAAGTTGGCTTCCCGGCTCTTCCTACGCATTAGAGCCGTTTCTGTTCACAGGCACAGGGACCTCCTGGGTTGCTTGCTGGGAGAGTCCTGAAGGAGGCTTGCCATGGGATGAGGCACCCTTGGGAACAGAGCGCTGATGTTCTAAATGAACTGAGAGTTACTATTCCAGATTACTAAGTAGTCTGAATATGCTTATGGGTAAGGAATGTTATCACAGAGCATTGTTCACTCACCCTGAGTCACAGAGGTTCTTGGCACTTTCTCTTGGAGCTCGTGCTTATCTGCTTATCTTAGCAGCTTAGTTGGCCACTCCCTCTCCCTCCTTCCTGAAATTCTTTCTTCCCTCCCCCCCCTTTTTTTTTTTTTGAGACGGAGTGTGCAGTAGCATCATCATAGTTCCCTGCAGCCTCAAACTCCTGAGCTCAAGGGATCCTCCTGTCTCGGCCTGCCGAGTAGCTGGGACTACAGGCATGTGCCGCCATGCCCAGCTAATTTTTCTTTTTTTAGTAGAGACAGGGTCTTGCTCTTGCTCAGGCTGGTCTCAAACTCCTGAGCTCAAACAATCCTCCCGCCTCATCCTCCCAGAGTGCTAGGATTAGAGGTGTAAGCCACCGCATCTGGCCCCCCACTTTTTTTAAAGGGAAAAAAAAATGAAAAGTTTTTATTTTTGTCAAAGTTTTACATAATTACAGTGTTTATATAATTAGAAAATTAAATAATACAAGTTTTGTTATAAAAAACAGCTGTATCTCCTTTTCCATGTTCTGTTCCCCAGAGGCCTGTGTTTTTAACTTTAATTGATTGTTTTAGTAACGACCTCTATATCTCTAATTAACGTCCTTAAATGATAATTTTTCAGTTTTAGGCATTATCTGTTGATACAAAGTAAGTACTTAGCTCTTTTTCATCTCCCCATCCTCCTCTCTCCTGCTCACACAAACTTTCCCAGGGCCCACCCTCCCACTTGTAATTGTGTTATAATTTTGGTAAGATCAATATGCAATGTTTACTTTATTATAACTGTATAATTCTTTCTACAGATGAGCCACGTAATATAGTTTAATTGCTTTTCCTCTGGAGACTCTACAACAGACATTGATTTTTTTTTTTATTTCTTAATTTTTTATGTAGTTATGAATAATTCAACCTCAAACTCTTACCCACTTGTAAATCTCTCAATATAATCAACCACACAGGAAATCTATCAAATTCATCCTTTCGGGGAAACTCCTTCCAGAGCCTTCTGATCTTCCCCACTCTGTCTAGGTTGCTCTCTAGGCACCCAGCACAGCTAGGAATTCCCTTCCACCACCGTCCTGAGGACTCCGTTTGCCTCTCTTGTATTGGAGCCCTAGATTTATATCTTATTCTTTGTTGGTTTATTACTTTGTTTTGGGGGAGCACATTTTCTGGTACCTTACAGAGAAAGAGGTAATTTTTTGAGACTTGCAGGTCTGACAATGCCTGTGTTCTCTGGCCTTTAATTGATGGCTTGACTAAGTATATACTTCTGGGGTGGAAATCATCTGCTATCAGAATTTTGAAGCCTTCTTCTTATAAAAGTTGTTCTTGAGAAGTTCCTGCCATTCTAACTTATGGTCCTTTGTATGAAAACTCTTTCCACTCCGGAATTTTGTAGGCTTTTTTCTCTTTGAACCCAGTGTTTGGAAATTCCATAATGATAAATATGCTGGAAACTTGGGAGACCCTTTCACTTTGGCAAGGTCCCTTCTCCTAGTTCTTTTTTTTCTAAAGGGGAAAAAGTGTCCTTCAGTTCTGTTCAGTTCTGAGAGAAAGATGTTCTTCAATTCTGGAAAAAATGCCCTTTAATTCTAGGAAATTTCTTTCATTGACCATTAATTACGTACCCTCCATTTTCTTTGATCATGAATAGTTCTGTTATTTGGATTTTTATATTGACTCTACTGAATTGGCCCTCACATTTTCCATGTTTCCTGTTTTGTATCTCTGTCTTTTTGCTTGGCTTTATTGGACATTTTCTGAATTTTATCTTTGAAGCCTCCTATTGAATTTTTAATTTATGCCATCATTTTAATTTCCAATAGCTCTATTTTATTCTCTGAATATTTCTCTCCTTCTCCCTCTTTCTCTTCTTGTCTCCCTGTTTGGTAACATCTTGTCCTTATTTGGTGGATGTACTTTTCTCAAATCTCTGAAGATGCTGGAGTTTTGTTGTTTTTTTTAAAATTTCTTCTTCTTGTGATTTTCTCTCTTCTCCAAGTTACCTTGCAGTTTCTCTGTTAGGTGCTGCTTTAATGTCTGGAAAGTCTTGTCCCATCCTGTTTTAGAGTAGTGTCTATAGAAAAGAGCCCAAACTCTATAAAATAATTTAAAGAGGTTTATTCTGAGTTGAGTATGAGTGACCATGGCCCGGAGCCACACCCATGAAGCCTTGAGCAAGTGGTCTACCGGTGGTTGGGTTACAGTTTGGTTTTATACATTTCAGGGAGACAGAAATTACATGTAAAGTCATAAATCAATACGTGGAAGGCGTACACTGAAGCAGGGGATTACAGGTTATAGGTGGATTTAAAGATTCTTTGATTTATAGTTGGTTAAAGAAATGAAGCTTTGTCTAAAAGGCTTGGGATGTTTTAAGTTAAGATAAGGAAGTCTGCTAATCCAAGACAAGCCACAGGACATATTAATATAACAAGGTTCGAGTAATTAGTTAAGTAAATTGAGGACCTGCAGGTGTGGTTTAAGCTTTGTCTTTGCATAGTTTTAGGCCTGTTAATGAGTTATAAAGGCTATCTCCAAGAAGGGAAGGAAGAGGCATATCTGACCTCCCTTTTCATGGCCAGCAAGTCAGCTTTAGGGTATTTCTGGGGTCCCCTTGGTCATTCAGTCAGCTGGGGGAGCTTAAGATTTTATTTTAGTTCACAGTAGCTAACTAAAGGTGACTGTAGTCTGTGATAGTGGATAGAGTTTGGCAATTCTGGGACTTTAGGGTGACCTGAGTGGGCTGTTTGTTTATTTTTGTTGGTTTTTTTAGGAAACCCTGATGTTAGTAATTTCAGGCCTCTTTTTAAGCTGATCAGACCAAGAGCAAATATTAACCAGTCAGAAAGCTAAGTAGAAGTCCAGGAGTCTCAGCATTCAGCAGTAATCTTGTATAATGTCTTTCCAGTATGGAATCCCCATCCTCAACGGTGCCTGTGTCCCCCAGTGCAGAGATCCTCTGTGGACTCTTCCCAGAGCATACACTTCCAGTCTTCTCCTAGCCAGGGGATAGGGGTTGGGAGGCAGTCACTTGTCTTCAGGCTGTGAGGGAGTGAATCTGGGGGTCTAACTCCTCCTTATACAGACTTTCCACCCACCTGCCCCCTTTGCCCCCCTACTTCCAGAGGAACCTGTGCTGCCACTTGTTCCTCAGCCTCTCTGAGGGCTTGGAATTTGAATGAAATTGCTTCTAGGCTTTCCTAGTTTAGGGTTGTGCTTTCTCCAGTCTGCTGAGCCAGTTGCCACTTGCCTGTTTGTTCTCCATCTTCCAAAACTGTGTTATTGTCTCTCCTCGTCTGTTCTCTTTGTCTTTGTTGGTTCATGTTCTAGGAGTATTTGAGCAGCGAGCAGAGCTAAATGCAAGTGTTCAGTCCTCCATCTTTAAAGTTTCACTGACATGCGTTTTTCATTGCTGTTTTTGAGGCATTTGATCACACTTGTGAAACAGATTTCTGCGCAAGCTGTGAATCTCCATTTCACCAACTTCAGTTCTTTTGCTACGTTGAGTGGGGGATGGGGGATGGTGGGGAGTCCCTGGACCCGGGGTCAGGAGTCTTGGATTCCGTTTCCAGATTTGCTACAAACTCTTTAATCCTGAGCATTATCGCTTGTCATTATTTCCTAACTATAAGGCCAGGGAATTGAAATAGGTGGTTTTAAGGTCTCTTTTTACCCATAGATTTATTTTATTTCCAAGCAGTTGAGGTAATCATGTGTAACTGAACACCAGAATAGGAAATAGAGTTGCAGTAGCCAATCAAATGTGAAATTTAAGTTTCTCCTTGTATTTGTCAGTCAGTCTCAGTAATTCTGACATCTTTAAAGTCTCAAGTAAAATTGCAGCACATATTTCCTGAACAAGAAACTGTTAAAAGGTTAAAAATTCTGAATTTTTTTTTCCTCTGGGCTATTTTGAGCTGCTAGCAGTTCAGCATTCTTGGATTCATGCTCTCAATAGCTAAAAAAATGTTAGTTTTGAACAGAAGAACAGGAAAGATAATAGAGAAAAAGGTCTATTTTTTCTCCTCTATGCCCTATGGCAGGGATGGCCATGCTGTTAGTACCTATCAGGAAACATGTCCTTCCCTCAAAGCCATGTGTGGGGAGATAATAGCCCCATCTCTGCATTTTTTTCTCTCCTCTAAGTTGCTGCTTCTTAGATGGATGGGAAGACAGAGTGGACATTGCATGTCAGGCTTTGGCTGGCAGGTTTGACCACTAACCCAGCGTGCTCTGCTGTGGTCAGCACGACTCAGGAGCAGATGTGATTGGGAGGCCTGTGGCCCAGAAGCCAAGGTGGGGTTTCTTAGGCCAGTGCTTCACAAATTGCATTGCACATCAGACACACACCCTACCCTCAGTTACTGGCACAGAGTATCTATGAGGCAAGGGGTAGGAATCATTTTGCACAGTTCCCCAGGTTACTGTGATACCCTTGATTCTTGCACTGACTCTGGGGAGCCATTGTCTTGGGGACAGAAAGAAGGTCAAGGAGAAAGTCAGAGTCTTGAGCATTTGCAGAGCTGGAGGGGAAAAAACCCAGCAGAATGGAAACTGAGCCCAGCACACCTCGTCAGCTGACGCTCTCCTGTCGATCACCGAAACTATTGCAAACTCTCGCTGTTTTCCTCAAGTCTCTGCTCCACACACTCTTCTCTCCTTCTCGGTAAATCATCTTGCTGCTTAAATCAGGGAGGAAAGGAAACCTGCAGGGGGTTCTGCCTCAGCTTTCTTTCTCTTCCTCCCTCCAAAATATTAATGTATGTACATTATCTATCTGTCTATATAATGTATAGGTATGTGTGTTATATGTAATAATTTGTGTAACACAATTATATGTATTATATTTTATTTATATACAGTGCCTATATAAATGTATGCTTACATTCATCTTCTCTCTTCTCTCATCTTATTAATGTTAACACCTTCACCTATACCTCTCTCCAGCGATGATCTCTCCTATGTGTTTTTCTTTCACTCCTTTCCAATGTGTATGTGTATGAATATCTAATAGGAATACATACATGTTTCATCTTCCAAGGCCCAACAAAGAAACAAAAATATATATTCCTCAACCCTATGGCCATCCTAGGTTCTGCTGTACCTCATTCATTCAGTATATTTTAGGATCAACTACATGCGAAGACCTTGAATAGGCACTGAGATTCTAGAGACTCCTAAAGAGATATAACTCCTTTTCTCATGATGCTTATAGTCTCTTTTTAACAAGCCTCCTTTAAAGATTATTGCTTTTATATTTCCCCATTACACAAATAACATATGCTTGCTATTGTAAATTTGGAAGTGGTTTCCTAAAGGAAAGCCATTAAAGAGTTAAAAGCAGAAAAGTACTAGGTCAAAATTCTAATTTCAAAGGTCACTGTGGCTGCTGAAAGGAGAAGGGGTTGGAAAGGGGTGGAAGTTGCTGGCAGATGCCCAGTCAGGAGACCAGTCAAGAGATTAGTGCATGTAACAGCTGCTGGGGGCTTGGCAGATAGAGAGAGGAAGACACAGTCAAGAAATCTTCAGCACCTCGGGAGAGTCAATGTTCGGCTGTGGGGAATGAGGGGGAGAGGGGAATCAAGGATGGCAACCAGATTTCTGGTTTGCTCAGCTCAGTAGATGGTGGTGCCATTTACTGAGATAAGAAATAATGGAGAAACTAGCTGTGGGTGGGTGGGTGGGTAGGTGTGGGGAGGGAAACATAAGCTCCATGTGAATACTGAGTCTGAGATGCCTGGGGTGTTTCCAAGAAGAGATGTCACCTAGACAGTTGAATATATGTATCTGGAGTTCAGAAGAGACATCTGACATAGAGCCAAGCATTTAGAACCTTTAGCCTAGATGTGTTAACAAATGCCACAGTATTGATTATAGAGGAGCAAGGTTGAATAGAGCCCTGAATGTTTTCAGAAGTAAAGGCACCAATAGAATAAACCAGAGAGATGGAAGAACCTCTAAGAGAATAAAACCAAGAGGAGAAGAGTCTTTAAAAGAAGTCATGGTCGGCTGTCAAAGATTGCTGAGATGTCAAGTAAGACAAAAATATAAAACGGGCATTAAGTTTAGTGTGCAAGTCATTGTTGACATGAGCCAAAGCCAGCTGGTAGGTGGCAGGGGCTGAATTCATAGCAGAGGGGTGCGGGTGTACTTCAAGCTTTGTTGGTGCAGGATTTTGGACTATGTTACAATGTGATAAATGCAGCGGAGAAGGCTGATTAAAGTTGTTTTAACTTTTTATGATAACCTATAATCTTTATTGTTTTATTCTGATTACAAAGTAGTATATCCTCATTGTAAAAGTTGTAAACATTAAAAAATATGACTGAGAATAATCTCCATAATCGCATTCCCTCATATGTATCCGCTGTTAATAATGTGAGGTATTATATCCTTAAAGATTTTTCTGTGGACATGCTACCTCACCCACACATTTGTACAAAAATTTGGTTTACTGCTATGTGGTCTGCTAAAGTTTGTATTTTTGTTTTGTACATTTCAGACATGTTACTACATAAAGCAGATGCATAGTATTCTATTGTACCATAGTATTATCTGGATATTGGAGTTTTACTTAGAAATTTTGGTCTCTGAAATGTTACGCCGAACATCTGAACCCGTGTGCCTATTTATATCTTTTTTGTATGTGTACAGGAATTTCTTTCCTAAAGTGGAATGGTGGGGTCAAAGGGTATGCACATTTGACATTTTGATAGTGCTACGTTGCCCAAGGAGGGGGCTTTTTTTTTTTTTTAAGAGGGAAGAAATTTGATCATGAAAATAAAATAAAGAATAGATGAAGTCATAGTGAAGTATGCTGAGTAATCTATAGTGAGAAGGCCCGTGGGAATGGGAGCCAGGGCATAGGAAGAGCCTTTGGGCTGAGATCAGAAGGGAGAGGCCACTTCTCGCAGGCGGAGTAGGGGAGAAAGAAGGATGGACTGAGGGAGGCAGGCTCCTCAGCTACTGCTACATCTCCAGAGCTTGCCCAGTGCTAACGTATAGCAGGAATGCAACAAATACTTATTGGTTAAATGAATAAACAAATATAATTAGGTTGATTCAGCAATGGAACTTTGTTTCCATGCTATAGCATCTATTTTTCTACTTTCTCTACAAAATAGAAGGTAAGATTTCCTACTGAAACTGGTGAAGAAGGAATTGGAGATTTGGAAGGCTCCTAACTTAGTGAACCCAGTTGCTCAGATCAGACAGGACTCCTACTCTAGGCATTCCTTATCTTTTCCAATCAGCCTGCAAGGCCTATTCATACTAATACCTAAATATCACTGGACTACTGTCTATTCCTGTTCATCCCCACTACCACCATCACTATGTTAGTTCCAGCCTGGGTTTTCTTATCAGAGCAGCCTCTTAGATGGTCTTCTCTTTCCTCTTATGCATCCGTCAGGACTTGGTTTAGTGGCACCCAGCTCCCAGCCACATTGGTTTAGGATTCTCTTCCTGGGCTCCCCTACCCCTATGCGGGTGTCTGCTCTCCAGGGATGGTCCTTGGATGTTTATTTACCTAAAACCTTCACATGTAAATGTCTTAGTGGCTGTTTTTATATCTCTAAGACTTGTAATCCTTAGCTCATACTGCATGCCAAGTCAATGATAGTTATTTTACGTGTGAAAGTCTGGTGTCTGTATAAACTTGGTACATGACAAGAACAAAAGCAGGCATTAAAAGAACTCACAAAAGACCAGTAACTTAAGACGTTGGATCCTGGAACAAGCCTCAGGATTATTACACTCCCTAGGAAGGGGCAATCTGAGTTAAATGTCATTTGTATCACTTCTGTAATTAACATGTTAAATGCATGTTTAAGAAATTTTAAACAGCTTGACTCTCTAAGGTGATTTAACTGTATTCGAGATAATCTATTTATTTTGTAAAATCTCAAAGAACCTCATCATGATATTTTCAAGAGTAAAAAATGTTAGAATCTCCTTAGCCGGGTCTGGCCAGCTGGAGGATAATCACGTGATTAAAGTCCCTGTTGGAATTCTAGGAGAAATGGCCTTTGAACCCATTAAGTAAAGAGCTTCCAAATTAGGATACAGCGTTCCTGTTTGGGTCTGCCTGGCTCCCTTCCATCACCAAGCCATTACCACTACCCCCTCTGCTGGGGAGAGTGGTAGGAAAGTAGTTACCAACTGGCACCTGAACAATAATTTCAAGTTAGAGAACCAGTTATCAGATAAAGAGTAATGAAAGAAGAAACACAAGAAGTTGATTATTTGTGGAGAAAACAGCATCGTTTCAAGCCTTCTAAAAGCATATAATGTTCAGAATTGAGAAATGCAGTAGTCAAATGACTGCAGGAGCAATTGCCAGGAGTCACCTCAGCACTGAGACAGTCTGGAGAAGAGGTTGTGAGCGTTCGCAGGCTGACGAGACCAGCCCTCCATGGCACAGGGCCAGAAGCTTCTTGCCAAGGTTCCTCCCTCCCCACCCAAGGTCTGAGATTTCCTCAGAACAGCCTCCTTGTTCAGATCACACTCAGTGACGTCTTTAGCAGTCAGGATGGCCATCATCACCGTTCCCACTCCTTCAGCAGAAGAGAATGACGGGCCGGACCTGGGTGCCCTCGTCCTGAAAAGTCCCCCCAGGGCTACGGGGCTGTGGAAGGGTGAATGAGATCAGGCTTTTGCTGCTAGGATTGCACTCCACTCGGTCACTGTGTTCCCTGTGAGCAGGGGCAGCATGACAGGTGGTGGCTGAACATGAATTTTTAAATTTTTTACTTTTTTTTTTTAAAGACAGGGCTCGCTGTGTTGCTCAGACTGTACTCAAATTCCTGGGCTCAAGTGATCCTCCCATTTCAGCCTCCTGAGTAGCTGGGACTGTGGGGCTACAGGCACAAGTGCCCGTGCCCAGCTTGAATATGAATTTAAATCGTCTTAACCATAAAGGCATTCACTTATATTTAGCCTAAAATAATACCCCGAACTAATAAAACGGATCCATTCAGAAGAAATTTTTGTTGTCTCAGTCTGTTATTTAACTGATGGCTTGAAAATTGTATCCATATATTCAAAATGTAAGTAGTGGGTGTGATTTAGAAATACAGCAGGGAATGCAAAAAAATGGAATTTAGATAGAGCTAACAGTTCTTGAGTTTTCTTCTTTTTCAGTGTTAGACTGAATTTATGTACACTTTTTGAATTTTTTATGTAACAGAACATTTTATAAACTATCATCAACATATTCCCAACATACTCCAAAACCTATACCCCTCTTAAAAAATGAAGAGAACTTCAAGAAAGTTTAAATATAACATCCCCCCACTCATTTGCAATACAAGTAGCTAATACTTGTTGAGTATTTACTGTGTGTAGATAACTGTGCTAAATATTTCACATACCACGACTCATTTTATTTTTAAAACAAGCCTGAGGGCTAGTACTGTTCCCATTTTTCAGGTGCAGACACTGAGGCATAGGAAGGTCAAATGTGCTGCCCAAGCTCACACAGTTAGGGAGCAGTAGATCTGGGGTTTTCATTCAGGTCTCCCTCACTCCAGCAGCCAGCCTTACAGAAGTTAAGCACTCATTTGGTCATTCATTCAGCAGATAATTATGAAATGTGTAACATGGCACAGACACTATCCTGGGTGCTTGGGACTCATCAGCTACGAACAAGATGAAATCTCTGCCCTCGTGGAACTCACATACTCAATACGCAGTTATTCATTAAGTGCTAAAGAAAAGCATAGCAGGGCAAAGTGACAGAGAATAGTGGCTCTACTGTGGGGCTGTTTAAATTAGGATTTCAATGACAGCCTTTCTGAGGCAAGGATGTTGAACAGAGAGCTGAATAATGGGAGAGAACAAGCTACCTAAGCCCAAGGGGCAGAGTAATAGAGTGGTTAAAGCATAACCTATGCGCTCCTGGGTTCAAGTTCTGATTCTACTGCTTATTAGCTGTGTGATCGTGGGCAAAATCCTTGACTTCTCTGTGCCTCTTCATCAATGGCATAAAGGTAAATATAGTACTTAACATTATTAGGGCTATTGTGAGGGTAAAGTAAGTTCATATATGGAAAGAACATAAATATGAAACAGGCACTGGAATGTATAAAGTACTCGTTGAGTGTTAGCTATTATTATCTAGGCCCGTGGGAGTGGTGAGAAGTAGCCGGTTTCTGGTAGATTATGAAAACTCAGCTGATAGGATTTATTGAGGAATTGGATGTGAGGGGATAAGGGAGAGGAGTCAGGGATGACTCCAGGAATTAATTTGGGTCTAATTCGGTGAATTTGGGAGCATTTACCACAGTGGGGAAGACTTGAGGTATAGTAAGCCTTTTTTTTGGAGGAAAGACACAGTGGAGGGCAGATATTGATGTGTTTCTGTTTTGTTCATTTTAGGAAAATGAAAATCACCTGACATTCCACCACTCATTATCCTTTTGCTTAAATTTATTTTCACTCCCACACAAGTCTTTTTTTTTTTTATTTC
>VBSM01002616.1:23660849-23702547 GCA_008086735.1 Cheirogaleus medius | reverse complement strand
ATGGTATACATATACCACATTTTATTAATCCACTCATGTATTGATGGGCACTCCCACACAAGTCTTAGATCATACAATAATGCAGGTTTAGTTTTGCTTTGTTTAAATTATATACTCTTCAGTTTATTGGAAAATGGCTCATGACAAAGGGAACAGTTAAAACCAGGTGATAAAAGCCCTGGCATGATGAGAGTCCTCTCTGCCTCGCCATGGACAACAGTTTTGGACTAAAGGCTTTGGAGAGCTCTCTACCCAAGCAGGGTGGAGCATGTAATAGATTTTATTCCCTCTCATCTGTCTAGTTCTTAGAAAGCCCCTGCTACCTGGTACAGCCTAACCCATAACAGTTAGCAGATTTAAACTATGCTTTTTTTTTTCCATTGTGATAAAACATTAATACACGTAACCTACAATTGGCCACTTTAACCATTAAATATACAATTCAGTGGCATAAAGTGCATTCACATCACTATGCAGTCATCACCACCATCCGTCTCTAGAACCTTTTTTATCTTGCAAAATGGAAATGATACCCGTTAAACAATAACTCCCCGTTCCTCCTTTTCCTGGCAGCCATTATTCTATTTTCTGTCTCTATGAATGTGACTCCTCTAGGTACCTCACATAAATGGAATTGTACATTTGTCCTTTTGTAACTGGCTTATTTTAACTAGTATAATGCCCTCAAGATTAATCCATGTTGGAGCATATGTCAGAATTTTCTTCCTTTTTAAGGCTGAATAATAATCTGTTGTATGGTTTTTTCATCCATTCATCTGTCACTGGATGGATTGTGTCCATCTTTGGTTATTGTAAATAAAAATACTATGAATGTGGGTGTGCAAATATCTGTTTGAGTTCCTGCTTTTAATTCCTTTGGATATATACTATATAGAGTTTTATAATCGATTTTTTTCACATTGAGGTATTTCACATTGAGATATATTGCTGAAATTGTGTCATGAATATCCTTTTATAAATTATTTTAAATATTTGCATTATGTACTATCATATAGCTATATCCTAATTGACTTAAGCAATGAAGTATTATTTCCTAGAAGGAGAACTATAAGATCAAAGGGTAAGACTAATTTTAAAGCTTTTGCTATGTTTACCAAGTTGCCACCCAGAAAGCTCATACCACCTGACACTGCCAATAGGTGTGTATATTCCCAGCACCTTTGCTAACATTAGGTATTAATAACTACTTTTTGTTAATTTGATAATTAAAAATAGTATATCAATTCTGATTTTCCCTTTCATCCAAATTTAGGATTCACTTTGTCAGTTAGAGTTTATTTGTAGATGATTACTGGGAGGAAATACTGATTTGGTAAATATTCAACTCATGAGATGATGAAAGGAGATGACAATCTATGCGGTCCTTCCTTCTTCCAGTCGATTAGTCTTTTGTTCTGAGGTAATTGGCTAGTTATTTGCTCTGTGTGTATATGACAAACTGCTGTAATGGGGTTTTGAGTTCTTCTGTTATTGGGTGTTAAATACATTCTAAGTTGTTACAACTTCACAATTCCTTACAATTCAGACATCCAAAGAAGCCTGGAAAAAAATTTTTTTTGGTAATTCATTTGGTTATAAAATCTGATAGAGCTGAACTCTTTGATGAAGAAATCTGACTTCAGCCAACACAAAACTATTTATTTTTATTCCCCTCAGAGTGAGTATTCATGTGTTTGGATGCAAAATGTGAATGTGTTTGAGTAGGGGTGCTGTTTCCAGACCCCGTGGGGAGTGCATTAGTAAGGGAGACAATATATATGTGTAAGAATTATTATTTTTTAATTCTGAAAAATTCTGAATTCTGAAACGCAAGGTTTTGTCATCAAAAGGGATAAGAAGAGAATGTGGACCAATAGTGTTCTTTCTCTTTTATTTCTATGTTCTCATTCCTCATAGGCTGCAAAAACTGGTTTTGAAATCAGGTCTGCTCCGGTAGGGTAAGCATGGAGTTATGACTCATGTGCTTTGAATTTAAAGACAATAAGAATTTAAGAGTGGTGTCTTCTTTCATCCCCAGGACATGTACAGTCATTATAATCTGGGAACTGACAGGTCAGTGAGTACAACCAAGTTTCAGCTGAGCCATAGTCAATTACAAACTCAGGATAACGTTCAACTGGGAAGCCTGAGGGTCTTAGGAAACCTGAACCAGTTGGACTGTGAAGCAATAGTGATAGCTTTCCAAGATGTTATTGGGATGTGTTTCTAAAATTAGTGCCATTTGTCCTTCGAATATCAACTGTCTAAGCCAAGCTTTTAAAATCAATACCAAATTGGAAAAACTAAATGACATCACTCTACTGGTATGTGATTATTTTTAATATTAAATCTAAATTTTTAAACATCTGTTTATTAAATGGTGAAGGTTGCAAGAATGGAAAAATTGATCCTCAATTTCATATAAAATTACAAGGGGCCCCAAATAGCCAAAACAATTTTGAAAAAGAACAAAAGTTGGGGAGACTCATATGTTCTGAACTCACTATAAAGCTACAGTAATCAAAAAGTGTGGTCCTGGCATATGGATAGATATATAGACCTTTGGAATAGAATTGAGAGTCCAGAAATAAATCCATACATCTATGGCCAGTTAATTTTTTTTGAAAAGGGTGCCAAGGACAGTCAATGAGGAAAGAAGAATCTCATCCGGAAATGGTGCCGTGACAACTGGATTTCCATATGCAAAAAGAATGAAATCGAATCCCCATCTCACACCATATACAACCCAAAATGGATTAACAACCTAAATACAAGAGCTAAGACCATAAAATTCTTAGAAGAAAACATAAAGCTACATCTTCATGGCCTTGGATTTGGCAGTGTGTTCTTAGCTATGACACCAAAAGCCTGGGCAAAAAAAGAATTAAAAATAGATAAATTTATCAGAATTAAAACCTTTTGTACATCAAGGGATATTATCAAGAAAGTGAAAATATAACTTATAGGATGGGGAAAATATGTGGAAATCACATATCTGATAAGTCTCTAATATTCAGAATATATAAAGAACTCTTATACTCAACAACAAAAAAAGACAGACAACTCAATTGAAAAATGGACAAAGGACTCAAAAAGATATTTCCCCAAGTATACAGATGGCCAGTAGCACATGAAGGAGTGCTCAACGTCATTCATCATTAGATGAATGTAATCAATGTAAATCAAACCATAATACACTTCACACTATCAGAATCAGGATGGCTGTTATTAAAAAAAAAAAAGGCAAACAACAAATAGAAAATAGCATGTTGTTGGTGAAGATGTGGAGAAATTGGAACCCTCGTATACTGCTGCTGATGTATGATGCAGCTGCTGTGGAAAATATTTTACTAATTCCTTAAAAAACCAAACAGGGAATTACTGTATGACTCAATAATTCCACTTCTAGGTATACAGCCAAAGAGTTGAAAATAGGGACTCAGATGCTTGTATGCCAGTGTTCATCATAGCATTATTCATGGTAGCCGAAAGGTGGAAATAACTCAGGCATCCATCAACAGATGAATTGATAAGCACAGTATGGTGTAATTCATACAATGGAATATTATTCAGTTATAAAAAGGAGCAATGTGGATGTATCTTGAAAGTATCATGCTAAGTGAAATAAGCCAGAAACAAAAGGACACATACTTTATGATTCTACTTATGTGAAATATTTAGAATAGGCAAATTCATAGTGACAGAAAAAAGATTAGAATACCAGGGACTGGGGGGAAGGGGAAATAGGGAGTTATGGGAGTTGCTGGTTAGAGTCTCTACGGTAATCAAAAAAAGTTTTGGAAATAGTAGTGATGTTTGTACAACATTGTGAATGAAATTAATGCCACCAAACTATACACTTAAAAATGGTTAAAATGGCAAATTTTGTTATATATATATATGTTACTGCAATAAAACATTTTTTAAGAAAGTAAGTGAATTAATGAATTCAATGTGAATCCAATAGGTTTACAATATACATTGGGTTTTTCTATGAAAGTATTAGCTAACCTGGTTGAGGAATGAATAATGCGATGGTTGCTTTCAGCAGTTTAAATGGAGACATGTTTAACTTTTAGTTATATTTTTAGAACTGAATTGTTGGGGCAGAGGAGGATTGTGGGAACAGGGAAAGACAGTTTATAAGAGGAGCTGAAATAACACTAAACATGGAAATGAAACAAGGCTGAGAAATTGTGCTTACTGAAGCTCTTCTCAGGAATATTGCTATTTGTGGATGAAAGAAATCCTCAGAGTTGTCACTTAAGGTAGAGCTAGAAGGGTTAGATGCCCAAGGGACTCACCAAACTGTCCGTCTCTCTTTTGTTCTGCTGTGGAATGTTTTGTGCTGCCGGTAGGAGCATGTTTCTGTTCGGTGAGTTGCTGGAGCAATGGGCACAGTGGAGCGGAGGCTGAGCCCCTCCTTCTTATATTAATAGATATTGTTCTAATATTTGAAGAGTATTGTCTTGAAGGGACACTATATCATTAGCCTGCTTTTTGTGTGTATCTATCTCAGGTTGGCCCAATGCAGTATGTTTCTGGAAATAGAAAAACTCTCTTATTATGTAGGCAATTAAATTGCATTCTGAAGAATTAAGAGCACTAGTGACTTTACTGGAGTGACAATTTATAATTCTTTCCATCATTTGTTCATTTACTCATTCTTTTATCAAGCATCTATAATATGCAAGGTATTGTTTCAAGTTCTGGGGGTACAAAGTTGGGTAAGACAATGGCTTGCCCTCTGAGAGCTCAAGGACAAGTGGAAAAGAAATACAAATAATGACCATACAGTGTGATAAGAGAGATCAACACCTATTTTTTCCCCCAGATTTTATCTTCTGGAGTGGTGGGCAATTATGAAAAAGTAACTACCTTGTGATAATTTGGGACTCTGTTCAATGTAAGCTGCAAATTTTGTTTGTAATAATCACTCTTTTTTCCTTTCCTACACTCTAAATGGAAGACCAAAACTGGAAAATACCGTTTCAATAGCTAATCATGCAATGATTGAGTTTTTGGACCCAGCCTGTAGTAGTGTGGTAGGTTTTACTAGATATGCACAGTGTTGTAGGAGCGTGAAGCTGAGGCAAGTAACTTAACCTGGCACATAAACAGTGACATTGAAATAAAAGTTTGAAGAAAGTGGGGTACATTTCAGATATAAGATACTTAGAATGAGGTTGAAAGTGAAAAGGATAAAATCAGATGACTAACAAAATGTCAAGCATGAAGGAAAGAGAAACGGTAAGAATGGCTCCAGCTTCTGGCTTGGGGGATTGCATTGATGATAATACATTATTCAGGAAGGGAAGCACAACAGGGGGAACCTTTAAGGAAAGGCAGTTTTTACCATAATGCAGGGAGAATAGTTATTAATTTTCCAAATTGCTGAATGTATAGTACTGGGCCCCACCCATGAATCAGAAATTTCCTGACCCTGACAAAGTTTACATCTTCATGAATGACCTGTTTTCCTTCTTCGTTTCAGAAATAGTAGCTGAAGTGGGAATGATAATTGTAGAATTCTCTCTGCTGAGAAAAGGGGGAGGAGAGGAAGGGAGGGAAAGCTCTCATCTTAAAATGGGAAAGACAACTGTAATAGAAACTACCAATTTGAATGTGGAATTTGCATTCCAGAAATGATTAGAGGAGATGCCAAGTTTTTTTTGTTTAAATATTACAGTCATTGAGGCCGGGCGCGGTGGCTCACGCCTGTAATCCTAGCACTCTGGGAGGCCGAGGCGGGTGGATAGCTCAAGGTCAGGAGTTCGAAACCAGCCTGACCAAGAGCGAGACCCCATCTCTAAAAAAAAAAAAAAAAAATATTACAGTCATTGAGTTTACATGCCTGTAACTGAGATAAGAGATTGATCCACTCAGATTGAGAAAAGTGAGGAAAGACATTTCTTGATTTACGTTTCTTTTCATTAAAAAGAAGTAGCCAACATGGCTTAGGACATCACAGTCATTCAAAACTATTTGTTGAATTAATGTTAACCATTTTATGCTTAAATTCATTTTGATATTTGAAATGGAATTAGCCAGGTGCGGTGGCTCATGCCTGTAATCCTAGCACTCTGGGAGGCCAAGGCAGGAGGATCGCTTGAGCTCAGGAGTTCAAGACCAGCCTCAGCAAGAGCTAGACCTTGTCTTTACAAAAAATAGAAAAATTAGCCGGGTGTGATAGTGTGCGCCTGTAGTCTTAGCTACTCAGTAGGCTGAGGCAAGAGGATGGATTGAGCCCAGGAATTTGAGGTTGCAGTGATTTATGACGATGCCACTGCACTCTAGCTGGGGTGACAGAGTGAGACTCCGGCTTCCCAAAAAACAAAAAATAAAAAAGGAATGAATGACAGAGATAGTCGAGGTAAAAGTCAGAAGGAAAAATTAAAATTGGTGCCTGACAAGGGTAAGGGTGCCAAAACTTATTAAAGATTGAAGTAAAAATAATGATAGATAGTATTTATATAGTATTTAACAATTTTCAAGTTCCTCTTATATATACAGCAGTTAGTTTATTCTTGTTTATCCTCACTCTACGTTTTATTGATGGGGAAACTGAGATTTGGGGTTAAGCGATATGCCTGAGACACAGGTGAGACTATGTCGTGATCTTAAGATTCAAATCCAGCGCCCTGCGTGGTAAAACACAGCTGTTGGTCATACCCCTGATAGAAATGCTCCTGTCTTTGTGTTTTATGGTTTATTATTAACATTCTTTTATTAGTAATGACTCTGGCTCTATCTCAAAATCTCATTGTAATATCTCAAGGCCTATAATCTGCAGGCTTATAACCTCTTGATAATCTGGAAAGTAGGATTTCTCTCACATAATTGTCACCAAAATGTAGTAAATCCTATTAAACAAACCAAGGCCAGAGAATGAGATATTGGAACCTGGAGACCAAATATAACCACCACAGGATGATGTGGGGCCTGGGGTTAGGGGGCTCAGCTGTAAGTGATGTTGGGAATGAGACTGGGCAGGCCCAGCATGACATCTGGGAAGCATACAGTGACAGGAAATTCTGGCCCCAGTGTGTGGTTGCTTTTAGAATAGTGACTTGTAAGTGCTAGTGTTCAGGCCAAACATCAAATATATGCTGAGATCCGGATTTCAGAGGCTTCTATCAAATGGGAGAAGAGAGTTTCACACACAAGACAGCCTAGCAGATCACTAAACATCCTACCCAATCTGGATATGTGAACATATGCTCATTCCGTAGGTGATATGGGCCCTTCCTTTGACATTCCTTTAGTTGTATATTCACTAGATCATGGAATTCCTGAGGATAGTTTCTGTACCATCTTCATCTTGATATTTATATTCCTATCATCTAGCTCCATCCTTGACACATGAATGTCTTTAGCCACTTGCCAGATATTTTATCTGTTTGTTTATTTTGTGAAGCTTTTCCATTAGTTCTTCTCATTGTGATTGCTATATCAATAAGTTCCACCGCATCGTTATTTTTATCCTTTGTTTTCCAAAATATGTTAGGCTGTTACATCTCTGTCTCACTATATACTGAAGCAGTTATTTGCTATTTTTTTTTATTTATACTTACAATGCTATTTTAATTTCTTATCAACTTGTATTTAACATCAGGGGGCCCTTGTATTATTCACAGCAGCCCAGGAGACAAATTAATTTATTCAAAAAGATGTCCAATTTTGGAATCAGACAGGTTCAGATTCTCATTGTCACTTCTAGTAGTTGACTTCAGGCAACTAACAACCTTGAATTATTCATCATCTGTGAAAACAAGGACAAAAATGGGATTAAATAAGATCAGATGTTTAGAAGTGCCAGACACAAAATAATACTCTCAGTAAATTTCCATTTATATATCCTCGCATCATTGAGTCTGTGTACATGAACGTAATTTATATGTATATAGTGCTTTATTTTTTTTACATCATGCTTTTGAATTGTCATTTGTATCTTTGCTTAACTTTGTGAGATAACCAGGGAAAGTAATGTTGTCACCAACTTTATATAAATAAAATGAGCGTATGTGTTGCCCATAATCACGCAGTTAGGAACTTGAAGAATCAGAATTTGAACCCAGTTGATCCCCTCAGTCCGTACTCACTGCCCTTTGTACAGGGCCGTGGTATATTTGTACCCGCTCTCTTCCATATGCTCACTTTGTCTCTGATAATGTCAATGGCAACCAATCACCATAATAAATGAGTCAGTTGGACCCAGCCACCTGCCATGCTGGTGCTGTACATTAGATAAAGCGTGTGCCTGATTCTATTATCTTTATTCCTAGGGCACTACTTATCAGACATTTTGGTTTTGACCTATGAATTTCCTGAGAGGTTATTTTCTGTTTTCTGATAGATAATAGATTGTTTAAGTTATAAAATTGTAGATAATGGTTATTTTTATTAGCCGGTTTATATGTCTCAATCAACTTACAGTTGGGATAAGAATTAGTTACTCCATTTCTAAATGCTAAGCAAGTAATCCTGTGAACTGCACCTCTCTGGTGAGGCTTCCTGTGTGCTGCTATTAACCTTTTGTGCTGTTCTTGTATCACTGGGCCTCTAGATACTTCTTTTAGGCCCTTCATTTTGGACTGCCAAATAAGTCAGGATTAGTACCACCAACGACTTTATTGCTTCAATTTCACTATACTAACTACATTGATAGTTTTAAAAAACGTGCTATTTCTTTCATTTTTTTTTTTTTTACTAATTGTTATTTGATAACTATAGTAATCCAGTTGTTAGTATTCTTACAGGGCTCCATAAATCTATCTAGCTTGGCATTTACAAATGATGCCACAATTAACATTAATCATGTCTTGAATTCCTTTCCTCAAGAAGAGGGGACTTCATCTGGTTGTTCTTGGTATCCCTAGGGTCTTTCAACACAATGTCTGTGCAAAATATAAAGTAGGATTTGAGTGTTTGTTGAACCTGACTTTCATCTGCCCTTTCATTTTTCATCCATACAAAATTCCATTGACATGTCAAGATCAAAGTTTTATTCATCATATTAGAATAACTAGTTTTCAGTTCTCTGCTCAGCCTTTTGATGAAGAGATAATATAGAGAGGCTCCATATACTTTTTATGTTTCAAGTGCCAAAATTAAATGAACTAATCATGGTACCATTCAAGGTAGTACCTTTGTTGTATAAAGTGAGGCGCAGTGACAGTACTAAAAGTACATTTTAAAATATTACGTTAAGGAAAACATGAATTTTATAAAGAAATAAAATTAACATTTTTGCCCTTTCAGAATTTTTCCCCCAATTCCGCCCGTTTTAATAAAAAGCCTGCAAAGTGTTGCCTTGATTTTGACTATTTTAGTTTTGCTCAGAAATGAACTTTTTCAGCTGTGTTAGCTTACCAGAAATGAGAACATCAAAATGATAGCTGGAGCCCCTCAGTAGTGGAAGTATAATTACCATATTAGCATCATAAATCATTTGCCTCTCAGTACTATATTAGGTCATGAGAGCAACAGCTGCGGCTTTGTTCTACCTAGATGATGTTTCATAAAAGCCATTTCTGTTTTTATTCACTCAAATTTGCAGTTTCTCTTTTGTATTGACATTAACCAGTGTATCTATTAGTTTCCATTACCAGCAGAATAACCAAAACTATAAATAGTTCTGTATTTCTCTCAAAACCCTTTCAAGCTGCATAGATACCTTTAATTTGATAGAACATCTGGGTAAATACATCTTGCTGCTTTTCTGTCTTTAGGCAAAATGCACACTATCTTAAGCCTGTTTTTTCATTAAAAAAAAAAGAGAGAAAAATCAACTATACCAGCTCAGTCCCATCTGTTGTCCTCAGATTTATCATACTAGATAAATTGGGCATCAGATTTATTGTAATAGATAAACCAGGCATCTAATCATATACGAATCTAGATAAGACATCAAAGTCAAGTCACTCCATCAGATTTATAGTACTCATGTAAAAAAAATGCACTATTAAGTTTCATTGTTTGCTGGTTCTGCCAAAAAACAATATATCATAAATACCATAGATATAATTTCTTCAGTATCGATCTCAATATCATAAAAAGGTTAGGTCTTTTCTTCCAGATGTAAACCGATCTGCACAATGCCAACTTAGAGCAGTCTTCCCCCACATCTTAGCAAGTTTTAAAGGCGGTCTGCAGGAATGTAATTATCTCGGACAACTGTTGTTCTGATATTGGAATAACCAGTTTATTCCATTATAGCTCTCTAAGTGTAACAGACCCACAGTGAGTGCTGTAGCCCTCCTGGAGTTCTCAGAGGCAAGCACCTTAATTTCGGCTTTTGTTGCAGCTCTGCAAGCCTTTTCTCACCTCATCTGTTTCTTGGTCCTGCTTTTGAGTCACAGTTCCTCTGATGAACTCAGTTTTTCAGAAGAGTTAGAATCACTTGTTTGTGCTGTCATTTCTACTGGCATTTCTTTTCAGGTCATAAGTGAACAAAGATGTGAGTTAAGTGGACAAATAAAGATATTTTTTCCCCAGATTCTGTGTGAACCTAAAATCTAATCCAGGTATTGGGAGATTTCTTAGTGAAGTGCCAAGCCAATTTGGCAACAAAATTGGCTGAATTGTTGTCTGATGTTTTGGTTTTATCAGTGACCACTTAGAGAGCTCTTAGGAATTGCCCCTATATTTGTTGAGATTTTTTTCTTTTGGGCCACCGAAAGGAATTTTTTGGGATTGAAAGGAACCTAGCCTTCTCTTTCACAAAAGCCTTTAATGGATTTTTTAAAATTAGTATGCATTTCAAAACTCACTACAAATCCAAGATAACATCACAATAAAATCAAAAGTAATTTCGTATAATTTAATAATTGTTCCATAGTCAAACTCTTCAGTTTGAAAAATAAGTCCTTTACAGCTGGTTTATCCAAGTTAGGATCCAGTTGAGGACCATATATTGCTAATAGTTTATGTCCCTTGGGGCTCTTTACATCTTTAAGGTCTATCTTTTTCACGTCATTGATTTATTGAAGAGATTGGACCTGTAGATAAATATGGATATTTATTTAAACATTAAATAATCTTTATTTAAATTTATTTAAATATTTAAGACTCTCTATACATTTGTTTAAGAATATTTTCCTACAAAGCAAAAATTATATTCAAATGTCCCAATTTGAATTAGGGAAACAATCCTTTATATCTCATTTGTTTAAACTGGGATCAAACCCAGAACCACACACTACAAATGATTGGTTCTCTCAGTATCTTTTAACCTGGAACAATTCCTTTCATTCATGTCAGTAAATTGTTGACAAGACAGGACTAGCGTCTTACAGAATGTCCCACCTTCTATTCAGCTCCATGGATTGTAGAGAAAAAAATAGAAAAAGTAAAAATTTATAAAATTATAGAAAATAATTTAAAATAAAAAAAATCAATTAAAAAAAAAAAGAATGTCCCACCTTCTGGATTTGGTTTCTCTATCCCTCTAACACTAGACTTGTCAAATATAATAGCCACTAGTCACATATGACTTTTGAGCTTCTAAAATGTAGGTAGTCTGAATTGAAATGTACTATGAGTTTAAAATACACACTGGATTTCTAAGACTTAGTACAAAAAAGCAAAATATTTCACAATTTTTTTATATTGATTACATGTTCAAGCGATAATTTGGGTATTACAGGTTAAATAAATTGTTATTACAATTAATTTTACCCGTTTCTTTTTTTAAAAAAATGTAACTACTAGAAAATTTTATGTGGCTTCCATTATATTCTATTAGATGCTACTGTTCTAACAGATTCTAAAACAGAAAATTGCTACCTCCAAATGACTCCACATCAGTACCCTGAGATGTAACAAATAAGAACATCAGTAAGCTAAAGTGTAACTTAGCCTGACTTTTATAACATTTAGTTGCTGTGTAGAAGCTAAGTGATTTTCCATGGTAGACCTAGCCTAGAGAATTTTAAGACCGAATATCCTACAAGCATGACATTGTCCAATAGGTGAAACAACCACTAAAGATTTTGAGTATCCCTGGTAGCTGACAGTGTTAAATAATGTAAACCTGCAAACGTGCCACAAATGCTATATGTAGTTGTTAACCCAGTGCTGCTGATTTAAAAGCAGAGGAGTACATGTGCCAGTGAAAGTTTGTGCTTCATTGATTTATGTATTCATTCATTTATTTTTAGTGTTGGAAAACCTTGAACAGACAATCGTCCCCAGTTGTGGATCACTGGAAAGTCAGCATGATTTTCGAACCCCGGAGTTTGTGAGTACTACTACTTTATCTTCAATTTGTATAGGTCAGTTAAAAGATTTTCACAAAATGGAGGAAAAAGATTTTTTATGAATTCATTTCTTCAGTGGCTGTAGATCTGACTTAGATCCTATGGCAGTGACTCTGTGCTCAAAGCTCTGGTGTCTCTGGGGAACAGGTGACTGAACTCCAGTGTCTCAGCATCATGCTCCATATGCTTATTCTTCATACTGCTCATGTAATTGCATATGGGAACTCATTCAGCAGTAAAATAGCAACATGTTTCCAAACTCTTGCTTCATTCTTTGGCACTGTTGCTATCAGTTTCTGCTGTTAGTAACTCAGGAAATGAGTCTTTATTGAGCACATACAGGTACACAGACAAGTGCTAGTTGGTGGTGGTGGTGGACACAGCTTACTTTCCCTTTCATTCTGGAGCTGTCTGCAATATAACCTGCATGTATCTTGTAGAGCTAGGAATATTCTATTGGCTGTTCCAAGAAGAGGGGAACTAAATGCTCCCACTAAATTAGACTCATTAAAGATCAGCCATGGTTCCTGCCCTTAAGGAATTAAAAATCTTATTAGATGTTACTGTGATTTTATTAATGCCTTGTTTTAAAGAAAATTAAGCACATAGGATGCCTTGTGCAAAATGTCCTTACTAAATAGGTTTTATATTAGGCTCATTTGGAGAGAGAGGGGGATGAGAAGAAGTGTTTCTCTGACTCATGTACCATATTATTGTACCAGATGTGTAGCAAAAACATGCCAGGATCCACTTAGATTTACTGGGTTTTGTCCCTGTTGCAAATGGCCTGTTTACCACTTTAGGAATGCAAAAGTCTTTTTTGGTTTATTTTCAAAGTGTGATATTCAGCTTCTGCTCCAGTAATTGGCAGAGCACAATTGTATTATTGATAAAGACAAAAAAATAAAACTACTTATGTGCGTTTTCTCTTCTCACTTACTCTTTATGGATTGCCCACTCAGTTCAACCAAGAGTAAGGAAACTAGACAGTGCTCTGGACTGAAAAGGGATAGCTCATAAAACTATATCCACAATGCCATTTTATTTCAAAGTGTGGGACTCCTGCGGTGCACTAGCAAGTTGCCTGCTGTGAAAATCACCTGGATATAATAGAAAGACATAGTATTCAATGACTTTCCTATTATAGTCAGTACAATTTTCAGTAAAGGGAAATTGTGAATGCTCGCCAATATTCCTGCATCTTAAAGTAGCAAAGCAGTTCTGTGCTTTTTCTGATTTTTGCAGTTAGAGCCCAAAAGCAGAATTGACACAGACATTTCACATTTGAGCATGATACTGGTACAAACTGCTGCCCCTTTTTTTGTTTTATTTTTTAACTGCATTTTATTAAAAGCAACCTATCTTTCAGCAACTTAACTAATCTAAAAAGAGCCGTGTGCAACAAGGTGTTGGTGTGCCTGGTAAACACATATATAGTTCACACCAAATCCCTATGTGAAAATAACAGTATTTTCCTCCAGAATAGATTTTGGTATATCGTGATGGAGATGGGCACCTCAGTAGTGTCTTCGCCACAGACAGTGCAGATGCACTGGTCATCTTCCTCCACCTTCAGCTTTAACTTCTTGACTACCACATTTTCATTTTCAAGGTTTGGAGACTGGCTAGTCTAAGCTAGAATGACTAGGGTAGAACTCAGGCTCACAGCATATATTTACCCTGTTGAGAGACTGTTTTGTAACAATGAATCTTGAGAATACCCAAGCTGGAAGGAGATTCTTAGGCTAAATCTCCACTTTTTTTTTTTTTTTTTTGATGTCATGCTTTAAGAATTATTGAGAGTCATTTTATTAGACCACATTGGTTGGAGTTGAAAGCTGTTAATCATAATTTCCCTTTATGTATAGTTGATACTGGATTTCTATGACCTGGCTATTATCTTTCTCTGATTATGTGTTCATTCCATGTTCAGGAGGGAATCTGTGATTTTCTTGTGCCTTATAGATTTTTCACACATCTGATGCTCATTACATGCCACTTCTTTGTGGAGCATGTAAATAGCTGCTAGTATTTTCTCCTGAGCATCACCCCGTAGCCAGCGTTCTCCCTGCTCCAGAGTAAACAGATATTACCCAAACTGCGGTCTCCATGGTAAACAAACAGAAGGTGTGAAAGTGGTGCCTTGAGAATAGGGCGCTTGAGGGAAGCAGGCATTATATTTAAGGGCAGCCCTTCTTGTAGGCAGAAGTTCACAGCGTCAATGAAAAACGGGTGGCTCCCATCATATAGGCAGGAGGACTGGGCACATGCCAGGACAAAATCAGGTAAGTCCATCCAAACCACATTTTAAAATCAGAAACGGGAGTGACGATACAAACCTGGGAGCGAAAAGCACCCAAAGGCAAAGCAAAAGTGAAAGCAGAAAGAAGACTGAGAAGAAAAATTAAAGGAGCTGAAAAATCAGTGCTCTTATTTTTTTTTTTTTTTCCATCTGGCATTTCAGAAGGGCCAACTGCAGTTTGCTGAATTGAACTGAAATAAAGCAAAGCATAGTCTGTGTTTACTCAGGCCTTATCCTCAAATAGTTCAGATTTTAGAGGGATCAAGAGCCTAGTGTTTTTATACAACAGAGTGTATTTATAGAGTTTGGCCAACAGGGAGAATAAAATGCTTATCATTATTAGTTCATTTCCTTCAGAATTTCTGTTTTTCTTTCATTTGAAACAAGGCCTAAGAGAGCAGTGTTCGTTGAGTAGCCTTGGCCACTGGCATCACGGGCACACTCAAGTTTTCCTTCACAGCTCAGGTGTCTATAAGGTGATGAGTCAGGTAAAGCCAGCACTGTCTGCATATATCATGAGTAAATAAATGCTGTTGTGAACTGCCCGTGTGGCCTGGAGACAGCAGCCCACCTTGTTCCTGGGCAGCACCCCCAGTGGCTTCTCTGGCTCACCACAGAGCTTGTGCATGGATTACCTGTCACCTGTGCACCTGTGTTGCTCCTCTCCAGCTCCTCCCCCACCTTGCAGGCCGAGGCAAATGAGTTTAGCCAGACTATGCGGAAATGGTGAGGGGTGAACAGAGATGTGGACATAGGAACGTGTGTTCTTGTTAGCCCAAAGCTTGTGAGGAGCTGGGAACATGTTGAAACTAGAAAGTATGACACAGACCCACTCCCAGGTAAGGTGGATGTGTGGGTGGGAGTGAAGGTGAAAGGGCCCTGGCTACATGCTGGCGTTACAGAGAGTAACGTGGCGGTCTTGCTGGGGTGGGAAACCATCTCAGTCCTGCTTCAGTTTTGTTTTTGTTTCAGCACAATAAATATCTGTTTTATAACCTGTTTTATCAACTTAACATTTTATAGTGAACATTTTCTCGTGCTGTTTTTTTCCCTCTAACATTATTGTTATTATCTCTAACAGTATCTGTTCCACTATATTGACACGTATAGTTCATCACACTGAAATTTTCAAAGCATGTAGTTCAAGAGGGATCTAGTCAGGGAAATGGTGGCATGGCCAGATGGTCTGGAGCTATGTGAATGGTGACTGTCACTTTTGGGATATGAATGGAAATAGACTAGGTGCATGATGACTCTGGGGAAGGTAATCAGTCAAAGTGAGGCTGGGAACTAAGTACCAGAAACCCAGGTAACCTTGTAGAGTTCAGACTTGGAAGTAGAGACTACAGAAATAGGCCGCGTGATAAGCACTGAGGATGGGGAGCCATCCACATGGCGGTGCAGCAGATAAATGTTGTTCTGCAACATAGTTGCACGCAGGATATCACAGACACCCCCCTCTACACCCTCCAATCTCAGTCTGGTTAAGAGTAAGGAGATCTAAGGGCCAGTCATGGCTGATAAATTTCAAGCCCCAGGGAGTTGGAAAAAGCTGGAGATTGAGGGGTTGGGGACGGGGCAGGTAGTGGTCAAGGCTATTTGTAGAAACCATGACTCCGTTGGCACTAACCCAGGAACTCAGATGGGCTTGACTGCCTGAGCACACGTGGGGTGAGGGAAAGGATTCTGAGCCAGCGGCGGCGAATCTTCTTGCAGCAAGCTGGGATCCTGCCGCGGATAGAAATCAGGCTGCGGTCAACATGAAATACATGGGAGGAAAGAGAAGGCTAAGAAATTATGTTTTATGATCTGAGACTCACTAGTAATACTCCCTTTTCCGGCCTTTTCAGAACTTGAGGTTTATATGTGACTCCCTGGATTTTTAGAAGCTGGGAGATTCTTATCACCTCTGATCTCATGCCAGCTTGGAATGTTTTTCGTTATTTAGCTTCTACCAAATTTGGAGTAAATAATAAGAAAGAATTTGGGCTGGCCGAAGAGTATTAGGGTTACAATAGGATAAATCAGGGAAGATGATGAGAAACCACAGGTTTTAGAAGGACTAAATAGAAAAATAGGCTCAGGAAGATGAGGATTAAAGTGGAACAAATATATGTTCCATTAATTAAGCATCGTGGTTACGCAGAGAGAAGGAAGCCTGAAGAGTATCCCCACTTGGGATTTCGTGTAACTGACTCCCTTTTTGAAGGAAGATACTGCTTTGTAGAAAATACTTTTGGTTCCTTGAAATTTGGATTTGATTATCCTCAACCATTTGAAAATACATGTGATCCCAAGGATGAGTTGACATTAATTCACTAAAATATTTATTAATATTTTGATGTCTACTATTGTAGACACTATAGTGAACAAACAGAAAAAATACCTGTGCACTTGAGGAGCCAGTATTTTGGTGGGGGAGACATAAAACACAAAATAAATGTACAACATGTTGGATACTCTCTTAGAGAAAAATAAAGCAGGGATTGTGGGGGGTGTGGGGTATGTCTAACTAGGGTGTTTAGGGCATGTCTCTGAGAAGGTGCCAAGTGTAAAGACCTGCAAGTGCTCCTGGAGCCAGCTCTTTGGAAATGAGGAGGAGGAGCATTCCAGGCAGCATAAACAAAGGTGTCCAGGTGGGAGAGTTTGTGATATGTTTGAGGAAATGGAAAGAGGCCAACACAGCTGGCGTGGAATGAAAAATGGTGTGCATAGTAGATGTGGGGACTCTAGAGGCCGCTGTGAAGGCTGGTTTTACTCTGAGTGAGCTGGAAAGTCACTTGAGCTTGGGCCTTTGAAGGGTGAACTGGCAGATTGTGAGCAGAGGAGCAACCTGAACTGACCCGTGTTTTTATAGGGTCACTTTGGCTGTGCTGAGAATAGATCACAGAAGAGCAGGGCAGAAGCAGGGGGCCTGGTCGGTGTTTTCAGGAATCCAAGTGAGAACTGGTGGTGGGTTGTCCTGAGTGTGAGTTATGGTGGTGAACGAACTCCAATTCTGTCTGTGTCGTGAAGGTAGAAACAGTAGGATTTGCTGACAGATCAGACGTGAGATGTGCCAGAAAGAGAAGTCAAGGGTTGACCCCAAGGTCTTTAATCTGGAAGACTAGAAGGAGCAGTCTGAGGAGAGGATATGCAGAAGAAAATCAAAATTCTGTTACGGGCGTGTAAAGTTTGCAGATATGCAGAAGAAAATCAAAATTCTGTTACGGGCGTGTAAAGTTTGTGACAGCCAAGTGGAGATGTCAGTTTCCAGTGGGATATATGAGTCTGGGGTGAAAGAGCTAAAGAGGGGATCCGGCTAGAGATCTGGGAGTTGTCAGCACACAGGTGGTGTCTAAAGCCATGGGACTAAAGGAGAGCAGCGAGAGGGACAGAGTCAAAAAGAGATGCTGGGCTGAGCCGGGCACTGCGGTGCTTACAGCTCCGGAAAGTAAGGAAGAATCTGCAGAGGCGGCCAAGGAGGAGGAGCCGGGGGGAGGGGGGCACAGAAAGGCCTGGAAGTCAAATGAGGAAAGGATAAAGTGGGAAGGAATGACCAAATGCTGCTGCTGATGGTGGAGAACGGACTGCTGGATTCAGTGTAAGGGAGAAAACCTTGGCAGCAGAGGTCTCAGTTGAGTGGTTGGATCCAAAACCTTATTAAGAAAGGATTCAAAACAGAATGGGAGAAGAGGAATTGGATACATGGAATTTAGAAAACACTTGCAACATTTCTTTCTTCTTTTCTTTTCTTTTCTTTCTTTCTTTCTTTCTTTCTTTCTTTCTTTCTTTCTTTCTTTCTTTCGCTAAACAAGAATGCAGGGAAAGGGGATAGTATCTGTAAGGGGTATTAAGGTGAAGAGGGTTTATTTAGTTAGTCTTATGATGGCAGGAATTACCGTTTGTAAGGTGGTGGGAACAATCCACTACTGGGGAGGAGGTTCTATTGACATCAGTGGCTGAGGCCAGGGATGCTGCTAAATATCCTACAATGCAGGGGACAGTCTCCCCACAACAATGAGGAATCTGGCCCAAAATGTCAGTAGCACTGAGGTTGAGAAATCCTGGTCTAAATGGATCTCTCTGCAACACTTGAAACTATGGGAGAGAAAATCTGATGCAGGAGTGAGAGGGAAGAATTTGTGGAATGGCGTCCTTGAGAGGGCAAGAAGAGGATGGAATCTGGTGTGTAAGTGGAGGGCTTGGCCATAGATGCAGGGACTGCTCATTCTTAGAAGTAGGAGAGAAGCCAGAGTATTGGGGCACAAGTGGAATGAATACAGGAGATTTGCTAGTAGGAGATTGCTAAAGTTTTTTCTTGATTGCTTTTCATTTACCAGTGGAATGGAAAGCCAGGCATTAGCTAAGACTGAGGAAGGAAAACGATGAAGAGATCAAAAGAGAGAGGAGAAGGGATGAGACAGTTATCTGAAAGAGTGGGAGAGTGAATTTCTGGGGAATGTAATTCGATTGCCTGCAATAAGAGCCAGCTCAAGGTTAGTGGTCGTAATGGTTGTGTGCTTTTCCCATTCAAGTGGATATAGATCCTAGTGGGATTTGATACTTTTTAAAGTTGGAATATTGGAGAGAGTGAATTAGAAAAAATAGGGGGTGGTAGTTGAAGCATCAGATATTTATAATTAAGAGGGAGGTACAGTAACTGGTAAAGATGGAGCCTGGGATGTGAGTATTGGCATGAGGGGCCGAGGCAGAGTGCAGCTGCAAGGAAAGGGTGTTGGAAGGATAACCTATGTGGATATGGACAGGGCCAAGAATTATGTCAGCGGTAATACATTTGAGAAGTAACAGCAAAGGCTTAAATCTCTGAGGAATGAGGACAGTGACTCAGGGATCAGTAGAAGGCTGCAAAAGGAGATGAGCAGAGAGGTACGAGAGAAATCTGGAGAGTGGCAGGACAGAAGCCTAGCTCAGATGAAGCAGGGCATAGTTTCAAGTGTTGCAGAGAGATCCATTTAGACCAGGATTTCTCAACCTCAGTGCTACTGACATTTTGGGCCAGATTCCTCATTGTTGTGGGGAGACTGTCCCCTGCATTGTAGGATGTTTAGCAGCATCCCTGGCCTCGGCCACTGATTGCCAAATGTCCCCTGGGGGCAAAATTGCCCTTATTTGAGGACCACTAAGTTAGATGAATACTGAAAAGGCGTTGAGGTCACCGGTGTTTGTAGATAGGTATGTTTCTAGAGAGTATTGGGGATGCCCGGCTAATCCAGCTGGAGAAAAGAAAGTAGAAAAGGCTGCCCTGTCTTACAAGAAGTTTGACTATGAAGGGCTGGAGAAGGACAGGACATGACTGAAGGAGAATATGAGAGGCAGGGATGGTTTCCTTTTGTTAGATGGAGAGACATGAACAAGTTTAAATGTTGATAAGAAGGATCCATTTAAGAGGAACAATTAAATCTAGAGAAAAGAGTAGCTTTGCAAAGGGCTGTGGGATGGTTTGCAGGGCACCGGTGCAGGAGTCAGCATTATAGAGGAGGAATGGTATCGCTAAGGTACAGGAGTGGGAAGTCAATGCCAGTGGTTTGTGGGTTTCATAGAAGTTGGGGGGAGTACTCATCTTCAATTTTCAGCCGCTGAGAAGTGAAGAGAACACAGGGGAAAGAGTTGGCACTTTGAAGTAGTTGTGGAGAGTGGAAGAGCAGGCTGAAAGTAGAGCAGGTCTACTTGCAGGGACCTAAAAGGAATTTTCTCCCAAGAATATTGGGGAGTAATGGTTTGAAAGCTGCACCTGGAAAAAGGAGAGCATTTGTCTTACTTCCTTGCCCTGAGATGTGAAAGGTTTGAGAGAATCAGAGCCAGCTGCCCACAGGTCTGCTGATTTTTGTTGCAAGTTTTGTTTCAAAGTGTGTTCAAGGATATATTTTCATCTTTTTTTCCCCCATGAAGTCCAGACATTTTCGTTTTGGTTATTCCTGAAGCAAATGAATTGGTGCTGGGGCTATCAAAAAATATTTTGGTTTATTTTGTGATCAGTCCAAGGTCTTTCTGGCTAATCCCAGAAACCCAACAACTAAAGTTGCAAGGTCTGCCTCAAACAGCCAGGATCTTGAGGGTCAGAAAGTCTGAGAATAAGGCAGGACCCTTCCAGCCAAGCATTTCTGCACTTAGATTTATACTCTTTTGCCTTCTGTAAACAGAGAAATATGGTAACTTGCCTGTGTCCTTGTTACTAAGTTTGCCAAATCAAAAGAAAAAAGAAACTCAACCAAAAAAGGAAATCAAACACAGGAACGTTAAGTTGGCAATAGGTCTCTCAAAAGGGGAAATGAGATCAAAGATAGCCGCCTAGTAAGAATTGCTAAATTGGCCCATTTGCTATGGTAGGAATTCATATGACATTTTTGTTGAACGCTTTTTGTGCATTCCAGAACAAAAGGTGGTAGAATGTATGTTTTGTTTGAATATGGAGAAATAGGTTTTTTTGCACTATGTGGCTGATTCAGAAGCTAAATTCTTAGATTTGTTAGGAGGAAGGGGGAGTGGTATGAGCAAAAGTAGGCAGTCCAACATGCAAAGATGTCATTTAGAAATTTCTTTCTGAGTCACTTCTTTAGAATGCAGAATGTATTTTCCTAGAGAAACAGTCATAAATGGTGATTAAGCTTGCAGGCCCAGCCCGGCCAAACCTGCTAAAGCCAATTTAACTCACAGGGCTGACAAATAATTATTCTGTACTAATAATCCTCTGGATTGCTCCAGTCTTTTATTTTTTCCATTATTAACTTAAAAGTGTGAGAGTAAAACTAAAGTCCCGAGTGAATTGAGACTTATGAAAAAATGCTTACTGTGATGAGAGATTGGTTGATTTTCAAGCTTTGTCAGATGATGAAGAACAGTTGACTGGCCCGCAATTTAAGGAAGTCAGTTTAAAGGTAGGAGATGACAGAGAAAACAGCTTACCGGCTTCTGTATAACTCTTGTCTTTTCTGCTAATGAAGGAGAAAGTTAGATTAAAATGGTTTAAGCCCTGGTGAGGGTCTATTGAAGCCCGTGCTGCTCAAGAATATTTTAGAGACGAATGTAATTGTTCCAAATGAGTTTAAGTTTCCTTGTTAGAAAAATTATATATCAACCAGGGTATTAAAAGAGCTTGCAGATTTACTTGTGGAACCGCAGTAGGTAATCTTGAAGGGACATGGGAATTGGGACAAGTACCAGAACCTAGAGGGGCAAATGTGACACTTTTCAAACAGGAGTACAGTGAGTAGAAGTTGAGCACAAACTAAATTCCATTAAATGGGGACATTGGAGCTGGAATCATTAATCTCCAGGAATATTACAGAATGAGATTTTTAAGCAGATGGTTTGTGACTATTAGAAAAAGGTCATTAGGAACCAACATGAATTCAATAAAATAAGTCATCCAAAACTGAACACGTTCCTTTTTTATTTTTTAATGGGGGTTATTAGACTGATAGAACAGAAGAAAGCCCCAGACATTTTTGTGTGATTTGATTTTCACAAGGTGTATGGAAAAAAAACTGCATTTAAATACAAAATGAAGAAATGTGTGCCGGATGATAGTGTGCTTATCTGGGCAACTGATCTTAAGACTGTGGAATAATGGATGGAAATCAATTTCTAGAGGAGACAAAAATCAATATGAATTAAAGTAAATTCCTGCCCCTAATTCATAAATATCAGCTGCTTAAGTAAAGAGCATAAGAGCAGAGGCTAATGACAGATCACGTGGATCACATGAAATGGCTATAGGTATTTGACTAATGAAGCGCAGTATGAATTGAGCATGTGATAACAATGTCAAAAAGTTAATGCAGGCCAGGTGTGGTGGCTTGTGCCTGCAATCCCAGCATTTTGGGAGGCCGAGGTGGCAGGATCGCTTGAGCTCAGGTGTTCAAGACCAGCCTGGACAGTAGTGACATACCCTATCTCTACAAAAACTTGAAAAAAAAAAATTAGCCAGGCATGGTTGTGCACACTTGTAGTCCCAGCTACTCAGGAGGCTGAGGCAGGAGGATCGCTTGAGCCCAGGAGTTTGAGGTTGCAGTGAGCTATGATGATGCCACTGCACTCTAGGCCAGGTGACAGAGCTAGACTGTGTCTCAAAACGAACAAACAAACAACAAAAAAAATTAATGCAAATCTAGGTTGCCTTTATACCCAGGTGTCCAGAACAAAGAAAGTAGTAGGCTTCTCCTGCTCAGTACTGGTAAAGCCACCTGCTGTTCCGAGTACTCTCTTGTAATGGGGAGTATATTGAGAGGGAAAGAACATGGTGGAGGATCCTGACACTAGGGAAGAATATGACAACAAGATTTAAATATTTGACAATAATAATTGGTGAATGAAGTTGCAAAATGTACTGTTAAGACCCATGAATAGAAGGTATATGTAGGCAGATTTCATTTCAGTAGAAAGACATTCTTATAATTAAAATACCTAAACCCTGGAGGAGGAGTTCAGATACAGGCAGACTGAACAGATAACAATCTAGGCAGGAGATAATGAACGCTTGAACCAGATATGTCAGTGGGGGGTGGAAAGAAACACATATTTTCTATGTAGCAGGACTTGGTAATTGATGGAAAGTGGGGAATGGAGGAAAGGGGAGTTGTTTCTGTGAATAAATACATCACCCCAGTGAGTTTATATGTGGCTTGTTGATGTGTCTGAATTGCTTGCTTCTAGTTTATGTTTTTTCCTCATTTAACTTATTAGCAGCAGCAGCCAAATTATGTAATTGATTAAAATCCTTTTCTCCATATGCCAGTGTACATTCTGGTTTTAGTTCACTATTTTCAGGAATCCTTGACTGTAAAGTGCCTTGTGAATTCCTGCCCCACAAAGTATCACATCGGAAATTCAGTGAGCTATTTGTTATCTGGGGAATGTCAAAATTAATTTGACAAAAGCATGGGTGAGGAAAGCAGGGAGCCCTGGGCATTCTGAACAAAGATGTGATATCAGTATTTACCATGGAACTCATTTGATTATAAGTCATCTAGAAGCATAATCACGATAATGGCCAGCAAAGCCCGCAGAAGCGAAAGAATTGAGTTAAAGTTGAGGGTCTGCTGGCAAATAACCTCACCGTGCCGTGACCTAGAAAACAGCATGAATGTAAAGAGTTGTGATAAAAATTTAAAGAGAAACACAGAACTTGGTGGAAATGTACATACAATACAAATTGACAGGATTCCCAGAAAATTGCAAAGGGGAGACAGACTAGTGGGATTTCCACTGCAGCCATTCCTCCCGTATTTTGAACTCTCCATTATTTGGAAGGCTGAAGGGCTTTGGAAAGATGATTTGAAATCCTTTATATCTGAAGTCCCATTAGTTAACTGTAGTTTTCCTTATTTCAACAAATAATAATAAAAAATGCATCTTTACCATAAGTCTCAAATGCACTCCTTAAGTCTCTCTGGTAAGAAACTGTAAATACGCTTTTACTAGTCAACCCTTAATGGCTTCTTCAAAAGGAAAATGCATTTAATGCTCGTTCTCCCAAGTCACTTTTTGAAATGTAGATTAATGTGACCTGACAGATTGTAATAACCACCAAAAGGCATCTTCATTAATTATAATGGGCAAACCAATAATATGAATCTTTATGATGTTAACATGTATTAGAATATATCAAGCCAGGGACAGTACTTACAGCTGGAATAAAATTCAAATCCCCCAAAATAAAAACAGGTAATGAAAATTTTGAGAGGTCATTCAGCAGTTCTAATGGATTCACTATCATTTTATGTACTTTCTTCAGCCTTCAGTGTTTTTAAAAAGTAAGTATACTGTCTTGTGAAATAGGAAGGAAGAAAGTTGAAAAGAGCTGAATGAGATAAGGTACTTCTGAGACTTTGAAAAGTGTTTTTGCTTCTTATTTTTGATTTTTCTTTTTTGTAGGTGAAAGTCATTCTAAAAGTCCCCCTTGGAAGCTAAACATAAGGTGTGATTCCAGGGCATTAGAAGTCCTTTCTTCCTAGGCAGCTGTGCTCTCAGGCCTCTCTGGACCAGTCACTTTTCCTTTTAGGACTTCAGTTTCTTCATGTATAAAAAGCAGAAAAATCAGCAATAGATTTCCTCACTGGGGTGTTGTTCAGTGACTGCACAGTGATTGAGAAACATTTTAGCTGTCTTAAAAGCATAGTCATAAAATAATAATCTAGTGAGCAGCCTTATCTAACATTTATGGATGCTTATAGTTGGCTAAGGATATTGCAGGCAAAAGGCCAGCCAGCACTGAAATGGCTACAGTCCTACATTGCTCAACCCTTTCAAATGAAATCAGACTGTGCTAGTATCAGGAATTGGTTCTGTTCTTAGAAGAGCAGGCAAGAGCCTTGGTGACTTGTGTCCCTGAGAATGCTCTGTTGGACAGTGCTGCTATAGCATTACTTTGTCTCTTCAGCTCAAAAGGCCAAACTCTTGAGTCTAATATTTCTATATTCCACATTGTCTTTCCAGCTTCTTCTCCTCCCACTCCCCAAGATCAGCTCTGTGCTCAGGACAAACTGGGCACACCTCACTCATTTCTGCCTTCCAGATTTGTTCACCTAATGCTATTTGGACACCCTCCTGTAAGGTATCCACTGTGACAGTTAGGTATCAGGTTGGCTAGGCTATAGTACTCATTTGTGCAATGAAATGCTAATCTGGGTGTTGCTGTGAAGATATTTTGTAAAAGTGGTTAACATCTATAATCTGTTGACTTTTAAGTAAAAGATTTTCCATGATCTGTGTGGTCTTCATCCAATCAGAAGGGAAATAACTTTATTTATTCCCTTCCCTTATTAATGATGTACCACGTAGCCATTAAATGGAATGGTGTCTGAATTTTCTAAGCCGTCTGGACTGGCTTTAGTGTGTTGCAACCTAATTATAAAACTTGGATAAAATAGTCATATTAAATACTTTGACTTAAATATGTTACCTCAGATCAATTCCATAAGTATCTGTTCATTTATTTTCCTAGGTGTTATAGGTTAAAAAACTAGTTTTTCCTTTTCAGTGTTGTATTCCAATTAAGATGATAGTATATGTACATAAAATACATGAAATTATATATAATATATGTATTATGTCATACTGTTATAATTTATATAATGCAAAATTAAGAGCCAAATGAGTAGTATAGAATAGCAGTTCTAAACTTTTTATATTCTTACATTTTATACCCTTAATAAAATATTGATCCCAATGAGGTTTTTATTTTTTAAATGTGGGTATATCTATCAATATTTATAATATTAGAATGTAAAACTGAGAAATTTAAAAAATATTAATTTATTTAAGCATAACCAATACTAAAATCAGTGCACATTAACATAAAATATGATATTTTTGTATAGAATAACTGTTTTCTAAAACAAAATAGTAAGAATGGCACTATTTTATATATTTTATAGATCTCTTTAAGAGAAGGCAGCTGGGTTCTTACATCTTTTTCTACAGTTAAAAGTTGCAATATATTGTTTTGGTTGAAGTATGTGAAGGTGAAGCTTTATACAGATAGATAGGGAGGAGCATTTTAAAGCCTTTTCAGAAACCGGGGAGGAGGGGTTCTTCTTTGATTCCACATTAAAACTCCACAAGTGGTAGTTTCTTAAAGGTTGGTTGTAATGTGGAATGTGAAACTATATCAATGAATTTTTTTGTACATTAAAAACCTGTCTTGCATTTTGAGTGGATGTTTACCCAAGCATGATTCTTACCACCATGCGTAGGTCAATTGGAAAATATTGGTTCACTGAGTTAGCAGACCTTATAAATGTTTACTCATTTCATTATACAATATGAAAAAAATCATATTTGTTTACTAACATCACTTTTAGTCTCAACAGAAGAGTCATTGACTATTGGGAAGCTGTAAAGTTCACAATAGTGAATCCAGTTGTCCTAAATTCTTATACTTGGTTGAAAACTTGAATTTTATTAACGATAAATGTGTCTGTTGTTTTCCTTGAAATGACAGTTTCACTTTGTTCATTTTTGGAAAAGTATCTGCCAGATACTCAAGTTCTGTATAACCAAATTTTGTGTCAGTTATCTGTCAAGTAAAAACAATGTTCTGTGGAGGGCAAAAGGGCTATTTCAGCATACAACACAAAAATTGTACAAACACTTTTCCTTGAGACAGACCATCATCATTCTTCGAGGTTCAACAGAAGTGCTTTATGGAAACTTCCATTTCTTCTATTAAAAAAATATATACTTAAGGCTCAAGATTTAGTAAAGTTAGTAATTGTTATTACTCCATGGAGAACATTCTTAAATGACTTCTTCTCCTACTATATGTGATGAAAAATGACTACTAGCACAGTCTGGTACCACTGCTGAGTTGTGCTAAGGTGCTGGCAGTTTTACCCACCATGGCTTTTGCTCCATCGTTGCAGATGTTAACATAATTAGAAAGGCAACAACATCTTAGTATTATAAAAATGATTTTGATTGTGCAGGCCCCCCCAAAAGGTCAGGAATCTCCAAGATCCACAGAACACGCATCCATTGGTGTAGATGGTAGTACAGTGAGGGAGAAGGAAGCATGCACCCAAGTTGGTAGGAAAGCTTCCAAGCAAGGAGCTGAGCTGTACCTTAAAGGAGAATTGAGCTTTGGATAGGTGGTAAGCAGAGGGGAGGGGGTTCTAGGAGGGAAAATCAGTGAGCAAAGAAGAGGCAGGAGGAAGCATGATATATAGTTAATACACTGATGAGAAAGGTAGTTTGGTTGGTGGGTTAGGAATGGGGCATAACCGTTTATAAAATGTGACATACAATCAGATTATGAGGTGCCTTGAATACCCATCTGAAAAGTTTGGACTTTCTCTAGAGGTCACTGGGAGTAACTAAAGGTTTTCAAACCCGTCTGTGACTTGCTGAACTTGTAGGTTTGGGAGCTTGGATCCGGTGTCAATGTATAAGGTGAATTGGTAGCAGGAGAACTGAATGCAAGGAGGCCAGTAAGGTATTAATTGTAATTTTGTTAATAAGCGTTAAGAGCCCGAACTAGAGTGATGGCAATAGATGGACAGAGTGAAATATAGATTAATTGTTTCAGAGGTAGAACTGATATAAGAAACTAAAGATGAAAAAGTCAAAGGTTACCTGAATATTATATTTTATAAACCGAATTCCTTGTCAAGGACATTGTCTGTTAGAGAAATGGATAAAAATTGGGTGTTTCTACATATGGTCCCACGTAAGACTTTGTCCTTTCAAAAGAAAAAAAGTCAGAATGCTTCCTCTTTTTTTATGATAACGGGACTATGTCATTGAACACATTTCCTTTTTGCTCTGCTGCCAGGAGGCTTTATGCCAGATTTCGTGTTAAGAGTACAACAATTACAACCATCCCAGTGTTTAGTATGTTTTCTTCCTCCTACATTCTCTGGACCTGATTCTCTATCTCTTCTTGTAATTCATTAATCTTATATTCATTCTGCTTGACACCAAATGTCATAGTCTTCTTTTGGAAGAGGTTGGAGGGAGGAGTAGAATATAATTTAATGATAATATTTATAGCCCTTAACATATTTCATTCTTTTGTGGAATGGAGCCCTCCACTTTTATCACATTTTACTCAGAACCTAATGAAAGCTAAAAAGTCTCTGACATCCAAAACCAAAGCACTAAGACTTAATTTCAAAGAAATTCAACAAATTCAGTTAATCTGGTTTCCCAATTCAAAGCAGTTTAGGAGCAGCAAATAATAGGGTTGTACAATGCCTATTAAAAATAGGTAAATTGATAAATAAGTGTGATCCCTTATAATCTGAGCAATGACAGAGAAAGAGCAAAATGCACATAGAAGTTCCTAATGTTTATAAGGTATGTTAATGCACACAACACAGCTAGTAATCAGTAAAGAACTGTTACCTCTTAGCATATGGTACACCAACAGCTCACGTTTATTGAGCTATGTTCTAGGCTTTGTGTTATTTCCTTGCATGTAGCATCTCACTTAATTCTTCACAACAATCCTGCCTTTCTTTTGTGATTTTTCCTCCTTTTACAAATGAGTGAATTTAACTGTCTGTCTGTTTTTTAGAGACAGGGGCTTGCTCTGTGGCCAAGGCTGGAACACAGTGGTGGGAGCACAGCTCACTGCAGCCTTGAACTCCCAGGCTCAAGTGATCCTTCTGCCTCAGCCTCCAGAGTAGCTGGGACTACAGGCATGTGCCACCATGCCCGGCTAATTTTTAAATTTTTTTTTTTTTTTTGTAGAGACAGAGGTCTCACTATGTTGCCCAGGCTAGTCTCCAACTCCTAGCCTTAAAGTGATCCTTCTGCCTTGGCCTCCCAAAGTGCTAGGATTACAGGGATGAGCCATTGCACCTGACCAAGTAAATTTAGTTTTAAAGAGATAAAATACACACAGAGAGGCAGATGGCTAGATATACATGACACAGATGAGGTTTGAACCCCCCTCTGCCAGATACCAAAGTCTGTGTCCTTTATTCTCATTGTGGACTCCCTTCATTTTTATCTCCTAAATAATAATAATAGTTTACATTATGTTCAATATCCTCTTTTAAGATATCAAAAAATACTGTGTGCTATATTTAAGAAAATTTTAAGCACAGAAAGGTTGAAGTAACCTTTTTTGTTGGTATAAAGTTTAATTATCTGAAAACTCATTTCCTCAGAGCACTTTATTTCTTGAAAATTTCCTAATAATTGGTGGGAAGGTTTTGTAGGATTTTATTTATTTATTGTCTGCAGTCAGTTTAAAACATTTTTGCACTGCTGTTTTCATGAGACATTGGGATTTTTTTATTGTGTTTTGGAAACGTGTGCATCCCCAGTTTCATACCACAAAGAGCAGCCGTTCTTGTAAACTGCTTTTTGAATTAAAGGAGGGAAAGTAACATCTGTATAAAACATTAACCAGTTGATAGGAATTGTCACAATCCTTTGCTTTGCTGGGTACTCTGATTTGTTTTTCTTCCTCTAGATTTGAATGAGGTTGCAAACATTGATTCCCAGAGCAGTAGTCCAAGAAGATTATGGCTAAGGGTTACACGGGACATAACAGTTTCACAAGGGAGTTACAGATGATGACAGCCCTCTTGTGCAGCTGAAAAACTAAAAATAACTCAGGGCAGTTCTAACACTGGAAGTGGAAACCTCCTGTGAAAGATGAGTAGTTCACCAAAGAATTCATACCAGGAAAACCCTTAGATGACTGTCAAACATGTGTCACCATGGGAGTGATGGATTGTAACATTAAGAGAATGTGTAGAAGAAGAATTATATGGGAACACAGTGAAGAATCTAAGACTAGCTACCTTGGTTACACCCTCAGTTACAACTGATTTATCTTCTTCAGCTCACCAGTCTGAATAGCTGTAGCATGAAAGTCCCTTTTCTGTTCGTTCTCAGATTATAGTCACCTCTGAGATTGGCTCTTTATTCAAAAGCATACAATTTCAGGGACTACTGACTACTAAATTCTGATCACATGTGATACAGGTCACTGAGAAAGGGGGTGGGGGGCAGCTCACAACTACAGAGTTGGTGAATGGGAAATACCAGTAAGTATTTTCTAAGAACAAAAAGTAGATAAGCTAAGGGCAGTTGGAATACGGTTAACTAAGAAGGAACAAGAAGGTAGTAGGAGGGGAACATGCGGTTATGAAGTCAAGCTAAAATTATTGTTCCTTAAGATTAAGGATCTTAAAGTTGTAGATAGAATATTGTGGCAGCCTGCTAAGTCATGAAGAATCTGGTTGTAACAATATTATTTTGGTTCCAATGGATTCCAGAATGTAGATTGGGAGCTATTTCTTTAAAAGTCCAGAAATGTAATTTAGGACAACCATCTTGCCTAGATGGAAAACCTACAGAACATTCTCAGGACATGGTGCAAACTGAATGTGCTCATAGGTTCAAAAAAGTTCTATGTAAATGGATGGATATTAAATCCATAACGGATATTAAAGCAAAGCAAGATGCCTTGAGGATATTGCAACCTTAAGAGGTTAGCCTCCAGGACAGTCATTCGCTCTCACAAATGTCCTTTTTTTTTAACCACTTGTCTTGTTTTATTACAGCTGTCACTTTGTCTTTCCTAACATTTTATTGGGGATATCTTACAGTTTAATCTCTCTTACATTTCTTTTACCAATGCTACCATGGATAATGGGTTCTTCTAGAAAAAGAAAGTATAAAAATAACAACCATGGGCATTTTCACATTTTTCCTTTTCACTTTTTGACTTTTCTTCACTGTTACCTTCTTTTCTACAGATCACCTTTAAGGGAGGCTAAACTGAGATTTTAAAGTGGCGGAAAGTCAGTGGGAAAACAGGAAGGAAGAAAAAATCGTGCTAATGAAAATCCCAATCACAACTCTGAGTTTAAGGAAAAAGATTCAATAAGTGTCCCCTGCCCCCAAGAAGGCTTCGAATTTATCATCTTTCAGCAATAGAAAGCTTATTACCTGCCCTTCTAAAAGGAGTTAACTCATTTCAAAGTTATATTTTCATATTTCCTCTACCCTGTTTCAGAAATTTTAAGAATATTTAAAATCATATGAGAACTCCATTTGATAAAAGTACTTCTTCCTTGGCATAAACTAGAGAGAAATATTTAATAATTATGCTTCAGGCTTTATGCCTTCATTCTCATTAGGCTTCTGAAATGTGGTATTCTAGTAATAGAACTTTAGAGTTTATTTTAACAGAGGCAAAGGGAAACAAAGGCAAGATGTGCATGCCAAATCAGAAAGCCATTGGCATGGGAACATTCCCTCCTGTATATAACGACAACAACAAAAAAGACATTTTCATGGCGTAATCTACTGATATTTATAACTGAACTATCAAATACATATGTCCCTGATGAGAACTAGTTATATAGTTTACCACAGTAAAATAGCAAGATTATGTTTTAAGGATTTGTACATCAATTTTAACTTGCAGCAGAAATCATCTATAAACCAAATAAGTAGTAGGTTCTAAATGTAAAGAAATGTTAGTCAGAATACATAATTGATATTTGGTAGTTATGCAGGGGGCATGTAAACTATAATGGAAAGCCAGTCAACAGGGAGTGGTGACCTTCTAAAATTAGCATGCCACGTTCCAGTTAAATGTCCACATTGCAGAAAACATGTCAACATTGCTGAAACCAAGGCTAGCTGACAGTGCCCTGGAATTTTTCTCGCTTTTCCTTTTTGGGACTTTTGGTAAAAATGAATTCTTTTAAGGTCAATATATACATCGTTCCCTGTCCTCTTTTTCATGACAACAACCCCAGAGAGCTCTGGGACACCTCCTCCTCCCAGCAGCAGCTGCCTCTTCTAATACTGTCTTATCCAGCAGTACATTCTGCCTGTTAAATGGAGACTACAGAATCCACAGTGGCTTTAAATCACCCCCTTTCTGCATTTAGATTGCTTGGTGCATGCACCATCCAGGAATACATAGGGACCCTCTTCTAACCAGCCCCTCCACATCTCACATTGAGTGCTTACCCTTGAAGAGGTATTTGGTGCATGCCACCCCGCCCCCCACCAGCTTAGCAATCTTCTCTTAGCAGCCAGGGGTCCCAGAATGAACCACATGAAATCCTATAGGCCTATTCTATACTGCCCTTTACCCACTTGCCCATTTTCCTGTGTTGTTTTTAGGATCTCATCAGTAAGACCCAAGAGAATCTACGGAAAATGATTAAATAATTCAGTTATGTCAAGAAGAGTAATAAGCACTTCACAAAACAGTCATTCATTTAAACAGTACCCATAACAATGTTAGAGCTCTCTAGTAAAAAGGTGCAAATGAAAAAAACAATATATATTTTGAGTATCATATTGGGAAAAGTGTAAAAGACTGAAATCTAGTGAGGGCAGAACAAAGCATTCTCATATTCTGCTGATGGATATGTTGATTTTATAAATATTTTGGATGACTAAAGTTTAACAACCTATGTACCAAAAGCTTTTAAAAGGCCATGCCAGTTAAAATCTGTTTCCATAATTTAGTCTAAGGAATTAGTAATTGAACATGTGCACAAATACATAATGTACAAGGAGGCTCATTGCAGCAGTGTTTATAAAAGCAGAAAATTGGAAACAACTTCTGTGTTCATCAGTGAAGGAACTGTTTAACTAAATTATATTGCAGCTATTAAACATAATGCAGTGCTTTATATAAAGCTAGAAAAGTATCTGATAGATGTTTATAAAACAGTATTATAGTATGATATCATTTTGGTTAATGTGTGTGCGCATGCTCACACGTATGTATGTACGTGTAAGCCTAAAAGGATATATTTCAAATTTTTAAGAAACTCAGCTCATCTCTGAGAGATGGGATTACATACATATATATGACTTTTATTGTTTCCTTTATACTTTTCTGTATTTTCAGAATTGTTTTGTATTGAGTATATGTTAACTTTTATCATCAGGGAAAGAAAGCTCTTTTTATTCTAAGAAAAAAGTAAACCTGAGTTCCTTCTACATGCAAAGGCTCAGCAGAGAACTCAAGGTGTCAGGAACCGGCCGGTGGCCTTTAGAAGTTAATAGTGTGGTTAACAGAGCAGGGAAGAAGACAGTGTGATTTGTACAAACCTCATTCTGGGTCACTCCTGAGTGCACTTTGGACATCATAGGGTCACCGCCAAGGGACGTTCTTGGAACATCCTGAAACACTTGACTCTAAAACAGACTTGGAGTCCTCGCTTCTGAATACATCCTACTCCTCGAATGGGTTCCTTTTCTACCGGGCTCCTTTGCTGTCAACACATTCCTGAATGCCTGGTCTGGTCAAAAACAAGCTCACTCATCCCCTACAGCACACACCATTTACCAAACCGGCTTCCTGTGTGGCTCTCCTGTTTGTGCAAGTACTTTTTCTTATCCCTGTTACTAATAGTTACTTCCTACCCCACGCCCCACACTAGTCTTTCCACAATCAGCCTTCCATACCTGCAATTCTTGGCACTTTTCTTGGCACTTTGTAATTTTTATTTTGATCTAAATAAAAGGAATAAAATTTGACCTGGTTTCCTCTATCACTGCAGTATTTTTACACAATTGTGTAAAGGGAAAAAAAAAAAGCTCCACTCATTACTAATGCCTTGAATCTGATGCCTGAGCTCTGCTACAGTTAGGAAAAACACTTAGGAATATATGTCATTCTTAACTGCATGGAATATAAATAAAATTTCATTATGTTTCATATTTTGTGAGATCTGAATATTTACATAAAGGCTTTTGCTTCTAAACTTTTGATTTGTTTCCCTAGAACTGGCTGTGCGTATGGATTCAGAATTTACTGAAAAATAGAAGATCCTGTATTTTCACTTTAGTTCTCTATTATGATACAAGTTTGGTTTTTTCCCTTGTTCTTTTTGGAATTAATTACTTTGTCTTACTAGTCTTAAAAACTGTACAGAGCCCATGTTTTTCCCATGTTTGCACATCAGTTGCACTTCAAATTATGTGAGCGTTTTGATATTGTTTATTTTTCATATGTAATCCCTCAATTGTTATTATTAGACAAACATTTCTTGCATTCTACTCTCCAGTCTCACAGTAAATGACAACCATGTTAGGCCAGGAAGAGGCTATTTGAAAATTCAGATACAATCAGACAACATCATTTGCTGTCCAAGGCAAGTTTCAAATACCCTTACATGTTAACAAGAGTTTGAGCAAAGATCCCAATCTGACGGTTTTTATCTAGACCTTGAACAAATAGTTTAGATTCTGCATTTTTAACATGGGAGCTGATTCCTCTATAGTGAAACGGGACTTGGTTACAGTCAGGGTTGTTTGAGGACCTGTTTTGTGGACACTTGAGAAGTGTGAGATTGGAGAAACGTTAAGCAGCGAGTTATTTTAAGGGCTCACAAAGTACTGATCTCAGGGATCCCAGGACAGTGTTTATCAGCAAGGTTGGCTGCTCAACTACAGTCTGAGTGCCACAGGGCAGTGAGACTCAGGCAGCCATTTCCCCAGGCCCCCTCGTACCCCAGCCCCCTTGTTCCTCTGCCCAAAAGACAGACCTCACCATGATGTAATCTCCTCTTCGTGTAACTAAAGCATCGTATTCAAGGAAAAGGCCAATGCCGTACTTCAATCAGAGACTACTTGTGAGAAATTTTCCTACCAACATATTGGAAAATGCTCATTTTTGGACTTTTTTTTCTGTCCAATATGACACCCTTTCTAAACCACTGTCATATAGTACTAGAAGTCTCAACTGCCTCTGGGGATGGGGCTGGTACCAACATGTACTTCCTTACCAATAGCAAAAAAAAAAAAAAAGTATTTTTCATGTTGTCAAATTCACAACTCCAGCTTGAAAGCACTGGGTGGAGTAATTTTGCTGTTTGCATTTTTGTCCTGATTTGGTTAAGGAGGATCCTGCCCATTTGGGTTCTTTCGTTGAAGGAGCTGCCCCACAAATAAAAGAAGGCAAGAAGCCTTCTTTTGAGAGGAGAGAGGCCTGGAAAACAGCACTCGGGTAAATCATACCGATGACCTCCCTTATTCGATCTCTCTCCTACATGACTCAGCCAATCTCTGATTTCTCAGATCTCTCCTTGCTCGAACCAAGCATGTCTCCTCTTCATCACAAGTGTAAAATGTCAAAGCCAAATAGCCCAAGACAGAAGTGGTCGGGTCACTACTCTGCAGTGGTTGGCAGTGTTGTTTTGATTCAGATAGAATGACAAATGAATACAGGCGGTCCTTTTAACTGCTGCAGCCCTTAACTTTTAGTACAGCATCAGGTCAGGTTGCCCCAAGCAAGTAATGATGCTACATTAGTGGGACCTGGTGTCCTGAGGACCAGGGAGGGCAATGGGCATAAATAGATATTAACGTCGACTCCAAACTGTAATTAGAAATTTGCTTGATATTTTTCAGGAAGAGAGGAGAAGTGGTAACTAATGACTCTGTTTACTATCTTGGCATTGAAGACATTCGCCTAAGACCCTCAGGGTAACAATTAGTAAGTTATCCTGATGAGCATAAGAATTAATAAATTTCCCAATAGGAAAGTCAGTAACCATGTATAAAGCTCTCATCTCTAAAATGATTTTATCTGATAAATTGTAAACCTTTACTTCAAGTGTTTTTAAACTTAAGCTGAAAAAATTGAACTTCAATTTCTTTTTTTTTTTTTTAATTGTGGTGGCATTTAACTTGATAGAAAAACTGACGATCAAAATTTTAGTAGATACCAAGAGAAGGAATAGAGGTCAAGACCTGAATCATCCATTTCTGATTAGCCAGTCCTTTAAAGAAGATCATCAGTATTTATTCTGAAAAATTAATAAAATTTTACTTCATACAGACAAAGCAAAACTTTAAAAGAGGATTATTTTTTTGTAAGTTTTCTGCCATTTTAATGTCCTGTTGTGGTGAATTAGGCCTGTACTGGGACTAACCACTGAAAACTCCAGCCTTTTGAAAATAAAAATAAAAATAAAAACAGCACCTTTTTGCTCACAAATCAGTCTTTTTAAAACATTGCTTTATGTTTTTATTTTTTATTTTTTTTTAATTTTTTCTTTTTGAGACAGGGTCTTACTCTGTCACCTTGGGTAGAGTGCAGTGGTGTCATCATAGCTCACTGCAACCTCAAACTCGTGAGCCCAAGAGATCCTCCTGCCTCAGCCTCCCACGTAGTTGGGACTACAGGTGTGCACCACGATGCCTGGCTCATTTTTCTATTTTTTAGTAGAGACAGAGTCAGGCTGGTCTTGAACTCCTGGCCTCAAGCAATCCTCCCGCCTCAGCCTCCCAGAGTACTAGGATCACAGGCATGAGCCACCTCACCCGACCAAATCAGCCTTTTTATTGAGACCAGTTCCCGTTGTTACGTACATTTCCAGGCCAGTGTTTAGTTTCTCCCTTCTTCCCAGTTGCCCAGTAGAGTGTGCTGCCAAGAGATGGGAAACCCGGATCTCACAGCAGTTGAAAATTGGCACTCTTCACTCTGGCATTGCATTCTCATAGTGCCATATCAGAGTCTGACCTACTTGTTTCACACAGGCAACTACTGCCAAGTCAGTGGGGTTTTCCTCCAAACAAAGCGCCATGGTCTTCCATCGCACACGAGAGGCATGCGTGCAGACCACATCTTCTGGGATCTCACTGCCAGCCTGTGCTGCTGTGCCAGGGAAGAGTGCCTGGAGCTATGTCCAGATGTGGTTCCCATTCCAGGCCTCATTCTTCAGAACTTCACGTCAGCGAGCTCCCGCTGGACTCCCGAAGGCAGCCGAATGTGGGCTGTGGAGAACAAGTTGCTTTTTGTACACGTTTCAGACATCTGCAATGACGACCAGGTTTTCCTGATTATATCCCACCCTACTCCACTTCCCCTTCGCCATTCTGAGAAATATTTTTTTCTCCACACACAAGTTTCCTCTAGCAACTGCTCTGATTGTCGCCAACAGTATGGTTCTCACTGAAAGGAAGAGAAATGTAAGGGCCTAAAGGATTCTGTGGCTGAAATGAAAAAGACAGGGGTTTAGCATTTTTATATTGCTTTAAATACTCTTAAAGTTTATGGGTTTTAAATAACTGAAATTGCAAATAGAAGAATTGGATGGTGACATCAGCCTAAGACGACATTGATGTGTCTTTCTTTTCCTGGCCTTTTAGTGCCCTGGATAGGAAAGGTCTCAAGGCAGGGTCACACTGTTTTTGGTTAGAATCCCTGGTTGAATGCACGGGGATGGAGGTGCATTGAGATGGGTTACATCTGCAGGTGCAATAACCTTCTAAATGGGAAGAGCTTTGAATACTAGTAATAAATCTTCACATGCTCCCTGGTGGAAAAGAGGAAAGGAATGATAAATATCAGGATTTTTAGGTGTAGCAAAAAATACATCTTCTCAAAATTGTAAAGAAAAGGAGAAAGTTGCTGTGCTGGTGGTAAAATTAGGTGATTTTTGTGCTAATTGTCGAATGCGGAGGAAAATTAATCACATTTAATGATCTTAACATATAAATGATTCTACCAAATGACTGCAAAATGCAATCTGTCCTTCAGTTTTTAATAAAAAACGTTGAAAACTTTAAAAATATTATCAGTTAAAAAGCAATCTGATTCTTAAACAACAATAACAAAATTAACAAGCTATGTGAGAACACAAACTCAAATCTTTCCTCAGTGTAAATTAGATCGATTCTATCCAAATCCATATGGTAATAAGGATTGTTTTAAACTGTATTAGGCCTGTGTTCTGCTATTATTTCTTTGTTTTTAAGCCATAAAGCTTTTAAGCCCTAAATGAGCCTAAATTAAAGGCTCATTTATTTTGTCATTGTTGCTGGGTGGGGTTTTTTTTTTGTGTGTGTGTGTGTGTATTAAAAAATAAACTTTATTGAGATACATCCAAAAAATGCACCTATTTTGAATGTACTTTCTGATGTTTTATAAAAAGTCCACATACATCTGTGGACAACTACCACAATCAAAATTCAGATCATTTCCATAACATAAAAAGTTCCCTTGTACCCCATCCCATTCAATCTTTCCCCATCTCTAAGACCCAGGCAACCACTGATCTACTTTCTCTAATGTATATTCTTATTTTCTAGAATACCCTCTTTTATGTCTGGCTTCTTTCAGTTAGCATAATATTTTGAAATGATGCATAGTTCTTTTTATTACCTTATTCCACTGGCTATAACCTCCAGTAAGGTGTTGAAATAGCAAGAAGCTGCCTTGCCTTGTTTGTATAATATTAGGAGTGAAGAATCCTGTTTTTAATCAGTAAGTGTGATGTTTAATGTAGGTTTTTGATACATGCCTATTTTCAAGATGAGAAACTTTTCTTATTGTTATCATTTGCTGAGAGAGTTTATTATAAGTGTGCTCTGAATTTTGTCAAGTATTTTTTTCAGCGTCTTTTGGGATAATGAAATTAATTTTCCTTTTAGTCTATTAATATGATGTTATATTTATTGATTCAAATTCCTGGGAAACTCACAAGCAGCGGATGAGAATTGTATTAACATTGGTGTTACCAGTTTTTCAGAAAAATAATTTTAGCCATTTTTGTGTGTGTCTGTGTTTAATGTATTTTACTGTGGATTCAATTTGCTTGTTTCTGGTTTGCTTAAAACATGTTAGCCATTTTTTCTCAGCAGTGTACTGGCATTCCTATATGTTCCTTTTTGAAGTGTCTGTTGAGTCTTTACCATTTCTTAAAATTAGGTTGTCTTTTTTTACTGGAGTCATAGGAGTTAATTATATCTTCTGGACACCATTCCTCTATTGCAGTGGTCCCCAACCTTTTTTGGCACCAGGGACTGGTTTTATGGAAGACAATTTTTCCATGAACAGTGGTGGGAGGAGGCGGAGCTCAGGCCATGATGGAAACAGTGAGGAACGGGAGTGGAGAGCAGCTGTAAATACAGATGAATCTTCCTTCCCCGCTGCTTAACCTCCTGCTATGTGTACCCACCCCCTTCCTAGGAAGACAGTTTTTCCATGGATGGGTGCGGGGTGGGGTGCGGTGGAGCAGCCCAGTCCCTAAGAGGCCAGAGACCCATCCCCTCCGCCCTCCTCCCACCTCTGTGATTTCCATTGAGTTTTACTTCCATCTGTGCACATGTGTTCTGACCAGTTAGTTCCACTTTAACAGTGAGAGTGAGTACATGTGGTGTTTGTTTTTCTATTCTTGTGATACTTCACTTAGGAGGATAGTCTCCAGTTCCATCTGGATTGTTGCAAAAGGTATTAATTAATTTTTTATGGCCGATTAGTACTCCATGGTTTGTGTGTGTGTGTATTTATATATATATACACCACATTTTATCAATCCACTCATGAATTGATGGGCACTTGGGTTGATTCCACAATTGTGAATTGTGCTGCAATAAACATTCCAGTGCAGGTGTCTTTGATAAAATGACTTCTTTTCCTTTGGGTAAATACCCAGTAGTGGGATTGCTGGATCAAATGGTTGGTCTACTTTTAGTTCTTTGAGGAATCTCCACACTATTTTCCATAGAGGTTGCACTAGTTTGCAGTCCCACTAACAATGTATAAGTGTTCCTTTCTCTCCACATCCACACCAGCATCTATTGTTTTGGTTCTTTTTGATAAAAGCCATTCTCACTGGTGTTAGGTGATATCGTGGTTTTGATTTGTGTTTCTCTGATGATTACCGATGTTGAGCATTTTTTCATATGTTTATTGGCCATTAGTATTTCTTCTTTTGAAAAGCTTCTGTTCGTATCTTTTGCCTACTTTTTAATGGAATTGTTTGATTTTTTTTCTTGCTGATTTGCTTGAGTTCTTTGTAGATTCTGGTTATTAGCCCTTTATCAGATATACAGCATGGGAATATTTTCTCCCATTCTGTAAGTTGTCAGTTCTGTTGATTGTTTACCTGGCTGTTCAGAAGCTTTCTAATTTAATCAAGTCCCATTTATTTTTGTTGTAGCTGTGATTGCCTTTGGGGTCTTCTTCATAGATTCTTTGCCTAGGCTGATATTTAGAAGAGTTTTTCCAACATTTTCTTCTAGAATTCTTATGATTCCATGTCTTAGATTTAAGTTTGTTATGCATTATGAATTAATTTTTTGAGTGGTGAGAGAGATGGATCCTATTTCAATCTTCTACATGTGGTTATGCAATTTTCCCAGCACCATTTATTCTTTTCCCCAGGGATTCTTTTCCCCAGTGTGTATTGTGGTCCACTTTGTTAAAGATCAGATGGTAGTATGTGGATGGTTTTATATCGTGGTTCTGTGTTCTGTTCCATTGGTGTGTGTCTCTATTTTTGTGCTAATACCATGCTGTTTTGGTTACTATAGCCTTGTAATATAGCTTAAAGTCAGGTAAAATGATGCCTCCAGATTTGTTCCTTTTGCTTAAGGTTGCTTTGGCTATTCATACTCTTTTCTGGTTCCAAACAAAGCATAGAATTATTTTTTCTAGATCTGAGAAAAATGATGTTGTTATTTTGATGGGGATTGCATTGCATCTTTAAATCACTTTGGGTAGTATGGATGTCAACAATGTTGATTCTGCCGATTCATGAGCATAATATATGTCGTTCCATTTGTTTACATCATCTGCAATTTCCCTCCTCAGTGATTTGTAGTTCTCTTTGTAGAGATCTTTTACCAGCTTGGTTAAACATATTCTTAGGTATTTTATTTTCTTTGTAACTATTATGAAATTTAGTCTTCGATTTGAGTCTCAGCTTGACTGTTGTTGGTGTATAGGAATGCTACTGATTTGTGTATATTAATTTTGTAACCTGAGACTTTCCTGAATTTATTTATCAATTTCAGAAGTGTCTTGGTGGAATCTTTGGGGTTTTCTAGATATAAGGTCATATCATCAGTAAAGAGCAATAGTTTGGTCCTGCTGTTTCCTCATTTGGATAACCTTAATTTCCTTCTCCTGCCTGATCGCTCAGGCTAGGACTTCTGGTACTCTGTTGAATAGAAGTAGTGACAGTGGGCATCCTTGTCTTGTTTCAGTTCTGAGTGGGAATGCTTTCAACTTTTCCCTATTCAGTATAATGTTGGCTATAGGTTTGTTGTATATGGTTTTTATAATTTTGAGGTATGATCCATTTATGCCTATTTTGTTAAGAGTTTTTATCATAACAGGGTGCTGAATTCTGTTTAATGCTTTTTCTACATCTATTGAGATGATCATATGATCTTTGTTTTTGCTTTTGTTTATGTGGTGAATCACATTTATGGAGTTACATATGCTAAACCATCCTTGCATCCCTGGGATAAAACCCACTTGGTCATGGTGGATTATTTTTTTGATGTACTGCGGAATTTGGTTTGCTAGGATTTTATTGAGGATTTTTGCATCTATATTCATAAAAGATATTGGTCTATAGTTTTCTTTTTTTGTTGTGTCCTTTCCTGGCTTTGGTGTCAAGGTGATACTGGCTTCACAGAATGAGTTGGGGAGGATTCCTTCTTTCTTGGTGTTATAAAATAATTACTGCAGAATGGGTACCCATTCTTCTTTGTAGGTCTGATAAAATTCGACTGTGAAACCATCTCATCCAGGACTTTTTGTTGGAAAATTTTTTATTGCTGCTTCAATTTTGTTGCTTGTAATTGGTCTGTTCAGGAGTTCTGCTTCTTCCTGATTGAGCCTTGGAAAGTTGTGTGTTTCTAGGAATTTGTCCATTTCCTCAATGTTTTTGAGTTTATGTGC
>VBSM01002616.1:23611229-23660749 GCA_008086735.1 Cheirogaleus medius | reverse complement strand
AAAAAAAAAAAAGGTGTATCATAATTTCATTGGCTGAGTTATTTTGTTATTTGTACATATAATATTGCCCCCCCCTACAATCAGTAGCTTCTTAGATTCAAGAAAATGGGATCCCAGTACCTAGTCCATAGAATTATGGTTAAGATTAAGTAAAATAGCATAGGTAGATATTACATAAATTTTTAGCACATATAGTAAAATGTTAATTCATGCATCTTCCTTTTTAATTTGGGGTTTCCCCAGAAACAATGCCCTGATATGAAAAGGCATGACTTTGTTATACAGTTTTATCACTAGGGTAAGATAGCTTGGAGTACTTTATCATTTTTCATGGACACTAAGATATATTATTTGCAGTCATAGTCACCATCATCAAATATTCATTAAGTATCCATATGCCAATAAAGCTGGATTGAGTACTATATAAAGTAAGTTAAACAGATCTAATCCATTAAAGCATACAGGAAACAGTTCTGGTTTTAGATAAGAGCTTTGCTGCTGTGTTGAAGCAGCCCGAAAGCTGCTTACATTGTTAATAATTTCTGCATTTTCTTTAGACAGAATCATAGGTCCCAGGGTAACTCTCATAAATCAGGAGAGAAAAATCATCATTAATTTTGGCAATCTTTGAACTTATGGATTGATATACCTGGGCGTTGGTTTTTATAAGCTGTGCTCTGAAGTGTTTTCAGTCTGCATTTGTACATATTACTTAATTTATATTCCACCAAAATGCAAAGCTCAGCTTTGGAATCACATTTTTATTAATTGTAAAAATACTCGTGAATTCCCTCATGCTCCTTGTCAGGCCTTACTGAGGATTTAGGACAATATGGAGGAAAGGCAATTTCAAAATCCTATTTTCTTTGAAAGAAAACATTTATGTGTAAATCATATTGACTTTTTAAAGCAACCAAGGTTGACTTTGCCAGAGTTTATCTGAAAAGTGCTGTTAAACCCTTTTTAGGGCTGGAGAAAGGTAGAAGTGATAGGGCCACCAACACCAAAAACAGAGAATTAAAAAGGCTGTATCATCCCTTGAGCAAAAGAGAAAACACTTTTCTAGCCAGATCTGCAAATAGCATGTTACTTTGTCCCCTTATGTTAGTGAAAACTTTAGAAACTTCACACTTTCCTTTAAAAAGCATAAACCACTTACATTTAGGTTGTACATGGGGAGCATTATAAACTGCTTCAACAATAAGTACTCTTTCAGCCTGTACTGGGCTTGGCAGTATCAGTTTGAATGTTTTCTGTTGCAAATAATAGGAAAAGCAAACTCAAAATGGCTTAAATGCTAAAAGGAAATTCTTTTCTGATTTAAGAAATAGTCTGGAGATAGAGCCATTTCTGAGTTAGGTAATTTATTAGCTTAATGAAAAGGTCATTTCATCCTTCTGCTCTGCCATCTTCAATATGTTGGCTCTCTTAAATTGGCTTCACAGGTTTGAAGATGGCTGCTGCAACTCCAGGTAGCCAAAGGCAGAAAGAGGAAATGCCCCTTCTCTTGGCTCTTTCTTAAGAGAGAAGAAAGCTCCTCTAGAAGGGCCCTTAGCTGACTTTGGTCACAATTCATTGTCTATCACAAGTCTATTCCTAAATTAACTACTGGCAAGATGAATGGAACTACGATCATTAGCCTAGACTGATCAAGATTGGTCTTTCATCTCTTGAATCACACAGTTCCTGAAAAACAATCAAGCTTTTCTTAGTGATAAAGAAGAGAAGAATGGCTGTTTGGTAGGCAGCTGGCATTGTCTGGGACAGTACATGATTAAATACATATAAAGAGTTTGATCCATATTATGAATAGCAAAGATTTTTTTACACAAAACAATTCCCGTGTATTTCTCCAACTCCTCTCTTGCAATTTTGTTACTAATTGCTTCTTTCTTCCTACTTCTTTTTGCTAGAACTGCTAATAATTGGCACAATTGATCTTTTGACTTTTATTTTGTCTGATGCTTGTCTCCTTTCAGACAGACGTGTTTATGACCAAGTAATGGGTATAACTCAGGTGGTGAAGAGGGTGGAGGGGTCTAAGTAGCACAGAAACAGTGTAAGCAATCTTGAATATGTTTTATTGATTTACTTATTTGTTTACTTTTTAAAGAATTTTTTTTATCAATTCGTAAAAGATGATGGAAAACTTATGTTCTTGAAGTTGATGAAAAGTGTATATATGGAAGTATAAATGTGTATTTCATGTCTGACCTTAAGAATTCTTTAGTATGTGGCAGAAGGATCTAACCAGTGGAGACTGTAGAATAAGGGATTTTAAGAAGATTAATGATCAAACTTAATTTATAGTATAATTTTATAGTATAGTATAGTATAATTATTACCATATAATTTATAGTATAATTTTATTTAGTATAATTTTATTCAAACTTTCAAATACTGTGAGACAACTAATTGGTTATATAAACTTTTAGTACTATTATCCATGGGTTCCGAGGAGTCAGCATGAGACCAGAACCTGTTTGCTTAGAATCTAGTTGATATTTCCAGAAATGTTTAAAAGTTCATCAAAAAGTTTTTGTTTAGTACATCACTTCATTTATTGAGATCTTATATCCTTTAATAAAGTTTTATGATACAGCTTGAGTGAACATCCCAAATCTAAAAATCTAATATCTGAGATGCTCCAAAATCTGAAACTTTTCGAGCGCCAACTTGACTCTCAAAGGAAATGCTCATTGGAACAATTTGGATTGGTAGATTTGGGGTGGATGCTCAACCAGTATGTATAATACAAATATTCTAGTTTCTGAAAAAATCCAAAATTGGAAACACTTCTGGTCCCAAGCATTTTGAATAAGGTATATTCAGTGTGTTATGTCTATGAAGATTTTGTACATTTTTTATCAACTGTTCTCAGTTATTTTAAAATGCTTCTGCTGTCAGAAGTATTTTAAATTGCAGTTTGTGATTTATTGTGTATAAAAGAAGAAGCCCATTGATTTTTATAAGTTCTATCTAGGAAACTTGATAAGCTCTTTTTAGTTTTTTTGTTTTTTCTTTTTAGTTTTAACAGTTTCCAATGCTGCTTTTAAGTTTTCTCAAATGGAGACCATATTGTCTACAAATGATGACAGTTTTGCTTTTTCTTTACCATCTTTATGCTTCTTGCTTTTTCTTGTCTAAGTGCAATGGCTGAGACCTCTTGAATAAAAACCAGTAACCCACAGTAGTGACCAGTATATTGATCCTGATTTTAATGGGAATATTTCTAAAATTTCACCATTAAATATTACACTTGCTGTAAATTTTTGGTAGATTTCTTTTAAAAAGTTAAAGGAGTTACGTTTTAGTTCTAGATTGCTAAACATTTTTACAGTAACTGGATTTAAACTTTACCAAATGCTTTCTTTTTTTGTCTCGAGGTTCTCACATGGCTTGATTCCTCATGAAGTCTTATGTACATTGAAGTATTTGGTTATTTGCAGCTAATAAGATGCTGACAGTATAGATAACACAAACCATTCACTATTGGCTTTAACATGCAATGTATAATTTTTATAGTTACTACCTCCCTACATATTTATGCTAATACTGCATTAAATAGTTTATGTACAGTCACAAGTTGCCCAATGACATTTTAGCCAACAATGGACCACATTATTTGACAGTGGTCCCATAAGATTGTAAAGGAGCTAAAAAATTGCTATTGCTTTGTGATGTCGTAGCCACCTTAACAGCATAGCGCAGTGCATTACTCACTTTGTGGTGAAGCTGGTGCTGCCGTCATATAAAGATATAGGACATACAGGTATGGACAGCATAGGACATAAAACTTGATAGTGGTAATAAATGATTACTGGTTTATGTATTTATTATACTATACTTTTAATCATTATTTTAAAGCATATTCCTTCTACTTAGTAAAAAACATTCACTATAAAACAGCCTACGCAGGTTTTTCAGGAGGTATTACAGAAGAAGGCATTGTTGTCATAGGCAGTGACAGCTTCATGTGTGTTATTGCCCCTGAAGACCTTCCAGTGGGATAAGATGTGGAGGTGGAAGCCAGTAATATGTATGATCCTGACCCTGTGTAGGCCTAAGCTAATGTGTTTATGTCTTAATTTTTAACAAAAAAGTTTAAAAAGTTAAAAAAAAAACTAAAAATAAAAAAACTTAGAGTAAGGATACAAAGAAAGAAAATATTTTTGTAGAGCTATGCAATGCATGAGTGTTTTAAGCCAAGTGTACAGTGTTTATAAGTGTACCATAGTGCACGGTAATACTTCACATTCACTCACTGTTTACTCACTAATTCTCCCAGACAGCTTCCAGGCCTGCAGGCTGCATTTATGCTAAGTGCCATATACAGATGTATTTTTTTTTTATCTTTATATGGTTCTTTTACTGTACCTTTTCTATGTTTAGATACACAAATACTTAACCGTTGTGTTAACAGTTTTCTGTAATATTCAGTACAGTAACATGCGGTACAGGTTTGTAGCCTAGGAGCAATAGGCTATACCATGTAGCCTAGGTGTGTAGTGCCTAGACCAACCTTTTTGGCACCAGGGACCTGTTTCATGGAAGACAATTTTTCCACCGTGTGTGGGAGGGGAAGGGGCAGTGGCATGAGCTCAGGCAGTGATACAAGCAATGGGGAGCGGCTGTTAATACAGATGTGGCTTGGCTTCCTCACCTGTCGCTCACTTCCTGCTGTGCAATGCACAGCTCCTAAGTTTCATGGAAGGCAATTTTTCCACAGACAGGGTTGAGGGGGAGTGTGGACACAGTGGAGCTCAGGCGGTGATCACAGCCCAGTTCCTAACAGGCCAGGGACTAGGACCAGCTGAGGCCTGGGGTTTGGGGACCGCAGGGCTAGACCACCTAGGTTTGTGTAAGGATACTCTGGTATTTGCACATGACAGAATCACCTAATGACCCATTTCTCAGAACGTATCCCTGTGGTTAAGCCAGGCATGACTGGATTTAAGATTTATTATTTGATGCTTATATGTGGAGTGTAAAAATGTTGAACTCATAGAAGTAGATAATAGAATGGTGATTTCTAGGAGTTAGATATGGGGAGATGTTGGTCACAGGATACTAAATTTCAATTAGATAGGAATAAGTTCAAGAGAACTATTATACAACATGGTGACTATAGTTAATAACAATGTACTCTTGAAAATTGCTAGAGAGAATATTTTAAGTGTTCTCACCACAAAAACATAAGTGTATGAGGTAATGCCAAAAACATAAGTGTATAAGGTAATGCATTATGTTAATCAGCTGGATTTAGGCTTCCACAATGCTTGCATATTTTAAAACAACATCTACATGATAAAAATATATAATTTTTACTTGTCAATTTAAATGAAATAATAGGAAGAAATGGAGAAAACATATTTGAGGTCACTTACAGAAATATGTCAAGAATAAAAGTAATTAATGAGTAAATCAGGGTGAAAGAAATAGCAAGGCCAAAAAATAAAATGAAGCCATGTGTCAATAATAAAATGATTTATAATAAACCATCATGTCTTGTTCAGAAGTTAGAGATCAGCTGCAAATTTGCCTTTCAACTTCTTGTTGCCAAAGAAAGTAAGAGAATATTATCAATAACATGATTCAATGTTCAAACACAATAAAAACAAAACAGGTTGTTCAGAAGAAAGTATTCTGATAGGAGAGTCTTCTGGAGAGAAATTTATCCCATAAAGCCTCAGAAAGAGAAAAGAATGATTGCATTAACCACTTCAGTACTATCGTCGACTATAGTCAACAGCCACAGATGAACGCGCACAGCGACTTTAGCCGACAGCCGTGATATGAAGGCGCACAACCGAGCATCGACTTTAGTCGACAGCCAAAAACTTTTACTTTTACAGCTTTTATCTCTGCAGTTGCAGTGTGTATGTTCAGCTAATAAGTTACTACGAATCTGTGACCTTTTAACAAGTCCTTAGTAGGAGTTATTATAGTTATTTTCCTAAAGCTGCCTGTAAAGTAAAACAAGCTTTCAGTGCTTTAAAGCTTTCCTCATCACACAAGAGCAAAACGGATTCGTCGCCAGTGCACAGCACAAACTATCGTGCGGACTGTGAGTGCCTGCTGTGGGCAAGGCTTCGCGGCCGGTGAGCGCCGTACCGAAGTGGTTAAGGGGAAGGAATGATTGCAGTAGACTAAAAATTGGTTTGCTGTCTCCAAATTGAAGAAATAAAGGGATGGCAGAAGGTGGCGGGATTGTGAGGAATCAGAACAGTGTAAAAAGTTCCTTGGGAATGACATATTTGCCACAGATAGTCCGTGAGCTGGAAACTTAATCTCATGTTAAGATAGGTTTATAAGAGTTATGGCCAACCAGTGTTGGGTGGTTTCACCTTCCCAGAAAACTTTTGGTAAGTGTGTTCTATCTTTTGGCTTAGAGAGTAAAATCAGATCTATCTTCAGCTCCTTATTAATATTTTATACTAAAGCAGGGAGCTCTTCTTTATATTTTTATCTTTTTCCTTAATGCTCTACTTGCTTACACTAAGGTTGTAGGTAAAAAGAAAAATTAGAACCAGCAGTTTCAAATTTACAGCCACAAAAGGTGTTGCTGGTATAAGCATGTTTGATTTTTGAGTACTCAGCACAAGAGCAATAAATCCAAATCTTGCTGCTTGTTTCTAACACGGGAGATGTCCTTGGGCTCAAACCTTAAAAATAGACAAAATAAAGAGGTCAATAAAATCCTCAAAAGCAAAAGCTGATTATTCTGTGTCATCTTATTGAGGGCCTTAGCAATGTCTTCACAAAGATGTGAAGAAGAGAAAACCCTTTTTCAGAGTGCTCCCCCTGAGGTCTGGCCTTAGGTTTGAATGAGGATGTCATTTGCCCTGGTACCAGCAGTCACCTGTGTCTCACCTTTTTAAACAGTCATCAGTATAATGGTACAGTGTTGGCAAAAATCCACTATACCAAATTCTCATATTGAACAGGCTTGAAGGGGATAAATAATCACAAAAGAATAGCTGCTTGGGTGTAGCTGTACATGACGTGTGTGCACATGTGCATGGGAAAGTTGTGTCCTAGAAAACAGTATTTCTTAAACTGTTCAGGAGGGGGGCCCACGAATCTACCTATAAGCTGATAAGTTTGGAAAGCACTTTACTAAAATATTTACACTACTTATCTCGGTAGTGAGTTATGGGTGATTTTTTTTTTCCTGAAAATTTCTGTTTTCTAAGTTACTCACAATAACTTATTTTTTATTTCTTTTGTAATTATACTTAAAAATGTTAATTTAAAAGGTATATTTGGAAGTGAACTTCAGCTAAGTATTCACTTCCATGTTGTGTTTATCATTTAAAATGCTCATCTGTTTTCTGTCCCCTAGTGAACATACATTACCCACTTGAGCAAATTCCTCATCAGATTCGTCCGCTAACATTAAATGTTTTATTGCAAACATGTGAATTTAAATTAAGTCCTGATTAAATAATTTATTCTGCTTACCAAACCTTCTGGAACACATGAAATATAACTAATAAATAGCACTTATTAGGGTAATTAGTTAGTAAATTTTTTCACAAATTAAGTCCCTTGGACTTGTTCCTCATGCATCTTTGTAAGCTTAAAAGGGATTGGCAAGTTGAAAATACCATGACGGCACCATCAGTCCTTTGCCTAACAAAGCTATAAGAATATTTGAAATCAATCTGTTCATATGTTTCGTTAATCCCAACTGATTTGTACTTTATCATCACAGTATATTCAGTAATTTTACTTCTTAGACATTGTAATCTCTGCTTTTTATACTGAAAAGGCCGGGTCACATAAAGAAAATGGTAGATAATTTTGGTGTTTACAATCAGTATTATTATTGTATAATTCACAAGTAAGTCTTTCACAACAATGACTTTATTAAACCAAATGAGATATGTAACGTGTAATCTAAGGTGCTTAGGGACAGAAGGCTTCTTTAATTAAGCCAGTCTGTCCTTTGTGATTTCTATTGCTTTATTCTTTATTTCTCTGACGGCTTTATTACCCTCTCAAAAGAGGTATGAATAAAATCCCAGTTTCTGGAGTATGATAGGTGCTCTTGTCCTTTCTCACTTTGAACCCCTGTATCATTCTCCCCCAGCAGTAATAGAATCACATACATCTTTTTGTGATGTATATAGGTCCTCAGTGATTACAGTCACTTTGGTTTTACTAGAATTCTAGTGGGTAAAAAAGAGATCTGGTTGCAATGCAAATGAAATGTGTTGTCCTAGAGATATAGGAATTTACAGCACAATTTAATTTATGACTAGGCTTTTTTTTTTTTTTTTAAGAGCCAGTGAGTTTAGTTTAACCATTTTTTACTGCCAAATACAGGTCATAGACTATAGTCTAGGTTTAGGTTCTTATATGTAAGGTTTCTCAACAGGCACATAGAAAATTCTTAGTTAAAAATTGTATAGCCTCAGATATTTATTGAGCAATGGCTATGTAAGCAAACATGCAATTTAATTGTCTTCCATTTTTAACATAGAAGTCAGCTCTACCCTAATTTTTTAAATGTCAAGAACACTGTTACTTATCCAAGTGTAAATTCTATGCTGAAGTAAAGATGATGATTTCGTGTTAAAGAGACTTAAACAATCTTTTCTTAAATAAGCAATCTTTTCCTGATATGTGCCCTTTTAACAAATGTAGAACATATGCTAATTTACGTTAGCTACCTGACAAACCAAGAAAACGGGTTTGATCAATTTTTAAAACATTCCTCTGGTTCTTTGTGAATTGCCATGCCAAAGAAAAATAACAAGAACTGTCTTATTAAAGTAATGCCAAGGTGATATATTAACATGTTTAAGTGAATAAAAATGTCCTATCCTTGATTCAACTGTTTAAGTATTTATAGTTGGTGGTAAAATAGATGGTATTATAAACCAACTCCAAGGTATGCCAATTATCCTAAGAGAAATCAGGTAAATATCTCAAGAGTTCTTTGTAAAGATAGAGAAGAACTAAAATAGTATAAATCAGTACCACCTTTCTAAAGAGCAGTACAGCAATACCTGTTAAAGAACTTAATATACTCTTTGATTTAACAATTTTACTTTTAGGACTTTATCCTGAGGAAATAATAATGGATGCTCAAAAATTTTTCATAATAGTGAAAAATTAGAAACCACCTAAATATCCAGCTATTTGAGATTGGTTAAATAAGTCACTGTACATCTCTCTGAGAGAATATGAGCCCTGAAAATGAGATGGAAGAGAAGTATTTCTAATGTTTTCTGCATCTGTGATATTCACATGTGCTATATGCACTCTCATCAACAACCTCCCTTATTACGTGCAGCAATGGGGCAAAAGAGAAAAGATATAAAGATGTGTTCATATCCTTCAGAGGGGATGTCAAGCAGATGTCAAAAAAGGTAGTCCAGGACCAGGACGGCCAAGTGTATGGAAGAGTTAAGAAGGAGAGGGCTGGGTGACTCAGCAGTAAGGTCAGTTTTCTAGAGTTCCAGTAGAATGGTGTCAGTGGCGTCCCACTGGAGGGATTAAGGAGTCATTGGATGTACAACGTGGAGGCAGAGTGGGTTGGGGTTGCCTATTTTGTCAGATGTTTGGTATTATAAAGGAGAGGTGAGCCTCTAAGGCCTGCAGGAGAGAGAGGTTTTTTTTTTTTTTTTTTCTTATTAAGGAGTAAGGGAAGTTGAGCATGTTGGAAGGCAGAGAAAGAGGATAATGACAATGGCTAACATATCTGCAGGGCTTATTATATGCCAGGCATCACGGTGAGCACTTTACACCCATGATCACATTTAATCCTTAAAACAACCCCAAGATGAAGCTATTTCTTCCCCAGGTTTTGAGATGAAGCCACTGATGCTTATAGAGTTTGTTTGCCCGATGTCACAGAGCTAGTCAATGGCAGTGCCAGGGTTTGAATTTTGACTCTGTGAATCTAACCACTATGACCAGAAGTAAGAGGAAAGCCAAAACTGCAAGAGCTGAAGGGGCTGTTTGCTAGAGCCCTCTGAGAGGAGAGAGTCTGGCAGATGATGGGGTGTTGCAGCCTCGAGTTAAAAATTCCAAAGGGAAGGAACCACGTCTGACTTGTACTGTTCTCCATGATGCATTCATGGATGATGTAGCTGATACTACAAGACAGGAATAGTTTATGTTTGGTATGTTTAATGACAGAACTGCCCTCCTGTGGGACTGGTTCAATCTGGGCTTTCTGCACCTTACCCCTTTTGTCATCTAATAATTCAAACTCTGAAGCATCTAGGAATCACTCTGCTCTGGATGTTGCTATGCGATCTATTTGGTGCTAGTGCACTTGAGAATTGAACTGCATCTGTCCACCTCCACTGTATTCTGTAATACCCATAAGTGAAAGTTCATGGAAAAATTGGGGGTGGGGGTGGCTCAGGACAAGTGAGCCTGGTTGTAACACTGCAGTAATTTTTACTCCACAGTCTATTTCTGCATAACAGGCAGACATCAATCCACCATCCACTCAGTTTATTCATTCATCAGACATTTATTGCACGCTTACTCTGTGATGGGCCTGTTCTAAGTGCTAATGATAATCAAGGTTAAAAGACACACCCCTCGGTGTGGAAGTGGTGATTGAACAGCAGGCAGGGCCGTGGAAGGATTTAACATTCTTAAGAATGGGAAATGTTTGAGGTATTCATATTCTCCTGAAGAGGTGGACAAATAAGCTTGGAGCCCAGGCAGTCAGAAGCTGTACACCAAATCCTGCTGCAGGGCAAGTCTGGGAGAAAAAAGCATGGTTGCTGCCCTGGGGACAGGGCTGCTGCCAAGTACAACTGGCACCATTGACCAGCAGGGGTCATCAAAAGCTTCTGCCTCCGGAAAAACAAGCACCACATGTACTCACCATTAAATTGGTGCTGATTGATTGACACTTATGTGCACATGTGGAAGTAACATTCATTGGATGTCAGGCAGGTGGGAGGGGGAGGAGGGGATAGGTAAACTCACACCTAGTGGGTGTGGTACTTGCTGTCTGGGATGTGGGCACACTTGCTCTGATTCGGTTGGGGCAAAGGCAATTAATGTAACCAAAGCATTTGTACCCCTATAATACTCTGAAATAAAATAAATAAAAATTTTTTCAAAATTAAAAAAATATATATACATATTTATATATGCATTAAGAAACACAAGAAAATAGTAAGAGACTGATTGAAATGATTACTTATTAAGGGCAGAAAGAAACAGAGAAGGATGGGCACAACAAATCTCAAACTAGATTTTTTTTGTTTCGTTTTTATTCTGACCTCTTTAAAGTATAATACATATCAAAAAAATAAATTTTAAAAAGCAAAAAAAAAACAAAACAAAACACAGCTTCTGCCATAACCTCTGCCTCTGCTGTCTCTGGAACTGGCATTCACTCCCAACCGCCCCAGCATGGGTTCTGCTTGGCTTGGCTTCTTTGCATTGCTAGCTTTCAACTCAGAGTCTGGAGTGGGTGGTCTAGTTGGCAAGGCCTAGCTCACATGCCAATAGCTGAACTTAATAGGAATCTGGGAAAAGGAGTATCTGCATTTTTATCAGCTGTAGTGGATGTGGGCTCTGGTAGCAGTTGAAATGTTAGGTGGCTATAAAGAATAGTAGATGACCTTGAAATGTTCAGTGGCCACAAAGAATGGCAGACATCCATTACAGTGCCACGAAACACATGAATAAACAGTGCCAGTCATTCTGCATCAGGAGACAGTCTTAGGTCACTGAGTTTCTCTATAGTTCCTCTATAGAGGACTATTTTAAATTCTTCTTTGAGTCTTCAGCACTTTGCAGTTTTCCTGGAAAATAGTGGGCTCTCAGGAAATGCTTGTGGAATAGATTAATAAGTGGTCGTTGAGTATATTCTTTCAACAAACATGTATCAGGCTTATGCTTTGTGTCAAACACTATGTTGAATGTTGTTTGTAGGGTCGAAATGCTTTACCTGATAGTAAAGAAGTAATCAGAAATAAGGACTGGGCTACCATGTAAGAATCAAAATATAAGGATAGAATATAGAGTGAAGAAATAACTGCTTAGGTAAGAAGTAGAGTGAATCTGAATCAGCTTCCTGAGTTGAAGTGGGGAATATGGTGGTCAGGTGTAGAAAGCACTGAAAAACTTCCCAGGACAAATTGCAGAGATGGTGGGGGTGGGACCAGTTAAAGGGGACAGTCACCTGCTGGGAGCAGAGTGGGCAAGCTGTACCTCAAGCTCTTCCCACTCTTATCTGGCTGGCTGGGGAATTTCTAGGCCATTTGCTTGCTTCTTTTTAGGGAAGTTATAACACTGTTTTTTTCTCCAAGTTACTCTATTGTATGCTCAAATGGTAGCAAGCCGTTAAATGTGCTATATCTGCAAAGCTCTTAGGACCGTCTCTACCATCTCTATAGTAAATACTATATAACCACATATTAAAGAATAAAAATACAGAAATATTCTGTTTTTGATGCTTTCACACAATATATCAGGGATCCCACTTGGACTCAAATTTAGCCAAATACCAGGAATGTTCTTTCACCTTTTGAGCTTTGGCCTTTTTCATGCAGCATTATCTACTTCCCAGATATGAGGAGCTTTCCATGTTCCAGGTTTTGCCTGTAGCACAGCCCTTCAGCCCCTCCTCTGCCCCTTCACAGGGGTAGGTCATGAGTGCCACCCCCTGAGTAAATTGGCCTGACTACTGGACCCAGCAGTTCCTCCCTATCTCGTTAACTGCTGAAGTTTTTAGAAAAATATTCCATCCAGCCTTTTCAGTTGTCCTCAGAGGAAGGGTTGGTCCAGTTTGCCTCCTATCACTGTTGAAAATGGGAACTCTAGTTCATGTGCTTTATGCAGTTTCAATCGCAGCCCCACCTATAAAGGAAACTAGCGAGGTTTTGTTCATTACACAGATGAAGAAAATGAGGCAGGGAGAGTTTACGTTCGCTGTCGTGAGTCTTAGAGCTGATAAGGAATGGAACCAGAATTTGAACTCAGGCAAGTCTGGTTTTAGAGCTTGTTTTAGTCCATTTTTGTGCTGCTGTAACAGAATACCATGGACTGAGTTAATTTATAAAGAATAAAAATGTATTGGCTCACAGTTCAAGAAGCTGGGAAGTCTAAAATCCAGGGGGCCACCATCTGTTGAAGGCCTTCTTACTGCATCATCCCAGGGCAAGAGAGAAGAAACAAACAAAGAAAAGGGAACTGAACTTTCATTACGTTTCCTGTGGCAATGCATTCACTCCGGAGATAAGGAACCCACTCTGTGATAATGGAATTAATCTATTAACTCTGCCCTTGTGGCCTAATCACCTCTCATTAGGTCTCACTCCTCAACCGTGTTACATTGGGGATTAAGTTTCCAACACGTGCTTTTTGGGGGGACACATTCAAACTATAGCAGAGCTTGTGTTCTTAACCTCTGTGTCCATTCATTTTCTGTATTTCATAAAGCAGGATAACCGCTTCATCATGCAAAGCATTCTTTTAAAAGGTCAAACAAGTCTCTACCTGTACTTGCTTCCCTTATAACTTTAGGGACAGCTTGGCAAAAGCCTAGCCATCTAGAATTTAATACCGGTAAATACAGTATATTCTATACTTTTTTAAATGGGCATGTAACATGGATAGATATCTAAAAATTAGTTCTCTATTTTTGTGGATTTAGATATTCCTAGCTTCATGAACATTTCAGTCTTGCAGAGAGAAAAAAATCCTTTGAATTTTGCCAAAATTGTGTCGTTTTATTGAATTTGGTCAAGGCATGCAGGGGTGAAATAGACACATCTGGTGATTGAACCATTTGAATGTCTGATAAAATTTTTAAAATCTGGAATCTTCAGTTCTGGAAAATGACATCAGTGAATGGGACTCAAAAAGCTCCATTTGTGTGCACTTGTGAGCCAAAAAGGCCTTGGGATTGTGCCAAAGCAGGACACTTTCATGTACCTCAAATGGCCAAAAACCCCCTGGGACAGCCAAGGGCCTCCCATAGTGCTGAGGGACTCCAGGTACACTCCACAGCACGTGCTCTTCGCTCGCTCTCTTTCTCTCTCTCTCTCTGGGATCCAGGGCTCAAAAGGCACCGGAACCAGACCTGCCCCATTGCTTCGGTTCCATTTGGAGCAAATGTATCTCTTCGTCGGGTCCAAACTAGTTTGTTTTTGTTATTTTTTTCTTAAGAAAAAAAAAAGCCTTTTTCTGCTTTTCATAAAATCAAAGGCCTAACCTATATTCTAATTATTTTTGACAGAGAAAAAGACAAGCATATGAATCTAACCTTATCTGTCATGGCCTGCATCTAGAAGCAACAAGATCGGTAAGTGTTGGTCCCTTTTCCACCCTTGGCTGACCACTGTTCTTGGGAACCTGTGTGTCACTGGGCATACTGTGATGGCATTGGAAATATGCAGCCCTGGCTGTACCTTAGTCATAGACTATAAGGAGAGTCAACCAAAATCTGTATTGAATAAAATGTATTGTTTTTTTCTGATTGAAGCTGGCAGATCGTTTTTAGTAGCCAAATAATTTTAGAATGAATGCACAAATGAATGATTATTGACTTCCTTTAAGAATCTTTTAAAAGCTTTTTTATTAAGCTTTTTTTATTATACAAACAATAGTTTATGATAAAAAACTAGAAAATATAAAAATAGGGAAAATAAAAATCATCTGTATCTTATCCAGAAATAACCTTATATTCCTTCTAAACATTTTTTCCCCTTAAATATATATATTCCCTTTCTAAGGGGGAGTTATCATTTCACAGTTTTATAATTTTTTTTTTCTTTTAATATATAGTAAATGTATTTCTATATCAAAAGGTATAATCCATTGATTATACTAAAAAGTATAATCATTTTTAATGGCCACATAACATGATGTTGAACACATATGCAATAAACCATTCTAGGCTTAGGATATTAAATTTTTTTAGTGTTTTTATTTTAAGTCACTAATTTGGATGGAGTGATGGGCAAATTAACTAGGTTTTTTTTCTTGATTTGAAATATTAGTTTTATGAAAGAACTATGATAATTTGAATTACTTTCTTAATAATTTGAACCAAGAATTTATCTTTAAGGCAAAAATTTATGATGGTTTGCAAATATATTTTTATTATATCTCCACTTCTACTAGTGTACTCTGTGTGAGGGGAGGGTTTCTTTTTTGTTTTGTTTTGTTGTTGTTGTTTCTAACTACCAGCAACATAAGAAAAATCTTATATTTTAAAATTGTGAAAATAGTTGGTTTGGTTTTGTGGTCTGTGTTTTTATTCTTCCAACATAGGTTTTGGATGACAAGCTTGTATTTGTAAAAGTACATGCACCGTGGGAGGTGTTATGTACGTATGCTGAGATAATGCACATCAAATTGCCTCTGAAACCCAATGATCTGAAAACCCGGGGCTCAGCCTTTGGTAGACTCAACTGGTTTACCAAATTCCTCAGTGTGGACGAAAGTATGATCAAGCCAGAACAAGAGTTTTTCACTGCCCCATTTGAGAAGAACCGGTTGAATGATTTTTACATTGTTGATAGAGATACCTTCTTCAATCCAGCCACCAGAAGCCGCATTGTAAGTCTAAACCAAATTTAATTGCTCTCTTAGAGTGATTTGGAACCTGCTATTGGATAGTTAGTTGTTTGGTTGATTTCGTTTTGTTTTCAAAAGCTGCAAAAAAAAAAAAAAACCACAAAGAAAAGAAATATGCCTACAGATTCCTGTTATAGTAGTGAACAATAATTGAATTGGTTAGTTACACTATATAAATCACACACTCTATTTTGGATCTTTTTAGGTTTACTTCATCCTCTCTCGGGTCAAGTATCAAGTGATGAACAACGTTAACAAGTTTGGGATTAACAGACTTGTAAACTCTGGGATCTACAAGGCAGCTTTCCCTCTCCATGATGTAAGTTAAATGGCAAAAATGAAATAAACATCTTAATGTACAATCTGGTGTTGACAATAAAGAAAGGCTAACTACCTTGACCTTAAGTTTCTTCCTCAATAAAATGAAGATAAAATACTGCAAGTCTACAAGCTCATTTAGGGCAAGAACCAGGTTGTTTTGTTCACAAATGGACCCCAGACATAGAGAAGGCACCCACTTTAAAGGAGTGAATTAATGAATGAACAGTGTCTCTCCCACAGTTAATGTATAAAGCAGTACAGATTAGCAGTTAATCTGTATTAGCATTTCTGGGACTGAAATGCCTGGATGACATTGTGAAAATTACCTAATCTCTCTGTTCCTTAATTTCTTCATCTATAAAATGGGGGCAATAATAGTACCTCCCTCATAGAATGGTTATGAGGATTAATTAAATTAATCCATGTCAAATGTTAGTCCCTGACATATAATAAGTACTATATGAATGTTAGCTATTTTCATAATTACTGACAAATGTTGTTATCAACCAGAAAATATTAGTTCTTTGCAAGCAAAACACATGTTAGACCTTCTCATTTATCATTTTCTGTAACATAGACTTTTCCCCTTCATTTGAAATACTGTTTTCAAACTGTGCCCTGGAATATTCCAGGGCTTTTTAAAAGACGTCTGCCAGAGTTGTTGTCACAGCGGCAGTACCCCAGATTGTTGACATTTTTTTAAGGGCTACATTCTGAGACTATAGCAACCCCTCAAATTCAAGAGAACTTCTCTAGCTGACATCACTCATGAAATGAAATTTTAAAATGTGACCACCCCAGACCCTTAATGACTCCATGAATGCAGGGATATTATGTCTAAAGCTGTTTAAATAAATTCTGTCACTGAAATAAATACCATACTTTATTACATTGTTACTTTGTTACATTCACTATCAATTTATCTGAATCTCTAAAACTCTGAACGAGGACTGAGATTGATAATTGCTACTGTGTAATACATTTATTTGTGGATGGAAACAGTATTGAAATATATAATACAGGATAATAAAACTAGGACACCAAACAGCTATTTGATGCACATGGGTAAGTAGAGAACAGGGAGCTCGGTGGAGAAGCAGATGCTGAGCTCCAGCCTGACAGTCCTTGTATTTTATGTCTGTGCCCCAGCAAAATTAGCAATTATAGCATGACATGAACTTTGGGGATACTTGCAGATAGCTGCCATGAATATTTATAGTATTCAATTGACATTTGCCTGTGCCCCGGTCTTTTCTACTTAGCCTCTTGTAAGTGCAGTAATCCGAGATCCAGGCTGAAGAATGACCCCATTTGGCATTTGGAAGGGATGTGGGTGGAGGTCAGGGCCCATGCTAAGGTTTGACTGGATGATAATCTGGTTCTAGGAAGAAGGAAGATGGGCAGGAAAAAGGGCAATTGAATTTAAGCAGAGGCAGGAGGTTTTGTTTCTTGAATAAGCTAAGTGTGTAGCATGATGTCAAGCTTCTTTATTTTCTGTATGTTGTCACAGAATAGCTGCTGGACTGGGGTCAAAGAAGCCTGGGTTGTAGAACTGACCCTGCTGCTGACCACGTCAGGCCCTGGTTCCCCATTGTCCAAGGAGGGGGTTGGGCTATGAGGTGTTTCTTCAGCGTGGTGATTTTGGCACTTAGGTGGCCCAATTTCTCATTGTTCAGGACTGCCCCACTTGTAGGACATTAAACCTCTCCGAGGCTCCCACCAAGAACCTGCAGTGCCCCCAGGATTGTAACATCCAAGCATTCATCCCCACCCACATTCGCAAATGACCCCCAAGGGAGATATTAATAGTTACAACCCTGGTTGAGAATCACTAAAATTAGTTGTTATTTCCATCCCTTCCAGCAGGCTTGGGCCCCTTATTCACAAATGCCTATCATTTATTAGTACCATATTTAATAAACAGATTTGTGAAAACGTGACTGATGCTCACTTGTTTCCTTCTGCTTCACAGTGCAAATTCCGCCATCGGTCGGAGGATCCCAGCTGCCCTAATGAACGGTACCTTCTGTACAGGGAGTGGGCGCATCCTCGAAGCATATACAAAAAGCAGCCCTTGGATCTTATCAGGTGAGTTGTTGTAGAAAGGATTTCAGTGGGAAGCACTCAGGGGTTGCCCTCAGGGCATCTAAGTGTGACAGTGTGACAAGGACTATTGCCACCCAGGGAAGCTCACCCAGAGCACTGAGCTTCATTGTCCAGAGTTTTCACTGTGGCTTCATTATGTAGGCATGGTTAATTGAATCATTGCTCGTGTGGCTCAAAGCTCCAGTTGTCTAATCCTATGGTGGTTCTTTCTGGCATGGCCAGCCCCATCTTGAGTCATCTCAACAGCACAGACATTGTAGGGGCCCACCATGCGTCACTTCACTGGCATAATCTACCAGGTGTGGTTCCAGAGGCCCGCCATGAATAAAAAGGCACTCCTATCTCTGAGGAGATTCAGAGGGTTTAGAGGTTACCTCTCAGGAACTGGAAACAAAGAAAAGATCCACTTTATTACATAGAAGTAAACTTTAGGTGTAGGTTATTATGTTGTGTGGTAAGACACGCACATTTTCACCCTTTTCCTGTTTAATTGTATCTAACGAGATATACAGACTAGTGCTCAGGGTTTGTCTTCCCAAAGCTCCAATGTCAGCTGCCCTCCAGAAGCTTACCTTATTCGGACAAGGCTAAGGATACTGGCTGCTGGTGAGAGATCGGCCAAGAACAACCAACAAACAGAAAATATGAGAATAACAAACAAAATTTCTGATTGCAGTGAAGAAAATAACAGAGATAAGGTGGAAGAGCAGAGTGGGGAAGTGAGTCGAGAAAGTTATCTCTGAGTAGGTGACATTTGAGCTGAGACCAGATAGTGAAAAGGAGCTGGTACTTTGAAGACTTGGAAGACGTCATTCCAAGAGTGGGAATAGCCTGTGCTGTGGCCCTGAGGCACAAGTACACCTGGCAAGTTTGAGGAAGTACTGAAGACCAGTGCTAATGAGAAAGACAATGATAAGACATGAAGTTAGAGGGCTAACCGGGGCACAGAAACTTGTTTAGATTTTAAGTGCACTGAGAAGCAGTTGTAATATTTTAAGCATTTAAGTAATTTTGTCTTGTTGGAGAGTGTTTTATAGAGGGCACAGGAAGCAGAAAGACCAGGTAGGAGGCTATTCTCTCTTTTTTGTGATGATAGTGGGCCAGGCAAGAGATTGTGGGAGCAGATTTGGAACGTATTTTTGGAATAGAGTCTATAGAACTTGGTTATGGATTAGATGTGGAGGGTGAGGAGAGGAGGAGAGTCACGTGATCCTCACGTCTGCCTGGGGCCAAGTGCCTGTTCTTTCTGTGGCATCTCAGTGCCTCATGCAGGTGCCCACCTGCTCGGGAAAACTAGTTGACCTCAAAGGTGAGAGTTTTAAAACATGGTTTTAAAACCATGGTTTTAAAATGGTTTGTTCTATTTTACATTTCTTATGGAAAATTTCAAATGTATGTAAAAGTAGAGAGAATAGTATAGCAAGCCTACATTCATCTGTCACCCAACTCCAAAAATTACAAACTCATAGCCAATCTTGTTTCACTTTTATTCTCACCTCATCCCTCCTCCCTCCACTGCATCATTTTGAAGCAATCTCAAATATCATTTTATTAGCATCTGTTTCCAAATGACAAGGTCTCTTCTAAATATGACCAGAATACCCTTTTTTAAAAAGCAACAGTTCCTTAATGTCATCAAATAATCAGTATTCAGGTTTCCCTGATTGTCAAAAGAAAAAGAAACCCACTTTAGTAGTTTTTTGGTTCAAATCAGGATCCAAACAAGGTCCAGATGTTACAATTAGTATAATCTCTCAAATTTCTTCCACTCTGTGTTTCACTATTTGTTTCTTGTTTTCCTTGCAATTGTTGCAAGAATTCCTTGCATTCTCTCTTTTGCAGATTTTTATTCTCTCCTGCGGTGTTGTTAAACATGTTCCTCTGTATTTGCTTTAGCTAAGTAATATTTTTATTTGTGTTACCTAATTTGATCCTCATCTAGAAGCTTGATCCGACTGAAGTTTGATTTTGTATAAGAATACTTGATATATAGAGTTGTACTTCCATGAGAAGGTACATATTATACGGTTGTCTCTCTTTTTTGTGATGATAGCAGCCATCAACGATCATTGCTTAGGGATTTCATTTCATTATTTAATTTGGTCATACTCTTAATTCCCTCCTCCTTCATTTTCATTAGCCGCATTACAATCATGAAGAGGCACTTTCATTAACTCTGGTTACCCTGTAGAATAAGATTTTAAAAGAGGATGTTTGTACATATGTAAATATTTGAGGTTGACATTCATGTGAAGTTTCCATTTTATTTAATTTCCTTTTATGTTAAACCTGGCAGCATCTGATGGCAGGGTGATGGGTTTGATGGATTCTTAATCATTCTTTATGTGCTTTTTTTTACCCCCTTTGGTAAAGAAAACAATTTCCCCACTATTTTAAATGTATTTTGCTAAGGAAAATGCATTTAACTATCCCCTGTCCCTGCCCTTCCTTGCTTCCCACTAGTAACCCCTTGAGCATCCAGGCTATTAAACCTTCTTCTCTAATTCCCAGAGATTGCCAGAGGGAAAAATGAGCTCTTTTCCAAAAAGCAAACCAAACAAACTGGAAAGAGCAACCTGTAGGAAACAGACTTTGACCAGGAACAAAGAAAACCTTCCCCCAAAACTCCCATTTTTACCCTCAGAGTGATAAAAGAAGATATGGTATCTACAAGATTGAGGACATGACTCCACTAAAAAGGATCATTGAGAGAATAAAATGTAGCTCTTAGAAATTGATAATGTGATAAAACATAAAAACCCCAGTATAAGGTGTGAGAAAATGAAGTTGAAGAAATTATGCAGAGCATAGAACAATAAATATAAAGAGAGATAAAATTAAAGGCAGAAAAGATAAAAAATAGAAGTTCAGTCCAGGAGGTATAAATAATAGGAGTGTCAGAAACCAGAACAGAGAAAATGTAGGAAAGAAATCTGAGAAGTACTTCCAGAGAAGTATCCGAAGAGCTAACTGGCATGCGTCTCCAGATGGAAAGAGCCGCTGAGTACCCCGCCTAGAGCCACCACATCACTGTAACATGACATCTCAGAACACCGGCGACAAAGAGAAGGCCCTGCAAGCCTCCAGAAGGCAAAATGGAAAGAAAATGATGTGAAGGACCAACACTCAGAATATACTTCTCAACAACAACACTGCAAACTAGAAGAAAAGAGAACAATAACTTCAGAGCTCTGAGGGACGTGATTTTTTCCAACTTACAGTTCCATATATGGCTAAACTGTTAAGTGTGAGGAGTTTTCACAGTTTAGATGTGCAAGGTAATGGAGGAGGTGCTCCACCAAGAAAGAGGAGGACCTGAGATTTAGCCAACAGGGAATCCCAACGCAAGAGAGAAGGGCAGAGAGCTCCCAGGGCTACAGCTCTGTGGCAGGGCTGGAGAGTCGTTGGTCCAGGTTGGAGGAGGTCTGAAGGGATTTATTCAAGGAGTTGAAATTGATAGATTGCCTCATGGTTTGAACGTACTGCGGAAGTTATATGTCAGGGGTGAGTCTGGGGTTGAATGGCTGATAAGTACACAGAAAACTAAGCAGTGAACCATCAGGATAATTATTAACTCCAAGGAAAACAGGAAGGAAAAGGTAATCATGGCAGGTGACTTGATTCAGCTGCCATAATAATGTAAAGCGAGGGTATTGACCTAACCAAAAATTATAATGTAACTGTCAAGAGAATGCGAATAGAGATGTGGATGTGTAGGTGAGGCAGGGGGTTGAAAGCTTGTAATCCTCATCTTCCAGAGTAGAAAAGGTCGATAGGTGATACACAAAACTAAAAAATCAATGAGCAGCACTTCACGCGAACTATTTAGAGATACGGAAGTAAATATCCAAAGAATCAGCTATAAGAGTTGAAAGTGGCTGATTCTGGGCAGCAGGAAACAGGAGAGGTGTTTGGGACCTGCTCCTTTTTATATTCAGCCTTCTAGAGCTATTTGACTGTTTAATGACTACATACTTACAACTTTGATTTAAAAAAAAATCAAAGCTGACTTTTTTTTTAAAAAAATTAATGTTAAGAGTTGAGATATTTTTGGCAGAGAGCCAGTGACCGGAGGGTCACGTGAATGGATCCTCATTAGTCCTAGCCTTTCAGCAAGAACAAGGAGACAGGTTGCCATTTTAAGATTTGAAATTTTTTCTGACCTTGCCCACATTGTAACGGGGATGCCTTAGAAAGCAGCGAACTTCCTGTTCCTGTAAATATGGGAACAGAGACTACCTGACCAGCTCTCTAAATGCAGCAGGATATTTTTACTGTTGGGAGGTTGGGCCAGGCAACTTCCAAGATTCTTTCCAGTTTTAAAGATGGCATTTCCAGAATGGCTGACTGAGGAGAACATATTCCAGAAAGCATAATAGAAAAGAAGCCAAGCAGTCTCAAACCTGTTGCCAGGCTTTTTTCCCCACCAGGCTCTGTCCTGAGCTTGCCATTTGCCTGCCATCCATAAGCCAGATAACAAAGCTCCAATCAGGAGAACATGAGCACATTTTGTTCCTCCCATCTCCATCTCTGCCCTTCCTTTTCTCTGTGGAGGTGGCCTGTGCCCAGCACTGTGAGCTCTGGAGCTGGTCCAGCCCAGGGTGTGGCTGTGGGAAGTCTCCCGGGACTCCAGGTTGTGTTCAAAGCTGAGTTCCCAACTAGGCTAAGCCCAGGGAGTCAGGCCCAGCTCCAGACTGAGCCTAAAGCCTCATATAGGCCCAGGGCTGAGTAAATCTACAGGTTCCACAGATCAAGACTGGGGCAGAAATAATCAGTCTAGGAAAATATCAGCAACAGTGGTCACCTAAACTATCACTTCATTGTTTCCTTCTCATCCCTAAACACTTTCTTTCTGCCAACTGTATTTGGCCTCCCTGTCAGGAACAATTCTGGCACTGCTTCTTACTCAACCAGCCCTCTTCTAATCTTTACCTATCCGGCCTCTTCCATATTACCCCAGAACATACCATTAATCAATTTTTAAAACTTAGAAAAAATAGAAGTGCTAGATATAAGGAGTATAGGGTAGTGGATTCCTCAATCATATCTGTCTTGCATTTTCCCATTCTTACAATGAGTTTTGCAAAAATTTTGGTCAGAGAGATATTCCAGAGTATAGATTAGTATTAGTTTTTTTATTATTACAATTGACCCTTGAACAACACACGGGTTTTGAAAACACATGTGTAACTTTGACTCCCCAAAAACTTAACTGCTAATAGCCTACCATTGACTGGAAGCCTTACCAATAACAATCAATTAACACATATTTTGTATATTATATGTATTATATACTGTATTCTTACAGTTAAGCAAGAAAACAGAAAATGCTAATTAAGAAAATCATAAGGAAGAGAAAATTATATTTTACTGTTCACTAAGTGGAAGTGGATCATCATGTAGAAGTCTTCATTCTTATTGTCTTCATGTTGAATTGGTGGAGGAAGTGGAGGGGTTGGTCTTGCTGCCTCAGGGGTGGCAGAGGAGGTAGAAGGGAGGCAGGGGAGGAAGGCACACTCGGTGTAACTTTTATTGAAAAAAAATACATGTGTGTATAAATGGACCCATGCAGTTCAAACCCATGTTGTTCAAGGGTCAACTGTCTTTGTGATTTATGTTACATTTCCTCCAAGGAAGCTCCCTAGTTAGGTAAAAGTGAGTAACTTTGAGCAGATTGTTCCTGTTCATTTGTCCCATGCATGTTAAGAACAATCTTTTGGAGACTGTGTAAAAGCGCGCTATCTTTGGAAATAATTCAGCATTTTCCCCTCCCATACTGTTTTAATATACTCTGCTTCAACAGGCAAACCAGTGGTAGTGATCAGTAGTACTTCTATGATGTGTGATATACCTTTTGTTTCCTTATAGAATTCAAGGTCTGCTGTGAGTCACGGGTATGTTTTAAGGATGAATTGAGTGAGAGGGTTAAGCCAAAAACCTCCTTTATTAAAAAGTAAAAAATTAATATTAAGCTGAGGAGTCAGAGTGATCTGTATCTTTTAAAAATAATTTCTGTCTTTCTTCAGAAAATATTATGGAGAGAAGATTGGAATCTACTTTGCTTGGCTGGGCTATTACACGCAGATGCTCCTCCTGGCAGCAATCGTGGGAGTGGCTTGCTTCCTCTACGGATATCTTAATCAAGATAACTGTACCTGGAGGTAACCCCTGTTTGTTCCTTGCTGCTACGCTGAAAAGTTGATTAGACATAAAGTTATTTTCGTGGGCTTAAACTGTTTTAGTAAAAGAAGACTCGTCGCAGAACGCTCCTTGCTTTGGATGATACATCCTTTTGTTCTGAGTATAATAACTAAGGGAAATGGAAAAAATTCTTTTTTCTTAGATAATCCAACCCAGTGTCTGACAGGAATATTACCCTTAGGAAACACTCCAATATTTTAAAACAATGTTTTGTTTGAAAAAGAAAGGAGGCCTGGAGGGAGGATTGCCCTTGAACTTTTGGCTCCCAGAGGAATGTTCACTCAGCCCTGCAGATGTGGGCCAAGAGCAGCTCTGATTTCTTCAGGGTTTCAAAGGGAAAACTGGTATTTTTTTTTCCACTATTAGAAATGATTTCTTAATATAAAGAAATGCATGTTTAAAAACTCAAGTAGACAATGGTTGGTTTGGTGTTCACTATTTAAAAAAAAAAAAAAAAACTAGTCCTTACAATATTAAGGGGAAAAAAAGTAACAGAGAATTACTTTGTGCTTGATGTTGAAATTCAAACACCAGCTGCACTGTCTAAAGGGATGTAGGTGGATGCCAGAGCACTCTGAATTTCACCATCGCTATTCTGAATTGTGTTATTATTCCTCTGCTTTTGGTGGTCTCAACCTCCAGAAGGGATGCAGCAAGAGAAAAACCAGGCATTTTCTCTTGATCCTCTGGCCCCTATCCAGGTGTGACAGCCAGATCAAAATTTCTGGGCACCAGCGATGAGCTGATGACCAAATTTTTCAAGCCCCCGGCATATTAGCCTGCTCCCAGGGCAGGATGCTTACATGGCAGCCCTGATGTAAAGACATAATTACCCATTCTGTTTAACAGAGGATTCTGAGCGTTTTGTACTCATTATGGCTTTTTAGCTAGAAAGCTGCAGATGGTTTCTGAAGTACTTTCCCCTCTTCACTGAAAAAGAGTTTGGGGCCAGAGGCTGAATGTTGGTGCCTTTCCCCTAAATTTGCCTTTGGCTTCTCCATTGTTTTGTGTATTGTTCCAGACCAAAAAAAGAAAAAAGACATCTCAAAAATACATTTTCATAGTGCAAAAGCTGCATTTTTGTAACTCATGTGGTTCTTCTCGTTATAACTCATTTTATGAAATCACTGTGATAGTCACCCACATATTTCTTACCATTTCCCACAGATTAGTTTATGGAAAACTGAAGAAAGGTCTTGAAGATACACTCTCTGTGCTCAAAACCATTTGGCTTTAATTATTAAATATCTTTAAAATGTTTAGAATATATAAATTTTAGATATCTGTAGCTTTATTACACATTAAACAGATTCATAAGAATAGAAAATGTATTTAAGGTATAAGGAATAATGATCCATCACCCAATTTAAGGAAAAGAATGTTACTGTTACCTTTGGAGTAACAGTACTTTGATCACATCTCCTCCACTTTGAAATAACAGCTGTACTAAATTTTGTGTTTATCATTTCTTTACATATACTGTAATTTTTACTACATATATTTGTGCCTCAAAATATATTCTGTGTTTTTGAAAATATGTATACACAAGTGGAGGATATTATAGGTATTTCTTCTTCTATAAAATGACTGTTTAAAGCTTATGCCTCCCTTTTTAAATAGCAGTTTTATCGAGCTATAATTTGTCTACTGTAACATGCATTCCTTTAAAGTGTGTAATTCAGATGTTTAGAGTACATTCACAGAGTTGTGCAGCCATCACCACCATCTAATTTTAGAACATTTTCATTACCTCCAAAAGAAACCAGTGCCCATTAGCAGTCACTCTCTAACCCCTCTTTCCCGTAGCTCCTCGCAACCACTAATCTACTTTCTTTTTTTTGGATTTGCTTATTCCAGACATTTCATAAAAGTGGAAATATACAGTATGAAGCCTTTTGTGACTGTCTTCTTTCGCTTAGTATGTTTTCAAGGTTTATCCATGTTGTAGCATGTATCAGTTCTTCATTCCTTTTTATGGACAACTAATATTCCATTGTATGCATATACCACATTGTTTGTCTGTTCATCCGCTGATGGACATTTGGGTTGTTTCTACTTTTTGGCCATTATGAATAATTCTGTTATGAACATTCATGGACAAGTTTTTGTGGGGATATATGTTTCAGATCTCTTGAGAATATAATAAAGAATGGAATTCCTGGGATATATGATAACTCTAGGTTTATCATTTTGAGGAACTGCCAAAGCATTTTCTAAATAGGCTACACTATCTTACATTCCCACCAGCAATGTGTGAAAATTTCAATTTCTCCACATCCTTGTCAATACCTTTTTTTTAATATTAGTCATACTAGTTGGTATGAAGTGGTATATGTCATTGTAGTTTTGATTTTTATTTCCCTAATGCCTACTGATGTTGAGCATCTTTTAATGTGTATATTTGTCATTCATATGTCTTCTTTGGAAAAACATCTGTTCAGATCCTTTGCTTATTATGGTGTCTTTTTATGGCTGTAAATGTTCTTTATATATTTGGGATAGAACTCCCTTAGTGGATATTGTCTTAGTCTATTTGTCTATGACAGAATACCACAGACAGGGTAATTTGTAAAGAACAGACATTTATTTCTCACAGTTATGGAGACTGGAAGTCCAAGATCAAGGCACCAGCATTTGGTGTCTGGGGAGGGCTGCATGCTCTGGAGGGAAGGAACGCTGTGTCTTTACATTGGCAGAAGGCAGAAGGGCAAGAGGGGCAAACTCCCTTTATAAACCTCTTTTATAAGAGCACCTAATCCCATTCATAAGCAAAGAGCTCCCATGGCCTAATTACCTTTTAAAGGCTCTACCTCTTAATACTTTCACACTGGCAACACCTGAATTTTGGAGGAGACACATTCAAACCATAGCAGATGTATTAAAAATATTTTTCCTCATTCTTTGGATTGTGTTTTCATTTTGTTAATGATATCTCATGAAATAAAATAACTTGTAATTTTGATGACACCCAAGTTACTTTCTTTTGTTATTTGTGCTTTTGGTGTCATATCTAAAAAACAATACATAATCCAAAGTCATGAAGATTTTTTCAATGTTTATCTTCTAAGAGTTTTATAATTTTAGGTCTGTGATTTATTTTGAGTTAATTTTTGTGAATGGTATAAGATAGGGGCCCAACTCTATCATGTCCCATGTCTGTATTGAGGTGCACCAGCACTATTTTGAAGAGAATATTCTTTTGCTGTGAATTATCATGGTGCCCTTATTGAAAATCATTTGGCCATAAGTATAAATTTTACTGTCGATTCTTTTCCATTGATCTATATGTCTGTACTTTATGCAAGTACCACACTATATTGATTACTGTAGGTTTGTATTAATAGTGAGTGTTTAGAAACTGAAAATTTGTTCTTCCTTTTCAAGATTGTTTTAGCTATTTTGGGTCCTTTGCATTTCCATATGAATTTTAGGATCAGATTCTCTATTTCTGTAAAACATCCAGCTGGGATTTTTTTTTTTTTTTGAGACAGAGTCTCACTCTGTTGCCCAGGCTAGAGTGAGTGCCGTGGCATCAGCCTCGCTCACAGCAACCTCAAACTCCTGGGCTCGAGTAATCCTCCTGCCTCAGCCTCCCGAGTAGCTGGGACTACAGGCATGCGCCACAATGCCCAGCTCATTTTTTTTTTTCTATATATTTTTAGTTGGCCAATTAATTGCTTTCTATTTATAGTAGAGACGGGGTCTCACTCTTGCTCAGGCTGGTTTCGAACTCCTGAGCTCGAGCGATCCGCCCGCCTCGGCCTCCCAGAGTGCTAGGATTACAGGCGTGAGCCACCAAGCCCGGCCCCAGCTGGGATTTTGATAGGAATTGTGTTGACTCCAAAGGTCGGTTTGGACAGTATGGACATCTTAACAGTATTAAGTCTTCTAATCCTTGAACATGGGTTGACTTTCCATTTATTTGAGTCTTTTTAAATTTCTATCAGTAATATTTTGTAGTTTTTAATATATAAGTCTTGTACTTCTTTTTTAATGTTTATTTGAAGTATTTTATTCTTTTTAATGCTATAGTTAATGAAATTGTTTTAATTTTTGTATTATTGTTAGTGTATAGAAATATAATTGCTTTTTGTATATTGATTTTTTTTTTGTACTGCAGCCTGGCTGAACTGGCTTATTTGCTCTAATAGTCTTTTGGTAGATTCCTTAGGATTTTTATATACAATGTCATGCCATCCGTGAATAGAAGTATTTTTACTTCTTCCCAATCTGGAGGCCTTTTATTTATTTTTCTTGCCTAGTTGTCCTGGCTAGAAGCTCTAGTACAATGTTAATCTTAGGAGGAAAGCATTCAGTCTTTCACTACTAAGTATGATGTTAGCTATGAAGTTTTCATTAATGCTCTTTATCAGGTTGGGAAAATTTTCTCCTATTCTTAGTTATTGAGTGTTTTTTTTTTATGAAAGGATGTTGGATTTTACAAGATGCTCTTTATCTATTGAATTTGTTCATTATTAATATGGTGTATTATATGGATTGATTTGTTGTTGTTGAATCACACTTGCATTCCTGGATACATCCTACTTGATCATGGTGTATAATACTTTTTATATGTTGCCGGATCTGGTTTGCTAGTGTTTTGTTGAGGATTTTAGCGTCTGTATTCATAAGAGATAATGAGTATGTAGCTTTCTTGTGTTGTCTTCGGTTTTGGTATCAGTGTAATACTAGTCCCATAGAATGAGTTGAGAAGTATTTCCTTCTCTCTAATTTTAGAAGAGTTTATGAAGCAGTGGTGTTAATTCTTCTCTAAATGGTCGATTAGAATTCACCAGTGAAGCCATCTGGGCCTGGGATGTTCTTTGTAGGAATTTTTCCTACCAGTTCAATCTCTTTATTTGTTGCAGGTTTATTCAGGTTTTCTGTTTCTTCTTATGTCAGCTTCAGTAGTTCATATCTTTCAGGAATTTATCCATTTTGTAATGGCAACAGTAATGTCCCCCTTTTTATTTCTGATTTTAATAATTTGAGTCTTCTTTCCTTTTTTCTTGATGGGTCTAGCTAAAAGTTTGCCAATTGTATTGATCTTTTCAAAGGACCAACTTTGTTGATTTTTTGTTTTTCTATTCTCTATTTGATTTATTCTACTTTTTGCCTTTTGATTGGAGGGTTCATTTACTTTTAATGTAATTATTCATAAAATAGGAGTTGTATGTGCCATTTTGCTGTTTTTTTCCCATGGGTTTGTTTTTTGTTTGTTTTTTGTCTTTTGTTTCTCTGTTTCTCCAATACACTTTTTGTGCATGTTAAATATTTCTAGTGTACCATTTTAATTCCAGTGCTGCTTTTACTCTTTTTAATGGTTGCCCTGGGATTTTTGTAAACAATCTAGTCTGGATTAATACAAATTTAATTTCAACAGTATACAAAACTTTACTTTGGTATATTCCATTCCCTCTCCCTTCCTTTCTGCTATTACTGTCATGCAAATTACAACTTTATGCATTATAAGCCCATGAACACAGTTTTATAATTGTTGCTTTGTGCAAGTTGTCTTTTAAATCAAATAGAATAGTTACATACAAAAATATATTCGTACTTTTTTTTTATATTTACTTTTGTAGTCACATCTACCAGTATTTTTTATTTCTTTAGGTGGATTTGAGTTACTCTCAAGTGTATATGTAAGCCTTAAACTATAGGTTAAGTATCTATCCAATGAGCATTTTCTTTGAGCATAATGTGAACACTCAAAAAGTTTCAGATTTTGGAGCATTTTGGATTTCAGGCTTTTGGATTAGAATGTTCAACCTGTATTTCTAGTAGAGCAGGTCTCTGCTAGCAACAGATTCTTTCAGATTTTGTTTATCTGGGGATGTCTTAATATCTCCATTTTTGAAGGTTGATTTTGCTGAACATAGAATACTTGGTCTTTCTTTCAGCACTTTGCATATATTATCCCCCACTGCCTCTGCCCGCCATAGTTTCTGATAAGAAGTCAGTTTTAGATCTTACTGAGGAACATGTTTGTATGTGATGAGTCACTTTTCTCTTTCTGCTGTTGTGATTCTTTGCCATGACTCTTTGTCTTTGTCTTTTGACACTTTGAATATGATGTTGTTAGGTTTGGATCTCTTTGAGTTTATCCTACTTGGAATTTGTTGAGCTTCCTGGATGTGCAGATTAATGTTTTCATCAAATTTGCGATGTTTTCAGCCATTCATTCTTCAAATGTTTTTTCTGTTTCTTTCTCTCCTTTTCTTCTGGGACTACTATAATGTATATGTTGGTATATTTGATGGTGTTACACTAACCTCTGAGGCTGTGTTCATTAATCTTCATTTCTTTTTCTTTCCATTTCTCAGACTGGATAATCTTAATAGATCTAGCTTTAAGTTTGCCATTCTTTTGCCATTTCCTATCTGCAGAGGGAAGCCCTCTAGGGCATTTTTTCATTTCAGTTATTGTACTTCTCTAAAATTTCTAATTGGTTCTTTTTTATAATTTCTATCTCTTTATTGATACTCTCAATATGGCAAGACATTATTCACATACTGTCCTTTAATTCTTTAGATATGGTTTCCTTTAGTTCATGAAATATGTATAATTGCTAATTTAAAGTCTTTGTCTAATAAGTGCAATATCTGGGTGTCCTCAGGAACAGTTTTTATTAACTGCTTTTTCCCCCTGTATTAGGGCCATACTTTTCTGTTTCTTGGTGTATCTAGGGATCTTACGCTGAGAAGTGGGCATTTTAAATATTATAATTTAGCATAAATGGAAATTAGATTTTTCCCCTCTTTATAGCTTGTTATTACTTGTGTTTGCAGTTGTTGCTGCTGCTGCTATTTATTCAGTTACTTTCCTGAACTAATTCTATAAAATCTATATTCTTTGTCGTGTGTGGCCTGGCCACTGAAGTCTGTGTTCAGTCTGTGTTCAGTAAGTGTATTAGCTAATGGTTGAATTAGCTAGCGATTTCATTTAATGCCTGGTACCAGTAATTTTCTTTTCTCTGCCTTTGCCGAGTGGCTTTTTGAGTTTGTAGGGGGGTAATGTATTTAGCACCCCAGCAGGCAGTTCTCAGCTCTTCCTTAGCCTTTTCTTCTTGCTCACACAAAACCTCAAGGTCACTGAGAGGTGAAGACTTAAGGTGTTCTCAGGTCTTTCCTGGCCATATGCACTATCCTACACATGCACATGGCATTCTACAAGCTCAGGAATGTATTGGAGCTTTTTAAAGCCCCCATAGACATCTAACTTCCTAATTTTTTTCTTTTAAGTCTTTTGGTTAACCTCTTGTTAACCTCTACTAGTATCACTGCCTCTGGCAGCTACAATGTTAAATAATTTCTGCCAGTTGCTTTCAACAGATGCTTTCGTAATGGGGCTGTTTGCATAGTATGAGCTTTGAGTGTGAGGTTAAAAAATGACAAATCCTGAGCATGGAGCTTTTCCTGGGTGCTAGACTGTCCTTTAATGTTGTCTTTTAATGCCTTTTAAAACATCTTGAATGTATCAATATTTTTCTTTATGGTTTGTGCTTTTTAATTTCTTAAATTTCTCCTTACTCTGAGGTTATCTAGATTTTTTTTTTTCTGATAAGTTGGTACTGTTGGCATTTTCATTTTCCACCTGGAATTGATTTGTATGTGGTATGATTAGGATTTCAATTTTATGTTTTTCCATATGGATAGCCTGTTGTACCAGCCCCATTTATTGATACTCATTCTCACCTTACTAATTTGCTTGGCCAGCTCTGCATAGGTCTGTTTTTGAATAGGCAAAGGTCTGTTTCTAAACTCTTTATTTTGTTCTGTTGGTCAGATTTTCTTAACCTATGCCATAATGCCTTCTTCTTCAAAAGTGTTTTGACTGTTCCAAGCCTTTGTTCTTCCATTGAATTTATAGCTCGAATGAGAGAGAACTGACATCTTTAAATATTGATTCTTCCAAATTATGAATATGATAGTGTAGGTCTTCTTTACTGTCTTTCAGAAAAGTTCTATCATTTTATCCATGTAAATCTTAACATATCTTAAAGTAGACTTATTCCTAGACATATTATTTTTTAAGCTATTGAAAATGGTATTTTAAAGAAATTATTTCCTAGTTGTTATAGGTGGTTGGAGACACAATTCCTTTTTGTGTCCTGTGTATATTTTGTATTTTGATTTTGTGTTTGGCAAACTTTATTAAACTCATTAATTCTCATAATTTAGATTCTGTTGAGTCATCTATACAGACAATTATGTAATCTGCCAGTAATAACAGTTTTCTTTCTTACTTGCCAATCCTCATGGATTTATTTTTCTTGACTTACTATGTTGGCAGGGACCTCCCACTAAAAAGAAGTGATAGCAGGACCTTTTGTCTTATTCCTGATCTAAGGCAAACATTTTCAGCATTTTATCATTAAGTATGACTTTTTATGGGTTTTATGTATCAATCGTTTATCGGGTTAATGAAGTCCACTTATTTTCCTAGTATTATAAGAATTTAGTTTTTTTTATCATGTGTAGATATTGGATTTTATCATGCTGCTTTAAACTAATTAAATTTTTTTAAATTAAGTTTTATTTCTCTCTTTAGCAAAGAAGTTTGTAATCCTGATATTGGCGGCAAGATTATAATGTGTCCTCAATGTGATAGGCTTTGTCCATTCTGGAAACTCAATATTACTTGCGAGTCCTCAAAGGTAATTTTTGTTATTCCAAATTGTTACACATAGTAAAAGCTTTTTTTTCTTCTTATAATTTAGGTATAGAAATTGTATCTTATTTCCTCTGAGAAATTCAGAAAGGTATTTTTCAACTAAACTACCAAACATTCTGGATGGCAGTTATACAATGAATGTGTTTATTCCTTTTATAAATAATAATTTGAGATTAAAAGCCTTATTTAAAGTCTCATGGAGGGTCAGTGAGGAAATGGTAGAATTGAAACCTTTTATTTCAAGTAATCAAAGCAGAAATCTCAAACCCAGTTTAATTTATGAATACTTCTTAATAGATTTACTATTAATGTTACAGGTTTAGTATCCCTTAATCTGAAATGCTTAGGACCAGAAGTGTTTCGGAATTTGGGTTTTTTTCAGATTTTGGAACGTTTGCATTGTACTTACCAGTTGGGCATCTCTAATCCAAAAACCTGGAATTTGAAATGTTCCTACAAACATTTCTTTTCAATGTTATGTCGATGCTCAAAAAGTTTTGGACGATTTTGACGCATTTCGGATTTCAGATTTTTGGGTTTTGGATACTCAACTTGTATAAGTATTTTCCTTAATTCAAGTGAGTAGAAATTTGAAATTTGTACTTGTGTTTTTCCCCTTTCAAAGTGTGCTGAAACTATACTTGGATTTTTAAAGACCTTGCTGGTCAGATTTAGACTATATCTATAAATATGCATAAGAAAGATTTTTGTAAGTGATAAAAGATATTTGTCTCAAAACATTCCCACAAAACACATCTGGCTTTCCTTATACAAGCAGATGGTCTTGAGCTCTATGACTTCTTAAAATCCAGGGGGTTTAGAATAAGCATTGAAAAGGGAGGGAGCTCACGGAAAGCAGGCTACAAACTCTAGACAGAAAGAAAGATGATCAGTTTACTTCAGAGCATTTTCCCGACAACCCAGACATGCTGTTCCCTTTTGTTATTAATGTGGTCTTCTCCCTACACTCTTGTTCTGCCATGAGAGTTTAGGAATCGTTATATGGCCCTAGAACATTCTGATCTACTCCATGTAAGTCTGATTTTTTAACTGAATGTATTGCTGTTATAGGGATGCCACTTTATATTTTATATTTTGCAAAGTTCTTGTAATTAGCACTTTTGGCACACACTTGTGAGGTAGGCGGAACCGGCATTATCTCCATTTTACAGATTAAAATACTGAGGCTCTGAGAGATTAAATAATGTTATCAAGGTCACCCACCTACTAACTGGCAAAACCAGAAATTTACCGCATTCCTTGACATTACCGTACGTGGTACCAGGCACTTCACTCTCAAATCCAGCTCTATGTTAGAAAAATTGTTCCACCACTTAGTTAAGCTGATTACAGGGTGTTGTCAACACATGGATGTTTGTACTTAATTTATGAATTAAAATAGTTTTCATTGCCTCCTCCCCCAAACGAACAGATTCTACACTATGAATACCTGTTGTAGATCACACAAAGTAAAAGACTTGAAGTAGGTTAAAGATCACAAGTTAGCACACTTCCTGAGGCATTGGATTTAGGGCAAATGCCAATGATAATACCAAAGGCAAATTTTACTCCACAAAAGTACCCACGGAGATTCCATTTTCCTTAAGAAGTTCTCTCCCCAGCACTCCCTAGCCTCCCTCAGCCCCACCTTGTCTCTCTCTCTCATTTCTTCTGCTCCACCTACCCATCCTCAAGCACATGACTTTCAAATATGTCCTGGTGTACATTTCATTTTGGTAAAAATGAATCTTTGATTCTATTCTAGTTTCCTGAAGGATCCTTTGAGTCTTGTCAGAGTGATTTACAAAGGGAAAGGAACATAGAGTATGAGTAAAAGGATGAAATGGAAAAAAAAAAAAAGAGTACTTTCTTTGGCTTTTCTATTTTCTGGTTAATTAAATTATTTCTTCCTTCATTCATACATTTATTTATATATTCATTTCTACCTTTTTCTTTTGGAAAGAGATAGACTACTCACTAATTGGCATGTATGCTAAAAGAGTTAAAAAAAAATTAGAAATAGAAATATGATATCAGGACCAAGGAAATGAAGAAACTATTATGCAAATAATGGGGAGTGATACTGTTTTTGTGATTGAGAATTGAACAGCTTCTTAGCTTTCTGGGTGGGAAGATAAAAGGGAAACATGATAAGTTCTAATATTTTGTTCTTAAAAACACATTAAGTTATAAAATTCTGACTTTGGTTCTTTGCAGGAAGAAAGCATAACAAATGGTCATTTTTTTTTTTCAAGATTCGGATTGGTTTCTCTGCTTGAAATCATCGTGCCTTTATATGCAGCTTTCTCTTTTCTTTTCTGCACCATGAGACTAAAGCAGTGTGCTAACTCAGGGCTGCTCTTAACACAGCCAGCTGTCTTGTCCTCTCTCTGCCATCCTGCCAAGCAAGGCAAGCTAGGCAAGAGAGCCCCTTGCTTACCTTCTCCTCTAATTCCTACTTCCATGTAGCTCATGAAACACAGAGCAGAGAAGCCAGCCGTATTTATTCTTTCTCTTGGGATCTTGACTCTCTCACACGTGGCAAGAATGCTGACTTCATCCAGGCCTAACTTCTCGTAAGAGTGTAAGGCATGACCTTTGCATTGAGCTAGGCGGTTAGAGGGATCTCTTCATTGGCAGTAAACCTACTGTTTCTTGCTGCTTCTGTTTTCTTTCTAGCACTGACAGATGTGTTTCCATTGACTTTTTCTCACAAGAAAAAGAGCTAAGAATACACGGGTAGGATTCTTTCTGTCTGGGGTGGGTGGGCAAGAGGATCAGCGCAAGTAGGATGGTATCGGAGAGAGAGAGGCTTGCATTGATTCTTAAAACAGGAGTGGCATTGGACGGAATCTTCAATAATAATAGCATTATAACCTGCAGAACTAATTTTCATAGGACTTTTCTTATAATAACTTGCAATAAAGGCTAAGGTGTAACATTAAAAGATAAGTTGGTGAAGATGGTTCCATAGGAGTCAAAGCTAAAAGATTTGAAATACGTGGTCTGTGGAGTCCCAGGACTAGAGGAGTACCTGGAGAGCATTGTTCCCCAGAGCAGTTCCACATTTATTAATTCTGTCTCCCCTGATCGGGATTTTTGAGAAGAATAATTGGATGACAGGCAGTTTGGGGTTGTGCTTTCTAATCAAGGTCCATGTGGATGATTGAGGGGATATCTATATGCTTTGGAAACAGATGGATGACAAGGTGGCTAGGTGGATATTCTTTTATAAAAATAACATAACTAAAGTTATTACATAGGTGAAAGCTCACCCACTTTACATGAGTCTAAAGGGCAACCTCCCAAAATTACCTAAGACAAAGTAGACTTCCTACTTAGAAGTAGCTTTGCATTTTCTTTAGCATTTGAAGTTTGCTTTTTCTATCTATAGCTTCTTTTTCTACCCCATCCTTGTCTTCATTATATTTCATATGGCGTATCATAAAGTAGACATAATATGCTTGCCACTTTTTCCATTATCTTTACGAATCTCTTTTTAGGAAACTAAAAATTCTCACTAACAAAAAATTAGTATTAATTTTTTCCTGAAAGATTTTTGAAGAAATCATAGAGATAGGCCACTTACATAACAAGCAAAGAGATAAAAACTTAGTAGAACTAATGAATAGAGCCTTCTTTGGCCAGATATGTTATTTATCATTCATGATCATTGTACTAATTGTAATATTAGCAAAAAGCACCTGTGCATCCTTTATTCCAATGGAAGCATCTGTCCGGGACAGTAGAAAAGCCATCATTGGGTTTGAAGAAACAGAGCTCTCCTGTAGTCTTAGGGGTTGAACTTCTCTTAACGGGAAAAGCAGGAATTCTGGAATTTACTCTCTGACCTGACATGATGTAAATCTTAAATCTAGAAGTTGCCTTGAGGTCATTGTATTTTTAGAGCCATACTGCTTCCTCCAATTCACTGTGACAGCTCATAAAAAGAGGCTGTGATTCAAGCCTGATAGAGGCTTTAAACTGCATGGAATTTTAGCAGCTACACCTATTTCTTTATCCCAATGTGGAAAGTTCCATTGGAAAATGCACCCTGGTTAATACAGCACTGTAGAAAGTGAGAAATGATGTCTATGAGTATGTAGTAGATATAGTTATTGTTAAACTAGGTATCAGCTTTAAAAAGAATTTCAGACTGTAGAATATACCAAGCATTTCATATTTACTGAATTCTAATAAGTGGAGAATGTGATTCATTTATATGTCATTATTGTTTTCCAGAAATTGTGCATCTTTGACAGTTTTGGAACCCTGGTCTTTGCAGTATTTATGGGGGTATGGGGTAAGTTATTTTTATTTTTTTCATGCACTCAATTGAATAATAATATACAGTTTTATGTAGGATATCAAAGTAACCCACTTTTAGGGCCTTGGATTGCCCAAGCTTCAACTCCCCTAGAACTCCATCTGTAACTCTGAGGACATTGTATCAGTTGGCTTTTACTAGCTAACTAGGTAATATAAAAAGCTAGCTCACAATATAATGGCTTCAAACAACAAACCTGATTTCTCATTTTATTATTTCTCATCATTCTCTGGGTCAGTGGAGAGGTTCTTCAGGCACAGGCTGGCTCACTGATCTCTGCAGTGAGCTGGCAGCCCCTTTGGGGCTAGGTGGTCAGGCAGTTAAAAGCCTGGTTTGGTCTGTGGGGCTCAGCTGGGCAGACTTTCCTTTTCTCTACATAGGCTCTCGTCCTCCAATAGGCTAGCCCAAGATTCTCACATGGTTTCAGGGTTCCAAAGAGAAGCAAGAGAGGACAGGCTCCAGTGCATAGACGTTTTGTAAGCCTGTGGTTGCATCAAGTTGGCTCATGTCCCATCAGCTAAAGTAAGTCATGGCCAAGCCAGCATCAGTGTGGAGAGGTGGGAGAACTGCCCAATGGCTTGGATCCAGGTGGCATGATTCATTGGAAGCCATTATTGCAACAATCCCGACAGCTGTGATCCAACCTAACTTTTATGGGAGTGGGGAGGAAGCAGCAACACAGTGATTCTGGGTGAGCTTTCTTCCTTATGCACTTCAATATGAGTGAATATTTAATAAATATGTGCTGATTTAATAAATCTGTGCTACTCTTATAATAATAACAACTTGTATTTACTAAGTAGAGCAGATATAATTCCTATATAGGAGCTTTAACATTATACATATTATTTGTATAGCATCATTAATGTAATGAAGCAATTATTTAAATGCAGCCTTTTAAATGTTTAATTGATGTAAGTGTTCCAGCAGTGAAGAAGAAATTTCCATTTTCAAAAATAAGTATATTCCCAATTTAATGGTGTAAGTCTGGAAACAACAGAGTTCAGGTTATAGGAAGGTGGAGGAAGAAACTGAATTGAGCCTCTTGTTCTTGAGAGGACGACACATGAGCACATGTAACTCACAGAGACAGTTATTTAGGTGTCCTCTGCCCTGGTTTTCTTTGGCAGTGGTTGTGCCTATAGGTCACCATGTGGATCACAGAACAGACAATCCAGTTATTTCATACAGTTTTTTAGAGATACTAGTTGCCACTCCTGGATAAAGTGCCCTGTAAGGTAGCAAGACTTTCCGATAAGTTACATTGGCATTCAGCATTGAGCAGACGTTGGCTGGAGACCAAACTGGTTAATACCTGACACACACACAAGAATAAAGATCAAATGTGTGTATTAAGATCCTCTGTACTCTTCCATTGTAAAATACATCATTTTTTTTTTCCAGTAAGAGCGTAGGTGCTGAACACATGAGTCAGCACTTTTAACTATTATCTTAACTGTACTCAGCGCTGATTCGTAATCTGTAAAATTCTGTAATAGCACATATATTGAACTTTGTATGCTAATGGATGCTGATAGCCCTAATTAAAGAAGATATTTGAAATAAAGCAAAAAAATATACATATATATATATATATATAAAAATTCTGACACTGGAAAGGCAGACCTCAAATTTCCTTTCTCTGATCATGTTTATAGACCTGACATATGCATTGGCAGCTGATTTTATTTCATTTGATTTTAGAATGCAGAAAACATTTCATTACTGCTTGTGGCATCATATGTATATCTTTAAGGACATGTATGTATGAGAAACATTTTATTATAAGTGCTTTATGTTGCTTTCCTTGTTACTTCTGCCTTATGAGAGCTACTGCTGGGAACCAAGTTACAGAAGGTAGGAAATTGCAAAACTGAACAGGCAGAAGGCTCGTGTGAAATTATTCATATCACCACCATCATATTCCTATAGCATCTCTTTTGTGTCCAGATGCATATGGCACTTATTTTTCTGCTTCCTAGAAATTATAAAAGTTGACATGTTGAGAGTAGAAAATCTTTTATAATGAATATAATACAAATCATAAACTTATCTGAAAAATATCCACCCTTTTAGGCCAAGGCAGCCCACCCATTCACACTGACTTGTAGATTCCTTAACTACTTCCACCTGATTCTCCCTGGCTCAGCCGCTTGGCTGCATGACTGCAGTTTTAAATTTTCACCTTTATGGGCAAGTTCTAAACTAGGTCTAGTGATTTCCATAGAAACACCAATCCCCTGGCTCACTAAGGAGAGGGTGCCAGAAGCCTATCCAGCTGCAATTAGGGAATCAGGAAACAGCTATTGCAACTGTGACTTCCAGACCTGCGCTGCCCCTACGGGATCTGCACCAGCAAAATACTGCAGCTCCTACTCCCACCGTCCTCCATTCAGCTCAGTTTCTGACCTAATGACACACACGTGCATCTGATGGGCATCCTAAAAATCACATCTGGAACCCTAGCTGCAAGGCAGTTTGAGAAATATAGTTTTTAACCTTCTAGTCTTTAGGTTAGGAAGTTGCAATAAAGGCTGAGCAAGCTAATCTATCTTAGCTTCCTTTGTGAGTAAAGAAGTCTGAATAGTTTCAAAGCCTATTAAACCATCCCAGGCCTTCAACAGCAGATTTGTACAGCAACCAGAATACTCCCATCTACCAGAGTGTGTCTGTTGTCCCTACACATTGCAGGATATAACATCACCAGCGCTTTACTGCTCTGAGCCCCCTTTTTTATATACAGGAATCTCCTTCATCTGATGCATGGTTTCTTTAGATGTGTAATAATAGCATGATTATTCCAATCATGGCAATTTCTTAAAATAAGACAACAATGAATATCACCACGTAGATAGACTCTTCCTTTCACAAAAGATTCCTAGGTGCATTGTCAATGAACAGTAATATTTTGAAAGGAATGTTTTTTTCCTAAACAATTGGTCTCAACAGTGGGCTTAAAATATTCAGTACACCATGATGTAAAAGATGTGCTGTCATCCAGGCTTAGTTCCATTTATAGAGCAAAAGAAGAGTAGACTTAGCATAATTCTTAAGGACATTGGGATTTGGGGAATGGCAAATAAGTATTGGCTTCCACTTAACGTCACCAGCTGCATCAGCCCCTCACAAGAGAGTCAGCCGGTCCTTTGAAGCTTTGAAGCCAGGCACTGACTTGTCCTCTCTAGCTATGAAAGTCCTAGATGGCATCTTCTTCCAGTAGAAGGCTGTTTTGTTTACACTGAAAATCTGTTGTTTACTGTAGCCATCTTCTTAGCTAGATCTTCTGTATAACTTGCTACAACTTCATCAACACTTGCTACTTCACCTTGTACTTTTATGTTATAGAGCTGGCTTCTTTCCTTAAACCTCATGCATCAATCTCTGTTAGCTTCATCCTTTTCTTCTGCAGCTTTCTCACTTCTCTCAGCCTGTGTAGAATTGAAGAGACTTAGGGCCTTGCTCTGAATTAGGCAGGCTTTGGCTTGAAGGAATGTTATAGCTGGTTTGATCTTCTATCCAGACCACTAATACCTTCTCCATATCAATTATAAAGTTGTTTTGCTTTCTTATTCATGTATTCACTGCAGTAGTACTTTTAATTTCCTTCAAGAACTTTCCCTTTGCATTGACAACTTGGCTATTTGGTGCAAGAGGCCTAGCTTTCATCCTGTCCTGGCTTTCAACATGCCTTCCTTACTAAATCATTCAAATTTTGATTTAAAGTGAGAGACGTCCCACTCTTCTTTTCACTTGAACACTTTGAGGCTATTGTAGGATATTTACTTGGCCTGATTCCAATATTATTGTGTCTCAAGGAATAGAAAGGCCTGAGGACAGGGAGAGAGATATATACGGAAATGGCTGGTCAGTGGAGCATTCAGAACACACACTCAACTTTTATCGATTAAGTTCACAGTCTTATATAGACACACTTCATGGTGCCCCAGAGGCATTACAATCGTAACATCAAAGATCACAGATCACCAAAACAGATATAATAATAATGAAAAAGTTTGAAATGTTGTGAGAATTACCAAAATGTGACACAGAGATATGAAATGAGCATATGCTGTTGGAAAAATGGCTCCAGTAGACTTGCTCAACACAAGATTGCCACAAATCTTCAATCTGCAAAAAACAAACACACAAAAACACGGTATCTGCAAAGTGCAATGAAACAGGATGTGCCTGTACAGAGTCCTGAGGCCCCAAGTAGACTGGTGTAGCAGAGAGCAGTGGAGAGTGGATGGTCATGCAGAGAGAGGAGCAGTTGGAGCCAGCTGGGACCTCTGAGTGGTTGGTTCCCCAGGTGGTGGGGGTCCTCCAGATTCTGGCATGGTGTACTTTAATTCATTTATTCAGTAAATTTATTCATTAAGTGCCTGCTATGTGCTAGTACTTCAGCTGTGAATAAAACAAAATCCTGGCCCTCATGAAGGTGACATTCTGGAGCACATGATAGATAGTAAGCTTAGAAGCAAATATAGGTCAGGACACTTGAGTCCTACATATTCTGAAGAGCAGAAAAGGGGTGGATGTAGGGAGTACAGTGTGTTGTCTCCGAGAGATGTGCACTACCACTGCTTTAGGGGTGGGGGCGTATGCCATACCCACGGTGGAATTCTCTGGTATGTTAAAAAGTGGGGTCACGTTGGATGGCAGTCTATGGATGTTTATCATGGAGATGCAGAGCCTAGGGTGCTTTGGTAAGTGGGTGGCATGTGTTACGCTGCTTCATATGTGACCCAAGGAGGGTCGGCTTATGGGTGGCTCATCCCCCTGCTGGGGTATCTTTTGGGAGTCTGTGCCACATGAGGCCAGCATGGGTCCAGTGCCAGCAAGACCAGCCAGTCACAGCATGGTCCGCAAAGTTACCTGATGCCATCTAGATTTGCATCCCATTGACAGAGGCAGATTCATTTCCCCATGGGCAGGGACAAGTGCACAAATGGCTGGGTAGGTTCTCAGCAGTAGTGCCATTGCTCTCCATACTCAACACTCAACAGTTTGAACCTGATTCCCATATCCAGGTTATTACTACTCTAACTTACTGTTATTGGCAAAGTAGTATTCAAAATAAACACTGCTGGGAAGCAGATGCTTTTAAACATTTTAGTTGTGTGCACCATTGGGGGTATCGAGTTCATGCGCCTCACAGCTGCATCCCAAGATTTCCTCCTGCATCTCAGGCTGCCTACTGCAGGGTCTGCAGGATTTTATTCTGGCTCTCTTCACTCTCTACTCCAATGATTCAGTGATTCTCAACCCTGACTGCTTATTAGAGCTTTAAAAAAGAAATAACCAATTAACTCAGAATCTCAGGGGTGGTGCCCAGGCTCAGTACTTTTTGAAAGCTCCTTGGTGCTTCTTGTGAACTACCACTCTGCACCTCATTTAGTGATCTCATCTGCTCATTGGCCCCAGTTGCCACTTAATAAAAATATGGCTCAGCCCAGATCTTCCTCCTGCATTCTAGACTTTTACCTGCCTACTGGGCAGTTTTCCTTGAGTAGCCCACATGCACCTGACCATAACCAAACCGGTTGTCTTTTCTCTCCTCTTACTACATTTCTTATTCCAGGTAACAGCCCTAGAATTTAGGATATTGCCTAGGCCAGAAACCCAGCTGGCATCCTTGACTTCTTCCTGCACCTTCTATCATACCTGCCTCTAATCAGTCTACCTCCCCCACATCCCTCAAGTATCCCGCCTCATCCTGTACCTGCCAGTAGGGCTCCCTGCTCTAGTCTCACTCTAGACACCTTCAATGTCTCTTCCACCTGTAAGTTGAACTCCGAACTCCTTTCAAGGCACAGAGTCCTTTGTGATGTTCCCCTGTGGCTCTTTCACCCACCTGCCCCTCCCTCATCACACCCCACACTCACTACCAGACTATTGGCAGTTTTTGGAAAGTACCCGGCCCTCTGGCCACCTTGCTGTTGTGTGTGCAACTCCACGGGAGGAGTGGCCTTAACATTCCACCTGCTACCACCTTCACCTGATGAGCTCTGAGTCATCTCAAGAGTCATCACAGTGGTCCCCCCCTCTGGACAGGCCTGCCCTGCAACGTCCAGTTAGATGTGCTGGCTGTGCCAAAACAGCCATGCCTGCCTTTATCATAGCCTTCTTGCTCGTCTGCTATACTGGTCACTTCTGGTACAGTGTAATTCCCATGCTCCTAAAAGCTCCTTGAAGCGGGGACTATGTCTTGTTTCTCTTTATTCTCAGCACATAATAGACAATCAAAAAATATTTGTAGGTACCACAGTGGTAATTCCAGAATTCCTATGTAGGAAGGGCTCAGGGGCAACAGTTTATTGGAAGAAGTGTATAAGGGGATTTACCCTCAAACTGTGCTTTTCAGTCAACATTTAATGTTTTTATTTAGTATTTGAAGTTACAAATCCTGAAAAATAATGATTCCTAAAAATTATCTCATTCATACTTTACACAAGATTGAGAAAAATATCATTTTTCTATATGAAAGACTATTAATTTATTTGGGGATTTCTAAAGCGTTTTCCCCCTCACACCCAGCCTCTTAGGAAGGAAGGCAGTCGGAGGAAGAGGGATGCAGGGGAGAGCAGACAGAAGGATGGACCATGAGCCACTTTGGAATTATGACACCCATTTGTGTTTCTAGTTGCCTGTAAAGTGCAGGAGCAGATGCTTCAGCATCAGACATACATGCCTTCTGACCCTCCTGTTCCTGCTTTCCCATAAGCTATTGTCTGTTTCATAAGTGTTTTAAACTATCAGTATTTTTTTAAAATCATTTTTCTCTCTTTTAAATATTAGTATCAGCTATAAATTTGGTTTTATTTACCATATATAAAAGCATTATGGATAATTAATAGTATTTGGCACAGATTTCTGCCATCAATGAAGACCTACATGATCCTGTTGCGTCTCTCTCTTTGTTAGTTACCTTGTTTTTGGAGTTTTGGAAGCGGCGCCAGGCAGAACTCGAGTATGAATGGGACACTGTTGAGTTACAGCAGGAAGAACAAGCCCGGCCAGAATATGAAGCACAGTGTACTCACGTGGTGATAAATGAGATTACTCAGGTAAGGAAAATGCTATCGAGATGTAATTTAGTCTGTTTACTGCAGTGGTTCTCATCCTTGGCTGTACGTTGGAATCACCTGGGGAGCATAAAAAATATCGATGCCTGGGTTCCATCAGTACATATGCTGATGGTACATGGTAGCCTGGGGTGTGTTCTGAGCATAGGCATTTTTAAAGCTCCTCTGCTTATTCTAATGTACAGCCAAGGTGACGAAGTACTGCTTAGAACAGTGGACCTAGGAGACAAATGTGGTCCCTGCATTCATAATAATACTAAAAATGAAAAAAAAAAAATTAGACCATGATATAGATGTATATGGAAAGATGCATTGGTTTTATAGTTGATTCCAAATTTTTCACATGCTCCTTCATTATTGCTGCCCCTTCTTCATCCTAGACTAGCTGCCCCCTTATCTTGCAATAAGCCTCAGTCACTGCTCCACCTTCTGGTTGGGATGTGCACCAAAAAAAAAAAAATGTGTCTCATCCCAAAGTCAGAAAAAGGATTGACAACGAAGGGACTATTTGTTGAAGTCCCATTATGTTGAGGCACTGTGCTAGGCATTTCCTATCACTGGAAAGGTAGATTTGCTGCTGCTACTACTGCTGCAAAAATAAAATATGAAACTATATCTCTCTATATATAAATATTCCAAAGCCCCTGAAAGATGATTTTTGAATCATCTGCATTGTAGCTTCTTTCCATCAACACAGAAAACTTAGAGCTGATTATACTTGTAGTCATCAGTGTAAGAACAGTAGGTTCTGAATATGAACAGCTCTTGGAACAGTATTTTCTTTGAAAGAAAATACTTTTACCAAGAGCATCTGAAAATGTCCCCAACCATGGATTTTATAAATTGAATCACAGATTTACAAAATGTTGGCACTAAAAGGGACTGAAGGGAGCAGTTCAACCTCCTTTTAAAAATGGAAAGAAATGAGGTTCAATTATCAGTACAAGGTGACATTTGTCTTTTACAGTGTAACCACCTTCAAATAATCCCCATTATGAATAGTTTCTGCTGTTCATTAGTGAAGACAGGGTCAAAGCATGTGTTGTTGAAAGATTTATATATTCATAAATGAAAGCTGAAGTTTAAACAAAAGTGTTCATAAAGTCTTTTGAGTACTAAAAAAATAAATAAATAAAAGCTAATAATATCAGCAACATAGGAAAAATACTGAAGAAAAGACTATTGGGTCATTTAAGCCTGCCAATTTTATATTTAAATTGCCAACTAATAAGTTTCCATTGAAATGTTGCTTGTTAAAAAATTGCAGGTGAAGATTCAGTTTTCTTTATCTTTCTTCCTCATTTCACTTTTGTTGCTATTAATATTATATCCTCTATTGATTTAGGAAGGCCAATAGTGTGAGTGTGAAGTCTTGGAATGAGACTGCCAGAATTCAAGTATGAACACAGCAACTTACCAATTGGGTGACCTTGGACAAATTATTTAAGTTCTCTGTGCCTCAATTTCCTTATCTATAAAATGGGAATAATAGAGTTGCTTCCTCATGATTGTGGTAAGGATTAAGTAAGTTAATGTATAGAACTACTTAGAATAGTACCTGGCACAGAGTAAATAGTATGTAAATATTTGCAGCTATTACTATGCTATAGCTGCTCTTATAATCCAGGTAAATCTTGAAAAGCATTGGTTTCTTCTCTTAAGAATTTAAATATATTCTTATAAACTATAAAACGTAAACTCTAAAAATTCGTTATACCAAATTAAGGTAATATATAAAACTCAACCAAGAAACACATAGTGGATGCCTAGTATTTGCAGACATTTGTGAAACTTTTTGACCTGCCATTTGTCCAATTATTTCTAAAACCTAAGACAAACCTAGAAGTGTAGTTTTTATAGCATTGTACCATCAGATACCCAAACTCCTGAGCTCAGATCATGGCAAATAGTTCATTACTCATGCTTGCATTTTCCAAAACTGTTATTAAAATGAACACTGCACATGTTTTGCTATGTGTGTATTTGAAATTATTTTTAAAAATTGCAAGGAGACTATGCTTGCAAACTATTTTTTTAAATTAAATCAAGCTCTTAAGATTTATTGACAGATCAGGAGAAAAATAATTTCATTGGAGCAATCCCTTGATTGACTAAACTTTTTTTTTTTTTTTAAATTAGGAAGAAGAACGCATTCCCTTTACCACTTGTGGAAAATGTATACGGATAACCCTCTGTGCAAGTGCTGTCTTTTTCTGGGTAAGAATAAGACAATTTTATATTTTAAAAATTATGTAATTTTATAATTTGTTTATTATATAACTAGCTTTTTAATATCTAATTTTAAATGCTGAGGAAACTAAATGCTGAGCCTAGAAAGTATATATATGGTCTCATAGAGATGTTTCCAGAGAACTATTTGGCCGCCCCATGGAGCAACTCTCAAGGTTCAAAATATCTTTATCTGTTCACAGTGGTTCTTCCAGTTCCTATCACCTCATCTGTTTAAATCAGGTCAGTGGTTCAGGGTTTTCTAGTTTCTGGTGAGGAGACCAAATGAGAGGCACTGAGAATTCTCAAATTTTCCAAAAGCAATAACCAAACTAAAACATCTAGGAATACCCTTAACAAGAAGATAATAGAAGCTATCAAAGGAAACATAAAAACTACTGAAAGATATAAAAGAAGGCTTCAATGAATGCTTCCTGAGAAAAAGACATTATTTCCAAAATACCATAATTTATTAAATTAATTTTAAGCTTATTAGTAATAAAATCATATTAGCAATAAAATAGTGATCATTTTATTGGCTCAAGAACAGCCAGAGTAGAGAATAGGATGTGAAGCTCAGAAATAGGCCCTGATGTCAATAATAGATGAATATATAAGAAGGGAGGCATTATAAATCCATGGCATAAGTAGAGATTATTGCATAAATGGTCATGGAATATTTATTAGCTATTCAGGGGGAAAAAATAAAGGTTAAAGCCATACTTGGGACCACATACTATAAGTTTCAGAAACATTAAAAAAAAGCAAAACCATAAAAAACTAATAGATTGATGAATATATGATCTCTAGATGTAAGAAAGACTTTCTAAACTTACTAGCAATGGAAGAAGTTTCAGAGGAAAATATTTAAAGATATCCATACATCAAAATAATCCTAAGTTTAAACAAAACACTGGAAGAATTATTTTTGGGCAAAGAGTTAATACGTGTAATACATAGAGAATCCACATCACCTGGAAGATAACACCAAAGATCTCAGTAGCTAGATTAGAGAACATAAATACGCATGTATAAAAGAAAAAAAATGTAATGTCTAATAAGTGTGAAAAAATGCCAAACCTTAATAGTAATTAAACCCATGCGCATTTAAATGAGATAGTTTTTCATCTGTCAGGTATTAGGGCTCAGTGTTTGTGAGGATGAAGTACAGCAATGAGCTACACTCATACTAGGCTATTGGAACTTTACATTGCTCCAGCCTTCCTAGAAAGCAGTTTGGCAATATGTATCAAGAATCTAAAAAATAGTCACATGCTTTAATCTATTAATTTAACTTTTAGAAACATTCACTCTCAAAATATTTCAAAACAGTAAAGGTCAGTAAGATTTATTCAGTTATACCACATTACATATATGTATGTATGGATATATGCACACACAAACACATATATCTACATAAATATCTATCTCAGTCAAAACATCCTACTTTCGACTGGGCATGGTGGCACATGCCTGTAGTCCCAGCTACTAGGGAGGCTGAGGCAGTAGGATCGCTTAAGCCCAGGAGTTTGAGGTTGCTATGAGCTAGGCTGACGCCACAGCAGTGTAGCCCCAGGCAACAGAGTGAGGCTCTGTCTCAAAAAAAAAAAAAATCCTACATTCCACCCTTTATACAGTGGAATATTGTGCATGCCATGAAAAAAGTATGCTCATGAAAATATGTTATGGCATGTAGAAATGCTTATGGTTTATGATAGGCTTAAGGGAAGGATAAAAGTAATATGTAAAGTGGTTTTAAATATGCAAAAAATGCATAGTTCTGAAGGAATTATGCTTACATGTAGACAATAGTAAATTTTTTCCTATTTTTATTTATTTTTATATTATTTTTGTAGTTAGGAGTCTTTCAATTGTAGGTGACAGAAAATTAATCTCCAGTTGGTTTAAACAACAACAAAATGGGAAGGGTGAGATTTATTGGTTCCTGAAATTGAAAATTCCAGATCTGAGGTGTGACTTCAATCAAGGCTAGATGCTGCAGACCAGACAACATGAAGGGCTATGTTTTGTTCTGTCTTCATTCTGCCTCAGGTGGCCTCCCAGGACGTGGTGGGTAGGCACTCCCTTATGGTAGCAGAATGGCTGCAGCATTCCAGATGTCACATCATATTCAAGCAAACAGAGGCTTTTTTTACTGGCTTCATCTATTGATAGGGAAAGCTCGTCTTTACCATAGGCACTAACATTTGTCTCCTCGGATCTTAAGGGCTCTTACTGGGTTATGTGTCAATCCCTGAATCAGTTGCTGAGGCCAGGAGGATAAGATACTTTTTTTGTCTCAAAGCAATAATGATTTACCTCTGGAGCACAGTGGGGGCAATCCCACCCAAACCCCAGGGCTGAAAACGGAGGGGTTATTCTCCCCAGTGCAAAATCTGGGTTCTCTTCTGGGATGGGGATAGATCCAGGCCAGCAAAAGCAACCAGTGTCCACTACAGGGTACTCTCAAATTTTCCACAGTGAACAGATACTAAAGTTATTGTCAGAAAAGTATTAAAGTTAGAATCAAAAAAGATAGGTAAAAAAACTTCAGAAAAGAGACTGAAAAGCTTCCCCACTCCTATAAAGAAATACTGAATACATCAAGCACTCTGAAGCATGGGAACTTTCCTAGTTTGTAAAAGCTCTGGAATGAATTAGAGTTCGTTTCCTTAACATGGGAGGCAATGCCATGTACAGGTTAGTGGGTCTTTGGAGATCCCAGTTATTTTACTTACTAGTTGCTTAATCTCTTTGAGCCTCTATTTCCTCATTGGTAAAAGAGATTATATAATACTACCTACGTCGCCTGTTATGAGGATTAAACATACATATGTGTGCTGAGGAATGTTTCCATTACTTAATAATTATAAGAATTATTATGGTGGGCCAGGTACAGTGGTTCACGCCTGTAATCCTAGCACTCTGGGAGGCTGAGGCGGGTGGATCTCGAGCTCAGGAGTTCGAGACCAGCCTGAGCAAGAGCGAGGCCCCATCTCTACTAA
>VBSM01002616.1:23576175-23611134 GCA_008086735.1 Cheirogaleus medius | reverse complement strand
AAAAAAAAAAAAAAAAAAAGAATCATTATGGGGATAATTTTTTTAAATACATAATATTTAATGAGCCTCTGTGTGTTGTGCCGAGAGAGGAAGACTCACTACATCTTCTGTTACTTTTCTCAGCCTTAGCTAATTTTTACATATACGCACACAAAAATCTTATTCATTTCACAAGTGTTAAGACTTAACTGTGAAGGAAAGGAGATAATGAGGGGGGAATGTAATGCCTTCTCTATAAGCAGATTGCTTAAAAAGTAAGAAAAACGTCTTTTTAACGGTCTGGTCGCCATAATCATAGATAATATTCATATAGTGCTTTTCATGTACCCGGGCTTAATGTTCTAAGTGTTTTCACGTGTAACTCTCGGAATCTTCAACAGTTCTATAAGTTAGGTGCTATGTTATCCCCATACAGGTGCAGGTGAGCCTCCTGAAGCCCCGGTAGGTTAGCAGCAGAGCTGGGATTCAAGCACAGGAGTCTAGCCCCAGGAGTGTCCTGTAATCACTCCCTTTACTGCACACACCAGTTGAAAACCGGCCTCTTCTCTGTGATTGTCAACAACAGGACATGATTTGTTTGACCCACGATTTCCCATTCTCTATAGCTTTTCTCTCTCGTGGCAGTCATCACAAGCAGTCAGACAAATTGAGTACATGGTTCTGGAAAAAGTAGATTCGAGGAAAACTGTTAGAGACGCCTCTTCAACAATGTCCAATACTGGGTATCAAATAAGGGAAAAATCATGGTGCCTTTGAATGTGCATTGTTCAGTGGTCAGAGAAAATCTGCTTACTGAGAAAGTGAAATCCTACTGTGTGCAAACTGTGCTTCAGACACCCCCACTGACACTGGGGACCACGCAACCCAAAATACAATGGACTAGGGGCACGGCTCTTATGGAAGTGCAGGTACAAATCACTGCCAGTTTAAGATTGTAAGATGTGAGTGTGAAAAGTGTGTGAAGATTTTATCAGCAGGAACCTGCTACCAGTACCAACGGTTAGCCCAGGGCCTCTCCCTGCCAGTGTCTCTGGCTGTGTTCAGAATCTCATCTGCCACAGTGATTAAGACAAAAGCTAGCACCTGCTGACACTTGACTTGGTGATAGCTCCTCTGTTGCAAGGAAACATATCTCCTTAACGGAGTCAAAGTGAGCAAAAAACACTAATTCATAACTTAAATAATTCAGTAATTGTAAACGGGATGTTTTCATTGGTTCCACATACATACTTTTTCCTTCTACCAGAGCATGCTACTAGTTATTCCATTTTTATGCTGTCTGAAGATTCACTCATCTTTTAGAGGATTTTCTTTTTTAAAGCCGTTTTCGGATTATAAAAAAATTGCAGCCAGGTGCAATGGCTCACACCTGTAATCACAGCACTTTGGGAGGCCAAGGCAAGAGGCCAGAAGTTTGAGACCAGCCTGGGTAACATAGTGAGACCCTGTCTATACAAAACAATTTTTCAAAATTAGCTGGGCATGGTGATGCGTGCCTGTAGTCCCGGCTACTCAGGAGGCTGAGGCAGGAGGATCACTTAAACTTAGTAGTTCAAGGATGCAGTGAGCCATGATCACACCACTGCACTCCAGCCTATGCAACAGAGCAAGACCCTGTCTCAAAAAAAAAAAAAAAAAAATTCACAGAAAGTGCAGAGTCCCGTTGTCACCCCTGCACCGTTTCTCTTATTATTAACATCTTACATAAGTAGATACACTCTCTTTTGACTTCCATCATCCCTTTTCCATTTTTTAAAATTTAACGTGTGGATTTTCTACCTTTCAGGTGGCAGTTATGTCAGATTTACATCACTTTATAATGCACCTTGTTAATTTAAGCATGGGTCAATTTTTAAAAGTACAGGTATGATTATTGGTGAGTTTCACGCCGCTGTGTTCATTGTGTTTTCAGATCCTTTTGATCATCGCTTCAGTTATTGGGATTATTGTCTATAGGCTCTCAGTGTTCATTGTATTTTCTGCAAAACTTCCCAAGAACCTTAATGGAACAGACCCAATCCAGAAGTACCTGACTCCACAGACAGCCACGTCCATCACTGCTTCCATCATCAGCTTCATTATCATCATGATTCTGAACACCATATATGAAAAAGTGGCCATTATGATTACTAACTTTGGTAAGGTTCTACTATAGCTTAGGTAATTTCTGAGATATTTTTAGAGCCTGTTACAAATAAGAGACTGTATCTTTTAGACCTTCCAATTCCAGTAGGTAACAATTTTTAGAAATTTTCACGTGTAAACATTTTTTCTCTAGGCTGCATGGGAAATGAATTATCTACAGCTTTGCATTAGTAAAAGGGACAAAGCAAAGACAATCATTATAATGTCCAAGCTCTGTGTAAACAGATCAGTGCTGAATAATATTTTCAATTACATTAGATCATGTACTCTACTGTTGAAAGTAAATAGTCTCTTTATTGCAAATAAGTGGAGTAGGGTCACAGTTCTGGTAGCAGATATGCTCCTCTGTTGTAGAGAGGACAAGCAGTCATACTGCTGCATGTCTTTCCCCGTGCTGTTCATATTAATATCATTCTCATCAGCTCTGGCTTTTGTTACGTGCTGCTTCTCCCTGGCTTGCATCCCAGGCAGCTGCGGAGTGGCCAAAGTTAAGTGCTTCCCACACCCTGCCTACATCTGGGTCGTTCTCCGAACGGTCTGCTCAGTGGTCATGTAAAAACGACCAGACTGATTCAGATTCCAAACTAAGAGGATGACCAAATGCCTCTTGCAAGTTGCCCCTTGTTTTATTGTTGTCTTCAACAGCCCTACCTTATTGCCAAGAAGACAAGAAAATATCATTTAGCAGGCAGTTCAAAAGTAATTTTCTGTCAATAACCCATGACAGTTCTTGCTTATTTGATAGCACTGTACTTGTAAATTTTAAGGAACAGTTGAATATTTCTTTTTTTCTTTTTTTGGCCATGCGGGATATTGTTCCCATGTGGGGGGAGAACTCTTATAACAATGTGTAAGCTTGGAATTAACACACTGGCTATATTAAGCAATTCAGAACAGCTTAAATGGAAACAGTGTGAATTGTATTTTTTTAAAACATGTTAACTCACGTATCAGTGTCTTTGATTTAGGGTCTCAAAGCTGTTCACAATTTTAAAATCTTAATTTTCTTTCTTTTAACTACAGAACTCCCAAGGACCCAGACTGATTATGAGAACAGCTTAACCATGAAGATGTTCTTATTCCAGTTTGTCAACTACTACTCTTCATGTTTCTACATAGCATTCTTTAAGGGCAAATTTGTAGGCTATCCAGGAGACCCAGTTTATTGGTTGGGAAAATACAGAAATGAAGAGGTGTGCATACGGAATTGTTTTCCCTTGCCAATTTAAGTTGTTTTATGTTTTCTCTCAGTTGCCCAATGAATAGTTTCTTCATTATGGATTCTTTAGATTTCATTTTAGCCTAAACAGAACAAATATCATAAAAATAAAATTAATGACTGTTTTCTAAGTTAGACCCACTGAACATTTAAATGGATTTTCTTTTGAACATTCCAGTGTGACCCAGGTGGCTGTCTTCTTGAACTGACAACTCAGCTGATAATAATCATGGGAGGAAAGGCAATCTGGAATAACATACAAGAAGTATTATTGCCGTGAGTATTAAATTGTATAATCTTGGGTAACAGGACCGGGGGTAGAACAGCCTACCTATCCACAAATCATTTGCCTGCATATCCACATAGCTGCATATCCGCCTCTAAAATGGATTAGAATCTATTATTTTTAAAGGTCTCCAGACAAGATAGTACAATTAAGAGTTTAAATGTGTCCAGTGTTTAATGATTATGTTTAAAAACCCTTCTTCTTTATGTTTCCCCGCCCACTGTGGTTTATGCCTATTAGGCTGTTGGTGGTGGTTGACTAATCTCAGCGCTTTGAGAGATGACCCTTGTTAGAGCTGTGAACTATGTATTTCCACAACTTCTCACAGCACCTTCCTCTTCTCCCTTTGTATTATGCAGTCAGTAATAGGCTGGGTACGGTGGCACTCACCTGTAATCCTGGCACTTTGGGAGGCGGAGGCAGGAGGATCGTTTGAGGCCAGGATTTTGAGACCAGCATGAGCAACATAGCAAGAGCCTGTCTCTATAAAAAATAGGAAAATTAGCAGAGCATGGTGGCACATGCCTGTAGTCTCAGCTACTCAGGAAGCTGAGGCAGGAGGATCACTTGAGCCCCAGAGTTTGAGGTTGCTGTGAGCTATGATGATACATTTAGCCCGGGCAACATAGTAAGACCCTCTCTCAAAAAAAACATAAAAGTCAATAATAGTAGTTTGTGGAATTTTTAATATGTGCCATAACTATATTAAGTCCTTTACATCTCTCTCATTTAATCTTCCAAATTATCCTTATTTTTAGCTCCCTTTTGCAAATGAAGACCTGTGGCCTATAGAGGTTAAATGACTTACCCAAGTTCACACTTAGAATTGGAGGCTACTATGGGATTCAAATCCAAAATCCTATGACACCAAATCCATGTGTTTTCAAGAATAGAGGCTCAAGAGATTGTGATCCTAAGGCACCGGGATACATTATGTTTTAAGAGATAAATTATCTAAAATAATTACCACAAAGGTTTTGACATATTGTTGCTTAGCTAAAAAACCAGAAGAACAACAGAAGATACAGTTGTACTTCAGATGTTAGCTGGGATCCCTATATCCTTTTAAATTTTCACTTAAGCCTCTTGCAGTATCAAAGCGGAAAGTCCAACACCATCTGCAATTTCTGCAAATTTCAGGGAGTCCGTTTGTATTAGTTTTCTATTGCTGCTGTAACAAATTACTACAAAATTAATGGGCTACAATATTAAATACAAATGTAGTATTTTACAGTCCTGGAGGTCAGAAGTTTCACTGGGCTAAAATCAGAGTGTTGGCAGGGTTGTGTTTCTTTTTGAAGGATCCGGGGTGAATCTCTTTGTCTTTAGCTGTTGGAGGCCACATTCCCTGGCTTGTGATCTCTGTTCTCCATCTCAGAGCCAGCAGTTTCATGTCTCTGATCCTCCTTCTGTAATCACCTCTCCCTCTCTCCCCCCCTCTTCTCTGTCTCCTTTTTCTTGTCCTCTCCCCTCCCTTCTCATTTTGAAACAAAAACATCCACTTTTTAAAAGTCTTTTGCCCACTATACAACTGGGATTGTTTTTAACTTGCCACCCTACTTTATAGGCTCCAGCCTCCTGCCTCTTTGCCCTGTCTTCCTCCATCATGTACAATGTCCCTCTCTTTCTTCCCCTCCCTCCTCTAACCTGTCTTCTTTCTCTCCTCCATCACCAAGTTTCTCTTCATTCTCTTTATAGAGCAGTTAACTGACTCTGGGTTCCAGGGCATCATCCTCTGTCTTCAATGAGAACTATTAGGGTCTTTTTCTAAACACAGCTCTCTCTCCTTCCCCTTGTCCCTTCCTACTGTGCCCCTACACACACACACACAGGATTCTGGCTTTGGCTGTCAAATTAACTTTTTTATCCTAGTGTGCAGAAAACAATCCTTACTTTCATTGAGCTCATATTAAGATTTTTCCAGATAAGTAAAAGTAGGTCATGCACAAATAGTACTATGGTTGTTTCTCCATGAAAACAAATACATAAAATAGAGGAAAATCTTAACTCATTCTTTGGTTACTAAAAAGTATTTTCTGAACCAAGAAGGTTAACTATTTGACACTAAGTGTTGATAATTGGTTGCCAGCAAGCTATTTTCTGATTTAAAAAATTAGGGAACGGTGTATTCCTAAACTGGTGCTGAGAAATTCATATGAAATGAAATTTGTTCATGTATTTTAAAATAAAAGATTAATTCTAGTATCCATGGCCCGTTTATACTTCAAGTAAGCACGTTGTTGAAAATTAAGGTGATGTGAACTCTGCCTTCAGATATTTTTCTTCCTAGCCTAAAATAGTTAGGCAGTATGCTTTAAGTTATATATCCCTTGTTTGAAAACTGGGAATGCTAAGTGTTAGCCAAATTAGAGAGTGACTTGAGCTGCTGCTTTTCTTTGTATAGGTGCCAGTTTCCTTTTTTTCATATAAAACCCTAAGATATCAAAGATATCAGGTACCCTTACTATCCAAAACTATACCCATCCCCCAAATAGATAGGGAGAGAAAAGCCTTAGAGTACATGGATTAAATATGATAAGAGTCCAAGAGAAATGAGGTGTAAAATGCTTCTCATCATGCTTTGTACATAATAAGGACTTAGTAAAGCGTAAATTATTATGATGTGGCAATGCTAACATGTATGGTAAATTCCTAAGGAAATTATACTGTAACTCCTGCTTTTAGCCTTGGCCAGAGAAGAAAGTCATCTAGTGTCCGTATTTTTAAAAAGTTCTATAGGTGATTCACATGTGCGGTCAAGATTGCAATCCCTGCACTAGAATCGTAGCCCAGTAGAAAACCCAAAAGACCAAGGGCAATGCAGATGGATGACCACCCAGGATTTCCTACTACAGATGAGTGGTTCAACTCAGAAAAACTGAGTAAGAGGCTCAGAGTCAGTAGCTCAGGAAAAAAAGCTAGTGAGAAAGACCGCTAATGTGATCTGCTGTGAGTGGGAGAGCCGGAACAGGACGAAGGGGAAGCGCCAGATGAGTCGGTGATACAAGTGGTTGCCAGGACAGAAGTTTCATCCTGAATCCACATTGTGGTGTTATTTGGAGTCCAGACAGAAAAATACCTGCTGCACTGGGGGCATGCAGAGGATTCAGCAAGATGCTGAGGCTGGAAGTGTAGGAGGCAGAGCAAAAAATAAACCAATAGAAACCAAACTGAGTCATCTCGAGTTAGCTGTCATGAAGGGTGATGGACATGTGCGGTCCCTGGTGCTACCTGAGTTACAAGCCCCCTGGGATGGCTGCAGACTGCAGGGCTCACCTCAACTCTTTTTCCTCGGGCGTAGGAAGCTGCACTATTAACGAGCATTCCACGTCATTCCTGTTAAGTGCTGAAGTGAGAACCACTGATCCGGGTGGCCTGTATCCCTAAGCCAAGACGCTACACAATGTAGGCCATGTTTTCAGTTGGCTTCAGCCCCAGTGGCCTGCACTGGTCAACAGATAATCCCGTGCAGGGCGTTTTGAAGTGTTAGGAAATGCGCTACATCCTTTACCTGTTTGGAATCATTTAATTCTGACAGCAGCCCTGGGCAGTACAGGTTTTCCATCACCCCGTTTTACTCTATCTTTACCAAAGTTAAGCAGCTATGAAGCAATGGAATGTGGATTGAACTCCCATCTGGGTGCACACGTGTGGCACCTGCCCACGTGATGGAGAGGATGAGGTCTGCTGGGTTTTCTTACAGAAACCGTCTCTACAGTAGTCGTGTGATGCCTTCTCATTGTCAGAATTTGAAATCCGTACAAACATGCCGTTTAATCAGCCAGAGCTTAACCAGATGTTGTATCTGTATTTGGAATCCTTTGTTGTTACTGTGCCTCTTCTGAGGAACGCCGCAGATGAACCACAAGCCGACTGTTGCTTGAGGGGACGACAGTGCTGTATGCTGTAGGTCCACACCTCGTTTTACTGCCAACCCAGATTTCTTTTTGGGACAAACTGCCATAAAAAGGGGAAGCAGTTTCCCAAGCCACGAGGCCTTGAGAGAGAGAAAAAACATGGCATAAAAGAGGAGACGACAGACAGCTCTGTCAGGGCCAGGTCCAGTGGCGGACAGAGCACTGGGCACCCGTCAAGACTGTGTTTTGTGGCCTGGAAGAGATGGTTCACTTCTCTGGTCTTGAACCTACTTTTTCCTAATGTCAGGTTATGTCTCTCTTCTGCTTAGTGCTCTCCGATGGCTTCTCACGATGGTCTCTGACCATCCCCACCCCACCAAACCACCAAACCTGTTTCCTACTAGCCTTGGCCCACAGGAGCTCCTGCTGTCTGCTGGGCGTGGGAGGCCTGCTCCTGCCTCCGGCTCTGCAGGCACCTTTCCCCTGCCTGGAACCTTGTCCCCAGGGTGTGGCCCCTCCGCCTCTTGCACACTCTTCTTGTTTGCTGTCTCTTGGAGTGAGGCCTTCCCTGGCCACCATCCCCAGACACAAATGCAAACACTCCCTGCCCTACTTTATTTCTCTCCGTGGTGCTTATCACCAGCTCACATACTGTGCCTTCATTTTGTTTATTTTCTCTGGTGATTTTCATACTGGCAAGACTGTTTTGAATGATGTGGCAGGGGCGGGAGGGGGGCGGGAATGAGAAAAGAACAACTGAAGTTAATCAAATCAGAGAAAATATCTTTTAAAAATTAAACTCTGTACAGGAAAAAGAGATAAGAGAAACAAAAATAGTAGCAGTTGCAATTTTGATAAGCCCAGGTATATAGTCCTATATTTCAAAATATTTTGATAGGGATAGGGAGACAGAAATAAAAAGAAATTTAGCATGCAAACAAATTAAATATCTTTGGAAAATTGTGTGTTCAGCTTTGAGATAGCAGCAAAATACTTTTATGACCTTGGTCTGATAATATTCATTCTAATTTGTAATTTGGTCTTTTTGGCAGCTGGATCATGAATCTAATTGGGCGGTTTCACAGAGTTTCAGGATCAGAAAAGATAACCCCACGATGGGAACAGGACTACCATCTGCAGCCCATGGGCAAACTGGGATTATTTTATGAATATCTTGAAATGAGTAAGTTGTCAGTGAAATTTTAAGTGATATAAAATATGTTGGCATATGCTTTGGATCCCAAAAGCTTCTGTTATTGAGTCAAATTAATATTTAATGTCTTGAAATGAAGAAGAGTATGTTTCTCTCCAATAGATAAAATTATACAGTCATGCTTCCAAATAAGGTGGCTGTGTGTCTTTGTCAATATTTATGTTTTACAAAGCTAAAGATTTATTACCATGCAATAAAATGGAATATTCATTGAGGTATATCTTTACCGTTAATTCTCAAAGCATTCCAACCATGCTGAGAATGAACTCAGCAACTATTTTTAGATGTGATTCAGCTGGGGCTGGAGTCCATGCAGGCACAGCTATTGGCCAATACACTTCTGAACCAAGTCATTTAAGGCAGGCAGTAGGACATGCTACGCTGTGACAGGAATGATCTCAGGGTCCCCTTCTTCATACCTCATGCCTGCCTTTGACAGCACATCTATTTCTTCTGGCCAGTGGTTTCTGCCTGGTTCCTTGCGTGACCTCATGGCTAATCACTGGCTTGAATGTGGAACCATTGTGCTGGTCTAGAATTAAGATTTAGCACAAGTCCCCTCCTTCCTAAATGTCTTTGTCCATTCGTGTATTATTTGCTTGGGCTCTGTTTCTATTCAGTTGAACTTGATTTTGAGCTCTCAGTTGCTTTTAAATGGATGCTTCACAAAATGGATTTCCATGGGAAACACCATCTTTTCTATTATGCATGCCATGCTTCTTATCTAATAGACGGCTAACAATTTACTTGTTTTGTATCTGTGCCCTTTCAGCTAACCATTGCAGCGACTTACAATTTTTTTTAACTTAGGAGAATAGAAAAAGAAGTGCGGCATTTTGGTTGACAGGCCTTGCATTTATGCATAGGGGTTTGTGTGTTTGCAAAGATACCTCTTTGTGGTTCCTGTTTACAATTCTTTAGATAGAAGATGAGTTTTTATTAAATCACATGCTATATATATATAAAATAATTGGTTTTAAAAATATACATTATACATGGAAACACATCTGCTTCCTTCAGTGAGTGAAAGGTTCATCTTGTGGCTTCTTCAGTCAATAATACTTTGCAGCAGGCTGGAGTCTGATTTGAATTTCATTTTTGCTTTTGTTATGTTTTGTGATCAGGATTTATTAAGGGTGTAGCTGCAGTACATAATGTGGAAGTTATATTTATTTATTCTGTTTATTTTGAAAAGGACCGTAAGACAAATACCTGTTATTCAAAAATGAGTCATAATTATAAATATTTCTTATGGGAGCTATTATCAGCATTAACAATAACAGCATCCTGGGGCAGAATATCATTCGTTATTTTAGCACCCAGAAACAAAAAAAAAAAAACTTAGAAAAAAGTTATTTTTCTGTGGATGATTTGTCAGATGATGTTGAAAGGAAAAGCTATATGGTCATGCTTTGGGGAGAAGTTGATATGACTTTAGAGTTTCATAGGCTCATTAAAATAGTTATCAACTAAATAATTCTGCCTCATCCTGTTCTATAAGAAAGGATAGAATAACAGCTATTACAGACAGATTTGTAGATTTATTAAATTGTTTCCCTATTATCCAAATAATAGCTAATGACTTAGAAGACTTAATTTCTGAGAGTAGGTAGTCTATTGTGTTTTCAACACCAGAGCGAAATCTGTTGTCTTTCTAGTCTGTGGAAGATGGAATTGTCCAAGTGCCTTCTGAATTATTTTTGTTCTGCTAAAAATAACTATAGAGTGCCTTTGGCACACACCACCACAGAGTCCCCTCCTTCCCATTTTTCCCATATTCGTTAATGATATCACCATCAACCTTTCTAATTACAGCTCCTACTGCTTAGGGAAGCATCTTCCAGCAAACAAGCCTGGGGCCTCCACCATTGCTTGGCCTTGCACCCAGCCACCGCTCTCTTCCCTTCTTTCCTGACAAGTCCAGAGCCTCAGCAGGGCCCCTCAACTTTTCACATGGCTTTGCTGCTCTTTTCTTCTGAGCACTGACAGCACGTGATGCCTGCCTTGGTGGCGTGTGACGGAATGCATGTCTCTTTCCCGCTGCACCGGGCCTGTTGGGTGTAGCTACAGAGTCCTCAGCTCCTTCCCATCCTCAGCCGGAGCACCGAGGCCTGGAACCTACCGAGTACTCATAAACATTTAAGCCACTGAACTTGGAGCTTTAATGCACATGTATAACTGTCAGCTGATCTTACATTAACATTGCCACATCCTCTCCCCACCAAGTTCTGTATGGCCTCTGCTTTTTTTTTTTTTTTTAAGTGAAATTTTTATTTCTTTTATTGAGTGAATTTCCCACCATCCTTCAGGATTATTAAAGTAACCCTGGGATGTTAACCAAAATTGCCTCTCAGAGCATTTTCCTGACTCTGAGAACTCAGACACAGAACATAAAAGTAATAGTCTGTCAGTATTAAAACCTGGCAGCGATAAGATACCAGTTTTACACTTAGAGTAGGACTCAGCACAGACACAGGTGTCCCGAGAACTTGGCGATGCCTTCCCGGTGGGCAGGTGCCATAAATGAAGTGCACTAAAGCAATGGGCTGGGCCCTGTTTGTCTCTGGGACTGCCTCTTCCACTCTTGCCATGTTACTTTGACCTGACCTTTCTCCATCTCCAAGTTCATCTTTTTAAATCTTTTAAAACAATGACCTTCATATATTTTCTCCATTTGATTTACTGTAATGAGTATCAGCTGTTCTTCAGCATCTCCTTGCACCCGCCCCTATCTTTTCTCTTTTCCTCCCTCCTGTGTTCCTCCCACCAAAGCCCCCACTGCACTCTCCAGGGCTCAGGCCTGCCTTCCTTCATCCTATCCCCTCCTCTCTGCTTAATTCCTGCCCATCCCCTGCAGTGAAGCTTCCTGCCTCTGCTGAAGCTTTTCAAAATGGCAGCTAGGTAACTGAGGATTTGCAGGCCTCCCATCTGTTCATCCATTGATTAAGTAAACATTTACTGAGTACCTGCTGTGCCAAACACCTGGTCAGTTGCTAGGAATGCCAAGACAAGGTCCCTGCCCTCATGGAGCTTAGCACTAGTGGTGGGTTGTTATGAAGGAGGATGCAAATCGGACGTACTCAAGCAGGTGATATTTGAAGCAGGTGGATTTTGATGGGTGAGTGGAAGTTATCTAAAGCATAGTGAAGAGAGTGGACTTTTCATGTGGAGAGGTGGATGTATTTAAAAGTACAAAGGCATAAAACACCTTGTTCAGTTCAAAGAATGGCAGGTAAACACAATTGCTATGACTGTGGTTGAGAAAAAGTGGAAAAAAAACTATAGCTAGGTAGGTTTGTTATTTTGTTTTTTTGGTTTTTTTTTAGTTTGTTAATATATAATGACTTTTTAAAAATTATTTAAATAAAATCAAGGGGGAAAAAAATTCAATGGAGAAGAGACTGTTTGGCCGTGTCAGAAATTGCCTAGTGACCAGATAAATCAAGACTGAAAGTGGGCATTGGCTCTCGAACATGCAGCCGGTCACCAGCAAAGTCAGCAAGAGTAGGTTCAGTGTCATGGTGGAGAAATAACTGGGCACACTTCCTTCAGTAAACTTGACTGTAGAGTGTATAAGAAAGCATACAAAGTATTAGCAATATAGGATGATGAAAAAGTTTCAGGCAAAGGTGGTTTTTACAATAGGTATTTTTTTCATTTTTTGGTTTCAAAAGTGGTTTATAAAGTTCTTACTGGAATATCAGATCAAATTATACCATGTTGGGTTTTTTCTGGTGCTTTATTTTTTTAAATTAATGTATTTTTTCAGCATATTATGGGGGTACAAATGTTAAGGTTACGTATATTGCCCTTGCCCCCCCTTGGTGCTTTATTTTTTTATATGAATTTTTAAATCCATCTGGAATTTATGCTGGTGTCAAAAGTGATGGCCCCATACCAATTTTCCCAGTGACTTAGCTAGCTGTTCCAATGCATGAATCCACTGATTTAAAGTATCACTTTATAAAAATACAAAAATCCCATGAATATTTGTATCTCTTCTTAAACTCCATCTTGTTTAATTCATACTATCTATTCATGTACTAGTTCTGTTTCAATTACCATAGCATTATAATATACTTTAACATCTACTAGACCTGATCCCATTTTATTATTCTTTTTCAGAATGTTCCTAATACTGTGAGTGCAAACCATCCCTCCTCATTATTTTACCTGCTTGTTTACATTCCTTGACAAACTTTAGCATTACCTTTCACCTTTTTTTTCTTAAATCCATTTGGGCTTATTAACTGAATTTGCATTAGAATTCTAAATTATTTTGCGGAAAAAAATTTGATACGTTCCCAAATTTGAGTCTGCCCAATTAAGAGTATGGCACATCCTACCATTCGTTTGTTCATCATCATTTGTTTTTCTTAAGTCAGGTATCATAGCAGACTTGTCTGTGTTTTTGTTGTCATTATAAATGTTATCTTTCCTCTGTGGGATTTTTTAACTGAGTTTATTGCTAATATAACCCTAATTTCTGGCTTCTCTTGAACAATCAGGAGATCTGGCAACTCTGGGCCCTCATTCCAACATGTGACTGTGAGCTGTCCCTTTCAGTAGGACGTGCACTTGCCAGTTCACCACAGTTGACCCTGACCCACTCCACACACATTGCTTGCCTTGCCTCCTTAGGCTGGTGAGTTTATTTAAGGTTAGGTGAGTGACAGACACAGACATTGACATCTTTGCTCATTGCTACTGCTACTGACTCTGTGGCATCACCAGCTCTTGTCCTTGCCTGTCTGACGTCTCTGAATATGAGCACTTATGCCTGGCCTGCCTGCTCTTCTGCAATATTCCCTTATCCTCTCAGACCAGAAGCAAATGCCAGCTCCTCCCACCTAGCCACACCCCCCACAGCCTTGCCCGTGCTGGCCAGAGTCGTCCCTGCCCCTTATCTGAGCAAGAGGCCTAACGGGTTGTAGATTTTCCTCTCATTCACAGTCTTAGTTACATATCTGTACATGTTTGCTCTCGAGGTCTGCCCGTCAGGAAGGCAGAGTCTAAAACTGAAAGTTTCCTTTTTTAGATCTTTGGCCTTATTTCTTACTTCTTCCTCGCTATAGCACGGCTTAACCAAAATCTCTGCTGCCCTATTTATAGTAAGGCCATGTTTATTACAGAAAAGGAGAAAAGAACTTCTAAGCCACCACTTGCATCTTGACTTAAGAACTTCAAGATAAAGATTCTTAAAGAAGGATTATGACTTAGTAAGCCACTTTTATCACATACTTCTATGATTTTTAATAACATCCTAAATTCTCTGAATACACTGCACTTGCATTCTCAGACTCAGGGGAGCTCACTCCTTTGCTTGTTTTCAGTATATTTCCTCCACCCTTCTCTAAGCATAGCCTTCCCAGTGGTATGTTTATTTTTTTCTTTTTAACTTGTTGGATATGTCCACAATATTCTTTTTCTAAAATCCTAAATCACAAATCATCTTCTGAGAATGAATAATATGCTTAGAATGTCTCAAGTTTATTACCAGCAAATAATTCTCGTTGATTTTTTAATATATTGTTCCTATTAAGTGTATACATGTGAAAGAAATAGGCTATAATTAGTCTTCTTTTCCAGAGAGAGTTCATATTTGTGTTTCGTTTGAATTCTTTCACTGTGGAGCGTTCAATTATTTACCACAGATGTGTTTTCTCTTTGGGATTTAGTTCTTTGTTTGCCTTTCTCTTTCAAGAGTAAAGGAAATTATGTTGTCTTTCCATTCATCCACCACTCCATGATGTATGTCCATTCCATTGACAGTTATTCAGTTTGGGTTCGTCACCTTATTTGTGGCCTCTTTTCCACTGGCCCCTCTGTTGGCTCTGGTGAACAATATATTGGAAATAAGAGTGGACGCATGGAAACTGACCACCCAGTTTAGACGCCTGGTGCCTGAGAAAGCCCAAGACATTGGAGCATGGCAGCCCATCATGCAAGGAATAGCAATTCTGGCTGTGGTGACCAATGTGAGTAGACCTAGGCTTTACAGGGTAAAGACCTTGAAAAGTCCAAAAAATGCTTTAGAGTTGCTACCTAAGGAATCAAATGTTTGGTGTTTTTTAAAATGAGAAGAAGATGCTAAGACTAGCATCCATATAAATTATATAGTAGTTATATAACTAATTGTTATAATAAATCTGTTTTAATTTTGCTTATAATTACTCTTGACTTAAAACATCAAGCCCTCCTACATAGGTACTGTTATTGCTCATTTGCTAAGCTTTTATTCAATAGAAATATGGTAATGATAGTACATGCTAACACTTTTAATCTTCACATAACTAAAAGGAGTTATCAGAAAGTGCTTTTATAATATGAATAGAAATTCTGTTCATTACAGTTGGAGGACCGTAAAATAAGACGATTTTACTATACATTACAAAGTATCAACTTAAAATATTAACTTTGATGAAGTATAAACTCTTTCTGCATTCCTAATTATGCATTACTGTACACACAGGTTTAGGGTGGGTTTCACCCTCTTCCCACTCCACCCCTAGGTCTTTGCCAGCCACACTCTGGTCATTGGCTGAAGCAGCCTCATGCCCTGCATGTATCCCAGCTATGAGGGAACAGAAGTCAGTTGTTTACCGCTTGTGTTAAATGCTTATAGACCAGTCTTTTTTTTTTTTTGCACAGGCCAATAGAGAGCCCTCAGGCAGAGCAATTTTCATGTCAGCCCATCAGAGGACTTCTTTCCCTAGAAATGTCCTTAAAACTAGGGCCATTTCCTCCCATATTTCAATTCCAACCTCCCAGATAAGCTTCCCCCAACAGTGATTTCTCAGTTTTAATTTCTTAAGCCACACTTGCCATGAGTCCCTAGCCTTTTCCCACAAGCACTTGCAGAAACAGAATAGAATTCAGCAGTACCTGTAGGTCCTGGATGAGGGAAGTTCCTGAGCACTGCAGGCGTTACAATCAGGTAGACCTGAGCTCCAATTCCCAACGCTGCAGCTTTGAGCTGCGTGATCTTGAGCCAGGCTTTAACCCTCCAGAGCCTCATCTTATTCATAAAATGAACAATACCCTACCGCATATTGTAAGACTAGCACATACCACAAGATTTGTTAGGGAATTCAGTGAGTGAATGCATGAATCCTAGTTCTTATTGAATGTTAGTAGCTGCTGCTGTTTTATCATCTTCATTACTGATCATAGTTATTAACAGTGACTCTGCGAAGACTCTGACAGGTACCTCAACTAGAGGCACAAGAATTTCAAAAATCAGTCACTGTCTGGCCTATGGTTACAGTTTTATACAATAACAGAAATTATCTGTAATCCAGCCATCACCCCCACACACCCCAGAACCCTCGATTTATCTGAATCGCATGCTATCTCTACTTTTTGGAGAAAGTTGCAAATCACACACAAAAAAACAACTGCTAGGGTATGTCAGTTTCCATTCCCCAAATAGCCTGCACCTTCAGTTATCTACTGTGCTACAAAATGAAGACTGATGTTCAGAAATATGACAGCAAGGCCTTTCAAGTTCCACAATCATAAAAGAATGAATCTGTCATGTTCAATATGCTATAGTACACTAAGCAGGGCAGGAACTTGGATGTGTGTGCTTTAAGAAAATTTTCAGCAACAAGGTTTGAAACTAAAAGGGTTTTTGACCTTCAGCTAACCAGAAAATTCAATTGACTCAAACTCTCCATTCCTCAAGCATTCTGGTTTGATTGCATTAGGTGCCTTTTCCCAGTATCCATGCCATGGCTTCCCTCCATTAGCACAGATGGAGGATTGGCTGTGTTTCCAAGGCTACTCCATGTGTGTGTATGTGTACAGACACATACGCTGGCTAATTGGTGCTATTGGTTCTTATTCAATAGTAGTTTTATTTTATAACTTACCCCAGGAAAACTGCTTATTAGATTTGTGACATTGATTAAACTATGGACAAATCCTTTTTTCTGTATTATTAGGATTTGTTATACTTCCAAGATGCAGTATGCATACACATACATGAGTATGAGTGGAGGCAAGCATTAAACACGTGTCTATTATCCCCCCCCAAACACCTAATGTGTCTCTCCACAACCTACTGTGTGCAAAAGGAAGAAGAGGACAGCCACCAGGGATAAGAGTGGGCCTCCAAGCAGGAGTTTGGTATAAAATCATTCATTTTAAAGCTGCTGGCTCAATAAATAAGCTGAATTGACACCGCTGTATCATGCCAGAGCATCTGCTATTGAAGACCAATTTTAATTTATTTTGATATAAATGGAAAATTGTGTGCAGAACAGCATGGGAAATGAAGCACACTGCACTTATTTGCACTCTCTCCAAGCAGCTCAGTTCAGGAGGAAAAGTATTAATATCTTGCCAGAAGACAATAGAATTATCTTCCTTGTTGGAATTTTTATAGCTTCCTGATGCACATCTGCAGGTGATTCTATAAAGAGATATAGTTGGGTTAAATGATAACAGGAAAATCTAATCTATTGAAATCTGGAAAAAGGTAACATGTTCTTAGAGCCTCACCCTCAATACTAGCAGGCAGATACACACACAGAGATCTTATACATCCGAGGAAATGACAGAGCTGGTTCTTGTGGGGAAGTTTTGCAATAGAAAAGCCCCTTAATTGTTTTTGTTGCTTTGCCTGAGATGTTGTTTGTTGGTTTGTGGTCTCACTGTGTCTAAACCATATGTTCAGATGAATACTATTAAAAATCATGTTGAGCCAAAAACATGTCTGCTGTTCTCCTTCAATTAATGACTGAATCATTTAGCTTTGTTTATTCACATAGAATCTGGTTTAATTTTACACATTGGAGAGTTTAAAGCCCAAATTAAAGAATTTTAGAGAAAATTCATGTAATTGACAATAGCTTGGCATCCTGATAGATGTCTCCCTAACACAGACCCAGGTTTGTGATTGACCCATATTTATTCCTTTTATTTAGGAACATAACTTTCTGTATGTTACTCAGTAATTTATAACTTTATCCGTTTAATCTTTTGGAAGTAGAGAGGCTTAGGCACTAGATCTAACGAAACAGACATCATTGCTTGACTGTGTAAATGGAACAACCCAACATAATTTCTTGCTACCCACTTTTTATTAAAATTAATTAAAATTCTTGCTCTCTAATGAAGCAACAAATGTAAGTATATACTGAGAGTTTAAGATAAATCAGGCTGTGGGGCTGACTTGTGTAAACAAGATACTGTAGGGAGAAAAAAGTGTGAATTTGAAGGCCATTATTTAAATTTAGATCAAGGAAAATATATTTTAGGTAGTTTACGCTCTCTTTTTATAAGAAGCAAGTGATAAATTAGTTTTGTTTCAATTATTTATTCTACAAAGGAATTATATAAAGGTGAATTATTTTTATAATATTGACCTCAGTATTACATCTATAAAAGAGTCTTCTAAATCATGAAAGATTAACATTTTCTTTAGTTTGAATATGAACATATCAGTTTATTTAAAGATATATTTAAAAGGTGATTTTTATATGCATCAAGATAATTTTAATGCATTCTATTTTTTTATTTCAGGATATGATGAGGGCACAAACATTTGGTTACATTTTATGTCTTTGCCTCTCCCTAGCAAGGGTTAGAGGCATGCCCTTCCCCTCTACAATGCTCACCGTGTCCTTTAGTTGTGAGTTTATCATTTTATGAAGTAGAACTCTAATGTTGATTGAATTCTATTCTAATTTTTTGAAAAATACTAGTTTACCTATAATATATGCAAGCAACTTCTTGATTTATCCACAATACCCTAGTCTACAATTATTCTGAATAAACTGATGTTTACTGTATTTAAGAAACAGAACAGGCAACTATCAGGCCTTTGCATTTGAACAGTATGTGGACTTCTAAACATTCTCTTAGAATTGAAGACCAAAAGGAAAGGAATATTCTACTTTAAAATTGTTGCTTCAAGATTGTGGGACATTCACTATCTATATACATTTCACAGTTAAGAAAGAAGGTTTCTGAATCTTCAATATTTTAAAACCATTAATTTGATAAAAATAGTAATTCTGGTATATTAGTCAACCATAGTTATAAAAGCTGTAAATTAATGCTGCCTTTATTCTTGTCCTCCCAACGTAGGCCATGATCATTGCTTTCACATCAGACATGATCCCCCGCCTGGTGTATTACTGGTCCTTCTCTGTCCCGCCCTATGGGGACCATGCTGACTATACCATGCAGGGCTACATCAACAACACCCTCTCCTACTTCAACATCGCAGACTTCAAAAACAAAAGCCAGGGAAACCCATACGTTGGGCTTGGCGACCATACTACCTGCAGGCAAGTTCTCCTATACCTGCTTAAAAATGTACTTTATCTTTAAAAGGGCTTTCTTTGTGATGCAATTCTGTTTGGTGTTATTTAAATCTAACTGCTAGAAACATTTTTTCCCATAGCTTTCTTTTCAGTGAAACTCTCAGACTAGGGCTAGAACTTTCCCAAACCATAAAGCAAGATTTAAAGATGAGAGTTTAAAAATGATTACAGGGAGACTGATCCAGGAGAAAAGTCTTTTATCTTGATTTTTGGAACTCTTGGAGTTTCTCCATTTCTACGATATTTCAGTTGTTAGGACTAGTGTGTTAAACAAGCACAACCTTAGGATACTGAATGATGACAAACTAGCACCCTCAACTTAAAGATAAGAGATGTAAATACCTCAGTTGAACAGTATTCTCTAAAAATATTCCAAAGCTCTCTGCATTGATTTTAATGGCTGGTGAGTCCAACTATGGATGGTATACACCAGCTAATTTACAAGTTGATAGAGTTTGTTGACTACAGGGGCATAAAATTTTTTCCTCAATCGTGGAGTCTTACCTGAAAAGGAGCCTTTAAAACTCATTTAGTCCAACTCTTCAAAGCCTTCACTGATTCAAATTCTCAATAACACAACCAAGAAACCAGAAATAAGCCAAAAATAAATGTTTCAAAGTTACACACATAATAGTCTCTTCAGAATACTACCTTGAATCTGCTTATTCTTACTTTGCATAATTCTAATCAGAAATTAAACTTCTAGGTTTAATAAATTACAGGCAGAAAATTAGAAATGTGCTGCCTGAGGAAGATACACTAATGGCAATAACATGTATCTGACAATGAGAATTAGGTAAAAAATTATATCAAGCAGGTAGTACTCTGTATAGGGAGAGATAGCCCCATAGCTGAGTGAAACTTGATAACATTATATAAATAAATTTATAAACATAATCCCCCAAACAGAAATTGTTTTAGATATATTCCTTTGAGAAACAGGGATAAAGCTCTGGAGGAAAAAAATTAAGAACTTTAGTTCCTTTATAAAGATAGATTCTTTTTTACAAAGATGGAATCTGTCATTACTATCATTTTCTGGTTACCTGTTAAATGAGGTGTTACTGTAGTTATTTTGGGGTTTTGTTACCAAACTGAACTCTATGAGAAAATTGATGTGATATCCAACTTAACAGTGCATTGAATCAAATATGACCTCTTTTTAAATGGGGCCCTGGTTTACAGTATTTGATCAAAAAGATTTGTCTCTTAATACGTCTCCATTTTGTTTCCAGGTATCGTGATTTCCGATACCCCCCTGGACACCCACAGGAGTATAAACACAACATCTACTATTGGCATGTGATTGCAGCCAAGCTGGCTTTTATCATTGTCATGGAGGTAGGAAAAGTCTACTGTGAAATAGTTTACAAGGCTGTATATGTTTGCAGAACTTCTATTAAGTGTTGCCAACTCTGTACTTAAAATGTGTGGTACTTTCTTCCTGATCATTTGCTATCAATGATTTTAGATTATATGTTAATTAAATGAAGTTGGTTATCTGCTTTAACAGTTAAAAAACATGCTATGTATAAGGGGGATTCAGTTCTACACAATTCAATATTAACTAAGTGCCTTTTTAAAATCTGGGGCCCTGGGCAACTTGTTGGGCTGTGAAAGGGCTTATTCAAATGGGTATGATGGTATCTCTGCCCATGAGGAACTTTTATTGCTGTGATAGTTTATTTGTATTATTTCTGTTATATCCCTAAAATTGACCAGCTCTGAAAAATGACTAAGGCAGCTATGAATTTGAAATCAATCTATCCACCTCTACTTTTTATTCCCAGTGAATAACTACTACCAAACTATAAAGCTTCAGAAGTTGCTTGATTGGTGTGGTATGTTAGGATGACATTAAGCTGCCAGAAAACCCATCTGTAGTGGCTTAAACAAAAAAGGAGTTTTCCAACAAAGTTCTCTAGAAGGAGGTGGTTGCCTCTGAATCAATACCAGCTCACTGATGTAAGGACCATTTCTGATTCTCTCAGTTTCTCTCATATGCCGCCTTACGGCTACAATTCCAGATAACACATTTACATTCGAGGCAGGAAGAAGGAGGGTGACACTAGCCATCTCGGGTTCTTTTTGTCAGGAAAGAATGCTTTGCCAGAAGCTCCCACAGCAGACTTCCACCTACATCTCATTGGCTAGAACTGTAACACCTGGCTCCTCCTAGCAGCAGTGGAGGCTGAGACAGGAGGTATTTCATGTGCTCTGAGTAAAATCCGAATCAGTTAGCAAGGAGAAGGCGGGTAGGCTACCTGGCTTTGATAACTTCTACTAGTATATTTTAAATAGCTACCAAACATTAACAGGAAAAAAAATAACTCATGGTTCATTTACCATCATAAGTGGATTTCTGAAGTACAGTATCTAATATATCAGCCACTGTCACTAGTGTCTATTCAAATACGTAGTGATGAAGTAATTGGACTTCTGTTTTTGATATTATGGTGGACAAGATACTGTAAGGGGCCACCCCACTGAAAACATCTAGAACCAGCTTGAAACATAATTCCTTTGGCATTTCAAGCCTGCTAGAAGGGAGGAGACCCTACAAAGGGAGAGAACTAGGTGATGGGTTTATAAAGAGCAGTGAGCAGGAAGCTCCCCTGAAGTGCAGCAGGACTCTGAGAGCCAGTGCCACTACACGTCCGTGCCTTGGTCTCCAAGCTCAAGGAGACCAGGCCTTCAGGGAAGTGGGAGAGCCAAGCTCGAAACCTCCAGATTAAGTGAGAGACCCAAAAAGAAGCTAGATTTGTCTCAGAGTAGAAGGAAATGCATATCTTCTCTGGAGAAAAGTGTCCTCAATTTAGACCCCAGGTTTTTCTCAGATCAAAATAATCAAATATGAGCTCACAGTCAAAGATTAATAAGAAAGGGGAAATTTTAAAACTGAATGAGATCCAGCAGGAAAAAACAACTGATTTGAACCCTGGATAACTTCAAGAGCTTGAGTTATCAAATAAGGAATATAAGTTAACTGTATATGAAACTGAATATAAACAAATGGCAAAGTAAAAAATGAGCAAATAACAAACTATAAAATATTACAGGACAATTTTGAAAAAACTAAATGGAACTTAGAAGTAAAAATGTATAAATGGTGAAATGAAAATAATACAGATTAAACAAAAATTTAGGCAAATCTGAAGAGAGAATTAGTGAACTAGAAGATAGGTCTAAAAAAATTACCTCTGATATATCACAGGGAGATAAGAAAATGAGAACTATGAAAAAGAAGTTATATGGAAGACAGAAGAAGTATTACCTTAAAAAAAATCATAGAAGCAGAAAACAGATATAATAGAGGAGATGTAATATTTGAAGCATTAATAGCTAAAGTTTTTCCAGAATAAATGAAAGACAATTTACAGGGCAGAAAGCATGACATGTATCAAACAGAATAAATAACAAAGAAATTCACACACATATTGTAAGAAAAATGCAACACAGCAAAAACTTAAAAGTAACCAGAGAAAAGAGACAAATAACTGACAAAGAAAATTAAAATTAGAATGAGACTAGGCTTTTTAACAATAGAAGCCAGAAAAGAGTAGTCTAATATCTTCAAAACGCTAAAGAAGGTAACTGAAAATCTAGAATTACAGCAAAACTTTGAATAATTGAAGTCTTTCCACAATGAAAACATCAGGCCATGCGGCTTTATAGAATGGTACCAAGCTTTTTAGAACAGACCATTTCAACCTTATATACACTCCTGCAGAGATCAAAAAAAGAGCAAATACTTTCTGACTCATTTGGTGAGGTTAAGAGTAGCACAGATCCTAAAATCAGACAAGAATAGAAAGGAAAGGAAAATTAAAGCCAATTTTGCTCATTACATAGAGGCAAAGATCTTTCTAAAATGTGCAAACTGAGATAATGGATATGTTAATTTGTTCCACTATACAGTAAGTCCTCAACGTTGTTGATAGGTTCTTGGAAACTGCGACTTTGAGATAACATGTAACAAATCATTTTTTTCCCTCATCAACACTATAACAAAACATTGAAGAAAACGATGTTATTCTTGGACCTGCTATTGTCATTCTGTTCAAAGTCACAGTTTCTAAGCACCTATCAACGTTAGGTGAGGACTTGGTGTAGTAACCATTTTACTATATATGTATCTTATAACATCATGCTGTATACCTTAACTATACACAATAAAATTTATTTAAAAAAAATAAAATGTGCAAACTGAATCTAGCAATATATATTTTTAAAAGATCACACCATATTGGTTTTAATCCAGAAATGTAAGGGTGGCATAACATAGAAATTCCATATGTCTATAATGTTATCTCAGAAATAGGTGAGAGAAAACCTCTTCCCTACATCCACCTTTGTTGCTTTACTATATAAGTTCTATCATCAAACACACTAATATCTCATCTCAACATAAAATTTTCTCCACCCTTATAGCATCTATTCTGCTTCATCCTCTTCTCAAACCATGGCCAGCGCCCTTGAGTGAGTTGTCAGTGTTCTCTGTCCATCATCCCTCTCTCCCTCTTTCTTCTTTGCCTACTCCAATCATGCTTTCACCTCTTCCGTGTCACTGAAACTGCTCTTGCCAAAGTCACCAGTGGCCATCTTGTTGGCAGATTCCTGTGGTCACCTCTCCACCGTCACATTACCTAACTTAGCATTTGACACAGCTGATCACTCATTCTTCCTCACTTGGCACCCAGGAAAACACTTTTTCTTTTCCTTCCCTCCTACCTCACTGGCCACTTCTCTTAATGATCCTGGGACACATTCCTTGGTTGTCATCTTTTGTCTGTCTTCACTTTCTTGGTGCCAAATGAACCTAAAAATGAATATTTCCAGAGCACCTTTCTCCTGAATCCACGAATCCAGCTGCCTACCTGACCTTTCTGCTTGATTATCTAACATATTCAAATGTACTGCCCCAAATTCCTGTGTTTTCCTGTTTTCTTACATCTACTCCATTTTCTCCCAACCTGGCCCTAAACCTGTTCCATCCAATCTGTCTTCTTTTGATTATGGCAACTCCATCTCACCAGGTGCTCAAGCCAGAGTCCTTGGAACCTTTCTTGTTTATTTTCTCTCTTTCTCTCACCCTACATCCAATCTGGTTGGCTTTTCCCTCAAAAATATATCACTGACTGCTTCTTACCAACTGCTGCTACCACCAGGTCACAGCTACCATCATTTCTTGCTTGGATTAAGTAGGACCATAGTCTCCTGTTGTCTTCCTTTCAGTTGAAGTCAAAGCGTGAGTCCTCACAGGGGCACATGAGCCTCCCGTGGTCCGGCCATGCTTCCTTGCCTTGAGGACGTCACTTCCCTCTCACTTGACTCCAGCCTTGCCCTCCTGAGATGCACTCTGGAGGCTTCTGCTAAACAGAGTCTGCACTGACTGTTCCCTTTGCCTAGAATGCCTTTCCTCCTGGTATCTGCATGGCTCATTCCCTTACTTCCTTTAAAGTCTTTGCTCCATTAAGCATATCCAGACCAATCTATATAAAATCTGGAGAGGGGAAACGCCCTTCATAGTACTCACAATAAATCTTACACTGCTTTACTGTTCTCCTATAGCTCTTAACACTTTTTAATACCATGTATAGCTTGATTTTAATTATGTTTTTTTGTATATTGTCTCTACCTCACAAGGTCAGGAATTTTTGAATAGTGAATAAAAAAATAAAAAGGTGTTTAATCTCATTAGTAATTAGGAAAATGCAAAGACAGACCAAAGTGAAGTTCATTTACTAATCACTAAGTTGGATTTTAAAATCAAGTCTGAGGATACCAAGTGCTGGCAGGGGTGCAGAGCATCACACTTCTGCTAAGAGTGTAAGCTAGTATATAACTGCTTCGGAAAATGTTTTGGTATCATCTTGTAAAACTGAACATTCATGTGACACAGAGTCTCAGCAGTTCCACTCCTAGGTCTACACTGTTGAGAAACTCTTGCAGATAATGCTCCAGGATCCAAACGTAAGAATGTAAAACAGCATTGCTCCTAATACAAAAACCGGAAACAAGCCCAGTGCCTGTTGCTAGGGCTTGAACACGTAGAGTGTCCACTGCCTTGTCCACATTCACTGCCATAATGACAAGCAAAAACCAATGAAAGGAACTTGGGGTTCTCTATTTCTTTGTGACTGACATTTTTCTTCTTCTCTCCTCAGCATGTCATCTACTCTGTGAAATTTATCATTTCATATGCAATCCCGGATGTATCAAAACTCACGAAGAGCAAGATCAAGAGAGAGAAATACCTGACCCAGAAGCTTCTTCACGAGAGTCACCTCAAAGATATGACAAAAAATATGGGGGTGATAGCCGAGAGGATGATAGAAGTAGTAGATAACAATTTGCGGCCAAAATTAGATTAAGAGCTTTATGTTCTGAGAAGCACTTTAAGGAATTTAGCTCTGTCAAAATATATTATGAATCACTAATGAGAATGTTTAAGTTAAATCACTATGGCAAATATGAGTCTTAACTATTGCCATTTCCGTGCATATTATTTTTCAGTTTCAGCTAGCGATGCAGGAACAGGAAGATGTAAAACTTAGATCAAGAAGGGCATAAAATTAATCACCTGGAAAACCTAAAATGCTCCTTTTTTGATAAATTGGAATTTTAGTAACACAGGAAAAGTCTCTTCGTGTGCTTAAAAACTGCCCCTTCTAAAGCCGAATGGATTTTTTTTTTCCCCTGTTTGATTACTTTCATTTCTTTCAGTTCTCAGGCACATGATCTTTATTTTTAGGCAGTGTTCCATTTCTTCACTTTGCCAGATCTATTCCAGAGTTATCTTTTCCTTATAGTACCATCATTAAAGATCAGACATGCTCCCACCTTAATAGCTTTCATGTGATTGAAAATAGCTAACTTGGAATTCCGTTTGAATGAATGCTGTTATTAAGTGGCAAATAGACTCAAGAATTCACAGTATTTAGGTGTATTATCATATACCCCCAAAGAGGGAACCACAGTTCATCAGAGGAAATGGTTTCAGTCTTCATTTTGGCCTGTCTTTCCATCTCAAAGAAATACCCTTAGTGGATTGGAATGAAGATAGCAAGGTTTTGAAGCATATTTGTCCTAATCTACAGTGACACCTTTTATCTTCCAGGAGCACTCCTAGAATATCCTGTGCCTAATCAATGTTGACTGCTTTGCAGATCTCAAGGGAATAAGATGACAAAAGCAAGAAAAGTTACAGATTCAAACAGAACTGTAACTCATGTTGACCTGGATAATTAACTTATCTCTTCCAAAGATGTGTCATTTCTTGGGGGAAAAATGATTTCACATGATTAAAATTATACTTTTATCAACATAATTGTCTGGAAGAGATAAGCCCATCAGTTTCCCAGCAGATGACTTTTATTCATTAGATGCAGGAGGTACAGTATTACAGATCACCAAGCGCCTTCACGAACAACAGCTCACGGCATAGCCATTGTGGCACGACGATGTTGTACATGGTCAGGAACAGCAAGTGCCCTAATTATGAGCCATGTTAATTATGCTCCTTGCGCGGGGCGTGCCTTCCATCAGGGAGTCTGCAGGAATTGGCTTATTTCTATACGTCCAAGCAGTCAACATACCAAAGCATCCGCCATAGTGAATGTGGCTTCATCTGCTTTTTCTGGGCCCAGGAATTCGTCTGTAACTGTATGATTGCACAAGAGACAGGAGTATACCCAGATTATTTCTGATCAGAAAGAGACTCTGGATCTGACTTGAGCTTCCAGCCTCTTCTAGGGCCAATCAGGCAGTGAAGGGCAATAAAGGAAAATAGTTTGACCAAAAACTGTACCGGTCTCTGGAGATAACTTCCTGCTGCACTCTTATCCCATCACAGATCTTGCCCCCTCAGCTTGCTTAGCCTAGCAGTCCTCTCTGCTTCACTGCCTTTTAAGTGTCAGGCGCTCTGGAGAAGACACGGAGCCAGCACCTCTCCCCCTTGACCGGTGACGGGTCAGTGCTGGGTGCAGGAGGAGGAGGAGATTTGCAGCCTGTTCGTGCTGGAGGGGCCTCCACCGGCTGGGATGCTGTTAAGTGCTCAGGTGCCAGAGGAGCCAACCTATCAGCATCCCAGCAGCCAGGGAAAGTGAACCATGTTTTAGTAATCAGGTTTTAGAGTCTTGTTATCATAAAGTAGCTTATTAACTCTAGATCACAGTTTTAAATGCCTGCCATGAATGTTTAAAAAAAAAAAACCCTAGTATTTATATAGGATTCATCAAAGCAGTATTTCTGGGCTTTCAAATTGTCCCAGTGGATCAGGGACATTTTGCTATCTTTCTTAATCATGTTAATGATGTGGTCAGAGAGTGTTCAAGACAGGCCACGTAAGGTCTGACTGCACTAGGATGGAGAAATGAATTTCTTCCTGCTGGAAGAAACCGTTTTTCATTCGGCACAGGCCAGATGGGAGTGCCACCGTTCCTTTCCTCGCTCCCCTGTGATACCGTCCCTGGAGGGGGTGTCACTTCCCCTCTATTTTTACCTCTTTTCTCTGAAGTGTGTGACTATCTCCTAGTGTTTGAATTATGGCAATTAATCACTGTTGATGTCAGCATGGAAAAGGAAATGTTTTTACCTTATCTCCTTGTATATATGATAGAACTGCAGAAGAAACGTACATTTATGTTTTCATAGCCCCAGTGGAGAGAATCGTCTTCATAGCTTAAAATGTGCTGCTGTGGACAGGAGGGAAAACACCTCTAGCTTTTTAAAGGCAGCAAATGTGACGTCTGACACTGCTAAGATGCCCAAAAGAATAAAACAGTGGAGCCCCAGGGTCACTCATGCCGTCCACAATGTTAATGTGAGTCCAGGGATGACTTGTGGTGAGGAACATGGGGCAGGGTCTGCAGGCCACAGCGGCTGCATCTGCAAGTGGGAACAGAGGCAGCAGCAGCCCAGGGAAACCTGGCCGTGGCCCCAAGAAGGCAGAATCTGGCCCTTAACCTGTCCAGTATTAACCACTAAAGAAACTGTAACTTTATATCTTTTTTTTTGTAATGCCTGTGAATTTTAATGAATTGAAGCGTTAGACCAAATACTCAGGGGATTTTTCTTTAAACATCCCTCAGATATTTTAGCTATGTTATTAGAAAGGGAAAGCAATCATTTTTGTGTTAAAACTAAACAAGGCCATCTTGTATACTGTCACCAAAGTGTTCCCTTTTTAATGCACATGTGTCTTGAATTTCATGAAACATTAATTCACAAGGGGTCAGAATGTTCTTTTTCATTGAAACACTCCTTGTACCTTTTTCTTATGTCCATAAGATGTGTGAGAAGTTAAAATGTGTGATCAGCTTAAGTGAAATTATTCATGATGCTTTTCCTACACTGTAGCATAAGATGTAAAGTTTGTAATTAGTGTTTGTTAATTTCTGTGCATTTTAATATTCTTTTATAATTATGAGCATTTTAATAAATTTGTTTTTTCAAACAATACAGTGGTCTGCTCTGTATTTAATTGTCTTAATTTTTTTTTTAAGGAAGAGAACAAATATTTATCTGCTATTAACTAGTGACCAGTTACATATCACTTGGATAACGAATGTTCACTTTTGTGTAAATGTATCTAAAATGATACATTTTAACAGCCATCACTTACTTTGGAACATGGTTTTTCTAGGAAAAAGTAGGGATAGGGTTTCAGCCAAGGCTGCTGCATGCAGTTGTTGGGACTGAGCCCTGCACAAGACACCAAGTGTGGAGACCCAGTAGGAGCTGACGACCAGCCCACCGTGCCAGGTGTCCCAGTGTGGGCACTGGCTAGGAGGAAAAGGTGCTTTTCTCTAGCAAGTGGAAGACATCTTCATTCAGTTAAACTACAATTGCAGAGGGACAATGCCAGCCAGAAAGGACAAGTCTCTTTAAGTATCAGAAAGTCTCTGTAAGGACTGACAGTGGGCCTAGATGCAGAAAGGGGAATTATAGATAAAGCATACTCTCATTACAAAAATCAGTCTTTCCTTTATCCTGAGAAACATATAATCTAGATTTTACTCATCCTATCGTTTGATTTTCTAGAACAGCTTAAATCTCAATAGGTTTATCCATAACTGGGCCAACAGGAAAAAGTCTTGTCTGATCACTGAATTACGCACTTAGGACGAAGTCTAATAATGTTCTTCCCCTTCAAGCTTTATACGCCCAGCAGAGGGGCGATGAGAAGTTCATTTCTGAAGCAAAGCACCCCCTTCTCATGTAGGGAGAATGAAGATATTCATCTGACAACCACCAGACACCGGGCCATATGTTTCCTTATATGTTACCTCATTGTCGACATAACTTTATGCTGAGACTTTAAGTAGCTTGTTTATTAAAAGATTATAAAATTAAGTATGTGATTATAAAAGAAAAACAATATGTTATTTAAAAATCCCAAGCTGTACAGAAAGGCTGTGCAGGGAAACCCCAAGCTCAGCTAACTCCCCAGGGGTCCCAGTAAATGTAAGTTGGGCCATCAGGCAGACTCTGTGCCCAAAAGAAACTTCAGAGATTTGCTTTGGATTTTTAAAAATTACATTCAGTGTATTAAAGTTGCAGATCAGAAAGCTAGTTATTTCCTTAAGCTCAGCCCAAATCCTATTCGTAAATCTAGCAAATTTCACCAGTCACTTTTTATAAGACTTTTGAATAATGTTTGGTTCCACTTGCAAATTTAATGAAATATGTTAAAATAGCTGCAATAGCATTTACAAATATAGTGTATTCCATTTCCTTTAAATACTTCCAATTACCTGACCAGCAGTGACCAAGAGGATGTCACTGGTGAAACACGAACTCTTGTTTCTCTTGCCGCATTCTCTATAGAGGACGCCTTTTGCAAAACCATTTAGGCTGTTTTCCCCCTTGTCAGCCTTCGTTACTGAGACACTGAATATACAAATACGTAATGGCCAGACAATATAGAAACAGAACTCTGACCCACAACCTGCAGCAACCTGCCCAGGAAACCAATCCTTTATGTACAATAATCAGCCCAGGAAGCCAAACTGCTATTAAGTTAGACTTACAGAAAGTCAGACTGCTATCTCTAGGGACAAGCCAGGAAGCTAAACAATAACTTATGTAACATTTGGCCCAATATGGCCAAGACTTGACTAACAACTGACAGCTTCCCTAATTTGGGTCCTTGCTTCCACCTTAGGACCACCAGACACAGTCATGCACAGGGGCAAATCTCTCAGGAGACTCCCTCAATCACTGGAAGGTTTCCTGTCCCTCATCTCTGCTGTGCAGATACAACTAAAAAAAAAAAAAAAATACTCCATCTGGTTGCTCCCAAAATACTGAAAAGCAAACATGTGTAAGGAGCAGCTCCCAGAAAATTGTTAAAATTGCCTCTTTGGTTGGTGATGATGGGGCAAATACACTCCCAGGAGTTCCCATAGGAGCCCAGAGAGAACCTATCACGTTAACACTAACCCTTCATTAATAATGAGGCAGGTTAATGCATTCTTGAGACCTCCTCTTCAATTTCCTTCATAAGGATAAATCGTTTCATTATCTTCCTCGTTTCAATCTAGGAAATTGCACTGAAAGCCTAAAATAAAACTTCCCAGACAATATTCTTCCATGTCACCTCTTGAAGCTCTATTACCTGTTCAGTGTGAACAGCGTAATTCCTAATACTTGATCACAGCACTCCATGTTGCAAGAGGAATGGTCCCTGGATGTCTCCTGAGAGCTCACTCCCTGGGTTTCCTATTGTATTCAGGGCTCCATCCCTTTGCAGTTTGCCAGCCTGGATAATATCACAAAATCTTTTCTTCTAAATCATGTCCCTCTTAACATCTCCATTCATTCCTGGGCACCTAATTGCTTAATATTAATTCCCCTGATTAGGAAAGACAGCAGCCCAGTGTCCTGCTCACAAACCACCCCGCAATGCAGCCCAGTTTCTGCCTGGATGGCCAGGCTGTTACAAACATATCAGTCCTCCAAACATTTCCTTAGCAACTCTGACCTGCCATTCCAGCCAAACTAAACCAAATCTTTGTCAGCTGTGAACCAGCGCCTGGGGCAAATGTACTCTCTTCCCACCCACTAGCATATTATAAATGATGAGCAAAAGGAACAGAAACTTTGCCCGGAGTAAAAAGTGAGGGTTTAATGTACTGATCTAAGCATCTTGAGAATATAGTTGGCTTCACCAAAAATATATCATGTTTTAATTAGGGTCGACAGGCACGTTTAGCATCTAACAGAAAGTCACTGGAAAAAAAAAAAAATGAGGGCAATCGTTGGGTAGAAGACAGTGTTGTGGTTATTTTACCTGGATGCAGGGCAGCCTGCCAGGTATAAGAAAGGAGATAAGAGTTAGAAACAGAGGACCTTGACTCAAAGTCTTGGATCTGCCACTGCCTAGATTCATAACCTTTAGAAAGTTGAGAGACTAAATACATGAACAATGGCCAGACAATGTATAAAAGGAGAATTCTGATCCACAACATGCAGCAACCTGCCCAGGAAACAGCCCTTATCTACAATCAGCCTAGGAGGCCACCCTGCTATAAGTCAGACCTGTAGGAAGTCAGACTGCTATCTCTAGGGACAATCCAGGAAGCTGAACAATAACTTATGTAACAACTAGCTCGATACGGCCAAAACTTGATTAATAACAGCTTCTCTAATTTTGGTCCCTGCTTACACCTTAGGACCAACCAGAGAAAGCCAAATATGCCCCCTAACCAACCACATGGGATGTCCCCCTTCCAGTTACCTGCCTGCAGCTTCCCCACACCAGCAGCCTCCAGTCACCTGCAGCCTTCCCTATTATCCCCTATAAAACTTTCCTACTCCTCTGCCTGCCTTTGAGTCCCCGGCAAAACACAAGTGACAGGGATTGACTCCTTTGCTATATAGCAAGATCAGAATAAATAGACTTTGCCTGTTCTCATTTGGTTGAACTTTACTTCGACAAAGTTATTAAACCTTTCTAGGCTCTAGCTTCCTAAAGTGGGGCTAAATAGTTCCTCCTCCAATGAAGTCCCCAATATCGATGCTTTTCACACTGGATTCAGTGTGCCAGGAAGTATAAGAAACCACAGGATAAACATGAGGTGTCTTCTTGGAGAGGAGGGTTTCAATGAGTAAAGGAGAAATGGTCATATTAAAATAAACAGATACTTTGAAAGTCAATGCAAAATTTAAATGAGTTTTTAATATAAAGTAACAGGCTTTAAAGAAATTCCGTGCTGATAGTGAGGTGCTTCATGTAGGCCTCAGGTCATACCTTCATTTCCTCTGTCTTCAGTGGAACTTGGTGGAAAATACTGAGGAGTGTTGACATATGTTGAAAGCACCTTGTCGGCCAGGAGATTCTAGAGTACTGGTTCTCAAAGTGTCATCTAGGTTCCCTTGAGAGTGCGGGCCTAAGACCTTCTCAGGAGGTCCACAAAGGCAAAACTATTTTCACAATATTACAGAGACTTTCTTTGCCTTTTTCACTGTCATTCTCTCACCAGTGTACAGTGGAGTATCCCGGAGCTCTATGACCTAAGCTATGGCCACAGATTGAATGCAGGAGCAGTTATGAGTATCTAGCTGTTTTCTATTAAGCCAGACATCAAAAATAAAAACCAATGTCACTCTTCTCACTACGTTATTTTGAAAAAATACGGTTATTTTTTTGTTAAAACATTTTATGCTTTACATGTTATGGGTTTATTCTTATTTTAAAATTAAAAGCATTTTTAAAAAAATTTCTCAGTTTCAGTTTCTAATGCAGTAAATATTATTATAAAGAATATGATTCACCCAAACAAAAGTTTTTGCTTTCTCAAAACTAAGAATGTAAAAGGGTTCTGAGGTCAAAAAGTTTGGAGAACTGCTTTATAAAAATTGGAACCAGAGCCAACCATGGCATTTATGTTTAAGTTGGAGAGTACACTCCAAGTGTGAGGGTGACACAAAAGACCAATGCACCCCTTCCACTCTCCATGCATGTGAAATCCATCTTCTGGTTAATGTCACTGACCTCTAGTAAAGCTCTGTCTCCAATGCAAGGTCTGCACTGATGCTTTGGCTCAGACAAGCTGCCTCATATCCTGCTCAATACCTGCTGAGCTCTGGGTCTTCATTCCCCAGCTGTCTCTCCTGGGCTGCACAGTGTGATAAGGCCTGCTGTGGTTTATGGATCCTGCCACATTCAGCATATATTTGTATATGTATATTGCATTCCAGGCTGTTTTCCTTGGATATTCTGGGATTCTGAGGGAGGAACTATGACCAGCAATATAGACTGAGCATCCCTAATCTGAAAACCTGGAATTTGAAATGCTCCAAAATCCAAAACTTTTTGTGACCCCACAAGTGGAAAATTCCACACCTGATCTCATGACATGTTGCAGTCAAAATTCAGGCACACCACACACAGTGTATTCAGCATCTCCAACGGGAAAATCATATTATCTTCAAGCTATGTATGTAAGGTATATATGAAACATAAATAAGTTTTATCCCCAAGATATCTCATTATGTATGTGCACATATTCCAAAATCTGAAAAACATCCAAACTTCAAAACATTTCTGGCCTCAAGCATTTTGAATAAGAGATACTCAAACTGTATTAGTGTGACTAATGTGCAAAGAGTGGTCAGAACTACAAATCCTGGTGCCATTTAAAGGCCCACTGCAAAATCATGGTCACACACTGCTCCTATCCTATAAGCCATATTCAGGAAGTAATCTCATTAAAAATATTTCTTTCAAACAAGGAAGATGGTATATTTATTCACTGTTTTATTTCTAGCAGACCCGACAGAGTAAATGTTCAATAAATATTAATATTTGTTGGATTAATCAATGAATGCCTCATCTGCATCTCTCAATCTGATATCAGATTTTTCCAGCCAAAAGATTTAGGAAGCATATCCAGGAAAGTAGGATAATGTTAAGATAGAAAAGACACTTGATGTCTCTAGACATCAGATTAAGATGGGTAAAGCAAGATTGTTGATTTGGTACAATGGCTGAGTGGTCAGAAGTCCTGATGGTAAACTATGAGAAAGCATCACCTAGGTGTCTTGCATAAGAGGTGCTGCTACTTCTCCAACCACCAGCCCACCACTAGAATGAGTCACAGCCAAGATGCAGGTTACAATAGCCTTCTGAGGCGGGCTGCTGACAACGTTTTAGCCACAGGTCACATACAGGCCAATATAAAATCCAAAATAAGTAAGCAACAACTCCTCCAGATGAGAAGGAAACAGTGAAAGAACGCTGGAAGTATGGAGAATCAGAACAAACGATCTCCCCCAAAAGGAAACATCAGCCCTGTACCAATGGATACTAACCAAAATGAAAATAATGAAATTACAGATAAAGAATTCCAAATATGGATTATAAGGAAGCACAATGTAATCCATGAGAGAATGGAAAACCAACTCAAAGAAACCAGAGAATCAGTTCAGGAAATGAATTAAAAATTCACTAAAGAGATCAACATATTAAAGAAAACCCTGATAGGAAATGAAAAATTCATTTAAGGAAATACAAAACACAGTGGAAATTTTAAGAACAAAGTAGGCCAGGCAGAAGAATCTCAGAGCTTGAAGACAACTCTTTCATATTAAATCAGTCAGTCAAAAATAATGAACAAGAATTAAGAAGAATGAACAAAACCTATGAGAAACAGTAGATTATGTAAAAGATCCAAATATAGGAAGGAATCATAGGCATTCCGGTGGGTGAAGAAGAAAATGCACAAAGGCTGGAAAACCTATTTGAGGGAATAACAGAGGAAAACTACCCTGGTCTTGCTAGAGATTTAGACATCCAGGTACAAGAAACTCAACAGACATCTGGGAGATTAACTGCAAAAAGGCAATTAGCGGCCGGGCGCGGTGGCTCACGCCTGTAATCCTAGCACTCTGGGAGGCTG
>VBSM01002616.1:23484747-23559794 GCA_008086735.1 Cheirogaleus medius | reverse complement strand
TCAACTGCTTTGTGTTTTTTTTTTTTACCCAATAAAACATGCTGAACCCTGGGATTTCGGAAGTAGGTATTTGTCCCAACAGCAAACCTAAAACTAATCTGAAGCACACATGAAACAGCAAGCTTGCAAATGTGGAGTGTATTTTTAACCTTGGGGATGAAAAACTACAAATCTGTGCTCTTTAAAATTAGCATTTCCAGCAAGGTATGAAACCTTGGAAACAAAGATGAAAGACGTTAAATTATCTTCTGTGATGATGCTCCTGTGAGGTAGGTCTAATAGCACTGAAATTTCTTTCATGTCACTCCTGACAGTTTAGTATCAATCCTCCCAGGCAAGCTAATGTAATCAATTCTGGCATGTTTCACTGTAGTGCTGACTGTTGTGGCATTACTAGTACCACCATGTTATTTTATAATTAACTTACCTTTTATTTTACAGACAGGAACTACATCTAGTGAAACGAAAACACGTGGGGGTTCTTTGAATAGGCTCCTTAACTGTTTATACATGCGTATCACTAAATCCCAGTCAAAGCTTAAATGTAGGAAGCAATTCATTCTTGCTACCTAACCTGTTCCAGTCACTATAGGGGAGCCAGAAGTCCTTGTCCACTATCATAACTAAGTATCATCAAAGAAATTTTTCACCACCGATCATGTATTACATCTGAACACACATTAAGAATCAGCTGAGAAACCAACACTTCTCAAAACAAGATAGTGGGCCACTTTCACTGAACTCACCTGCAGGCCTTATTAAGAGGTACAGATACCTGTTTGCTATCCCACTTAATCAGGATCTCTGAACAGAGCCCAGACATCTGCATTTTTAATAGGCTTTCCAAGGATATTTATGTCCTCTAATACTTATGAACCATCGAATTAAACTATTTTATATTAGCCATCTTTCACAAAGGATAATACTTGTCATTAAGCCATTTCCATACATATAAACACACATATATACATACACAGATATATATATTTGCATTATGTAAAACCTTGTGTCCTACCATATCACAATTAGGATGGGTTCCTGGGTGCCCAGCTGACACTCTCTTCTTCGGCAATGCCACTCTCATAGACTCTGCAAAAGTAAGGTATCTAGTGATCATGGTGCCACCATGTCCATCAAAACTGATTTGACAGGGCTCGACATCTGACCCAAGCTAAGTGGGATCCTGTCTGGTTAATTTAAACAGAAACCACAAAACTAGAACTGGAGAGTCGTATAGACTCTCAAGGCTGGGATAGTTTGGGGACTACATGGACAGATGAACCAAGCTACACCAATAAGCAGAGGGTAAAGCAGATGCCCGAGAAGAAGTGGAAATGAAATAATACACTGTGGAGAGACGGGGAAGAAGCTGACCGTGGGCAAGAGAGACATGAAAAGAACAGAAATCTTGGTTCTGAAGACTTCCCAGCTTACAACTGCAAACTCTCATTAGGTTCCAGCTCTTACGTTCCATTTACTTAAGCTGGTGTCTGTTGGTTTCTGCTCTTTGCAACCAAACGGACTCTGAATTCAACAGGGATTCTCTTGCTTTTCAGTGCTCTGGATAAGCCAAGAGTTCCTAGTCTATTACCAAGACCTTACTGGTAAACTAATAAAAAAGGTAACCTCTCCTGTTTTTTCTTTGGAAAACTGCTCTCTCATGCTCCTGGGTAGAGTTCAATAAAAACTCACACGGCAGAAATGTCAAATAACCGAGTTGCAAGGCCACTAGCTGGGTGGTATTAATTAATGTCTCCTGCCTTCCCCTTTGGAAAGTTGAGGGGACACGCAGGCAGGAAAAAGTCCAAGTTGCCTTCAAGGGTCATCCATCTACTACACCAACAAATACATGCACATCTTGAAACCCCGCAGCTGAGATCAACTAAAAACAAACAAATCCCTGAAATCTTTGCTTTAAAAATAAAAAAAATAAAAAAAAAACAAAGGAAAAAGGATGCCAGTTGACAGCAGCCAACACCTGGCTGGCTTGCTAATGGAGTGCTGGGAACCGGGCCTCCATCCACTCACCAAGTTCGTTAGGCAGAGAGGAATTTTCACATCCCCTCCAGATAGAGTCCAGTGATTGCTGCGAGAGCTCCGAGAAAGGGAGGGCATTCCGCTCTCCCCATCCATCCTCCTTGTACTTCCTCTCTTCCACTCCTCACTCCTCTCCCCTGGCAGCTGTTCCAGAAAAAGGAGCCGGGAGCTACAGGGGGCCCCCAGGCTGGTCTGTGTAAGAACAGGTTGTGCCAGGTTTTCAGATGCAATTAATTTTGCAGATAAGCTTTAAACCCCTGAAATGCATTTGCAATTGAAATGCTGATACAGTCGTCAACCAATGTAGTACACAACCATAAATCTTGAGCGCAGATAGTTTTTGTTGGTAATAATGAAGTACAATATACATTTAATTAGTGTGAGATTTAGGAAATGTGCAGTGTAATAAAACAATATTCTAATTAGGGTTGGGGAAACTTGTTTGAAAACGATTTGTGCAGTGCTGTTCAAAGGAGTTCTTACAAACTACACAGAAATCTGCTTTTGCTAAGAAAAACAAATCAAAACAGCAAAGACAAGGTCTTTATGCCCTTGAATATTAGTCCCACGGACAGCACTCGATTAAAAACAAATGGTTGGTGGTCATCTGGAGTGGCCAGCTCAAGGGAAACATGGAATCCCAGTGCTAGCGTCCTAGCTGGATTGTTAGTAACAGAGCAGGCTGTCCTCACACCTTCGTTCATTTTTCCATGAACTTGTGCTCTAAGCTCTTCAACTTCCTGTTCAAAACTCATCATCTGTTACCTGGGAAAGCCACCTGTGCCCACGTTCAGGAATGCTGTGATTCTTCGTGATGCATATCCTAAGAGTCCCCAAGTCCTTCAGAAGAACGGGCAATCTCATCTGACACTGTGAAAGAACAACGGCCTAATGAAAGAGAAGCAGTGAGTCAGGAATCCCAGAGTCTAATCCCGGCCTGAATTGTAATTTCCTGTGTGACCTTGAGAAAGTCAACTAACACTTCTGTGCTTCTATCTCCTGATCTGAAAACTAAGGGTAGCAGGATTTCAGTTGGGCAACGTTTTACGGACCTGAGAGAATTCCTATATTACAAGGAATGTGAGTAAAATGTGATAGAAGAAAACAAGATCATGTACTAACCTCTTCCGTGTGCTCACACATACACACGTGCTCAGAGAGTAACAATGTGAAAAAAACAAGGAGTGCAGTTTCTTAACTTACTGAAATGGTTTCTGTTTATCTTTTACAGGGAAGATTTAAAGATTTTTTTTAAAGTTAGGGCGCTTAGTGTTTCAATCTAGTTCGTTTTAATTGTAGATGAAAAAATTTCTCCTGAATTTTAACAATCCACTTTAAAAAGGTAAAAATAATTTTAATAATTGCTTAAGGTAAAAATCTAGAAACTGGGAAATTTTTAAAGCTGCCTTTTGGAAAAAAATATATGGAGATTTTTTTAAAGTTCTAGATTCAAAATACCAAGTGTAAAGTGTTTGTATGATTTGGGGCAAGTTAATTAACCCTTCTCTGGCTCTGTTTACTCATTCGCAAAGTATTGCCTTACCAAGAAAGTGGTGAGGAATAATTCGGCCAAACTCACCTCATTTTTTCCTCTTTCATCTGGAGATGTTTTTATATGAATGTATTAATAACTGATATTAAAGAATTTTAGATCTTGTAAAATACTTAAAAACCACCTAATCTAAACTCTTCCTTTTCTCGGATAAACTGAGGCCCCGAAAAATTAAATGACTCTTCCATGGTCACCCAGGTGGCCAGAGACAAAGCCAAGGTTAACCCAGGCCTCGCCACCCCCTGTGCCATGTGCTTTCTGCCGCACACAGCTGCCTCATGGGCTGAAGGGAGTTAATGCCCATCCCAACAATAAGCAGGGCCATCTATTCATGGCCAATTTGTCTCAATTTTGCAGTGCTGCATATTTGTAAAGATGTTGCCAATCTTTTTTTCAATATTGAAAAGCTATCAGGTGATATTACCATTATTTTGACAGTTAGCTAGAAATCCCAGAAAGAGGAATTAACAGCTTATTTTAGAACACTCCGTAACACTATTAGGAAGAGTGATTTTGACATTTTTATATGATTAGGTATGGTTTGCTGTAAATACTGCATTTGCTTAGCTAAAATATATTTTATCCATCTTTGATTTCTGCAGAGAAGTCTCACTGACTTAAAATGCAGTTCACAACAAAAATTGATGGCAAAATATGGCCCCAAGGTATAGCACCTAATTCACATAGGTTTCTTTTGAGGCATATTTTCCTTATGTTACCAGATACTGGGAAAAGACCCTTGGTTACAGGTTGGTTTAATCCTCAGCTAATATTTTTCTATGTTTGATTGATCAACACTGAATGCAATTAATAGATTATAATTGCAGGTGGCTCCCTAGCCTTTGGATTCTTATCCTGTGAACATTCTGCACATACCACCGTGCCCTACCAAAATTAGGAACAGACATAAGATTTCCAACTTTCAATTTTCCCAGATAAGAAAAAAAACCAGCTAACCACTAAAACCATCATTCATTGAGAGAAATAACAATTTAAATAAACAACAACAAAAGAAGGAAAAAAGAGATATTACACTTTCAAACAAAAAGCATCTATAATGGACTACTTTATGAAAAACTCACAACAATGTTCTTATTTCACAATGAAATAGTGACAATTTCATCATAGTAATCATCAGATGAGAAGGTGTAGTCTAGATGTTTAATCGATTATGGGAACTTAAAAGTATTGGACAAGATGGATCTACATTATCTGTTTGACTCTCTAGTCTTTTAAACCAGGAGGTGTATGAATTATCTGTGTTTAATATTTAACAAATGCAGATGCCTGAGCTGTTCCCCAGATCTCTTGAATCAGAACCTCTGCTACCCTGGGTGTGATCTTACTGTGGAATGGCAGCAGCACCAGAAGCCAAGCAAAATCAACTCAAGAACATTTAAAGTCTCTGCTTGCATTGGCATTCCACTGGCCCAACCTAACATCAATGAGACAATGAAATCTACTCCCCCTGCTCTGTGGGAGCCACTGCAAATCCACTTAGTGAGGGCATGGATGTCCTGTAAATCTTTATTCTCTTCTGAATAAAGACTTACAACGATAATCCAACTTACTACAGCTTAATTTCTAAAATGTGCCATTACTGCTGGAATAATGATGGCTTACCTAATCACTCAGGTTACTAGGCAAGAGTTTCTAGTCTCCTAAGTAACAACTTTCTTAGACACATGAGTGTTTGCAGAGAAAGGTACACCTAGGAGCCTGCCTACTCTTTGGTTTCCATCTTAAGAAGTAGGTGGTTTATCATATTGGATATCAAAATCAAGGTTTGCTTTTTGTTTTCCTTTTTTAATAATTTTAATGTTAAGTCCTCTTCATATGCATTGTGCCATCTTATCATTTAGATGACAAACTTCTCAAGGGCAGACTTGTCATAGATTTGCTGTGTAGAACCTAACAGTAATTTATGTACCTGTTTCAATTCATTGCCTAGGTCACTGGTTCATTAAACCCACCTCTCGGAGGGTAGAGCCCAGGCAGTGCTAGTTCCTTTATGCACCTCCAGGTAAATCAAATGTGGAGCCAGAGCAGAGAACCACTGGCTCTAGGGCCTCTTGACCCAGGCATGAATACAAATACAACAAAGAAGTTGCACCACACACTAAGCACCCTGTGCCAGAAGAAGCCACAAAGTTAGTTTGCAGGAAGAGAGGTGGTTTCTAAAATTTCCTCTGGTGTCTACTCAGACCAGCAGTATCAGCATCACCTGGGAGCCTTGAGAAATGCAGACTCTCAGGTCCCTCCATAGACTTACCTAGGAAACTATAGTTTTAAAAAGACCCTCAGGTGATTTATATTTACATTAAAGTCTGAGAAGCTCTGCTGTAAATCCTAAATCCTAACTGGGAAAGTAGTTCCACAGGTCAGTCTCCCCTTAGAACACTTCTTATCAAGTTCCTGAGATTTTAGTCCAGGATTCATGATCAAGCATGTTGCAAGTGAATTAATTACTGCAATGATATATATCATATCTCTTCCTTTCCAAATAAATAAAAAAAATTTATTTGAGAGGAGGAACCTTAAACTATGTTAGGAATAAAAAGAGTAGCATCGGCCACCCGGCACACTCGTACTTCATTGCCTCTTTATTTCACTGTGGTGGAGATGGAATAGCTAAGATCTAGTTCTTGTCTTCAGGCTACTTACATTCTAATAAAGGATGCTGACAAGTAAACAACTAACCAAAATTTAATGTGGTCTAAAATCCTAAAGTAGAAATGCAGCAATAAACTATAGCACTGACTCTCAAACTTTAGTGGGCATTAGCATCACCTACAAGGCTTATTCAACCAAAGCCTGCTCCAGCCCCAGAGTCCTTGAGTTCATCTGTGGTGGGACCTGAGAATGTCCCTATCTAACAAGTTCACTATCGGTCAGGGACCACACTTTGAGAACCACTGGGTGATGGAAACAGAGAGTAAAGGATCGAATTCTGGGACTCAGGTGGGCGACAAAGGATGAGTCAATTGCTGACAAGCAGAGAAGAGAGGGAAGTGCATTCCTGGCTGGCCCAGTACCTAGCATTTATCACAATAGTAATTAATTCATTATTTGAGGATTATTTGTTTAATGCCTATATACTCTATTAGATAGTAATGTTCATAGGATAGGGCTATGTCTGTCTTCTCCATATCTGTATCCTAAGCTCTTCACACAATGTCTGGAAGATAACATGTATTCAGCATTTCATTTCATAAATGAAAACAAAGACCTAAAGAATAAAAAGGAATTGTTAGGTCAAGAAGATGGGAAGGGAAGGGAAGGAATAGTGTGTGTGGAGACCCTGAAGTAGACCTGATGGGAGACCATGTGGTGAGGGTCTGGCAGAGAGAGAAGTAAGAGATAGGACTGAAAAGACAGTCACTGGGAAGGCACTGGAGGCTTGGAAACCAGGGAATCTCATAGCAGATCTGTGTTTTTAAAAGCCTACCCTGGCTGCTTTATGGAGAGTGGTTTGGGAAGATCAGGAGTGACTAATGATATCTTTGCGAGGCTTTTCTAGGAGTCTGGGTGCTAGTAACATTGGGCAGGGAGGTGGCAGTGGGAAGGGAAAGATAAGGACACTGGGGTGAGATGTTTAGGAAATGGAACTAACAGAGCTTGGTGGTGGATTGAACATGGGGATAAAGGAGAATAGTTGTCAAGGTTGACATGGAAGTTACTGGTTTGTGGAGGTGATCAGATCCATTTACGGAGATGGAAACAATGAACCTGCTGGACCTTGTAGATCAGGGGTCCTCAAACTTTTTAAATAGGGGGCCAGTTCATTGTCCCTCAGACCGTTGGAGGCCGTTGGAGAGTGCGGCGCAAATTCCACACATGCGCACTGTGGGCCAGGGACGAGTCGGCTGCTAAGCAGGACAGGCAGCGGCGGCAAAAACACCCGGCGGGCCGGATAAATGTCCTCGGCAGGCCGCATGTGGCCTGCGGGCCATAGTTTGAGGACCCCTGGTCCAGAATATATGTGTACATATATATATGTGCTTCACATTGAATAAATGAAATAAAATAATATTTGAAAAAAGTCTTCTGCTGCTAAAAATGTTTGCTCACCACTGTGCTGTGTCATGGTGTGAATTCCCCTACAAGTTAGTATATCAGCAGGTGATATACAATCCCAGTTTTGTTAGTGCAGGATATTGACACAATTATAGATTTTGTTTTTATAGCCAGAGGTGATGACTTTTCTTCTAAATCAGAGGTTGGAAAAATTTTTCTTTAAAGGGACAGATGGTAAGTATTTTAGGCTTTGCAGATGATACAGTCTCTGTTGCAACTACTCAATTCTGTTGTAGCTCAAAAGCAGTCATAGACAACATGTAAACAAACGAGCATGGCTATGTTTCAGTAAAAGTTTATTTATAGACACTGGAATTTGAATTTCATATAATTTTCACATGTCAAAAAATATCCCCCTTTTGAATTTTTTTCAACCAATTAAAAATGTAAAAATTATACTTAGCTCAAGACCAGACAACTACAATATTTGGCCCATGTGCTGGAGTTTGTGGACTTCAGTCCTAAATGGGAGAGCTTTTCCACAGAGACATGGAGTCACAAAGTATAGGTAAAGAAAAGCTTTAATGTCATGTCCTGGTATTATGTAATCCAGTGAAGAAAAAGGGAGACTATTCCCAGCCAAGAAAAGGAATTCAAGTTTCACATGATTCCAGGCAGTTTTGTAATCTGCTAAAAGCATAAAAGTGAAAGGGAAATCATTACATGTTGTCTGATTGGGAGCAGCTGATCTCAGTGGCCCAAAAATGAGGTGCCTCCGGCTGCCTTTTTTATGGTGGAAGCCAGGTGCAGTTCTGATTCTTATTCTTACTCAGAGCTCAGGCACACCAAGTGTACCAGGTGCAGAAACTCACCGATTCCTTTAAGACATAAAGCTAAATGCCAGTCACATTCTTAGCTTTCAAGTATAGCACTGGTCCCTAAATTGAAACTGCTATATTATCTTCAAGCTGGGTAAGCTAACCTTATATTAAAGACCTACAGGCTTCAACTACTTCAGGGACAATGCAGAGATCAAAGAAAAGTAGTGTCATTACAAAGTGAAATTTGCTTAAGGAGCTTTGAGTTATCTCTAAAACCAATATTATTGGATTTTTTATCAAGACCCACAAACTCAAAAGATTGTCCCAGACTAAGGATATACATACCTTCAGAGCTCAATATACAAATCATCACATATGTTCTTCAATGGTGTTTCAATAAGTGATCATCGTATGTGTATAATCGTTTATATCAAAGTATTTAATCCCTGGACTATGAATTACTTGAAGCTAGGGATCTTTATTCATCTCTGAATTTTCAATGTCAACTACAGTTACTATCACACAGATAATGCATAATAAATGTTGGCTGAATTAATAACAATGTCATAAAGTTGTTAATAGGAAAAAAGGTAATATTTGCTTATGTTCCAAAATACAAAACCTTATCTTAAAATATACACTGAGAAAAATACTTTGTGTATGTGCCTATCTCTCAGAATACTCTGGAAAGTAAAGATGTCTGTGATAAGGTAAAGGCATAGAATTTCTTGCTTACTTACCTGAGAACCAAGTGGAATTTTATTTATTAAATACCCTTGGAGTAAACACCATTGGATCTGCTTAGCCAAACGCATTCCCACCCCACTTCTCTCTTGCTATCTTCCCACAGCAGAGCGTGCAAAATGTAAATGCACCTTCCCAGTCTCCACTGCAGCTAAAGAAGGCCACGTGACAGTGTTATGGCCAATGAACTGTAGCCAGAAGTCTGCTGGAGATTCCTAGGAAATAAGTGCTTTTCTGATGAAGGGTCTGATAAATGGTACCAACTTTCCCTCTTCTTCATTCTTTGTGGAGCAGCAGGAAGCAATTTGCAACCATGAGGGTAAAGCTAGAAGAATGCTGACATACCAACCCTGGCATCACTGAGCTGCTGATCCAATGCCTGAATCTTTCTATCTCCAGACTTCCTATCTGAGAAAAAGAAACCAGATTTATTTAAGCCACTATGATATTCTTTTTCTTGCAAATGTGCATACTCCTAACTGATGCAAAGCCTATTTAGCAAATCTCCAAATGTTACAACACGGTCGCTAAATATAATCTTATTACTTTCTGTTTAACTAAGGGTTATTCGGAGGTCCTTTTTAAATTTCTATTTCCCCAGGTCTCTAGCTACTTAAACCTCTGCCATTCACTGCTTCTTAAGCACCTCTTTGCACTTACTCTGAGCACTCATCTTTTAAGAAAATCTTAGTTTCTTCCACTCAAGTCTCTGAAGCACAAATACATTAATATTCCATACTCTATTTTCCTCTTAAGTGATGTGATTTTATTTATTCAATTTCTTTATGACATATTTCCAAAAAAGATATGAGTTTATTTATATCAAAAGACTATACGGACCAGTGATATCAGCAAAATAGTGGACTAGTATGCTCCAGGCCCTTGTTCCCCCATGGAAACACCAAATAACAAACAATACATGGACCAAAGCAGCTTTGTGAAAACTCTAGAAGCCAGCTGAGAAGTTGCAGCAAACAAGCAAATGCTAAACCAAAAAAAAGCCACACTCAAGAAGGTAGGAAATTTCATGGCATTTTTGCTCACCCTTGCCCCACTCCCTCCCTCAAGCAATGTAGCTTGGTTGGGAAGACGCCACCCAATTCCTAGTTCTTTCCTTGAAACTGAAGGAAAAGAGTGGAACATGCTTGCAACATTCTGGCTTATCTGAGGGATGTACAAGAAACTGGTTTTTGTCTTGCCTGACTTGGAAGGCTGATGGGAACAGCATCATCATTTAGATAATCAGGTTGCAGGCCCCTGGAAGCAGTAATGGGCACTGTGGTACAAGAGAGCTGCAGGACGAGTACAGACCTTCAGGCACTTGGGGGAAGAGATTGTGGGCAGATAAATATAACAGACCACCTGAGGCCCAAAGAAGAAGCAAGGGTGAGACTTAGGGAAATAAAGACATTTAAAAGCAGCCACATACGTGTAGGAGTTGGGGGTGGGGTGGGGGGAGCACACACATAAGACCAGGGAAGACACAACCCCGGGAAAGGCTCAGAGTCTTCATGCTGGAGTGATTATTGAAGGTCTTCCCCTGCATGGAGCCAGTCTGCAAAGACTGGGGAAAGGTGGCTGTATTGTCAAATGTATAATTTTCAACAAAAGATTCTAAGACATACAAAGAAACAGGTGAACACTGCCAATTCAAAAATAAATAAATAAATAAATCTTCAGAAACTGTCCCTAAGGAATCAGGCCTCAGACTTACTTGACAAAAATTTTAAAACAAATTACATATGGCCAATGAGCTAAAGCAGAACATGAACAGAAAGCTAAACAAAATCAGGAAATAATAACTGAACAAAGTGAGAATATCAACATAAAGATAGAAATTATAAAAAACAACCAAATTCTGGAGCTGAAAACACAATGCCTGAATTGAAAAATTCACTAGAGGGGTTCATTAAAAGACTTAAATAGGCAGAAAAAAACCAATGAACTTGAAGATAAATCATTTGAAATTATAAAGTCTAAGGAGCATAAAGAAAAAAGAATGAAGAAAAGTAAACAGAGCTTAAGGGACTATGGGACACCATCAAGCTGATCCAAATATACATTATGGAAATATCAGAAGGAGTAGAGAGAGAAAGAAAGGGATAGTTTATTTGAAGAGAGAATGGCTAAAAACTTCCCAAATTTGAGGAAATACATGGACACAAAAATACAAGAAGCTAAATGAACTCCCAGTAGGGTAAGCCAAAGATACACTGAGACACATTATAATCAAGCTGTCAAAGGGCAAAGGCAAAGAGAGAATTTTGAAAGTAGCAAGAAAAAAGCAATTTGTCACATACAAGGGATCCTCAATAAGATTACCAGTGGATTTCTCAGCTGAAACCATGGCAGCCAAAAGGCAGTAGGATGATATATTTAAAGTGCTGAAAGAGAAAAAAACCATCAACCAATAATTCTATATCTGGCAAAATTGTTTTTCAAAAATGTGGGAGAAATTAAGCCATTTCTAGAGAGAGAAATGAGGGAATTCATTTCCATGAGGCTTGGTCTACAAGAAATGCTAAAGTGATTCCTTCAAGTGGAAATGAAAGCATGCTAGACAGTAACTCAAAGCCACATAAAAATATAAAGTTCTTTGATAAAGGTAAATATATGTACAGATATAAAAAAAATAATTATTACCATAATTTGGTTCATAACTTCACTTTTTATTCTTCTACAGGATTTAAAAGCAAAAGCATAAAATTATAAATCTATATATTCATGGTAAGTAATACACAAAGTATTATAGTAGCCACAGAGATGAGATCAGGGAGCCTCAGGCACAAAGACAAACATACAGCTAAGAATCACTAAATATTTAAGAAAAGTAATACTTTGCAAGGGACACATCAAATAAACTCAAAAGTCAATACCTGAGTAAAAAGAGTTAATAGGGCACATTAAGCCTTTTAATATTTACAGGGACAAGAGAAGACATTTTAGTCACAAATGAGAAGACTTTGATATTTAAAATATTGACTTGAGGATCTTATAATATAAACATAAACTTTAAATCATCAAGATAGACAGATAAATAATACATAAATTGTCAGTAAAAGAATGAAATAACTAAAGACCCAATTAGAAAATGGGAGTATTAAAAATTATTAAGGAGCTGGGCACAGTGGCTCACACCTGTAATCCTAGCACTCTGGGAGGCTGAGGCAGGAGGATCGCTCAAGGTCAGGAGTTCAAAACCAGCCTGAGCAAGAGCGAGACCCCGTCTCTACTATAAATAGAAAGAAATTAATTGGCCAACTAAAAATATACAGAAAAAATTAGCCGGGCATGGTGGCGCATGCCTGCAGTCCCAGCTACTCGGGAGGCTGAGGCAGGAGGATTGCTTAAGCCCAGGAGTTTGAGGTTGCTGTGAGCTAGGCTGACGCCACGGCACTCTAGCTAAGGCAATGGAGTAAGACTCTGTCTCAAAAAAAAAAAAAATTATTAAGGAATTCTTTCATCATATAAAGCAAAAGAAAGAGAATTAAGAGATGTGGAAATAGCTTCATAAACTACAAAATAATTATGGTAGATGTTGCAGAAGCTGTAGAATAGAAGGACAAAAAAAATTAAGAAAATATCAAAAGAATAGTAGAAGAAAATTCCCTCCTGAGACATTCAGGTTCCAATTGATAGTACTCACTAAAGGCTGGGCAAATGAAAAAAAACCCATACTGGACACATCATAGTAAAATTTTGTATATCGAAGACAGAGAAAAATCATAAAAGTTTTCAGTGAACAGTGAAAACAAAACAAACTGATGCTACCTACAAAGAAATGAGAATAAGGATTTCATATTAAGGACAATTATACCTCTTCCAAAGAACTACATCTTTCCCCTTTTCATAAAAGTTATGAAATCTATCATATTTCACTTTTTGCCATGGATGACAGGAAGCTATGATGCTTGTGCATCAGAGCCATGTTAACTAATATGCTAGAATATTTGAATTCTATCTTATTTCTTGTTCCTAGTTGTCAAATACTTTGTCTATTTATTTAACTTTTTGTATTTCTCTTTAAATTTTGAATTGTGGTAAAATACATAACATAAAATTTATCATCTTAACTGTTTTTAAGTGCATAGTTCAATAGTGTTAAATACATTCACATTGTTGTGTAACCAATATTCAGAACTCTTTTCATCTTGTAAAACTGGAACTCTATACCCGTTAAAAATAAAAAGTTCCCATTTCCCCTCCCCCAGCCCCTGCAATGAACATGCTATTTTTTGTCTCTATGATTTTGATTATTCTAGGTACCTCATATAAGTGAAATCATATAGTAAGTATACTTTTATAAATGGCTTATTTTGCTTAGAATAATGTCCTCAAGATTTGTCCTTGTAACATGTGTCAGAATGTCCTTCCTTTCTAAGGCTGAATATTATATGAATATTCCATATTTTGTTTATCCATTCATCTGTCAATGGACACTTGAGTTGCTTCCATCTTTTGGTTATTATGAAAAATGCTGCTATGAATCTGGGTATATAAATATCTGTTTGAGTCTTTGCTTTTAATTCTTTTGTGTATACACACACATGTGAAATTGCTTGATATGGGAATTCTATTTTTAATTTTTTGAAGGACTGCCATACTGTTTTCCACAGTGGCTGCACCATTTTACATTCCCAGCAGCAATGCACAAGAGTTCCAACTTATTCACATCCTCATCAACATTTGTTTTCTATATACAGATGTTCTTCAACTTATGATGGTGTTATATCCTGATAAACCCATCACAAGCTGAAAATATCACAAATTGAAACCTGCCAAACATCATACCTGGGCTACCTTAAACATGCTCATAACACTTACATTAGCCTACAAGTGGGCTAAATCATCTAACACAATGCCCATTTTATGATAAAGTATTACACTTTACATATCTCATGTGATTTACTGAATATTATACTGAAAATGAAAAACAGAATGATTATGAGCCCTCACTATTAATGTACACATCTGAAAGCACAACGGGCCTGAAGAATGTTTGAAGCATTGAATCAAAATTAATTGCTGGATGATGGGGATGCTACGGCAACAGGATCACCAATTTCTCTCTCTTCTGATGGGGCCCAAGATTAGCTGGCACTAATGCACTGGGGCATTGACATTTGTTGATGGTTTAGAAGAAATGGAGTTCTTCAAGAAGATAGCAAGCTTTGACAATTCTTTTCTTCTTTTTGTTATGTATTTCTCTATTCAAACAAGGGCATCTTGTATCCGTCTGCCAGCTCTTGTGAATCTCTTACAACTCACGTCCATTTCTTCTAACATTTATACACCAGCGCTGATAGTAGCAAACACCTCTGCCAGTTTCTTTGCTGTAAACTTTCTTGGTCCCTCGAGTATAACTTGTTTCTCTGCCTCAACTTCTTTCTTCCCCCAGTTCAATCACCTCCTCATTGGAAAGCTCTTCAGCTTCAATGCCAACAAGCTCATGAATATCCTTTTCATCAATGTCCAATTCTTGCTGTTTCCCGAGCATTAATATCTTATTACTTCCTGTGTCATTAACGGCAGAATATTTGTTAAAGCCTTTGAGTGTGTTAACATATGTCTTCAAAATTCTCTTCCAAATACTGTTCATGCATTGCCATGTGACTTCTTCCCATGCTGCAGCAAAGTTCCAGATAGCGTTTAGAATGTTAAAACCATTCCAAAACTCTTGGAGCGTTTGGCCAAATTCAGTTACTTCTACTATTTACGCCTACTATTTCTACTATTTGCACTATTCACGTCAAACGTGCAAACATAATATTAGGTTAAGAGTTAGGTTAAATGTGCAGACATTTGACATAAATAGTATGCTCTGAATACACAATCAGTAGAAACCATATCACTTTCACACCATCACGAAGTCAAAAAATCCTTAAGTCGAATCGTCCCAAGTTGGGACCCTCTGTGTGTACAGATATACATATATATTTATAAATATACATTAAATATTAATATATGCTTTATGGTTATATTTTTATATATTTATAGATTGTAAATATCTATATATAATTGTATATGATTATAATATAATAAATACATGTATATTATAAATATTTATTTATTTTTGGATAGGAGCCATCTTAATGGATGTGAGATAGTACCTTATTGTGGTTTTGATTTCCAGTTCCCTAATGATTAGTGATGTTGAACATCTTTTCATATGCCTATTGCCATTTGTTTATCTTCTTTAGAGAAATGTCAATTCATTTGTCTATTTTTAATTAAGTTGCTTGTTTTTGTTGTTGTTGAGTTGTAGGAGTTCTTTATATATTTAGGAAATTAACCCCTCTTCAAATATATGATTTGCAAATATCTCCCATTCTGTGGTTTACCTTTATACTCTGTTGATTGTGTCCTTTGATGCACAGAAGTTTTCAATTTTCATGAAGTCCAATTTATTTATTTTTCTTTTATTGCCTGTCAGTTGGTGTCAAAGGCAAGAAATCATTGTCAAATATAATGTCATGAACCTTTTCTCCTATGTTTTTTCTAAGAGTTTTCTAAGGGTTTTATAGTTTTAGTTCTTATATTTAGGTCTTTGATCCATTTTGAGTTAATGTTTATATATGGTTTAAGGAGTCCCCAACCTTGTTGGTACCAGGAACCGGTTTCATGGAAGACGATTTTTCCAAGGATGAGGGGTTGCGGGGGGAGCAGAGCCCAGGTGGTGATGTGAAGCCCAGTTCCTAACAGGCCACAGACCGGTACTGGGCCCAGGGGTTGGGGACTGCAGGTGTAAGGTAAGGGTCTAATTTCATTCTTTTGCACGTGCATAACCTGTATAACAATATAATTGATTTTTGCATGTTGATCTTGTATTCTGCAACTTTGCTGAACTCACTTATTAGTTCTAGGATTGTTTTTATAAATTCCAGGAATGTACACAGGTTTTAAGCACTGACATGATGCCACAAGTGGAAAATCCCACATATAAGTATTTAACACAAACTCTGTTTCATGCACAAAATTATTAAAAATAATGTATAAAATTAAGTTCAGGCTATGTGTATAAGATACATCAGGTCTCTCCAGAAAGTATCCAGCCATTGTTAATATAACGAGAATAGTTAGCACGACATTGATGTAACCTGGCAGCCAACAAGAGTGGACTGGAATGCACATGTGCAAACAATGACGACTTTGCTCTAATAGTCAGTGGGGTGCTAGATGCTGTTGAGTGAGCATGTGTAGCGAGGCCGACCCAGTCAAAATGACTAAGCAAATAGAGCAACGAATCTGCATCAAGTTTTGCATTAAGCTTAAACGTTCCTCTGCGGAAACTATTTGGATGATTCAGAAGGCTTTGGGGGATGATGCAATGGGTGCAGCACAAATAAAAGTGCAGCACAACACTTCACAGATGGCTGAGAATCTGTTGAAAGTGATCCACATTTTGGAAGGCCTGCAACAAGCAGAACACCTGAGAACGTTGAACGTGTACGCGTTAGGTTAAGAGACTCTGGGAGAACTGCGTGAGGTCCCAAGGTGCCTACTTTGAAGGAGACAGAGGTGTCAGTGTCCTATGTACAATGTTTCTTGTATCTTGTATCTTCTTCAATAAATGTCTCTATCTTTTATATTACATGGCTGGATACTTCCCGAACAGAACTCATATATGAAACAGAAATGAATTTCATGTTTAGACGTGGGTCCCATTTCTAAGATATCTCATTAGGTATGTGCAAATATTCCAAAATCTGAAAAGAAAATTCAAAATCTGAAACACTTCTGGTCCCAAGCATTTCAGATAAGGAATACTCAACCTATGTTTCCAAAAACTTGCTATGAACACACAGAAACCAAAATTTAAAATACAATACCATTTATAAATGCTCAAAAGGGGATACTTAGTTGTAAATCTAGCAAAACATGCATGTACTTTTATTCTGAAAACTTAAAAATGCTTAGTCAAGTTGCATATAAAATTAACTATCACACAGATTTAACACGATTGCTATCAAAATTCCAACAAGATTTTTTGTAGATATAGATAAGATTAGTTTTAAATGTACACAGAAAGGCAAAGGAAAATCAAATAGTTAAAAAAAATTTCAAAAAAGACAAAAGTAGAAAGAATAAATCTACCTAATTTCAAGAGTTACTATATAGCTACAGCAAGCAAGGCTATGTGATATCAGTGGAGGGACAGAAACACAGATTAATGGAAAAGAATAGAGAACTTGGAAATAACCCCACACAGGAACAGCCTACTGATTTTAGACAAAGTTTCAAAAGCAATTCAATGAAGGATAGACAGTCTTTTCAACCAAAGGTCCTGGGGCAATTGAATAGGCATAGAAAAAGTGAACCTTGACCTAAGTCTCATACTTTATGCAAAAATTAACTCAAAATAAATCATAAACTTAAATGAAAATATAAAACTATAAAACTTTTAGAAGATAACAAAGGAGAAATCTTTGGGATTCCAAGACTTCATTATGACTTCTTAGATATGACATAAAAAACATGATCCATAAAAGAAAAAAATAAACAAATTAGAGTTCATCACAATTAAAAACATTTGCTATGAAAAAGAGCCTGTTAGAAGGCTCTCTCAAGCTTTAGCCTCAGAGAAAAGACCTGCAAACCACACACCTGACAAAGGACTCACAACTACAGAACTGTACAAAGGAAAAGTTTTGTAAAATTTTGTAATGAATATTTTGTAAATAAAGGTACATTTAGCTATAATTTCCCATTTTCCCTATGTATGGTGTTTTTAGGACACCCTATTGAATATCTAATGACCTCTCAAAATTCCATAGTGAAAAGAACAAAAAAACCAAACAATCTAATTAGAAAATGGACAAAAGACATGAAGAGATGTCTCACTGATGATATATATATGGATGGAATATAAGCATATGAAAAGACATTAAACATTACCAGTCATTTACCAAGGAAGTCTTAAGCCAGGCCTCAAGTAAGCAGGATTTTATAAATTAGTAGGAGCTGTGTAAAGCATAAGCTCAAGAGTCCCACTGGATTCCAACAACTTCTTTGGTTTAATATCTTTTTTTAAAAAATTACTATGGGTATATAATAGTTGTATATATTTATAGGGTACATGCGATGTTTTGATACAGGCATTCCATGTGTATTAATCAAATCAGGATAATTGGGGTATCCATGACCTCAAGCCTTTATCATTCCCTTTTGTTAGGAACATTCCAATTCTACTCTTTTAGCTATTTTAAAGTATACCCTAACTTATTGTTGATTATAGTCACTTTGTCACTTTGTTGTGCTATATGTATTATTCATTCTATCTAACTATCTAACTATGTTCATTCTATCTAACTATCTAACTATTTGCACCCATTAACCATTCCCACTTTATCGCTCCCCCCTGCTACCCTTCTAGCCTCTGGTAATCATTATTCTACTCTCTGTCTCCATGCGATTGATTGTTTTTAATATTTAGCTCTCACATATGAGTGAGACCACAAGAGATTTGTCCTTCTGTGCTTGCCTTATTTCACTTAACATAATATTCTCCAGTTCCATCCATGTTGTTGCAAATGGCAGGATTTCATTCTTATTTATGGCTATATAATACTCCATTGTGTATACATACCACAATTTCTTTTTTTCTTTTTTCTCAAGCATAAAACTAAGTTTATTTAGGAAGGACAAGATAGATTTACAGAGCAAGAGAAAGATACAGGTTTACAGAGTAAGAGCAAGATACATTCGCCATACAATGACAAACGGACTCCTCTGTCGTAACCAAAGGGATTGCAATTTCTTAAAGTTTAAACTTTTCTGCAAGTTATATAGCATTATGTCTAGTATAGTTCCAGTTTGTTTTATATGTATATATACACACACACGTAAATTGGAAAAATTTAAACACTGGGTATTTGATGTTATTTAAGAGGTTTTTTTGTGTTTTTTTAAATTTAGGTGTACCTAAAGGGTACAATGCATACTTTATGCGTGATGGACACACTTATAACTCTAACTCAAACTGTACAAAAGCAATTCATGTGATCAAAACATTTGTACTCTTGTAATATTATGAAATTTAAAAAATTAAAATAAAATTTAGGCATGGCAGTGATTTTTAAATATCCTTATGTGTTAGAGATAAATACTAAATTATTTACCAATTAAATGTTATTATGTCTTATATTTGCTTACAAATAATCCAATGAGGCATGGAAGACAGAAGGTATGGATAAAACAGGATTGACCATAAATTAGTTATAGCTGAAGCTGCATGACAGGTAGATGCTGGCTCATCATATTATTCTATTTTTAAAGTTTGAAATTTTTCATAATAAAGATTAAAATAAATTAAAATATTATTTGCATACATGTTTCTATATGCATAGGAAAACAAAATCTGAATGGATATATATCAAATTGTTAATCATAGGTGTCTTTGGAATGCAGAATTGGAGTGAAAGAAAAGTAAATCTCTATGTTTTACTTGATATACTTTGAAATTTTTATAAGGAACATATATATTTTTTAATTAGAAAGAATTAAAATACAAAGAAAAATCTTAAATGTATAAGATTAGTTTTTAAAAATTAATCCTTTTAAAACTTAGTTGATTATACATTAAAGAGAGCTTTCAAACGTATTCAATTTTAAAGAATCTTAAATATTGCTAGAAATTTACAGAAGGAAAAGTATATAATACATTCTGTGAAGCTAAATTTGAGAATTTTCTTGTACACAGCTTGATCTAGATCTTATGGCTTTTTAAAGCAAATAAAATAATCCAATTGTACAGACTCATCCACTAGATTTACATTTATTTTTTTAAGACATGAGAATAGAATTGGGCAAGTTACCTATTGGAAATATAGTCATGCACTGCATAAAGACATTTTGGTCAATGACAGACCACATATGTGACAGTTGTCCCATGAGATTATAATACCACATTTTTTCTAAGTTTAGATAGACAAATGTTTACCATTGTGTTTCAATTGCCAACAGTATTCAATACAGTAACGTGCTGCGCAGGTTTGTAGCCTAGGAGCAATAGGCTATACCTAGGTATGTAGAAGGCTTACCAACTAGGTTTGTATAAATACACTCTATAATGTTCACACAAAGATGAAATCACTTAAGGACACATTTCTCAGAACATATCCCTGTTGTTAAGCAACGTGTGACTGTATTAAACAATGATCCAGGAGAGTGAATTTACCTCAGGCTCAGTTCTTGAAGTTTAAGTCTGTGGAAAATACACTTAAATTCTATTCATAGCCACTAGGGCTCAGTCTCCTCTTTAAAATGTGAAATTAATGCATTTTAGAAAACAAAAGAATCACAAAACATTCTAAGTTAGTGTTGAATAAAAAAGAGACTGTCTTTGCAATAGTCTGTGGTCTTATTTAAAACCAAATTCCAGGAAAATTTGTAAAAGATAGAAGGGGGACTTGCTTAAGACACTTCTTTTATTTTCCTTTCTCCTGACATGATTGAAAGTAATTTTGTTTATGATATTAAAAAAGAAAAAATATTGCCATTAGAGATGGATTCAAATTTTTAGTCATTATTTGAATTTCTTCTCCTAGAGTGTTCTCCTCTATTGTGATGGGTGAATTCAGTTTGAGAAGAACCGAGTACAATTGAGACGCTGTTGTACGTTACAGGTAAACTAAGACATGGAGCTTGGGCTCTGTGTATGGATGGCTAGCAAACTCCGTTTGCCTACAGAGGGGAAGCCTTTCAACATGGAACTTTCTATTTTAAGATTCTAAGAGACTTCAAGGTAAACACAACTCTTTGCATATGCTTTGTTGGGTCTTCAAACAGTTCTGCTGCCCAGCGGAAACCTTTTGGGCTCGCAGTGAATCTCTCCTGTTGGCAGGCTTAAAGGTTGGTCACAGCTATCAATAGTACGGGCAACTTTGTTCTGTAAATACTTGCTTTTTCCTGAAACACCACTTTAGGGAGAAATAATGATGCTCCTCTTTTCCTATTCCTACCTTGACCCAGCGAGAAGGGAACATTCACACTTTCTCTGTGACGGGGCAGTACTAAAGAGAGAGTATCCACTCCTCTAACCCCTGACTTCACCTCCCCATGGGAAGAGGTTTGGCTAATGAGACCTCACAGTTAGGGGGCTGCACTCTCTATTGGTGGATGTGGCAGGCAAGAGCCACTGCACCGGGATGTATGTGGCAGTATCACTCCAATTTTCAAGGCCAGCATCTTCAAGTCTCCTGTGCATGTCTGACTAATCTCCCTCTGCCTCTCTCTTACAGGGACACTTGTGGTAGCGTTTAGGGCCCACCAGATAATCCCTGATAATCAATCTCCCCATCTCATGCTTAATTTAACAACAGCTGCACACCTTTTTTTTTTTTTTTTTTTACCATACTGGGTTCCAGGGATTAGAACGTGGATATATGGAAGAGGGGCATTTTTCAGCTTACCATGGGTGGGAAGGAGTGTTCCACAGGTGTGTGTGGCTGCAGCAGCATGCACCAAGGAAGGAGCAGAGGCCACGAGGGCTGGAGGTGGACACAGTCAATGGCCCAAGTAAGGAATCCAGATTTTAAGGTCAATGGAAAACCAGTGAAATTTTAAACAGGGAATTGACCTGATTTACAATTTTAAAAGCATTTCTCTGGCCACTGTGTGGTGGCTGGACAGTCACGGGGGCCAGAGAAAGGAAATGGGGAACTATTAGGAGCTATGGCTGCTACCAGGGTAGGACAGGCGAGAAGTATTGGTATCTTGGATTCAGCGGGTACCAAAGGGGAGGGAAAGACAAGGGTGGGGAGAGGGGACAGATTTTGCAGATAGAGCCATGAGGACTTGCTGATGGATTAGATAAGGGAGTAGAAAAAAAGAGTATCATGGAATTCTACATTTGAAACCTTTTATTCTTTCAGTCAGACAGACCCACTAACCGCTCACCTTTGGAAATAATGGCTACTTCTTTTCAAGCCCTAATGCCAGGCGGTGAGTGCCCTTTGTTAATAATTTGATATTTTAATAATCAAATACAATAAATGCTAATAGGAAGCTAAATAATAAAGGCTAAGCGCTAGTAAGAAGCTAAATGTTGAAGCTCGATGGAATTGGGTAAGACTCTCCAGTCTGGTTGGGGGAGGGAATTTTGCACGAAGTTAAGGAAAGAGCAGGTTTTGCCTTTTCCTAAGATGCAGTTGAGAAAGTAAGCATGCTCTTCAGGAGAGAAATATTCTTTTTCTTCTATCCAGAATCGAGTGCTAACAAAGGCATCACACTCCGGAGAAAGGTTAGAAACAATGAAACAGCACGGTTACAATGATCGATGACAGCTTGACGTGCACCTGTTAATGCTGTAAACCTCTCGCGGCCTGGGTCAGGTTTACTTGGTAGGCAGCATCTTTCATGTCCAGTGTTAAGAGTGGCTCAGCAGCCAGGAAATCCTTTGTGTGCCAGTGTCCTCCACCATGTGGTGTTCATCAATAAAGAATGGATGGCAACAAATCAATTGCTGTGTTGCAAGTTGGGCGGAGATAAGAGTAATGGAGAGAACTCTGTTGGAAAGGTATGGGAGTTAGATTCCACTCTAGGTTCTCTCACCAACAACCTGTGTAAAGTACTAAATCATGTGACCCTCTGCACCTCAGTTTCCTAGCTGTAAGGGAAAAGAGTTGTTGAGAAGGTCGAAGAAATATACATTGAAAACAATGAAGACCCACCAACCAAGTTGTCATTATTATATTATGCTATATTAGCTGGGCATGGTGGCATGCGCCTGTACACCAAGCTACTTGGGAGGCTGAGTTGGGAGGGTCCCATTAGCCCAGGAGTTTGAGTCTAGCCTGGGCAACATAGCAAGACCCCATCTCTAAAAAATGAAAATAATTAAAAAAAATTTTTTTAATTATACTCTATTGCATGTTTTATTATATTTGCATTTTCCACACAGTGTCTTACACTTAATATAAGCTAAATAATTTTTTGTCAAATTTCATTAATGTAGTATAACCAACATGGCCAGAAGACAGGCAGATTTATTTGTCCAGTGCTAATGGATTGATCATTGGAGATTAGTACATGGTTCCTTGATTCAGATATCCTTTATCAGGAAAAGAAAATGGACAGCTTCATTTCTCCTTGGTCTGACACAAAGGATTCCAGACTATAACATGATGTACCAGGGTCATTCAACCTAAAATATGTTGCAGATAACTTCATTAAAATATCAGATTATTAAGAAAGGGCACTTCTAGCCTAGTGTTAGAATTTGAGAGAAGTAGCCATTATTTCTAAAAGTGAGTGGTGGTCTGTCTGAAAGAATAAAACATTTCACATGGTTCTTGAATATTTACTTTATGCAAAATAACTTATGATTTGAAGTTTCTGTCAAGTAGATTCGAAAAGATATTAACTGCGACCTACTGGATCCAGGCATCGGCCATGTCTGTGGCTACCCTGAGATCACACTGGTCTGATGTTGGAGAGAAAACAGTGGAATTTGATGTCCTCTCATACACAGCATTGTCTAAGGACAATGAAATCAAATGACAAATTATAAATGCAATTTGATTTCTCCACAACTGTCTCATCAGCTAAGATTGTTCATCAAAAAAAAGTTAGATTTATATGTTAATATTTTAAAAGATCTAAATTCCATAATTCATGAATAGGTTATTTTTCAAATATCAACCAGTTTTATCTGAGTTACTCTCACATCTTTATTCATTTCTTTTCAGAAAGTCCAACCTCTATCTTCCTTTTGTTTTCATATGGGCTTTTGTTTAGATAGAAAAGATTAAATGCCATACTTAATTTAAAATCAATAATTTCTGAGGCTGAGTTATAGACAGATCTGGATCTGGACTTGTAGTATTTATAGATCCTCCCTCTGTGTGCATCATTGAAAAAATTTATCACAACTATGACTATAATAACAGTTTTGTTAGTGTCTGTGAATATTACATGTCAAAGTCCATCAATTTTATTAGCCAAGCCAGGATAGAATTTTGCCGAAGAATAGATGAAGATATTTGTAATAACTGGAACTGGTAGAAATGGCAAAGCTCTGATTCAGGTTGATCTTCACGCAATCATAGAAAGTATGATTATCTATTTCCATAGTATCAAGTGTAACTGGACATTATCTGTTATCCTTTGTACTTATTGTAAAGAGTAAGGTAGATCAGGACATACAAGAGAATTGCACTGACCAGCAGCTTTTAAAAAATTCAGTCAAATAACCTGGCTTCAAGAGAAGGTGTCTAACCTGGTCATAGACATCATCACGTCCTACTTGATAAACCAGTACAGATAAAAATATATCTACATTTGGCATTACTTATTTATCTACATACTCCCAGGCCTTAAGAGAAAATCAGAAAGGTCTTCATGATAATCACACACTATAAAAAGAAATGTAGTCTTACTTTCTACAACTTTCGAAGAAATCCATATTGGGAAAAAAACTCTTGAGCATTTCCTACAGCTGGCAATCCCTGCCTGAGGCCCCCACAGAATGTTCTCTGAGAAGTGTGGAATCCATGAAGTCTGTGTCTATAGTTCTGTAAATCCTGGGCCACATTCTTAATCCCACACATGGATGAGTGTGACTAGAGGGCATCATTATCTCTGCTCTTATAAGTCAGTTCAGATGTTCCAGGGGTAGAAAGATGTGAGCTGTGGTTTGAATGTTTGTGTCTGCTCCAAAATTCATAGGTTGAAACCTATTCCCCATTATAACAGTGTTGACAGTGAGACTTTAAGAGGTAATTAAGTCATGAGGGCAGAGACCTTAGGAATGAGTTAATGCCATTATAAAACCCTTTTTATAATCACAGAAGTGGGTTTTCTCTGTCTTTACTCTTCTGCCTTTTGCTTGGGATGGTGCAGCAGGAAGGCTTTGGCCAGATGCCAACACATTGATCTTGGACTTCCCAGCCTCTGGAACTGTGAGCCAATACATTTCTGTTCATTATAAATTACCCAGTTAGGGGGATTCTGTTACAGAAACACAAATGGACAAAGACAAGGTACTTTTCCAGAAGTTTCTCATTTTTCCAAAAGCTCGACTCCTTATTTACACCAATATACTCTCAAGAGTAAATGCCCTTCCCCTTACAAATGCTGGGCTAATGCTTTTAAATTACCATTTTCCCCAAAGATCTCTGTCTCCTCAAGCCCCAGAACTAAGCTGCTCATACCACTCCCAGGCACATTCTCTCCTCCATCTTCTATAAAGTCTTCAATTAGGGAAGATTTTGTCTCCTAAGCCAGTGCTTTTCCAACTGCAGTGAGCACACAAATCACCTAGAGAGTGGTGACCCCACCAACAGAGACTCTGATTCATTAGTTCTGGCTTTGGGTCTGGGAATGTGCATCTCCATCAAGCCCACAAATCACACTTTGAGTAGCACTGCTGTAAGTCGCATTGAGCACATCAGAATTGCCGAGCTTTGAATTTCCATCCCCTCAGTCACCATTTACTTTGCCATAGCAGAGGAGCCTTTTCTGATCCATGATGATCTTGCCTCTCCTGGGTATCAACAGTCTGATTCACCATGACCCTGATATCGTCCATCACCCCCACTTGAATGTTACAGCTGTGCCTGCCACTAGTGAAGGGAAGCCTTGTGCAAACTTTGAAATTGGGTACTTGAATTGCCCTCATTCCTCAAGCCCCACGCAGGGCTATCCCAGCAGTATTCTCCACCAGTTATATGCCCAGAGGGGCAAATGTCCTTTAACTACAGCTAGACTCAGAGTGGTCACCTTGCTCAAGCATCCTCTGGTGCCATTCCATCCTGCTTTACCCATAACTGTGGCAGGGGGGCAGTGAGTTCCATGACTCCTCCCATCCCAATTGATTGGGTCACAAGTGAACACTTGACCCAAAGAGAGGGGAATCCACAGAGTAATCTAAGCCAACCAGATCCCTTCACTCTGTTTTTAAACAAAGAAATACAGAAGAAAGTCCAAGTCAGTAGGCACTGGAGCAATTCAGTCACAAAGATCATCTGAGGGAGCCATGCTGGTCAATCCACAAGATAAGTAACAACAGAAGTAGAGGAAGGTGGCCAATTAGAGGGATGGATCAGACAGCGAGGCTCCCAGCAGCCACTGAGAAACTAGATTGCAAGTGTTCTTGGCCAGGCATCCTTGTCCAGAACCCAGCCAAGTCAGCAGCCCTAACACAAGGTTTTTTAGTGACGGCACTATAGGAATAGGATGGGAATAGTTTGTCAGTCAATAAATACTGAGATATTATGTAATCAACCTAAATGCCCATCAACTGATGAGTGGGTAAAGAAAATGCAGTGTGTATATATACATATATATATATATATACACACACACACCCCTACATACACACACACACATCATGGAATACTACTCAACAATAAGAAAGAATGAAATAATGTATTTTGCAGCAACTTAGAGAACTGGAGGCCATTAGACTAAATGAAGTAACTTAGGATCAGAAAAATAAACACTGTGTCTTCTCACTTATAAGTGAGAGCTAAACTATGGCTACACAAGGGCACACAGAGTGATATAATGGACATTGGAGACTCACAAGGGGAGAGCGTGGAGGGAAGGAATGAAAAATTACCTATTGGGGTACAATGCACACTACTTGAGTGATGGGTATACCAAAAGCCCAGATCCCACAACTATATAATATATGTATTATAACAGAATTCAACTTGTACCGCCTTTATCTTAAAAAAAAAAAAAAAAAAAAGAAAGGAAAGAAGGGAAAAAATGAAGTGAATTCACTACAAATAAACAAATAAATACTGAGATATAACATACTACTGGGTTCAGAACAATGCTCTAAAACAGAAAGTAAAGAACTGCACAAGAAGGAGAAATGCTATGGTTTTCCACTGAATCATGGATGCATGGATGAGGGTGGAGAGATGTTCATTTTGTGAACCTTGGAGTTTTGGGACACAAACCAAGCCAATCTATCATATCATTAAATTCAGAATATTTTTTAAAAAGCATTCTAAGTTATCTCAATATTTAATAGTGTGTATGGCCTTGATCTGTCTCTCAAAAATGACTATACTCACTTATGTCTGTGTGTGTACATTTGTGTGTCTAAAAGTCACTTTTAATTTATTTTTCTATGCTACTGAGTGCCTATTATGTGCTAGTTTCTATTCTCTGCTAAGGAGATAATGGAAATTAATCTAATTCCAATTTTGTGAATTCAATTCTTCATCTCTATGTAAATAAGTAAGAACAGTAGGAACACACTAATATTAGAAGTTTTGTTCCATAGAGTACGAGCTGCAAATATGATGTGTTTTTTTATTTATTTATACATTTTCCCTCCTGATCTATGTCTTGCTTTAATTTCCTTGTTGTCCTCCATTGCCTAATTATTCAAATTTTATGCCAGCTATTTGAGAGTGAACCTAAAAGAAAAAGGCAAAGCAAATGCAAACCTAGCCTTTAGGTGAACACTATGACCACATATGGTTTTTCTTATAATAACCTAGAGTACTCACAAACTAAAGTACTTAGGGTGTTCAAAAAATAAGGCAATGGCCCAGTGACATTTATAGTAGTCATTGCATGCCATTCTTTTAAATCTTAAAAATCAAGTGGCTCAGAAACTTTTCTTCTTTTACCACGAAGAGGAAGGGAATACCTTGTAAGAAGTAAGTTTTAAAATCCTTAAGAAAACAAGGTCTAAGGGTATTAATCATATATTTACAGTGGGGTGATCCAGAAGATATGTCATCCCACTCTGCTCATTGTAAATTGTGCAGATCTTCTGGATTAGACATAAGCTGTGTATGTGGATTAGGCTATAAAAAACCCTCTTTATAGTCAGAGCAAATGGATCATTAATGCAATTGTTTGTATCTTATATTTTTAAGAGTCACAAATTCAAATGCTTCCAGGGGCCGTTGAGTAATATAGAAATGTGACAAGGGCCATGCAGAATTCCAGCACACTGGAGAGCGCATGCCCTGTTTAAAGGCTCAGGGTGTCCTATTTTTCAATAAAAGATATGGATGCTAATGTGTAGTCTCTTAATTTTTAAGTGTTGCAAACTATTAAAAAACACTTTAAATCCTTTGCAGGGCAAACAGCAATATTCTGCAGATCAAATACATACCACAGCCACCATGACCATCTAGTTGCTACATCTGATCTAGTTAATTACATCAATTCTCTACTTCATCTGATCAAATTTTTATATTGCTTCCTCTACTCTCAAGAGAAAATATACCCTGGAGAGGGAAAAGTGGAGAAGTAGAAAAGTGGAGAGTTGCATTATTAAAAAAAAAGATTTAAAAAAATCTACCATGCCTTCAGAAATGATATAAAAAGCAAAGAGCTTTGACATCTCCTTTTAGGATAGTGGAGCCTTTTTGACAGGGAATTGTCTGCTCTGTTCTGTAGTACTTTAGTTATGTTAAGTTACTCATTTGACATCCTCTATCTGTTTAAAAATTTGAAATCTGGGCACTCTTTCCAGAGTATGCAGAGCTCAAGTCTAATTTTAACTAATCCAGAGTATAGATGCTTATACTTTAAGGATTCTTTCCTAATAATAAACATCTAAAGAAGATTAATATTATGTCATGTCTTTATAATTAAATTTTTATAAAAAATTATTAGAGGAAAAATAAGTCAAAATTTCCCTTTCTATGTACAATCTAAAAAGATCTTCAGAGAGACAGCCTTTCCTCATCTTCCCAGAGGAGGCGGCCATAAAACATGCCATTGGCCACTAAGAGCAATTTCCAGACGATCCTCTTGAGAAGGGAAGAAACTTCCATATATTTATGCTTTTTCAAAATCTATTTCCTTCATGTTCCAAATCATGTCAGATGTCTTATTGCCATGACACACGATGCCCTGTAGAGACAGCTTGGTATGGCTCCCATCACTTCTGATAACACATCACTCAGAGCAATTACACATCAACCTGGAGCATTTTTAAAAAGCATGCTCAGAAAAAAAATTTTTGTTTTTCCAACTCAGTCTTTAAGTTGAAGATATTGTCTATATCCTAAACCAAGACTGGCATTTATTCACTCATTTGACACATATTTATCGAAGGCTTCCCTATTTATTGAGGCACTCAGCTAGGAATTAGGAACACAGTGTGAGTCAAGTGCACACAATCCTGACTTCGTGGGTCCCTGGCAGCAGAAATGAATCACGTGAATAAGCACATACTCACAAACTCTGATAACTGCACTGAAGGAGCGACATGAAATGCCATGAGAGCCTAAAACAGAGTCTAAGACATGATGCAGGCTGGGGATTGAGGAGGCAGCTTCCCCGAGGAAGCTGATAGTTTCAGAGTGGTCGGGTACCACCCTGGGGAAGAGGAAGTGGGGAAGAATGTTTCACTTAGAGAAGGCTGCATGTGTAGAGCACCAGGCAGGTAACATGGCACATTTAAAGAACTGAACGCAAGCTAGTGTGGCTTCTTTCATAAAGGGAAGAAGGTGCAAGATGAGGTTCACTAGGCAGGTAGGGACCAGATCACTCAGGGCCTTCTAGGAAGAGCAATAGGAAGCTATTGAGGGATTGGAGGCTGAGGAGTCATGTTTTCATATTCGTATTTTTAAAGGCTCTCTTACTCTGGTGGAGAGTAGATTTGAGGAGACTGGTTAAAAGGTGTATTAACCATGTGTTTCTGATATTTTAACATTTGGGGCTTGCTGACCGTGGAAGGCTTGCCCCTCCCAGCGCTAGCCAATTTCTGGAGGTGGTAAAGAACTTTTCTGCAACTGTAACTTTCATATGTGAACAAACCAACCCAAAGCTCACAGCCTCCAACTACCTCTTTTCTCTCTTACACTCTAGGCCACTATCCCCTCGCCCTCGTCACCCCAGGGCTGGGTACCAGAGAACTAGGGACAGCCCTATGCTGCAGAGCCTGCCCAGATTATTCAAACTAACCAGTCCTGACCCTGCCTCACCCGTTCCTTCCTACAGACAACACAATACTGTCTCTTGCCCCCGTTTTTCTCCTCGCTCCCCCCTCCCAACCAACTGTGGTGCTTCTCCATGGGGGTCCCCTGATGGACGTGCCGTGCCTCCTGTTGCTAGGGATCTGTGAGCGTAAAATCCTTCCTTTTTGACAGTGATTTCTGGGTCTGCATGTCTTACCATACCTGATTAAAATAAATCCCAGGTACATTTTAAAACACAAGACCACTGTGGTAAGTCAGATGACTTCTGATGATGCCTTAGACGCATTTGGCCACAGTGAAGTGGAATAAAAGCAGACAGTTAAAGCAGAGGCAAGATGAATTTGATGAGGGGTGAGGAAGAGGGAGGTGTTTAGGATGATTCCTGGATTTATTTTTATTTTTTTTTTGAGACAGAGTCTCACTCTGTTGCCCAGGCTAGCGTGCCATGGTATCAGCCTAGCTCACAGCAACCTCAAACTCCTGGGCTCAAGCGATCCTCCTGCCTCAGCCTCCCGAGTAGCTGGGACTACAGGCATGCGCCACCATGCCTGGCCAATTTTTTCTCTATATATTTTTAGTTGGCCAATTAATTTGTTTCTATTTTTTAGTAGAGACAGGGGTCTCACTCTTGCTCAGGCTGGTTTCGAACTCCTGACCTCGAGTGATCCACCCACTTCGGCCTCCCAGAGTGCTAGGATTCCAGGCGTGAGCCACCGCGCCCGGCCTGATTCCTGGATTTATGCTTTGTTCAATTAAATGGATGATGGTGCCATGTACAAAGACAGGAAATGCAGGAAGAGGACCAAGTTTGGGAGAGAGGATGATGAGTAAAATGTGCTTTCAAGACAACCAAACGCAAATGTGCATGGACAGTTGGATTTAAGCTCATGTTCAAAAGACAGGAATCCTCACCACCTTTGCCCAGCTACACAAAGATGAGGACTCCAAGACAGTATAAATATAAAGTATAAACCTACTATTTATAGAGTGTGATTTTCCCCCCCAATATATCACATTTCTGGATGATGTAAATGACACTTTAAAATGAGAAACAGTACTATATTTATATCTTACTGGTCGTGAAAAATTAACTTTCATATGCTGCAGATGCTATTTGATACACATCTGTCTGCCTACGATCCACGTCAAACTAAAATCCATTTTCATAGTGAAATGTTCTCCGAACTTGAGGCAAATTGCCTTAAAGTACCCTTCATTCCATAAACCATAAAGGTAGTACTTCCTATAATGTGACAAGAAATCACATTGTCAGGTACTCCTGATTCACCCCCAATAATTGTACTTACTTGAATCACACTGCAACACAAGTTGTTTTCAGATTGATCTATAAATTTATAGGATGAAGAAGATAACGGGAAAAATTCCAACTTTGCTGTTATTCTTATTCTTGTCATTGGCCAGTCTTTTCAAAGTTTCAGGATAAAAATAGGGAGACCCTCAGGGTGACACAGATATTTTCCACCTCCCTTGCAACGCAAACAACAGAGGTGCTAAAATAATGACTCTGCTACTATTGTTATTACCAAGGATGTTTGAGGATTGTTTTCTCTCTTTTTCTGTGTTTTGAAAAGTCTTAACAAGAGTAACCTGCAGCCTTTGTTAACTAGCTCAATTTTGCCTAAGGTGCTGAGGGAATGAAAGAAATTTCAGAAAGAGGCAAACCTATTTCGTGGTAACTGTCATACTTAGGATTTGGATCTGGGATTGTGTGAGAAGTCCAAACTGCCTACAAGAAGCAATTGTGACTTAGGAAATATAGCTATCTAAATCTGGCAAGGTAAGTAAGAACATAACCCAGTGTTTACAGTTTCCTAATGGGATGCAGATGAATGCAAGTGGTGGTCATATCCAGGATGCATCATAGACCCCAGTGAAATCTTCCTTGAGGAAGGTGCCTAGTTAGAAGGAGCCTGGCACCTAAACCACAAATGGAGAAAGCAGAAAAGAAGAATTGCAAGCCCATTTTAGCTTACTTCCCACTTGCTATGGCAATAAAAGGGAACATCTATAACATAGTGTCACATTGCTTATTAATAACAATAATAATTACCCTTTTAGAGCTCTTACAATATATTGGGCACTGTACTAGGGACCTGAATTGAATTATCTCATTTAATCTTCATTACAACTCAATGGGGTAATTATTGGCATTATCCTCATAAAAGAAAAATAAATACCATATATTCCAAAATATAAGGTATGTGTGTGGGGGTGGGAGGGACTATTTTCCTAAAATTATCCCGCAGAAAAAAGTTGTTTCATACTCAATTCTTCAGAATGTCCTCCAAGTATTATAGGACACTGCTTTAGTTACTATATTTTGAAAATTAGAATAATTTGAAAAAGACATATTTTCCTCAAATGGCCACAATTGGTGCTAGTTTTAGATGCTCATGAAAGTAATCTGGTAGAATTGATTTAAGAAAAAGAGGTAAAGGTAAAGAAATTTAACACAGATTTATTAATTATTTCTGAGATGAACTGATAAAGCTCATGATGCAAGTCTTTTTAATTTACTCTAAGAGATCATGATGAACATAATGAATGTTCACCTATGAATTTAAAAATTCACTTCCCTAAGATTATGCAAATGTATACTTATGGGTGGGATAAAATTTCTAATGATAGCATCAAACACAGATTCAAAAATTTTGGATTTTCACACAATTTAAATGGATGTGAAGATATACTCTGAACAACCGTGTGTGGCAGCTCAGAAAGTGACTCCCAAAATGGCAAAGACATCAATGTCAAAGTTGCTTGGGAATAGTTTGGATCAAAGTATTTCATGAAGTGTAAGACAGAAAAAAACAAGCAATACTTCTAAATTAATGTTATTTCACATATAATAGACTTTTTAATATAACTAAATGTGCAAACATTACAAATTATATCTTTCTGGTTTCTAATAGATCCAATGGAGTGTCCTAAAGTAGAGAGAGTGAGCTAGAAGAAGGTAGGCAAGTTGAATGAGCAGACAGAAATGAACTTCCAGAAGTTCAACATAGGGATCCAACTGTGTTCTAATTCCATAATAAACTCTTGTGGAATTCCTCTGATGGGCAAGGTACTGGGTAAGCCTATACAGGAGACATAGATGAATATTCATGGCATTATTTCACTCAGTCTCCTAAATTAGAAACTTTGGAGATTTAGTAATAAAAATAATAGCAATTGCATACTTGATGCCAGGCCCCATTCTAAGTGCTTTTTATTTTTTAATATTCTTTAATTTGCAAAACAACCCTATGATGTACGAATGATTATTGTTATCATTCCCATTTTACAAATGAAGAAACTGAGTTTAATTTATAAAAGGCTACACAGTTAGTAAATGGCCATTGCAGGGTTCAAAATCCAGGGAATTGGATGCCTAAGTCCATGTGCTTAACCACTAAGCTTCACTGCCTCTCTTCACTGCCTTTCTATACTCCCTCCTGCCCACAGCTAACCTGTCCCTACGTTTTATAGAGAAGAGCCATGCCTCCATGAGTTCTAGCTAATGCATTTGTAAGATGGCAAATAGGAATGGAAATAACTGCAGTATTAATTCTTACCTTTTCAAAGAAGGAAAATTCCTTTCAATATTTGATGAAAGCTACATACTCTCTGCACATAGTCACAGATTTTACATATAACTTTAAGAGATTCACAACCTATCCAGAGATCCCAGGCATAAATTCTTGAACCAGACAAATGTGAATACAACTGATGAATGGTCTCAGTTAAGGACTAGACTTTGAACAACTGCGGCCACAGAGATTGATAATTCTCCCTGGTGGGGGGGGAGTGATTGGCCTTGTGTAGACCAGCATGGAATGCTAAACAAATCCCTGAATGAGGCAGAACCAGTACAATGTAGGAGGAAGAGAATGAAGGCAGAATCAGTACAATGTAAAAAGAAGAGAATCTGAGCAACACCAAGACCAACATGCCTGTAGTATTCACGGTCCACACTACAGTTATAAATCTAGATCACTTATGATCAGCTGCCAGTGAAGCAGGATGGCAAAAAAGCACTGATTCCTCCTCTGACTCCAACTCTAGATATGCCACAAAAGCAACAGGCTGGTTAATGGATCCAAGGACAGTAAGAAATCTTTAGGGAGACATAGTCGAATCCCAGTTTGGGGAGGGAAATGATAGCTTAGCATAGGGGAGAGCCAGATAGCAGGTATAAGGGTAGTTTGGCATTTTCTATTTGTGTTTTTTCCTATGGCCCACATTTCCTCCCTAGGCCTGTCCTTTGGCAATGGTGAGAGAGGCAAACAGCAGTACCAGTCCAACTCTAGGCAGAGGATGAAGATTAGGGCAGTATGAGATTCTGCATGGGGTGGAAGGTGGGTGACAACAGGGACAGGTGAGATACCTGGCCATGAGCATTTTCTCTTCTTTTCTCATCATCCCACTATAGGTCAGGTAATTATAACAGGGGGAGGTAGTCTTGGGAAAGGAGGATTGGCAGGATTTTACTGAGAAGTTCCCTGGGTATATGTATATGCATGTTGTGTGTATGCGTGTGTGTGTGTGTGTGTATGTGGGCAGGAGGAGATAAATGGATGTGATTGCCATCCCCAAAGCTCTACACACTAATACATATCTTTCCCCATTCATTTAGGTGAATACAAGCTGAGGCCTGTGCTTTCGGCCTGTCCCTCCAAGGATGCATTATCAGCAAAGGTATCTGGTAAGCCACAATGAATGTGAATTTCCAGGAGGAAAAAATATGACATCTGAGAAGCACAAGCACTATAAAAGAAAAAAAATAAGCAATTTCTATAAGAGAAAGTATAATTAATTGATTGGATAGAATAAAAATCTAAAATATGTAAAATATAATTCTCAAAGGGATGGGGAGAAAATTAGAAACATGAAACAGAAAAGGCAATTTGAAGAAAACCAATTGGAGATAATTAATATAGAAAATATCATTATTGAAATAAAAAACTCAACCAATAAGTTGAATAGCAGAATAGATAGAACCAAAGGAAAAATGGTGAACTGAAAAATCAGGTTGAAGGACTCTATGGAAAAATATCAGAAAGTACTAAAGAGAGAAAACATAAGAGAAAAATTTCAAAGATAGGGAGGGAAGCAGTAAAAATGTCAAGTTCTGTATAACAGAATTTCCAGAAGGAAATAAAAGTAGATTAGGGTGGAGGGAGCAGAACAGGAAATATTTAAAGAAATAATGACCAAGTATAAAAGAAACATATAAGATGCCAAATTTAAAGGACCCACAGGGACTAGAACTCATGTAAAACACAAGAAAAAATTATAACTAAGTTCATCATAGTGAAATTTGAGAACATCAAAAACAAAGAGAAAACTCTTAAGGACTCCCAGTGAGAAAAGCAAATCACTTGCATAGGAATGAGAATCAGATTAACATCAGACTTCTCAAAAGTAACACTCAATGCGAGAGGATAATGGAGTAATGTTTTCAGAGTTTTGATGGAAAACAGCATTTATGGAAGCCAAAATTTTATATCTAGCTAAACTTTTGTTTGCATATGAGTGAGCCTACAATAAAGGTATTCTCAAACATAATCTAAAGGTTTGTGGGAAAGGGGCCAAAAAAAGTTAGCACATGAATACCCACTTTAAAAGTACCCTAAGGGGAAATAGTTTAATAAGAATATAAATAAATCCAGGAGAAAGCATCAAAATATGGGAATAGATATTGATAACTGTCTCAGTTTGTTTTCTGTTGCTATAACAGAATACCACAAACTGAGTAATTTATAAAGTAAAGAAGTTTATTTGTCTCTAAGATCTAGAGGCTGGTAAGTCCAAGAGCATGGTGCCAGCACTTAGCAAAGGCCTTCGTCCTATACCATAACATGGCAGAAAACATCATATGGTGAGAGGGCAAGAGCAAGACAGCCAGAGAGAGCTTGGTTTTATAACAAAGCCTCTCCCCAAAAAACAAACCCACTCCTGTGTTAGCAACATTAACCCATTCATGAAGGCAAAGGGAATAAATTTTCAACACATGAACTTCTGGGGGACATGTTCAAATCATGTTCTGACATGCAAAATGCATTCATTCTATCCCAATATCCTCAGAGTCTTATCTCATTCCAGCACCAACTTAAAAGTCTAAAGTCCAGAGTCTCATCTAATTTAGATATGGGTGAGACTCAAAGCATAATTCATCCCATGGTAAATTTTCTCTAGCTATGAGCCTGAGAAATCAAAACAAGTTACCTACTTCCAAAATACAATGGTAGGATAGGCATAGGATAGACATTCCCATTCCAAGAGGGAGAAAAAGGCAAGGACAAAAGGGGTAATTATCTCAAGTAAGTCTAAAACTGAAAAGAGAAAACAACATTAATTAATTAATTAATTAATTTCATTTTAATTTGTTTCAAGAAATTTTAAAATTCTTTCTTAATCTTTTCATAGATCCACTGGACATTCAGAAGCATATTTTTTAAAATTCCCAAACATGAAAATCATATCAAATATTTTCTCTGACCACAGTGGAATAAAACTAGAAATCAATAACAAGAGAAGCACTGGAAACTATACAAACACATAGAAATTTCAAAATATATGAAAACACAACATACCAAAACCTATGGCATACAGCAATAGCAATATTAAGAGGAAAGTTTATAGCTATAAGTGCCTACATCAAGAGTAGAAAAACTTCAAACAAACAACCCAATGATGCATCTTAAAGAACTAGAAAAGTAAGAGCAAATCAAACCCAAAATTAGTAAAGGAAAAGAAATAATAAAGATCAGAGCAGAAATAAATGAAATCAAAACAAAAAAGTAATAAAAAAATCAACACAACGAAGTTAGTTTTTGAAAAGATAAACAAAATTGACAAACCTTTAGCCAGACTAAGAAAAAAAGAGAGAAGCCCAAATAAATAAAATCAGAGATGGAAAAGGAGACATTACAACTGATAGAAACCCAAAGGATTTGTAGTACTCAAAGTACTACAGCAACTATATGCCCAAAATACTTGTAAACCTAGAAGAAATGGAAAAATTCCTAGACACATATAACCTACCAAGATTGAACCAGGATGAAATCCAAAATCTGAATAGATCAGTAACAAGTAATGAGATAGAAGCAGTAAAAAAACCTCCCATCAAAGAAAAGCCCAGTACCTGATGGCTTCATTGCTGAATTCTACAAAACATCAAGTATGAGAGAATACTCCCAAACTCATTCTACGAGGTCTGTATCACCCTGAGACCAAAATCAGACAAAGATGTGACCAAAAAAATAAAGAAAACTATACAACAATATCTCTGGTGAATATAGAATGCAAAAATCCTCAACAAAATACCAGCAAACCAAATTCAACAAAACATTAAAAATATTATTCATCATGATCAAGTGGGATTCATCCCAAAGATGCGAGGATGGTCCAACATATGCAAATCAATCAATGTGATACATCATATCAACACAACAAAGGACAAAAACTGTATGATTATTTCAGTTGAAGCTGAAAAAACATTCAATAAAACTCAACATCCCTTCATGATAAAACCTCTCAATAAACTGGGTATACAAGAAATTTACCTCAACATCATAAAAGCCATATATGACAGACCCACATTCAGTATCATACTCAATGGGGAAAAACGGAAAGCCTCTCTTTTAAGATCTGGAACAAGACAAGGCTGCCCACTTTCACCACTGTTATTCAATATAGTACTGGAAGTTCTAGCTAGAGCAGTCAGGCAAGAGAAAGAAATGAAGGACATCCAAATTGGAAAGGAGGAAGTCAAATTATGCTTGTTTGCAGGGTAATATGATCTTATATCTAGAGAAACCTAAAGACTATACCAAAAACATGACTAAAACTGATAAACAAATTCAGCAAAGTTGCAGGATACAAAATCAACCAACAAAAATTCAGTAGCATTTCTACATGCCAATAGCAAACAATCTGAAGAAGAAACCAAGAAAGTAATCCCATTTACAATAGTTACAAATAAAATACCTAGGAATAAAATTAACCAAACAAGTGAAAGATTTCTACAATGAAAATTATAAAACATTGATGAAATTGAAAAGGACACACACAAAAAATGGAAAGATATTCCATGCTAATGGATTGGTAGAATCAGTATTGGCAAAATGTCCATATTATCCAAAGCAACCTGCAGATTAAATGCAATCTTCATCAAAATATCAATGACATTCTTCACAGAAATAGAAAAAATAATCCTAAAATTTATATGGAACCACAAAAGGCCCAGAATAGCCAAACCCATCCTGAGCAAAAAGAACAAAACTGGAAGAACCATATTACTTGACTTCAAATTACAATATAGAGTTATAGTAACCAAAACAACATGGTACTGGCATAAAACAGACACATAGACAAATGAAATAGAACAAAGAACCCAGAAATAAATCCACACATATATTGTGAACTCATTTTCAACACAAATGCCAAGAATATACATTGGAGAAAGGACAGTGTCTTCAATAAATGGTGCTGGGAATACTGGCTATCCATACGCAGAAAAATGAAACTAGACTCTTAATTCTCACCATATGCAAAAATCAAATCAGAGTGGATTAAAGACTTAAATCTAAGACCTGAAACTAAAACTACTGAAAGAAAATCTTGGGGAAACACTCCAGGACATTGGTCTGGGTAATGATTTCTTGAGTAACACCCTCAAAGCACAAGATACCAAAGCAAAATTGGTCCAATGGGATGACATCAAGTTAAAAAGCTTCTGCACAGCAAAGGAACCAATCACAAAAGTGAATAGACAATCCACAGAATGGTAGAAAATATTTGCAAACTACCCATCTTACAAGGGATTAATAACTAGAATATATAAGAAGCTCACACGAATCAATAGAAAGAAATCAAATAACCCCATTTAAAAACAGGCAAAAGATCTGAATAGAAATTTTTCTCAACAGAAGACATACAAATGGCCAACAGGTCCATGAAAAAATGTTCAACATCATTAACTATCAGAGAAATGAAAATCAAAACTACAATGAGATAATGTCTCACCCAGTTCAAATGGCTTTTATCAAAAAGACAGGAAATAATGAATGTTGGTGAAGATGTAGAGAAAGGGGAACCCTCATACTCTGTTGGTGGGAATGTAAATTAGTGCAACCACTATGAAGAACAGTATGCAGGTTCCTCAAAAAAACTACAGTACTACCATATGACCCAACAATCCCACTGCTGGATATATGTCTAAAGGAGAGGAATTCAGTATATCAAAATGATATTAATATCTGCACTCCCATGTTTATTTCAGCACTATTCAATAGCCACAATTTGAAATCAACCTCAGTGTCTATCAATGGATGGATGAAGAAATTGTGGTACATATACACAATGGAATATTATATAGCCACAAAAAAGAATGAAACCCTGACATTTGCAACAGCATAGATGGAATTGGAGAACATTATGTAAAATGAAATAAGCCAAGAATAGAAAGAAAAATCTTATGTGCTCTCATGCATATGTGGGAGCTAAATATTAAAAACAACTGATCTCATGGAGACAGAGAATAGAATGATGGTTACCAGAGGTTGGGAAGGTTAGCAGAGAGGTGGGGATAAAGTGGGAATGGTTAATGGGTGTAAAAATATGGACAGATAGAATGAACAATATTTGATAGTACAACAAAGTGACTATAATCAATAATAAGTTAGAGTATAGTTTAAAATAACTAAAAGTGTGAAATTGGAATGTTCCTAACACAAAGAAAAGATAAAGGCTTGAGATGATGGGTACCCCAATTGCCCAGATTTTCTTATTATACATTTTATGACAAAACATCACATGTACCCTGTAAAGATATATAACTATTGTGTACCCATAATGATTTTAAATGAAAAAAAAATTTTAAATTAATCAGTATACTTTAAGTAAAGCAAATTAACCTCAAAAATGTGGGTGGGCCTTATCCCATTAGTTGAAGGCCCTAAGAAAAAGACTGGCCTCCCTCAAGGAAAAGGGAATTCTGCCAGCCAAGTGCCTTCAGACTCAAACTGCAACATGAACTCTTCCCTTGGTTTCCAGCCTGCTGCCCCACCCTGTAACATGAGCCAATTCCTTTCCTCAAAACCAACCTCTTTTTCTCTCTCTTTCTCCCCATGCTATTTGTTTTGATTCTCCAGAGAAATCTAATACAGGTAGTATGCTATAGGAAGCTATTTACACATCTACTTGTATTTATTTTTAATCTCTTTATTAAAAAAAATTCTTAGAGAAATTTTTATAATTATATAATCTATTAATATAGTATACATTATATAATTTGAAATTAAGTATCATATATTTATGTATATGCTCAACTTTTAAAAAGTAATATTGGCACATGATCAAAAAAGTTTAAAGATCACTAGCCTAAACAATGACTAAGTAATGTATTCATAAAGTCCAGAATGAAAACTATAGCATATACCAAAATGGAGGGGAGGTCTGACAGAGCAGGAGAGGACAATGGGAAGAACAGCAAGCTAAGGGACCTATCTTATTTTAAGGAAAGATACAGATATTGATAACCTGAAGACATTGGTGAGGAAAACAAATATTACTTATCAAAACTATATACCATTCATTCCGAAGGACATGAATTTAAGGATTTCAATTATTTTTTTATTTTGCTTTATAAAATCAAATTAAAAGCTTCACTGGGTATTGATAAAGAAATACATGTAGGCTGGGCGCGGTGGCTCATGCCTGTAATCCTAGCACTCTGGGAGGCCGAGGTGGGCGGATAGCTCAAGGTCAGGAGTTCGAAACCAGCCTGAGCAAGAGCGAGACCCCGTCTCTACTAAAAATAGAAAGAAATTAATCGGCCAACTAAAAATATATAGAAAAAATTAGCCGGGCATGGTGGCACATGACTGTAGTCCCAGCTACTCGGGAGGCTGAGGCAGGAGGATCACTCCAGCCCAGGAGATTGAGGTTGCTGTGAGCTAGGCTGACGCCACGGCACTCTAGCCCGGGCAACAGAGTGAGACTCTGTCTCAAAAAAAAAAAAAAAAGAAATACATGTAGATGCCCACAAATAAGTTCCAATGTTAAATAGCAACCAGTGAAGTAGCTGCAAAATGTAGTGTATAAAACATTGGTGTGGGGGAAGGAAATACATGAACTTCGATTTATATTTACTTTTATCTTATATATGTGTGTTATCTATCTATCTTTGTGTGTTATAATATAAAAATAGTATAATAGAATAAATGTATAATTTATTAATAAATAAATAGGTGTATGTTTGGGGTAGGTTTTTGTTTTTGTTTTGTTTTTAACGTGGAGAATACTGTCCTGGAGAATGACACTTAAGCAAAGGCTATTCCTAGCTGAGTATCTACTCTCATTACACTTCTTTTCCTGACAAGATCCTATTCAGCCTTTCTGAGTGTACATCAGGAGCTCCCCTTTGTAACAGACCCGTTCCAGGGAGTCTGGTCAGCTGGTACCTTGAATCCCCATTCCCACTCACAGGGCAGGCTGCACATTTGTGCTAGCTAAGCACCTCTGTTCCTGGTGATGAGTCCAGAACTAGATTGAACTTGAACCAGAGTTAGATTAACTAGATTCACACCCTCAGAACTTTGGATTCAGAGGCATTAATTAAACTTAGATCATCAATAGATGCAAAGACCTGGAAATCTGGGAACTATGAGGTAGTCATCTTTCCTTGGAATTGAAGGGAGGAATTTCATCTTTGCTTAGCTTTGCTACTTGAAGCATTATGTTGCCAAGTGTAACGCTAGTAATTTCTTCTCCCAACTTTTAATTTTGAAAAATTTCAAACATATAAAAAGTTGAAATAATAATACAAGGAACAACTATATACTCTTCCCCAGATTGTTAATGTTTTACCATATTTGCTTAATTTCTCTCTCTCTTGTACATGCTCTCTTCATACACACACACACACACACATTTTGAGGTGAAGTATCTGAAATTAGATTGCAGACATCATAACACAATAACACATTATCCCTAAACACTTCGGCATGTATATCCTAACAATAAGATAGTCTCCTCCATAACCCCATAACACCGCAATCAAGAAATTTAACATTAATTCAGTATTATCATGTAATATATAGTCCATCTCCAAATTTTCCTAATTGATGCCAAAATGTCTTTTATAACTGTTTTTCATTCCTGATCAAGAATCCAATTAAGGTTTTAGCATTGCCTTTGGTTATTACATTTCTTTACTTTGTTTTAACACCTAACAGTCTCCTTGCCTTTTTGTGTTTCATTTTCATGACACTCTTTTTTTTAAAGAGCCCAGGCTAGTTGTCATGTAGAATGTCTTTCCTACATTCCAAATTTGTCTTGTTTTTTCCCTCATGAGTAGAGTGAGAATATTACAAGTATATTACACAGGTAATGCTGTGTATTCTTTATTGCATCACATAAAGTTAGCTTGTCTTATTAATGAAGATGCTAAATTTGATCCATTGTAAAGATACCTTTTCCCTTTATGACAAATAATCTGTGGGATGATACTTTGAGACTGTGTGAACCAGATCTCTAATACATTTTTACTCAATGACTTTAGGAATTATTATTAATACTTGTTTTAATCAGTTATTAAATTGGGGGTTACAAAATAGTGATTTCCTAATTCCATCATTCTTTCTACATATTAGTTTGCATCCTTCTTCTTTTTTTGTTTTCTTCATAGATATTTTATTTTAAAGCACCTTTTAAATATTAACAGTGGGTTTTTAACAAAGAACACAGTAAAATAAAAGAGGGAACAAACCCCTAGCAAGGTTAAAGTACTTCTTTCACACACACAGACACACGGCATTCTTCTCTAAGGAAGAGCTTTCTTTTCTCCCATCCTACCCTCTTTACGACTCATGGATTTTTTTTTTTAATTCAGCGTATTCCAGCCCATTACCAGCATTATTCTTCATGGAGCTCAAAATGTCACAAACGTGATTCTGTTATTGAATCTCAAAGTCTCTAGATATTATGCCAAGGGAGAAGGCAAAACGTAGCGGGCATAACATAGGCTTTGCTAACGACGTGGCAATAAGCAAGGTTTTCAAATCCGTGAAGAGTCAATTTCTTCACCTGGGAAAGAATGCTAATAATACCTACTTCACAGATGGGAACTGAGTCTTCTGGTTCACTGTTGCATCCCCAATATCTCAGTCACCCAGAAGGCCCTTAGTAAATGCCTCTCAACTATGGAAAGTTCCTAGAATAGTGGCTGCTACCTAATGGTAGCACAATAAATGAATTGTTGTTATTGTTATTGTTCATATTTATATAACATGATATGGCTTTATTAGTTAACTATAATTGGGGCTTTTTTATGTGTGAACCTCCTTTGTACTGACCATCAAGTGAGAATACACCCAATTCAACTTAGCAATAAAAATGATTATCATTATTACTGCTATGACAACAAGAAACATTGCATAGTACTTACTATGTGACAGGCAATGTACTAAGCTCTTAATTAACTCATTTATTCCTCTCAACAGTCCTATGAGGTGAGTGCTAACATTACTCCCATTTTAAGATTAGGAAACTGAGGCTCAGAAAGGATAAGTAACTTGCCACACAGCCAGTATTCACACATTGGCAATCTGGTTTCAGAAGTGTTCTTGCACCCATCATGCCATGCTAACGAAAGCAAAGCTCTTTAAGATAAGGTAAATGAAAGCAAAAGGTGTTCTTTATACAGAAGAGTGTATGGTGGAGCATGTGACATTTATTTAAAGACAGACACACACACTTTACTGGCACAGAGTTGACAATGAAGACGTAAGGTCCTTGTCCTAAAGTGTACTAGCATCATAATTTGTTTTAAAAGATCACATTTTGGAAGATGCTGAGACCATTGCAAATGAAGTCCTTATTTCCAGAACTTAAGGAACTAAAGCAATTTAAGTCTTGGAAAATTAGAAGTAGCTGCCAGCTTCTTATCTTCATCTGGTGCTTTATGGCAGCCACTCAGTGATATATACAGCTATGTCTGAATAACCCACCAGATGGTCCAGCTGTGAGAATGTTATTGTTTCCTACCAATTCGTCTTATTCCCATGGCTTCACAAGTTCTAGTTCTTGAACCTTCAAAAGATACCACAGCTTTTTCCTTAAGCTACGAGAAAATAATAGCTTTCCCAAATCCATCATGAAAGATTCGTCAGATTTGTAGGTGAATTCACAGGCAAATGTCAATGCCTTTTATAATCTCCTTTAAAAGGGTTCCTGTTTAGTTTATAGGCCCTTTTCCTTACAAGAGGGACTAGAGGTTTGAGAGAAAGTTTTCGTATGAGCAGGCTGTGGGCCATTGCTACCATTGTCAATTTGTTAATGCACTTTGTGAAAAATGATCCCTGTCTCCCAAAAGCCATTTTGTTATTTCTTTTTACACTCTTACCTTCTTCAATGTTACATGGAATGGCTTGCCTGATGCTATTTGAGTGAACATACTGGTCATTCACCGGCACTATATGTTCCCGGCTATCTGTATCCTACAAGAAAGATAAGCAATAAGAACTCACACAGTGTGAATTATAGCCTAATAATTAGTATCTTGTGCGTTAGGAGATGCAAGGCTCAGGGCTATGCAGCCATTAAAACAGTTAAGCATGAATTACCACACTATAATTCAGGGCCTGAAGCCTCTTCTATACATAGAAACAGATGTCTCTTTTACTAGAAGAGGGAAGCCAGTAGTAATCTGGAGGCAGGGGGAGTGATTTCTTTTTTTTTTTAAATGGCAGAGTGACCTCATTACTGCTATTGCAACCCAGAACTAAGGCATATAATACTCATCTAAATTCCCCCTCGCATTGATCCTAGCCCTCATCAGCCTTCCTGTGGGCACTTGTGGGGCCAGCAATGGATCCCTCACTTATGCAGCTTGTGTGGTTCCCCCTGTGCAAAGGAGCCCTTCTCACAATAAAAACCACGATGAAAACAATAACCACACCCCCATCCCCAAGATTCTACCAGAAGCTACATTTGAGTGTGTTCCTGTGTGTGTAAGTCCCCTGTGGTATTTCAAGGAAAATAGGCACTCTAGAAACTTCTTACTATGGCCTACGAAGTCCTCACCACTTGGCCCCACCTATGTCTGACTCGATCACTCTGCACTCACTTCCTCTATCATTGTTCCAGCTGCGCCTTCCGCATTGGTCCTCATGTGAGCCGAGTACACACACAGCAGGGTCTTTGTCCTTCCTTCCGCCTGGAAGACTCTTCAAACAGATGTCTGCATGGCTAAAGAAGAGGGAAAAAGGAAAGACAGGAAATAAGGTATACAAAGAGGGCATATAAAGAAAGCATTAGAGAGTCCTTTCTAGACCATAATTCATAACAGCATCCTATGTCATTTTTTATTTTTGTTTCTTTACCTGACGTTATTTTTCTTCCAAGTACGCATCACTACTTGGTATTAAGTTATGTATTTATGTATTTGGGTCTGTCTCTTTCACTACACTGTAAGCTCCATAAAGCTGATCCTTTTAGTGTTTGTTCACTGCTTTTTAGCCTCATATGCTCAGCCCTTAGAAAAGTACCTGACACATAGTAGACCCTAAAATGTTTGTTGAATGAAAGAATGAATTAATGAACTCTCAGTTTAAAGAAATGAAAGAACTAGTATTTCCATTCTTTCTCTTACAGAAATGGAAACATGAGTCTTTCAGCTCAGGCCTTTGAGTCCTTTCCTCACATGGACCCTCTTTTCTGCTAGAAATGACTAACCAGTTTGGGATGCAATAGTGGGGGCAGACCTCCAAGGATTTGCTCTAGAAATGAATGAAATCTTTTGGTGCCCTTTCCACTTGAAGAGACTATAGGCTGAGTTGAAAAGCAAAGGTTCACTGACCTGAGCCCTTACTAAAATGTGAATTTTAAAGCATTAAAGAAAATATGTCATTTCAAAGTTTCTATTGGTTCTTTGTAGAGCTTAAAAAGGAAACCCAAGGAAACTCATTAGTGGAATTTTGACTATGAAGGACAACACACTGGGTTTATCCTGGAATGAGATTTTTGAGACTAAGGAAACTAAATTTCTCAGCATAGTGACTAACAAGAATTTTCAGTTTGTACCAAAATTCCCACAGGAGAGCCTTCTAGAATTGAAGAAGAAGGAAGATGGGGAAGCAACTTTGTTGGGAGAAAGTGGACACAACAAAATGGGTAACACCTAAAGGGGGAGACAGGAGAATACAAAATAGGAATTATAGTCCCACTTTACCTATGCATGTAGATTCAAAAATCCTAAGTAAAATATTAGTGAGCCAATTCTACAATGTTAAATATATAAAATATATTAGGTTAGTTGTTTCAGTCAGGGTTCTCCAGAGAGAGTCTCTGAGAATCCCTCCAGAACTGAAAGAGAGAGAGAGAGAGAGAGAGAAGAGATGAGAATAGGTTTATTAGGGTAATTGGTTCACTCGATTATGGAGGATGAGATAAACTGTCTGCAAGTTGAAGTACCAGGGAAGCTAGTAGCATGGCTCCATCCAAGTCTGAACACCTTGGAATCAAGGCCAGTAGCATAGTTCTCAGGCTGAGGCTCAAAAACCAGGGCTGAGGGACCACACTGGTGTGAGCCCTGGCACCCAAGGACATAGGAGAAGGGTGTCCTTGCTCTAGAAGAGAGAGAGCAAGAATTTGTCCTTCCTCCATTTTTTGTTCCATCTGGGCCCCCAGACAATTGGATGGTGCCTGTTCACATTGAGGGCAGATCCTCCCTCCTCAGTCCACCGACTCACACACCAGTCTCCACTGGAAACCCCCTCAAAGACACACCTGAGGCAGCCCAATCATTCAATCATCTCAATGCCAAACCACCTGGATTCCCTTTCCACAGAAGAGAGATGGGCTCAGTGCCTACTGAAGCACTGAGAATAATGCGATGATCTTGAATAAGTAATACTTTATCAGCTATCTGGGTATCCCTTAATTCTGTCAAATCGATACCCCAAATCAACCATCACATTAGTTAATTAATTGTATTAAATAAACTTATAAACTAAGTAGAAATGATACATCACAATCAAGAATATAAGAAACAGCGTCACATAGTATCAGAAAACATAATTTGTGATATTAATACACTAAAGGAGAAAATTCATGTGATTTTCTCAATTGATGCAGAAAAACATTTAATGAGGTTCAATGCCTATGAAGAAAAAAAAAAACCAAGCTAGGAATAGTAAAGTGTGTGTGCCTTTTCCTGCTTTATATCTCCATGATTAGATTTTTATTTAAATTATTTTTAATAATAAATGTATATGTAGAGAGTACAATGTGTTGTTTTGACACATGTATACATAGTAGAATGATTATATCAAGCTAATTAACATATCTATCACCTGACATACTTATTTTTTTATAGTAAGAACATTTAAAATTTATTCTCTTAGAATTTTGAAATCTACATTACTATTAACTATGGTTACCTTGCTATGGAATAGATCTTGAAAACTTATTTCTCCCATCTAACTGGAACTTCGTACCCTTTAGCCGACTTCTCCCCATTCTCCACTCTACCTACTCTCTACTTCTATTTTGACTTGTTCACAATTGAATTTTTTATATCTTTTTAATTTTTGTTTAGTTTTTAGTTTAGGGTTAAAATATATAACTTCAAATAATATTACATTGCTTCATATTTAGTGTAAGGATTAACCTTACACCAGTAAACTCTCAATATCTTCCTCCCATCTTTTGTGCTATTGTTTTCATGTATCTTACTTTTACATACACATTTAAATCAAACTACATTGCTACTTCTTTTTAGACATTCACGTATCTTTCAGAGCAATTAAAAGTAGGAAAAAAGTCTCTCATATTACTTTCATTTTAACTATTTTCATAGATCTTCATTCCCTTGTGTAGGTTTCAGTTCAGTTAGGTTCTTTTAACCTGAAGAACTTCTTTTAACATTTCTTGTAGGACGGGTTTGCTAGTAAAGAATTCTGTTTTTGTTTGTCAAAAAAAAAGTCTCTTTTGTGTTCATTTTTGATAGATCTTTCATTATATTTTGGGTTGACTCTTTTTTTTCTGTTAGCACTTTAAAGACTCCATTGTCTTCTGGCCTGTATAGTTTCTGACAAGAAGTCTACTAAATGCTTATATTTGTTCCTCCTTATGTAATGTTGTTTTATTTTTCTTGCTGCCTTTTACATTTTCTGTTCATCTTTGATTTTTAGTCACTTGAATATGATGGTCTAGTTGTGAATTTATCCTTCTTGGTGTTCTCTGAGCTTCATGTGATGTCCTTCATTATTTTTTAAAAATTCTCAGCCATTATGTCTTTAAATATTTCTTCTGCCTGATTCTTACTCTTTTCTCCTCTGAAATTCCAAAAACACAGTCGTTAGATTGTTTGATATTGTCCCATCACTCTTGGATGCTCAGTTCTGGTTGTTTTCTCCCCCCCCCCCAAATCTTTTTTTCTTTGTGTTTTAGTTTGGGTAATTTCTACTGATGCATCTTCAAGTTCACCAATTCTTTCTTCAGATGTGTTGAGTCTACTGACGAGCCAGAGATAAAGATATTCTTTCTTTATCTCTGCTACTATGTTCTTCCCCATAGCATTTTCATTTGACTATTTCTATGGTTTCCATGACTTTGATGTTATCCTCCATCTGATTATGCATATTTGTACACATTTTCCAAAAGAACATTTAACATATTAATCACAATTTTTTTAAATTCCCTGTAGAATACAAATAAAATTCCGTGTACAAAAGAAAGGACCTACTCTGCTTCCAGAAGAAGACAGCTGTTTCCTGTTACTCCATGCCTTCCAGGATGAGGGGGGCAATAAGAGGGATAGGGGGTGTTGTTTACTGTCTTTGTCCAGCCTCAGCGTAGGCAGGATCTGTGTCCCTGGATCTCAGAGGCAAGGCTTTCTTAATGATCCTACCTCACACCAAAGTCTATGAGGCATTAGAGACCTCTAATGTCCTGGGCTCCAAATGATTTCTTGCCCCTCTTCCTGACATAGATGTTATGTTTCTTTTACCTGTCCCTCAGCCACGTGGGTCTTCACAATACCTTGGGAGTTTCAGGGTTTGCTGCTGTCCCCCGAGTGGCTTAAGGCCTTCATTCCTCAAAGAGAAAGGATCCCGGCAGAGCTTGGTGGCTTTCTCACAGCAATAGTTGCTTCCTCCTCCAGGCCTGTATCACTGATGTAGGATGCCTCTTTGGGCTCCCAAGCTACCCCTAATCTTTCTTGTGAACAATGATAAAAAAAAGCCTCCTTGTTTGTGTGTCACCCAGGTGTTCTATATTCTCAAACTTGCCTGCCCCCAACCTTTAGAAATTCATTAAAATATTTAACTGAACTCTTCTCACCTGCTCGTACGGTGGCCCAGCTTTTTCCTGAACTCTGCTAAGATTGCCTACCCTGCCTCTCCTTAGAGACCTCTGCCTTTCCTTAGATTTCAGGCTAGTTGTTCACCCTGAGAATTCAGTTTTCTTGTAGATTCAAAAAAAGTATAATTCATTAATTAATTTTTTTAGAGACAGAGTCTTGCTATGTTGCCCAGACTGGACTTGAACTTCTGGCTCAAGTGATTCTCTGGCCTCAGCCTCCTGAGTCCTACAGGCACATGCCACTATGCCCAGCTGTGAAAATATATGATTTTGCCAATTATCTAAGTTTTTCTTATTAGGGTGAAAGCAACACTCTTTTTATCTTTCTATATCCTAGTTGGAAGCCAGAAAGTCTAATATTCATTTTTAGATTGCTTCCTGCTCTATTATGCTATAATTTCCCACTGGATCCCTAACTTTCAGTAAAAGTCCATTGCATTCTATAGCATTGCTAAAGGGGCTTTTGCAAAGGAGGAAAGAGCAACTTGCTTAGGATGCAGCAGTAGAAAAAGGCCAGTAGCTGGCAGATGACCAAGAGGTGATCAAGAATTGTGCAGACAGCAGCTATTTTCAATCAAGGTTGAAAGGCAAGCACCAGGAGAATACAAGCACTTTTTCCCATACTGGGGAGAATTTGGTTGGAAAGGATCTTTAACTTTCCACAGTTACGTGTAAAGGAGAGTTCGACTAATTTTATGTGGCTACTAAAGAAAAGAATGATTAGGGATTAACGTAAGGACTTAGGCTACCCAAATTATAGGGATGCAGCTAAATCATTACAACTGTTTGTCATCAAGCCTAACATAGTAGCTTTGGTCTGAAAATGTGATATTTCTCTTTGTACAGAGAAAGTTAATACTAAACTCATGTGTTTATTTAGGCTCCCAATTTTCACCACACTACTCAACTGAGTTATCTGAATCACATCACAACAGAGGGGGAAAAAAGGCTCAGAACGTTTGGGTGCCTTCCTTCTTTAAAAGAAATGGTACAATTTGGCTTTCTGTGTTATCCTATTTATTAAATATTCTGATGAGGGAGCCCAAGGTTTGATTTTTATCATATTGTCAGGGGGCAGGGGGATCAAATTTAAGAGACCATCTCAACGCCTGAGTAATTTTTTCCAATCCAACAAGATCAGATGGTCTGATTTCCTTGCTCAGTGTTTCTGGTAGAAAAGGCAATTTTCAAGACTGAAATAGCAATTTCTTAGCCATCACCGAACCTCTTAAAATCCATTTTTTAAACTCCCATAGACTTCCATGTGTAAATGAAAGAAGACTCCTGGAAATACACATTTTTCTATTTTGAGAGATAACTCACTCAAGCATAAAGTTAATACAATTTATTACACCAAAAGTAAAGTTGCATTAGAGTGAGCTCATAACAGATGAGTAAACACACTTCACAAGAATGGAGCTGGCATGTCTGTCCTCCCCGGTCTGTCTCCTTCAGCTTCGATGCCTCCTTGAATGTCTTATTCTTGCACCCGCCTGCTGACATACGGGAGGTCTATCCTCCTTAGAGTGATGTTTTTGAAACACCTTTAGACCTTTGAAACTTCAGCACTAACCCTAAGATGGGTCACTAGCCTTTGATTATTCTGAGGGAGATAAAACGTTCAATTAGTACTCTAAGCGAAAGCAGTAAAAGCAAATGGAAAGGCTCCCAAGTCAGGCAGCTCTCATTTACATCCTAGGCTTAATGAAAACATACTCGCTGCATGACCTTAGGCCGGGGGTTAATTTTTCTGAGCCTCAGTTTCTTCATATCAAAATAAAAATTTTAATAATGGTGACTAAGTCATAGAGTTGTGAGGAAACTTGTAAGCAAAGCACTTAGCAGAGTGCAGAGCACACAGTACACAAGTGGTTAAGGTGGGATATTTATCATCATCATCATCATCATCACTACTACTGCATCAAATATCAGGCCAAATTGCTACCCATCTTACCACCTCAGTCCATTCATTTGACATATTTTTCAGCATCGGTTGTATGCCAGGCTCTGCTCTGGGACCTTGTGTAAAGTAAGAATGTAGGCTTTGTCCCCTCTGCCACCTGCCAGCAAGACACTTCATCTTCTCCAACCTGGGTTTCCTCGTCCATCACTTGGGACTAATCAGGACCAGTACTAGGGTGAGGCAGGTGAGACACTTGCACATCCCCAAGAGTGAGCACCTCCTTAGATGTTGTTCCCTAGGCACCTTGCTTGTCTCACCCTCATCCCAGCATCTGGGAATGACAACATCTATTTCACATAGTTATTGTAAGACTCACAGAAGCAGAGAGAGGATAGATTGTACTTGCCTTGTGTGGAAGCAGGATTTGGGAAGGCTTGTCCAATGAGGGGATATTAGGTTCGGCCTGAAAGGACGAGAAGAAGTTTACTAAGCAGGCATTGGGTTGTTCCCTGTTGGTATATCAAAGGGTGAATTTTGGATTATTCTTGGAAAGAGCAAAATAATTTGAAAGGCAATGGTGACAAAAGCTAATAGCTATTATTTATTCAGCACCTACTATGTGTGGGACATGGCTAGGGATTTTGCAAATATTGTCTTTAATCCTCACAATAGCTTAAAAGGTTGGTATCACTTATGCACATTTTACAGAATAGCTTCCAAGAGCTAAGCCCAAGGAGGCAAAAAAACTTACACAATGTGTTAGTTTTCTATTCTACTGTATCAAATTGCCAAAACTTGAGTGGATGAAAACAACACATAGGTATTGTCTCAAAATTCTGGAAGCCAGAAGTCTGATACAGATCTCACTCAGCTAAAAACAAGGTGTGTAGGGGAGAATCCTTTTCCTTTCCTTTTCCAGCTCCTAGAAGCTGCCCATATCTTGGCATGTGGCCCCCTTCCTCCATCTTCAAAGCCAACTAGCTGGTCAAAACCTTCTCACATTGCATCCCTCCAACCTTCATCCATAGTCATGTTCTCCTCTGACTCTGATTCTCTCTTCCACTTTTAATTACCCTCATGATTAAATTGGACCCCTCCAGAGTTAATCCAGGATAATCTCCTTATTTTAAGGTCAGTTGATTAGTAAACTTAATTCCATCTGTAACCTTAATTCCCCTTTGCCATGTAACCTGACATACTCATGGGTTCTAGGAATTAGGACATGGACATCTTGGGGTAGGAGGTGTTATTCTGCCTACCTCACATAGTATGTTAGTGACAGAGCTGTTGGGTTAGGGTCAATTTGGATTTTATCTCAGGTTGGAAGGGAGGCATTGAAGGTTTTTAAGTATTGGGGTGACGTAAATAAATCTGCATCTTACATAAATAACCCTTGAAGCAGAATGTAAAAGGGACTGAAGGAGAAGAAAAAATATTGGCATTAGAAAAGCAGAAGGTGTAGACATGGAGAAAAGGGAGTGGATTGAAGGATATTTCAGAGGCAGAATCCTCAGAGCCTAGCGACCAGTGGGATGTGGACAGGGATGGAAAGAATTCCAAGATGAGTCCTAGATTTTCTAGCTTAGGTGACTGAGGGCATGGTGATTTGTCATTACATTTCAATTTGCTTACAACTGCTTTACAGTTCATTCATTCATTTCAACCATGCATTTATTCACCAAGCACTTGTTCAATGCCTACTATATGCCAGGTTATTGTAGTAGCACATGATCTGGGGTACATCAATGAACCCAAACCACAAAAATCTCTGCCCTCAAAGAGCTCACCTCCTAGTTGAGGGAGAAATACATAAACATAATAAATAAGTAAATATAGAGTATATTACAAGGTGGTGAGAGGTATTGAGAAAAAGAAAAAAGCAGGCTAAGCAGCACCAGGAATACCAAGGGTGAGAGGGTGGGATTCCACTGTTCCAGGGTGGTCACAGTAAGCCTCAATTAGATGGTGACATTTGAGAAAAATGTGGAGATGGAGCAATTAGCCCCATAGACATCTGGGGAGATGCGGTCCTGTCAGGGGGAACAGCTGGTGCAGAGCCCCGATGGTGGGCGCATGCTGGGTGTGTTTGAGGAGAATCAGGAAGCCGCTGTGGCTACAGCAGATGATTCTCCTATCCAAGAGGGATAAATTGACTTGGTATGTAGTTGGGCCCTTACAGGAAGGGGAGGGTGGGAAGGGAAGAGGGAGCTGTGCAACTCTGTACCTGGTCACAGATGGGAAGTGCTCCAGCCACATCTGAAGTCTCACTCTGTTTGGAACATTAGTCACCACGGCTCCTCTCAACATGTAGTGCAACCAAGTTTAGAGCTGATGTTTGTTGAGCTCTGCCTATATGGCAGGCTCTACAGGAATTAACCCAGTTGATCATCAAAACAACCCCATGAGGGAGATAGGATGATCAGCTCCATTTCACAGCTGAGGAAATTGTTCAAGATGATGTAGCTATAATGTGGCAGGCTGGGATTCAAACCAGACAGTTCAGCTCCAGAGTCAGCCCACTTAGCTATGCCTCCCCATACCCTGGACTGTACAAGGAGCCAGAGTACCTGAAAGAAGTCCTTTCTGTCTATAAAACATCTCCTCACTGATCCCTAAAATCTCATCATTAACATTTCATGCCTGAGATAAGCATTGTTCAAAACTTGAATGGGCGACATGATAAATTCCTTACACCTGTACAGTGAATGAATCATCCATCTACCCACCAGCCCACCCACCCATCCATCCACCCATCCATTTATCCATCCATCTACACATCCATCCACCCATCTATCCACCCATCCACCCACCCATCCACCCATCCCTTCATCTACCCATCCATCATCCATCCGCCCATTCATCCATCCATCCATCCATCCATCCACTCATCTATTCACTGACCCACTGACCCATCCACCCATCCACTCATCTAACTATCCATTCTTTCATCCATCTGTTCATTTAATAAGAGCTATTGATCACCTAGTAAGTGTTAGGCTCTGGGCTAGGACTTTTCTCCATGACAAGAAGGACCTGGCAGCAAGAAAGTATATGTCAAAAAAGAAAAGTAGGGCTGTAAGGACAAATTTCACTTATTTGAAGTTTTGCCTCGGGAAATGTCCACATTTATCATTTAGTAACTATTAAGTCACCACACAGTATGATGATGCTCATCCTTTCTGCTAGATAACTCTCCCTCCACAGCTAATTGCCTTACATCTATAGCCTAGTTCTTGTCAGTTTTGTCACACTGTTATTACATACAGTAATGGTGTGTAAGATATTAGCCTGTCATTATATATAAATGTGTCTAAGGAAAACTCATTTCCAAGAATCATTTTTGAAAATGAATTCAGAAGAGAGGTAAAAGCTTATTTTCTGTCTCCAAGGACAACATAAAGTAACTCTGAGGCTTGTAACAGGAATCATTTAAGGTGGATTTTATGCCTCATAGGAATACCAAAGCCACAATACATTTTGAGATGTTACATAAAGCCCAGGAAAGAGTTAAGCTGGAAATAGGAAGAAGCTTTCATCTCCTGCTAACTGTGCCATGCCTTGAGGGTGTGAACAACCCAGCCCTTTCCCCACTTACCATTTTTCTATTTATTTTATTATGGTTAATAACACGTGACCAGAAAAATCATTTTTACCATTTTCCCTCTGGTGCCATTAAGTTTAATTTCCTTGTTTTAATAATACAGCACCAGTGACTTGTCTGACATTAGAACTTTTTTCTTCCTGTTATCTATTAAAGTAATACTTTAATTCATTACAAAATATGCATTTCATACAAGTCTCCCTACCCATGGTTTGTGATATCCCTAAGGGTTGAGCACTATCTATGTGCCCGGTATTTTCCTGGTTTGTTTCTGATAACTTTTACCATTGAGTTGTAAACTCTATGAAAGCAGAGACATCGTGTGTCTTGTTGTGTCGCCACGTCAGTGCCTACATGTGGCATGTGGTCAAGAATATACATTGAATGACCAAGGATATGAACACTTTCTGCTTATACCCTCTCATTTCTGACCATATACAAAACAGCCAAACCATTTTTTCACATGAAGAATTTGTCAATGAAATGGGAAGGAAATGGATTCTAATTTAAATATTGATATGTTGACTCACTTAGAAAATGGATTGACTTTAGGATACTTTTTAAATACAAGCGTTTCTTAAAGACTTACTGTCTGTAAATGGAGAACCCTATGCTGGGTGCTGAGGGCAAAATAAAGGTGACCCAGACACGCTGTCTACCCTGCAGGGGCTTACAGTTGTTCCAAACCTGGTGATTACCCCCAGAGAAAACCTAGAGTGACCTCAAGTCCCCAAGTTCTCCTCCCCTCCAAAGCTCCTTGGTACACACTGGTGCCATGCATCTGGCACTTCCAGATGAAGGTTCGACTTACAGGCTCTGGAACCAGATTGCCTGGGTTCAAGTCCTGACTCAATCAAATACTAGCTCTGTGACTTTGGGCAATTTACTTACTTTTTCTGTGCCTCAGTTTCCCCATATGTAAAATAGGAATAAATGTTGGACTAATCTCATAACACTGTTGTGATGATCAAATGAGTTTATGTAAAATGCTTAGAGCTATACCTGGTACAGTATAATCATTCAATTAATATTAGCTATTATTTGGTTTATTATTGCTACTTTGTGATAAATTGTATTTTGCATGGCTATCTTGAGCTACTATGAATTTCTATTATATACTTTTAAACAGAAATATCTTTATTGCTCTTTACAATTATACATGATCATTATAGAACATTTAAATTATGTAGAGAATGACAATGTTTCTCTGTAATCATACCTGTAAAGAAATCACAGTTCACAATTTGGCAAATCTCCTTCCACATAATAATTTGCCGATTAAAGGATGTGTAGATATATTTTCAACATAAATGTATCATATTATACATACCATCTCACAAACAGTCTATTTGTTAATGTATTGAAATGATTGATCTGTGTCAATATATACAGGTCTAGTCTACAATTTATGCAGTCATTACTTTATTAGTAGACATGAAGACCATTTACTGGTTATATAGCATTTATAAAAATTAGGGGGGCAGTGTCCAAGCTAAAGCACATGTTTCTTGAAGGAAATGTCTCTGAATTCTCAAAGAGCTTTGTAGATAAGAACATCTGTGTAAATATTTATTTATTTATTGACCATGTTTGGAGAATTGAGCAAGCAGAAGCAGCAAGCTTTAAATGCAGAAAGTTCTATTTCTAAACGTTTTCTAAGTGCGCTAAAAAAGATTTTGACTAGCATGATATAACTATTTTTCATGGTTATTGTGAAGACAAAATAAGGTATTACAAAGTGCATGAAACCTACTAAGTGCTCAATGGAAGCTGGCTATCATTAATATTAGGATGGCAGTTAACAGGATAAGAGATTAGACGCTATCTGTCTTTGATAACTTAGTTACTGACCTACAGAAGGTGAAACATCATCTCTAGCAACCACTATTGGCTCTAGAATTCTACTCTTTAATGACTAGGTACTGTACTGAAGGTAAACTGGAGCACAGAAATAAAAACATAGAATAATTGTCCATCCTGACCCTTCCAACAACTGAAAATAATCCACATTATGTTTGTTAACTAAAAAGAAAGCTCAAAAATAGTGTTTATCCACTGAGTTTTACTTCCCTCTGTGCAGATGTGTGCTCTTCTATTCCAATTTAATAGTACATGTGGTGTTTGTTTTTCTATTCTTGAAATACTTCACTTAGGACAATGGTCTCCAGTTGCATCCAGATTGTTGCAAATGATATTATTTCATCTTTTGTTATAGCTGAATAGTACTCCATGGTATACATATACCACATTTTATTAATCCACTCATGAATTTATGGGCATTTGGGTTGATTCCACATCTTTGCAATTGTGAATTGTACTGCAATAAACATTCAAGTTCAGGTGTCTTTTTGATGAAAAGTCTTCTTTTCCTTTGGGTAGATACCCAATAGTGGGATTGCTGGATCAAATAGTAGGTCTACTTTTATTAGTAGTTCTTTGAGGAATCACCATACTTTCTTTCATAGAGGTTGTACTAATTTGCAGTCCCACGACCAGTGTGTAAGTGTTCTTTTCTTTCTGCATCCAAACCAGCATCTGTTGTTCTTAGACTTTTTAATAAAAGCCATTCTAACTGGGGTAAGGTACTATTTCATTGTGGTTTTAATTTGCATTTCCCTGATGATTAGTGACGATGAGCATTTTTTCATATGTTTATTGGCCATTTGTCTTTCTTCTTTTGAGAAGCTTCTGTTCATATCTTTTGCCCACTTTATAATAGGGTTGTTCGTTTTTTTTCCTGCTGATTTGCTTGAGTTCTTTGTAAATTCTGGTTAACCCCTTCTCAGATGTGCAGCTTGCAAATATCTTCTCCCAGTCTATAGGTTGTTTATTTGCTCTGTTGATTATTTCCTTGGCTGTGCAGAAGCTTTTTAGTTTATTCAAGTCCCATTTATTAATTTTTGTTGTTGCCATGATTGCCACTGGGGTCTCAGTCATGAATTCTTTTCCTAGGCTGATATCTAGAAGGGTTTTTCCTACATTTTCCTCTAGAATTCTTAAAGTTTCATGTCTTAAATCTTTTATCCATCTTGAATTAATTTTTGTGAGCTGTGAGAGGTAGGTGTCCTGTTTCATTCTTCTGCATGTGGCTAAACAATTCTCCCAGCACCATTATTGAATAGGGATTCTTTTCCCCAATGTACATTGTTTTCTGCTTTGTCAAAGATCAGTTGGTTGTAGGTAGATGGTTTTATATCTGGGTTCTCTGTTCTATTCCATTGATTTATGTCTCTGTTTTTGTACCAGTACCAATCCACATAATCTAAAACATTAGTACCCCCTTAATATTTTGAAAAACAAAGTAGCCAAAAATAAATAAACAAAATAAAATATTAGTAAAATATCAAAGAATAAAAAATTTAGTGTTATCAAAATTGCTTCCTCTATTTAATGACATGTAGAGAGAGTAGCACTTTTAATTAGTAATTCATTACCTAATTCAGCTTGCCCACAATAAAGAGAGATTAATTAAGAAAGTATCTATAAACATAGTTCGACATGGAAGAGGAGCAGGAAATCGGATGATTATTGAATAGAACTCAATTTCTGCTTTTTATATCACAGTCTTTTTATTCAGAGTTTCTTAACCTTGGCAATGTTGACATTTGGGGCTTGATAATTCTTTGTTGAGAGGGAGCTTTTCTGTACTTTATAGGATGTTTAGCAGCATCCCTGGCCTCTACTCACTAAATACCAGTAGCATCTCCCCTTGCCAAGTTTTGACATCCGAAAATGTCTCCAGACATTGCCAAATATCTCATAGGGTGCAAAAGCACCCCCTGAAAACCACTGACATTTGTATTTGCATATATTTTTTGGATTGCATTTTATACTCTGCAAGTACATTTAATACTTATGTGAGTAGGCAGGGTAGATATTCTCCCCTATTTTATGGATGGGGAAAGCATAATACTATAAAAACAAATGTTATGGAATCAAAATTTAAATTTTGAACCACTAAGATGTCATCGTGGGTCAGACCAGAATAAAATAGTCTGTTTATTTTTTTTAAGTATCTTAGTAAAATGAGCAGCCAAAGCGTTTCCCTTTTCTTTTCCTTTTTCTTGATGACCACAAAAGGAATACTCAGGCAGCAATCTCAAAGAGGACCCCCTAAACAAAAACAAGTGTGAAATGCAGCCATGGAATTCCGAGTTAATTTTGGGTTGAATTCATTAACTATAGAGATAATGGTTCGAAGAAAAATTTGCCTGCTCCTGCAGAGATGGAAAATGGGATAGCATGTGAATAAATGATTCTAATAGCTGTGATGATATATCTTTAGGAGGTATAAGCATTCCATCCATAAAGAAAGTCTGCCCATTAATTAAAAATGTTATGGAGAGACTCAAAGAAGATTAAAATAGATAAAAGCCATAGCACCAACAGGTCTAAAAACCAATGTCTTGGAAAATAAAGAAACTGCCTGAAGACAGAGAATTATAATCTACAGACGTTAAAAGAAGAGAGACTTCTGGATGCCAAGAAGAGCTGGAATCCCAAGGAGATGGGAAATAAGATGAGGAACTGCAGGAAATCCACCAAGGTCATCAACTTTCAAGCTGAACCCTAAGTGGCACAAGCAGACCTCTATTAATTTGCACCTGTCATTCACTGATTGTGTAGATATCAACACAGCTGCTTATTTCTGCTTATTTCTGTTGAGGCTTTTTACTACACCAGAACTCAGGTTTGTAGACAGTGAAAATGTCAGCACATTAAAAACAATCTGCTTCACATGTGTGAGATAATAGGATTTGGGGTTAATGAGCTCATGTCTGGGATATCGATCCAAATGTGAATAACTTGTAATTGGCCATCACTCAATGCCACCTTACAACCAATCCAGGCTATATGAATGGGCACTTTGTTCACTGGAATAACTACAGAACCACGAAAACCAAAACTTGCTCATAGAACTGGCCAGTTGCCAAACAGAATCCCCCCTTCTCTCTCTCCTCTCTCCCCATTATTTCCAATTAAATGCCAAATTGCTAGGAGAATATAAGATAATACATAGGCCCATAATAAATTCCTTACCTAGTAGGTCCCACATGGAGAATGAAAAAGCTGTGATTTAAGATATAACAGAGGCCTCCCTTTTCCCCAGCAAGCATCACCTTTATTATTTTGCAAACCCAGGTTTTGAAAGATTTGATCTCTAAGTACTAAGGTTACTGTATTTAAGACAAGGTTGTTTTAAAGGATGCCCAATCCAGCTCTAATTTGCTACAATTCTATCTTTGGTACCACTCTTTTGGGTGAAAATATTTTCTAAGAAGATTATCCATAAACCAAAATATTATCTGTGAATAGTAACATTGGCAGTTTATTAGTTTAACTATCAAAGAACAGAGCCCCAAATGCTATGGCTACTGGGACTGGTAATTTTTAACTGAAAACAAGACAAAATTCAGAGAAGCATGAGGTGTCAACTTTCACTCAGTGGAGGCTGGAACTGTTGTGGCACCATAACTGACCCCCTGAAAAGCCAAGAGCAACAGCTTGAGAAGCAAAGTATAATGAACAGAGCATGGGTCTTGGAATGGGGTTTGCAAACTACATTTATCATGTATGCAATGCATACAACTGGGCAAGCCCCGAAAGCTCTCTGAACCTCAGTCCTCATATGTATGGTAGACCAACACCTCCCTTAAAAGTTAATATGAATTAAAAAGATGATAGTTGTTAAAGTACTTGTCACCTAGTAGGTACTCATAAAAACTAGTTTCTTTTCCTTACTTACTCCAGTGTTAAGTCAGCAACTTGATACTGTGTACTGGACCACAGAGAAGTTACTGATAATCCTGAACTGTTAAAGTGTCAAGCATCTTAAAACCAAATGATTAAAAGAAAAATGGGGTCTGGTCACAGTGGCTCATGACTGTAATCCGAGAACTTTGGGAGGCCAAGGCAGGGAGATCACTTGAGGCCAGGAGTTTGAGAACAGCCTGGGCAACATAGCAAGACCCCATCTCTGAAAAATTTTTTTTAATTATCCAGGCATGATGGGGTGTGCCTATAGTCCCAGCTACATCAAAAGCTGAGGCAGGTGGATCGCTTGAGCCCAGGAGTTTGAGGTTGCAGTGAGCTATGATGATACCACTGTACTCTAGCCTGAGTGACAGAGTGAGACCCTGTCGAAAGAAAAAGAAAGAAAGAAGGAAGGAATGAAAAATAAAAAGAAAGAATGAATGAATGAAAGAGAAGAAAGAAAGAGAGAGAGAGAGGGAGAGAGGGAGAGGGAGAGAGGGAGGGAGGGAGGGAAAAATGGGCACATCATCTATGAATATGTAGCTACATTCATCCATAGTTTATGCAAAACACTAACTATGCTAGATAAATCCCCATTTCTGCTGCTGTAGAATCAGAACTCTGAACCCTTACCTCCAAAAGTCAGGCAGCAGTCATGAGAATCAGACTAAACCAAAAGCCCCCACAAAGAGCCTGAAGCAGGGTTAGGCTCTTACTATACAACGACCAACACTAGGGGGAGACTATCTCCCTTCTCAGCTGAGAATGATTTGGAAATCGGCTGCTCAGTCACCACTCAATGCTCTATGAGCATCAATAATTGATGAATAGAGTTGGTCAGGCAGCAAATGCCACTGACGGGATGGGATGGGATGAAAGAAACCCAACAAAGTGACATAAAATTATCTTCCCAAAGTCATTCAGAAAGTCTTAAAAACAAAAAATTAAGATCAAAAAGCCACAGCTCTTAATTCACTGTTATCAAGTATCCATCAATGTTTTTATAATCATAATATTTGGTTTTTTAGTAGAAAAGTGATATTTAACACTTAATATTGATGATGATATATTAATTATATTATTGATAACAATAAAATTAATTATAATACCTAATGTGTACAAAGTTTTATGTGTACTTTCTTAAAAAAAATTCTTCCAACAATCCAACAATAGTTATTAACTCCATTTTTCTGTTAGAAAATCTGAGGCATAGAGACTTAAAAAGCAATATGGAATAGTGGTTAAGAGCACAGATTGCAGAATCAGATTGACTGGGTTCAAGTCTCAGTTCTACCATTTATTTACTGGCTGTGTAACCTGGCAAGTTAGTTAACCTCTCTGTTCTTTATTTCCTCATGTATAAATGAGAATAATAATAGTACCTACCTCCTTGGGTTGTTAGGAGAGTTAAATGAGTCAATACACATAAAATGCTTAGAACCGTACTTGGCACACTGTAAGCACTTAATATGTGTTTCATTAGCCATTATGTGACCCCAAATCACATATCTATTAATTAATTTATAATGTCAATTCCTTAATTACTACAGTACTTGGGTCAAGTGCTGTCTTAGGCCTGGAGAAAAGCAAAGAAGATCGTATAGTTTATTTATTTATTTTTTATTTCAGCATATGATGGGGGTACAAATCTTAAGGTTGCGTATATTGCCCTTGCCCACCCACCCCCGTTCGTATAGTTTATGTGAAGAGCAGACATTATGTAACTCTGGGAGGGAGAGATGAGTTTACTCATCAGAGCAAAACTTTGCGGAGGAAGTAGATGCAATGCAGCACGTGTGGTGGGTCAGTCAGGGCCGGGTAAGTGACAGTTAAGGCCAGAGCGCAGAGGGGAAACCAGCTGCTTTTGAAACATAAGCAGCAGCAAAATGGGATTCTCAACAACTCTGAAGCTATTTTCAAGACTTATGGATGAAGAAGGCTCTAAGAATTGTGATATCCTAGTCTAACTCAGAAAGTTTCTAGGCAAATCATTTTCCAGATACATAAAATGCCAATCTCTTAGGGTTACTACAGGAAAGAATGGAAACGACTATGTGGGCTTCTATGGTTTGCAAAGGATCTACAAAGGTATGAAAACCTGGTGGTGAGATCAATGGATAACTGTCTAATTAACCACACAATTTTTCTTAGGAGAGATTATGTCAAAGGGTACACATAGAAGAAAACCCCATAGAATTCTCCATAGAATCCCGGAGCCAGAAAATATGTTTGGGTTCTTGTTCAGTGGCTTCCAAACTTTCTGTTACTAAAGACAACTTTTACTAGTTTTCTATCATGGACTCCATGATTTTGAAGATTTGGGCTATCATATTGCCTATATTAAGTAAAAAGTTAATAAATTCCCCATTTTGACTCATTAGAGAGCATTTCATCCCTGTAAGATGCAAGTTTTACCCATCCTGAGCTGATACAGTTCAACCAAAATAAAATAAAAATTTCCAATAATATGCTGTTCATTAGAACAAATTAGGAAAATACAGAAAAGAATAAAGGAATATGAAAGCCATCCATAATTTTATCACTACTGTCCAGATTTTGACATATTTCCTTTTGATCTTTATTTTAGCAGTGTCTTTCTTAAAATAGTTGAACTTATATAGCATATCCCTAAAGCAAAGAAAATGGACATTCTTTATGTGGTGGTGGAGGAATATTGGAATATTTTTCCCAAACCCAGGTGGTGCTATGTGGGGCTGCTCACCATACCCTGAGATCCCGGACTACTCTGTTAATACCCTTTTCATAGCACTTTCCACATGATACTAAATTAATCTGCTGCTAGGTTTGATCCTCCCTCTGTGCTGTAAAACTGTGGTTCATTCATCTCTCTATCCCCAGCACTCTGCAACCTACCTGGCATGTCATATACAGTCAATGCTTTTTTTGCTGTATTGAATCAAACTGTTATATATATTTTTTGAAATATTGTAACTCTATTACTGCCTTTGCACATCACAGGAGTCTTGGTTCAGATCTCTTATTTCACAGATGAAAACACTGAAAACCAAAGTGGTTAAAGAACGGAGGTTTCTATGTATCAGACTGAGTGATTGCCAAAAAGCAACAGATGATAGAAACTGGCATATTCTGGAATTCCATCACTTTAAGATAACTGCTACTCATATTTTAGTGGTGGGGTAATATCATAATATTCCTTGTTATCATGAACAGTCTTTAAAAATGCAGTCTTTTTTTTTTAAACCTCCTCCTTCCCTCTGTCCTCCCCCTCTCTACCAGACATTCCTCAGCTCTATCCCAACTCCCATGTAACCAGGGTTAATGCCCAGTACATATTTTCATGGCACTTACCATGCTGCTAGAATCATGAACAAACATAAACATATGGGGTGGGGTTATCATTGTCTGTTTTTCAAAAATGAACTCGTGCTATGTATACACTGCCTCAGATCTTGCTTTTTGCCCTTAACAATACATTGCAGAAAGATGTCCAAGTCACCTAGTTTTGATCTACCCCCTGTGAGGTGGGTCCCGTGGTCAGACGCTATGCTGTATGGGCTTCCACGCCTGTAGATGAGGCATTTGGTAAGCTCCTGGACGAGTTTTGGCTGAGCCTTTGCAGAAAGGAAAGGCAAACCACACCAAGAATAAGTATCTACCTCTGTGAAGACAAACCACTGGCCCTTCCGAGATGGAAACGACCCCTTGTAGTTGAGTTGCTGCCAAGATGCTGGTGGTCTCCTTGAGGAATAGTGCCCATGCCCATTCTTTTCCTTCCAGGGCCCTGACCAGCCAGCCAGGCCACTGACCCAGCTCAGGTTTCTAAGAGCCACCCTAGCAGCAAGTTTGTCTCATCCCCTGGGATCCTTGCCTGTGTCACACCTCAAGTACTGAGAAAGTTCCCTAAACTTGGTGAATTCTTCCTTATCCAGTTTTATGTTCTGCCTCCTTGATTAAGACCCATCAAAATTTATTCTTGGGCATACCTCCCTGGTTCGTGCCAGTGAATGCTAGTTAATCTTTGCAGTTCCTTTGAGGTGTAATCTCTTTCCTCCCTTATCAGACGTAGCACATTCCCAGCTGGGTTCTGCTGGGAGTTAACCCTAGTTATCATACTGGCATTCAGCAGAGGCATAGAGGCAACTCCTTAGAGGGACAGCTGTTGCCCTGCGGGGCAAGGCCTCGGCAGTGTCCTCCCAGATGAGGGAAGGGCTAGCTTTTCATAGAGAGAAGGAGGCTCAAGATTCTGTGGGTTCAAAAAAGACTACAGAGCTACAGTCCTTGCAGCCATTCACTCAGAAGTCCCTATCCCATATTTCAGGGTCCCAAGATTTCCCAACCAGAGCCCTGACCTTAGCAGTACAGACCTGGCCCTGGAGCTCCTGGATTCTAACCACCAAGTCCTACACTTGCTCCTCAGCTACGTCGATGCTTCCACTGCAGGAGAGAAGGGCCTCTTTGTAAACTCCCAAAAACCTCCCTACAGAGAGTACCCCTAGCTCTCACACTTATCCTGTAGCTGTTTACTCATAGTCCTCAACTTCTCATTATCTTTCTGCAGGGCATTAATACAACCTCTAAACTTACAGACTTATAACCACTGCCCTGTATGCATTTGTTCCCCCTATTGCATTTCAAATATCTGAATCATCAAGGGTGTTCCCATCCACCAGTGAGGTCACCACCAGTAAGGTTTTTAGCAGTTGGGATACAACCTAATGCCAGGGACTTTCCATGCCTACATATTACACGGTGTGGCAGGCAGAATATAATAATGCTCCCCTTCCCACAAGATGTACACATCCTAATCACTAGAACCTGTGCATACGATTTCTGACATGGCCAAAGGGACTTTGCAGATGTGACTGAACTAAGAATTTTGAGAGGGAGAGGTTATCCTGAACTACCTGGGTGGGTTCACTGTGATCACAAAAGTCCTTATAAGTGAAAGAGGGAGATGAAAGAGTCAGGGAGAGATTTGAAGATATTATGCTACTGGCTTTGAAGACAGAGGAAGGGACTATATGCCAAGGAATGGGGGTGGCCTCTAGAAGCTAGAAACTGCAAGGGAACAGATTCTCCTCTAGGGTGTCCAGAAGGAACACAGCCCTGCTGACAACTTGATTTTAGCTCAGTGAGACTCATTTTGGACTTCTAACTTCCAGAACTTTAAGATAATAAATTTTTGTTATTTTAAGCCACTAACTTTGTGGTAATTCATTGCAGCAGCAGCAGGAAACAGTAACAGATAGGATGATGTGCTCCTTGCCACCAGCTAATGATCCAGCCCCCAACCTCATCTTACCACCTGCTTCCTCAGACCACTCCTGGTACCCACTGTGTGTTTGGGTTCTCTGAGAAGCAGTCACCAAGATCTGCAGTCCCTACCCCAGGGGTGTGGCCTGGTACTGCTCCGTGGCCTGTTGGGAAGCAGCCCTAGCATCACTGCCTGAGCTCCACACCCTTACCTCGCCCTCAGTCTCCCACCTCATCCATGGAATAATTGTCTTCCATGAAACTTAGGAACTGGGTTGCATAGCAGGAGGTGAGCAGCTGGCTAGCAAGTGAAGCTTCATCTGTATTTATAGCCGCTCTCCATCGCTCACATCACTGCCTGAGCTCCACCTCTCCACCCCATGCCACACCCCCATCAGTGGAAAAATTGTCTTCCATGAAACCAGTCCCTTGTACCAAAAATGTTGGGGACCCCTGACCAAGATGGAATTAGACTGGCAAATGATTATTGGAGGAAACACTTGTGAAGCATAAAATGAAGAGAGAGGAGTAAGCAGGAAGAGTCTTCAGACTGTGATGTGGGTCTGACACCTGGGAAGGAGAGAGAGAAAGAAGGATTGGATAGGAAATGTGTAGCCCTGAGAAAGTCTCAACCAGGTCATTGAGGGCCCCAGAATAAAGATTGTCCAACCCAGAAAAAGCATGAGTGCTGTGGCAGATGTGAAGATGTAGCAGCTGGAGGCTGTCAACCAGTTCTGCTTCACACAGCAAATTATCCCAAAGGAAGCCCTGAGGAGCCCATCTCCTTAGTGGCCACACTTGCCCAGACAGTGCTAATTAACCTTAGGCCTGGGAAGATGGGGTATTGCTATGGTTTGAATGTGCCCCCAAAGTTCATGGGTTAGAAACTTTATCCCCACTACAACAGTGTTGAGAGGTGGGACCTTTAAGAGATGATTAGGTTATGAAGGTTCTTCCCTCATGAATGGATCAATGCCATTACTGCCATGACTTGACACAGCAAGAAGTTCCTTGCCAGGTACTGGCACCTGATCTTGGACTTTCCAGGCTCCAGAATTGTGAGAAATAAATTTATTTTCTTTATAAGTTACCCAGTCTTTGGTATTCTCTTATAGCAGCATAAAATGGACTAAGACAAACATGTTTTCCTATGCCATGTGTCTTTACAGTTGTGTGAAGTGCCTATCTGCATGCTTAGTTCATTTTACTATTGAGTTGTTTGTGTTTCTCTTGTTAATGTGTTTGTGGAAGTTGTATATATATTAAAGATAGTAACCCTTCATCTGCAATATACATTGCAAATATTTTTCAACCTATTTTTCTTTTTTGCCCATTTTTATGGTATCTTTTATCACACAAAACATTTAAGGTCTCATAAAATCAAATATATTTATCTTTTACAGTTTCTGAGTTCTCTATTTTTGCAAGATCTCCCTGTCCCCATATCTTAAATATCTTAATATATTAAGATATTTTTATTAAGATATATTTAATTAAATATATTTAAACTATATTTAAGTAATATCTTAAATATAGTTTCCTAAATTTTCTTCTAAGATTTTTACTATTTTATTTTTATATTTACTATTTAATTAATCTGAAATTTACTTTTGCATTATTCTTTCTTATTTCAAAATAATACATGTTTCTTGTAGACATTTTAGGAAACCTCAGATAATGAACAAGAAAAAAATTAAAAATTACTCATAATTTCCAAACTTCCTAATTCACAGTTCCTATGAATATTTCTGGCTATATCTTCTTCCAGTCTTTTTTCTATGCATTGCACGTAGTCTTAAAATTTAAAACTAAATTATATTGTAAATTCTGTTATATAGCCTTCTTTTGTTGTTCAACAATATAATAAGAACAATTTTTCAAATGTACCATCATTTATTTAATTAAATCCCTATTTTTAGATATTTACATTGTTTTTGCTGTGATAGATAATGTGCTATGATGCTGCCTCTCATTTGTTAGGCTATATTTTGTATTTTGTTAAAGAGCTCACTCATTTCAAGCCTGTTAGTTCAATTTTAATAGCATTTAAAATTATTTGTTTAAAAATCAGGTTTAAAAAAAGAAGAGGAAAAGAAGGTCCATTTTTTTTCTGGGTCACTGTATTGAGATATACCTGAATTGAATAGAGGATTTAAAACTACCTTTTAAAAAGAACTGGATCACCAGAGTGCAATTGGTAGGTTTAGAAATTATGTTTCTAAAGAGCATCAACTAGAAAGACTTCAGAATTGAAGAATTTGGAAGTTAAAAAATAAAACAGTAAACCTAGCATGGAGAAAATCACCAGGTAGAAAGATTGGAAAATCCTAAAGCACCAGCAGTCAGGTGAAGGATCAATAGTGTAACAATGCCAGCTCTCTTAATACCTCCACCACCTACATACCAAGAAGCCACCTCCAGTTCTTTTGGAGGAAGACAGATATAAATCAATAAATCATTCCATTTCAGAAACTTTACTAGAATTTCAAGATAAACACATAAGTGGTATAAAGTCTAAGAATCAGTGAAAGAAGGGGAAAAAAACCATGGGCACAGAGCATATATTTTATTAAAGTATAGTTTAAAAATAAATCTGAACATTTGAAAAAAATAATCTACGTGGAGTGAAAGTATAGCTAATCTGCTATGAAATCTATTTCTATTTGACTTTAAAATGTATTGTGATTTTGGTATTTCTCTCTTTTTGCTCTCTTCTATGTTTAACTATATTCCCAGCAAGACAAGAAAAAAAAAAACATATTATTGAACTATACACAACAAATCACAGAACGTGAAGTTGAATGGGAGTTTAGAGCTCAGTGAGTCTGGCCCCAGCATTTTAGCACTGGGGATGCTGAGGCTTGGAAAATGGAAGTAACTTGCCAGAGGTCCTACAGCAAGTTACCTGCTAAGGCAGGAGTGGAAATGCAGAGTTCCTGCCTCTTAGCACTGTTTTCCCAATACCACCAGCCTCACACATCAACAACTGTGGTCCTACTCCTGCTGGTGCCTTGTAATGGTGAGTTACACATTGTCTTAGGAAGGCAGCAAGATGCAATTCACATATATGTGTAAAAACAATTATGTGAGCACTGACAGCAGTCTTCTAGCTGTTCTTTGGCCTTTGATGTTCACATGTGAAATTTTCTGGAAAGGAGAGATCAGATCTGGTGATAAGATAAGCCTGGATGACCACCGGGCTCACTCCCCAGCACAGGTTTCCTGGAGCGTCACTATGCCTGCCATTTTCCCTGCCTCCAACACTGAATAAGAGTGGCCCAATCGGCCTGGTTCTTTCTTTAGTTCATGGTCCCTAGAACAGAAAGCTCTTAAACATTTTTCCTTTGAGGGAATTTTATAGTTAAAAGCCAACTGGAAACTGCTCCAAATGATTGGATCTAACATACTTCTTATTGGCAAATTAAAAATACAAGTTATCAAAAATGACGTTTCTTGGCTTGATTTTTTTTAATGTTCTAAAAAAATCAGGGAGGAGAAAAGTAGGTGTAGCCTAGAGCAAAAATTCTTGACTTTTCTCCAACACAACATTTGCCCCACCTGTAACAGTCACAATAAGCTGCAATTTCTGCACATAACCTGGCTTGTTGGATATTACTCCACCCTTTCTTCCCTACTACCACTGATAAAACACGATAGTTGGTATCATATTTGCCTATTTCAAAATAAAATATGATGCAGAAGTTAGGCTCCCTATTTAAGCCAGAGCTGAAGCTGTCTTGATTGTGTGCATAATATGTATTTATTGTTACTACTACTATTAATACTAATAAGGACAAAAATAGCCAAAATTATTTTGGTTGCAATTTAATTGCATGCAACTATAGTTATTTTAATAATAGTTAACTGAAGGAAATCTTTTTAAAGTGCTTATTACAGAGCCCGGCACACAGAAGACTCAATAAATTTTAGATGACACTATTGTTGTTGAAAACAACTACCAATTGCATATAAATATTTCATAATTTGGATAATCTGTACCCACAAAAGCATAATTTCCACAAGCAGATACCTCTGGTGCCCTTTTCCCATGTCCTTGCCTCACCTCTGATGTCAGCCAGCCATGGCTGCAACAGTGACATGCGAGCCGCTGGTATCCCACTGCAAATGTGTGCCATACCACATTCTGCTCCATACCACAGAGCTTACTCACCTGGGCAGGAGGAGCAGAGCCTGGCAGTGCAGGGGAGGCAGAGTTTATGGGGAAACCCTCAATCAATCTGGGGGCAGGAACCACTCTCTTGCAGGAGGACAATTCTAGGATGCATTCTATAAGCTGCTCAGGCAGTCTCAGCAGAATTGCCTTCCTCACATTGCTCCCTGCAGATTACTCCTTCTTTGCTGACTCACTATCCTGGCTCCCTCACTCCTGCTTCCTAGAATCACCTCCCAAATTAACCACCTGCACCCAACTCCTTGTCCCAGGCTCTGCTTTCCAGGGAACCCAAACTAAGGCATTCCACATCCTAAGTCTAGGTAATTTCCAGAACTATAAACTAGAAATGCTTAGGATGGGTGGTCCTCAACACAAAGCAGCATCAGATTATTTTTGTTTTGCATTAAAAATATTTGAAATTGAAGAGAGAACATTATCAGACAGGATCTTTTTGTAAAATAAAGTTTATAGTATCTCATGGTGGGAACCCCTAAAAAAAGTTATGGGAAATAATTGTGTAGAGAATTGGGGGAGGGGAGAGAAAACTCCAAGGCTTTTAGCAACTTTAGTCATTATTCCCACACCTTGCCTTGATGAACCAGGTGATCACTGGCTCTTGTTCAGTTCTCTCTGGTGTAGGCGTTCAAAAGCATTTATTGTGTAACTGTTATACTTGGATGTCTAATCGATTCAAGTCTGAGCTCTTTGGCTGAATAGAGTCCTGGCAAAACTCCAGAGGCTGATGGATAATTTGTAGGGACTATATCATGAGTATTTGGCTGTGTGTCCAATGATTTGAGGGTAATAGCCAGCATTGGTTAGAACATTTAAGATCCTTAACAAGTGTTGTGAGTGACACAACCAAATCAGAATATCATAAAACCCTAACAAGATCAAGTGGCCAAGAGAAAACACTCAAGTCTTTTTGTGTAATTCCCTTGAGAGTATTGATCATATAAAATTTAATATAATAGGCACATTTAGAGCATTTACCATGATACAATTAACAGTTATAGAGCAGTTTTACATCTGGTATCTCATGTGAGCCTGATATAATCTCTAAGATGGGTATTATTTATTCTCTCCACTTCATAGATAATATAACCGAGACAAAAAAGTGATTAACACTAGGAAAGTGCTCCAAAAATGTTGGTGAAACGAATGACTTACATGAGGTTAGACATCAAACATGAATCCAGATCTTCTAATTCCCAACTCTTTGCTCTTTTCCCTACTTTCTGTTGCCTAGTTGGCACAAAATGCAAATGAGCAGTATTCGTTCTCTGGTTATCGACTCTTATAAGCCCTTTGGGGAGCGAGAACAGTGCTGTGCTTGATTAAGTGAATTGGCCCCATGTCACAGGGAGTTACAAAAGAAAGAGATGAGCATGGGCTCAGGAAGGCTCTCTAAAGTGGGTGGGAATAGAGCTGGCTCTGAAGGACAGTCAGGATTTTCATGGGGTGAAAGAAAGAAATTGAAGCATTGCAACCAGTTAGGAGGGCGCTGAGGAGATGGCAGCTTTGGATTCTGAAGATTTCACCGGTCTTGGTGACTTATTGACTATTTAGCATTCTTTAATTTCCTCAAAATAAAGGTTTTATGGACTACAATTTTCTTAAGTTCTGTCTTTAAGTCACTCCTTGATATTAAAAACCAATTAGCTCAGTTCAGTGGTTTTCCAACATTTTTGAGCTGTGGAACCGGAATCTTACATGGAAGCCAAATATGTACACAAAGCAGAGCTGTTTGGGTTGATGCGGAGGCAGGCGGAGGTAATCAGAGACTGAGGGAAAGGAGGTTTCTCACACAAGGCGTGTTCTCATCAGCCGCCATCCGGCCATTTTAGACATGTGCCCGTATCAGTCAGGGTCCAGTCAGGAAAACAGAAACTCCCTCCATTATTTTAACAGAGGGAGAAAATAAGATAAAAGAGAGAAACAGAGAAAATAAGATAAAAGAAATTGGTTGGACAGATGTTAGAGGACTGAAAAGGCAGGAAGGGAACGCCAAAGTAATACAAAGAGGAGGTGGCTGCTCCCCTCAGGGCTGGGGAAACAAGAGAAAAGAGGTTGGGGTGATTAAAACCTATGAGGTTGGAAGAAGCGTCACGCTGAGCCGGTACTCAGACCTCGGGGAAGGGGACACTGTCCAGCTTGTACTGGTAGCTCTGATGGGGATGATGAGACAAATATTGGGCTAACTGATGAAAACAAAAGCTGTTGACCAGAACAAAACTGCCACTGACAAGATGAAGGGGCATTTCTGGAGTGATGCAGGCAGGTAACAACAAATAAACAGGAAGGATCAAGTCTCCCTCTCCTCCTCCTGCCTTCCAATCTTCCTTTAGCGCCCACTATTGGTGGCACGCAGTGGGAGCCAGCTGGCGAAGGAGAAAGGTGTCCCTAGTATTCCTGCAAGTGTTAACAGCAAGTGTTACAGCTAGTGTTACAGCGATTGAACCCAGCGGCACACGGAGAGTCAGAGAAGCAGCCTTTATTCCTCCGGCGGGCTCAGAGATGCATTCTGAGCCCTGCTTCCTTGTTCTCTTCCAGTTTTTATACCCTTGGTAGGATTCAGAAAGCGTCCAATCAGCAACAAGCTTTAACATCCAATCAGCAGTGGGATTCAAAAAGTATCTAATCAACAGTGAGTTCAGCCATGGGGCCCCAGGGTGGGGGTTTTTCCCTGTCAGTAGTCCCAACCCTGGCATCACAGGGCCCCGAACCAGAGGTGGAGCCAAGGGACAAGAGTGTTATGACCACATGGCGCCGAGGATCACAAGAAGGGGCGGACAACAGAATACGGGTGGCTCTGCCCCAGGTTTTCATGATTATTGGGAGAATAACTCAGAGTTTATGTCCTACAGATAGCAGGTCAGTTGTTCTCTCTCTGAAGGACAAGGTGATAGCATGTTACGTTGAGCATGAACCGTAAGTTAGTATGTACAACCTACTGGAGACCAGGGCAATGGGATAAAGAAACAAAGTAAAACCTCAAATTCTGAAATATCTCATTTTGCCATATTTCCTGGGTCAGAATTAGATAATGATTTATTCTCTTTTTCACATATATTCTTTCCCTCCACACACATGTATTTTCTCTTCTTTAACATACTTGGATAACATCAATGCATCAGAACAGTTAAGTCAAGTGATGCAGCCACTAACAGCGAATACATGAAATGTGTGTATCATGTATCATTGTCCTCATCTGTAAGATGGTGACGATTAAAGGATTATGTACAGAACTGAAGATTCTCTTGTTAGTGGTTATCATTCATGTTTTACTCATTCATTCATTTATTAAATACATTTTTAACGTCTACCATATGTCAGGCCTTGTTTTAGGACCAGGGGTTAAAACACTGACTAAAATAGATAAAACACCCATATCAGTTAGGAACATGTGTGACACTTAGTAACAGTAAATCCCACCCCAGTGGCTTTACTAAAGAGGGTTTTATGATTTTCACTTAATAAGAAATCATGAAGGAAGCAGCCAGGGCTGGTGGGGTGGGCTATGATGTCACTGAAGACATAGTTTCTCTCAACCTTTCTGCTAACCCTCCTTAAAGGGCTGGCTTTTGTACTCATGCTTGTCATTTCATGATCACAAGACACCTCTTCCACTGTGAGAAATTATATCTGCCTTCCAAACAAGCGAAAAGAGAAACAGAGATGAAGCCAGAGGCAATGCCCATGTTAGGAAAGCAAAGTCTTCACAGAAATCTTCAACACAATTCTGTTCATACGCCACTGACCAGAGCTTTATCACATGGTCACCCATAGCTGCAAACCAGAACAAGAGGGTGAACATTTTTAGCTGGACATATTTCCACCCCAAATAAAATCAGGAATCTGTTAGTAAAGAAGAAAGGGCACTGGCTAGCTCTCTAGCAACCTCTGCCACAGCTCCTGCATCATGGAGCTTATATTCTAGTCTAGTGGATTGTGTCACTAGGGCTCTCTGGTTGTAGCAACTGCAGCCAACAGGAAAGGAATTTGCTGGAAGGATGTAAACCAGCTCAAGGAATCAAAGGGACGTTGGAGAGTCAGGTCATAGAAGGATGGGAAACAGGGCAGCTTCTGAACAGTCTCATCCAGTAGCAGTGGTCTGATAAATAAACCCCAACAAAAAACAAAACAAAACAAAACAAAACAAACAACCCCAACAACAGAAGAAGAGCTCAAAAGTCTCAGGAGAGAAGTCCACCTTCTAGCTTGAGTTCTAGCAATCCCACCGCATCTGCGCACAATGGGAGAGGCGACCCCCCCACACCAAAGGAAGTCAGGGAGCGCTGACCAAGAGAGAGACAAGTTTGCTGGGAAGCTCAACAGGTCCAGGACTTTGGCCAAGGGGCTTGTATTTGTGAAATGATTTAAGTTTTCAGATGACAAGTTCCCAAGTGCTATTAAGCACTTTGAGATTCTTAATATTGTACCTCAATCCTAAAAACACATCTTTGCTCCAATTCTTTAATACCTCCGAAAAATCCAATTTTCACTTTTCTAAACTGAATCAGAACTGCAAAAAATAGTTTACACTAAAAGAAGAAACAGCAGAAGATTGGATGCTTTTGTTATTAAGACTGTCTCCTGGTTACATTTTATATATAGATTCCTCAGAATGTAGGTTAGGGAGCTATTAAAAAAATATTTAATAAATAAGAGAAGAGCATCACTGCTGCTATTTGATTTAAAGATATTCACAGCAGGGCAACATAAAATGAGATTTTTATAGTGTTGCCTGAAAATAATAGTACATTCTGAACTAGGAGCCCATAGGCAGATCAGGCCATTAAGGACTATTACCCATATTATTACTGCTAAAATATTTATATATTATAATTTTGTAATAAGGTGTTTCCAAAGAAAATAATATTGGCTTAGGCCGGGCGCGGTGGCTCACGCCTGTAATCCTAGCACTCTGGGAGG
>VBSM01002616.1:23451894-23476585 GCA_008086735.1 Cheirogaleus medius | reverse complement strand
CAAATTGGTTTCACTGATCAACTCCTAAGTGGACATATAGGAATAACATTTATCGGGCGTCAGGCAGATGGGAGGTGGGAGGTGGGGATGGGTATATACATACATAATGAGTGCAATGCACACCATCTGGGGGATGGACATGAATGAAGCTCTGACTCGAGGGAGGTCAAGGGAAATATATGTAACCTTAACATTTGTACCTCTATAATATTCTGAAAGAAAAAAAGGAAAAAAAATAGAAAATGTACCCACGGTCACCCATGCCAATGGCAATCTGGCATCTGAACTCAGGCCTCAGATCAAAGCCCAGGCTTCTCCAACTGCCTCACACTTTTGGTCAGCTAACGAAGTTCAGTAATGCTCGATAAGAGATTCTCATCTGCAATGTTGTAACCTGCAGTGATGTGAATCGCAAGTAATTTGTTACTAGTAACACGTATTCATGCATTCATGCATTCATTCATTCAATAAATATATATTGAATGCCTTGCCCTGTGCCAGGCACTGTGTTAAGGTGCCACAGATACAGCAATGAGCAAAATAAACACTCTTCCTGCCATCACAAAGCTTATTTTCTAATGATGAAAACAAAAATTAAACAATATAAATGTGATTAACAGATGTTTAAAAATAAGTATATCACCTTGTGAAGCATTAAAAAAAGTGACCTGACCCAGTCTGGAAATCTCTGTAAAGAAGTAACGACTAAGCTGAAATTTGCAGTAGTTAGTTGAGAGTATGTGTGGTGGGAGATGTTGTTCAGCAGAGGGAACAACAATAAAATTCCAGACTTTACTTCCTAGGAAATAGGAAATAAAGACAGGATTTTTAGCAACAGAGTAATACAATCAGATTCTTCAGATACATATTCATAGACATTCATTCCAACTGCACCATGAAAAACAGATTATAGAAGGACATGACTCTAGAACTCATTTAGGAGAGGACTAAGGTGAGAGCAGTGCCAAGGTTGGGGGAAGATGGTTGTGGAGGTCAGCCTTGAGAATTAGCTTGGATTGGAAAGGAAATTCAAAGAAAAAGGAGCATTGGGGATAGCTCCCAGATTTCTGGTCTTTGTAAGCAGGAAGCTGGTAGTGTGCCATTTACCCACATTAGGGATAATGCAGAAAGAGTGGGTGCAGCTTTAGGGGAGGTGGTAGGTAGATGGTGAGCTCAGTTTGGGCAAGTTGAATGGGATGTGGACAGTGGATGATTAAGAACGTGGCCTGTGAAGCCAGGCTGCCTGGATTTGAATCCCAGCTCTACCATTTAAAAGCTGTGCATTCATGACAAGTTATTCATCCTCTCTGTACCCCAGTTCCTGCACTTGTGAAATGGAGATTGTAATGGCATCTACCTCATGAGATTATTGCTAAGGTCAAAATTAGTTATACATGAAAAGCACCATTTTAGTGCAATAACTGGGCTTGGTGAATATCAGTGACTTGAACTATTAGTATGTGGCTGTGAGATATTCAATACACAGCTGAATGTATTTTGTTTCAAATCTCAGAAAAGGCATCAGGTAGTGCCATTGGAAGGTTGAACTTCTGGCTCCCTTGTGCTTGAGTGAGGGACATGTAAGTGAGTTGGAAGCTTTTAATGGCCAGTACCAGAACCTCTGAAGCTCTCTTTTCCTACCACACAGAGGTGGGCAACGTTTGAGAAGAAAACTACTCCACAATCTTAAGTCCTTGCATAATTACAATGAACACAGCCTCCATGCCAACCTTAAATAGATATACAACATAAGCGAGAAACAAGTCTTTGTTTTTTAAAGCCACTTAAAATTTGAGGATTGTTTGTGCAATCTAGTCTGTACTGACTGACGCATCAATGAGTTATTTAATTATGCAAATGACATGGAAAAGCTTGAGAAGCTATGGGAGTAAAGTAAAAGATTTTAAAGCAGGTTTATATTCTGCAAATAATTTCTCCTGGAGATGGGTTCCCTTCTATATACGGATTTAGATTATACTTTACAATCTAAAGAAGACACTTCGTATCTCATAAAGATATATGGGCTTCTAATTGAGTAGCTGCTACGGGGACATGAGAAGCTGAGACCACAGATAGAACATGCAGGCTCAGTTTTCACTTCATATTAGACAAAGCCTTAAAGAGAAGCTGGTCTAAACTTGGCACAACTCAACTTACCTGATAATATTTCAAACTACTCGACTAAGACTTTGAGAAATGGAAAAGAAGGAGCCATCCTTTCTTTTGTAATTTGGAGGAGGTAAATACAAGGAAGTGACCCTCCCACATCTGGTTATCCATTGTATGGAACTGCACTACTAGGTTCCACTATGGTTTACTTTGAAGGCAAAGCCCCACCTGTGGATAGGAAATGAGGTCTCCCTTAATGGGAGAGGACTTTCCCACTCACAGTCATCCTGGGAAGAGGCAGATTGGTGGGCTGGGAGTGACAATTTGCAAGGCAGACCTTAAACAGGAGAGGAGGAAGGAATTCCTTCTTCTCTGGGCTTTACTGTCTTAGACTCAGAGCCCCAAACACCCAGAGTGCTTGAGTGGTGGTAAGGGTGGTTGCCCTCCTCAGCAGGACAGGAGGCCGGCAGCTAGTACAATAAGAAACTCTACAGCCAGGACTCAATAAGATACACCAGGATGATGGGCTATAGTGCATGGCTTCAAGTGCCTCCATATTTATCAACCAGTTGTAAGTCTCTTTGCTGTAATTTCCTGTTTTCCTGACCATTCATTCAGTAAAGACTTGGTTAACATCAAAGCCTGGTCTCAGTACGGCTGGGAAGAATTAAGAAAAGGTTCTTGTCTGTTCTTAAAAGGAGTAAGTAACTCACCTTGAAGTCAGCATGGCAGAGAAAGCGTCACTTCTTGGCTAGAGCAAGGATCAACAGGCTGGAACCGAGGAACAGCCCAGGCACCGCAGAGGGCTGGGAGCCCATGTGAAACACCCCTGGAGACTCCCTGAAAGGAATTAGAAGGAACCTGAGAAGGGCATCCTGTTCTCATGCAGGTGGAGACCATCAATCAAGAGATACTAGGTTAAACTGTGACCTTGTTTGCACTGGGGAGGCCAGAGGGATACGGGTTACAAATATAATCCGGAGTACATGCCTCCCCGGGACTGCGAAGCTCGTGGGAGTTTGTCTGCCAAGTGGAAATCACTGGGCCATGTGCGAGGTGAAGAAAGGTTGCGACATTCTCTTCTAGGCAATGGGGATCCTCCGTGTTTTTAGATAGGGGAGTGAGGAGACAAAAACAAGAAGATATTGAATGTTTACAATTTTCTAATATCATTATGGTGAACGAAGGTTTGTTTTTCAATAACTATCCTATTAAGAAAGTTATAAATAGTGTTTAGGGAAGTGTGTTTTCAGTTGAAATGAGGCAGTAAATCAAGCTTGAAGCTTGTAGATTTAGTTAAGTAGAACGTAGGTAAAACAAAATCTCAATAAATCAAGAAATCCAACCTTAATGCAGGCAGTTCATTAATTAAAACTCACAGCCAAAACCAAGATTTACACCATTCTGAAGTGACAATACTGAAATAGCATCTGCTTCCAAGCATCTGCTTACCAAGAAACTTTGCTCTTCTTACCGAACAATAGGATAAATCATGATCCTTCTATAATCCTTTTAAGGCTGGGAGCATTTCTCATGAAGTTTTCAAATGGCCTGGGCATGCTCATTTCACTTCAGTAACAAAATCCACAGCTATAATTTGCTCAGTTTACAACTTTGAAGTAGCAATCATGCAAATCTCCAGTGCTTGGGAAGGAAGATTAAAGCTGAAGGGGCCTGCAGAGATTGTGGGGTAAGAGAGGAAAAGAGTGGAATGCAGTTTCCTACAGTGCAAAGGCGCCCAAGGGTGAAATAACTTGAGGGCAAAGAGTCATCAAGTCTAAAACTAAAAATAAAATGAAGAAAATGTCTGATGATAAAGCCAATATGCTTACAGTGCGTTGCATCATAGGTGCACTTAACTTATTGGAGTTCGACCATATATGCTAAAGGAAAAGAGAGAGAAACAATTTAAAAAGGTATGGCTGATTTTCCATGCTCTTCCCACTCAATGAGCCATGTTCTGTAGTGAGATTGAAATGGGCAACAGGAATCTGCTTTTTCCTTAGCTTGTAAGTGTCTCTCACTGTGAGGGCATCTTACTACACTGAATATGAATCTAGGGCTTAAAGATATGTATTTTTTGAAGTTGGTTTTTAAACTCAAGCCAACTACTTCATCAGGTGCCCAGTGGGGTGGGGGCTAGAGGTAGGGGCGGGGAAACAGAAAAATCCTGCCAGTGGATTTATTAAAAGCTGTGTGTTAGGCAGGGTACAGTGGTACACACCCATAATCCCAGCTACTTGAGAGGCTGAGGCAGGAGGATTGTTCAAGCCCAGGAGTTTGAGGCCAGCGGGGCAACATAGCAAGACCCCATTGATGTATGTTAGTCTTTGCGTCAGTCAGGGCTCAAGCAGGTAAGCAGAAGCACTGTGAGTAATACAGAATGGGGGCTACAAGGGTTAGGACTTACACAATTATGGAAGTTGGTAAAGAACTCTACAAGAGGCCGTTGCCTCAGCATCTGGGAGTGGGTCTGAAGATGCCGTAGCTCAGCAAAACTGGCATTGAGAAGAAAAGCTGGATATGAAGTGGGGGAGGACAAAGACACTCACCAGAACCCATGAGGGCAACTGGAACCCAAAGAGAGAATGGGACCCGCATCTGCCTCCGGCCATCTCCAGCCCTGTTAAGGCTGGTGACCTGTAGAAGGAGCTGATGCCTTTCACCATGAAGCTACACGAGCACTAGGTCCAGGACTTGGAGGAGCTAAAGGAGAAGATCTGGCAGAAGCTGAAGAAGCCACAGGCCCAGATGCACCCCCACAGCCAACAAGGTAAGGCACAAGATGAGCGACAACATTTACAAGCAATGCAGCTCTGAGTACCTTAGACCAACCATACAAGCATAATGGCCCCCACCTCCCTCTGCCTTCCAAATTATGTGCAAACTCTTTTGTGGCCAACCCTAATCCAGAACCATACACTGGAGGGAATTCTAGGAAAAGTAGTCCCAATTTAACTAAGTTGACACACTATAAAGCCACTGCAGTCTCCAACATTAGGCTTTTCCCTAAGGGATTTCCAAGGATAATGTTGATGAAAAGTTTACTTTATGTGCTGTCGGTAGAACTCAATCTTCGTGTAAGATGTAACTTCACCATACAGATTGGCATGTAGTAACATTATAAGTGAGAAAATTGTCACTCACTTCTGGTACTAACATTCCGGCTGGTACATTCTTCTCCTTTTTTTCCATCATTAAGGCAATTAAGATCTCCCTGCTGAGAATACAATTGAGTCTACAATATAATGTTATCAGCATTCTTCCCAGACATCCTCTGTGTTTGAAAAAGTTATTGTAAAATATAAAGTTTTTCCCATATTATGTTGTAGTTAAAAAAAAAAAAAAAGACTCAAAAGGCCCTTATCTGTTGCCACTGACCTGCTAACCTGACATTTGATCTTCAAAAAAACTCATTCCTTTTTAAGTGAGGATAGCACTAAAACTATACATTTCCTTTTTCTTTTTGTTTACTAAGGGGGATGTACTGGTAAAACTTTCAATATTCAAGTTCTGAAACTTTCAATATTCATAGTTCTGAAACTGGATACTTTTTCTGGAAAACAACTCCATTATGGGAAAAGCTTATGATACTTTATTCCCCTTAAGTCATGGTTTACACAAATATATGTTCCATCCCAGTAATTTCTCAGAGCACCCAAGAGCTTAGTGATAGCTGAATCCTGAGTAAAACCATTAGCTTGTGATGACCATTAACTAATGACTGCTGTTATGAGCTATTTAATAATACGATGAGCTCATTGAGGTCAGAGCTTTGGCCTTCATATTTGTATTCAAAGCACCTGGCACATATGAAGCACTCAAAAAATATTTATCAAAAGACTACATTTTTGTATGTGTGACTTTAAATGTTTGGTTTTAAAAGCCAGACTTTGGGTAAAAGACTTGGCCCTGGAACTACAAAGACTAGGTGACTATAGAAAACACGAATCAAGTTAGAGGACAAAGAAAGGGAGTTATTCCCAGTCTATATGCCCTTATTCATTCCCACCAAAAATCATTTGTTGATTATATACTATCAACCAAGCACCACATCCTACAATAGAAATGTAAACAAGACAGAGGCCTTGCCCTCAAGTCTGTCTCAGACTTGTTTGGCCACAGATATAGAAACAAATAACTAACTTCATGATAAGTGCTTTTAATAGAGATGTGTATACAGAGCAGAAGTGAACAAATATATTCTCCAGTTGGAATTTTATACTACCCAAAAGTGAAGGCTGGAGTCAGACATCATGAAGACTGAGAGGTACTTCATTGTGTGGTTCTAATTCTTCGCTGCCTAAATTAAAATGCCCATTTTGGAGGGGAAAAATAGTTTTACTGGGCTCCATCTCACTGAAAGTCTACCTCAGTCAGGTCCACCCACAGCTTAAGGAAATTTTTGCTCATTAACACCTGAGCCTGCAGAACCAGAAAAGTCACATAGGTGTGGTTTGGAAAACCGGACTCAGGAGCCATCTATTTGCTCCAGTAAATTATTTTTCAGATGCACACAGTGTTGTGTAAGTATGCTGCATCTTCAAAAAGAATTGAGTTTGAGTCTATATCATTATTCACTTATTTGACTAATCATTACAGAGCACCTACAAGGGCTTGATTGACTCCTGATTGGTTGCCAGGCATGAAACCAAGGACCAGTAATTGCTAATGTCAAGGTGAAGGTTGAGTCGGATGACAATTTCAAAACAATATGATAATCTCTAAGCAGATAATTACAATACCATACATATCAGGAACTACAGATTGTTATTGGGACACTGTGGACAAGTCACTAAATTTGCTTTGAGTGGTGTTTGGGAGAACTTCAGAAAGGAGATATTTTCACCGAGTCTTGAAGACTACCAGGTACAGATAAGCAAAGGCTTCCATAAATACTTAGTAAAATTTAACAAGTATATTTTCATCAATACTTTTAATAACTTCTGAATCATCTTCTTTGGTTATTGATTGACCCAAAAGGTAGCCACTGAAGCAAATTCTCCAGAATTGTTCTAAAGTATCTTTGGAACATTGTATGGCTCCAGAAGAATTGGGAACAAATGAGACATGCAATGTGGCATTAAATCACTGTGTTAATTGACTACGTGTATAAAAAGCGAAACTATAGCTAAGAGCACATGAGTAAGTCAAGTTTGATCTATCTTCAAACACCATTCTTGTTTTATTAGTAGTGAAAGATCAACCTCCTCAAGAATGTGCTTGGATCCAACAAATCAACAAATATTTACTTACTGGCTTACTCTGCTAGGCTTAATAAGCCTGGAGCTTGAAAAAAGACAGAAAACTTCTCAAATGACAAAAGTTCTTCTAGAGGGTAGGAACCAGATCTCCTGTATGGTCTTTATAGGACCAATAAAAGGATGGTTATTGATTCCATCTTCTATGGTGAATAAGAAAAAATAAATAAAAAGGATAGATTTTTTTAAATAAAAAAAATTTTTTTTTTAATTAAAAAGGGATGGTTAAGTTTCCAATTATGTTTCCCACCTTACACAACTCATTTATTTATTCTCCTATACAGCTTGTTCCTGAATTTGTGCTCTGTAAGTCTTTCTTGTTGTTTCAGGAAAAACCCAGTGGGCTTGAATCAAATGGTGAATGGCCTTCATTTGGCATAATCATGTTTTGCTTCTTTTTTCTAACCATCCTCTGGTTTTGAAATTTCAGGAGCTAAGTTCAAGATGGGGAGCATTAGATCCTCAGAAACCCATTACTATTATTTACCATTTTGTTTTCACTAAAATTTCCATTAACTTTTTCTCCATCACCATATAGATTTATAAATTGCAGTCACCTTTTGAATGGAAATAAATCTTGTGTGAACTGATTAAGCAACTAAATGATTTTGCCCTCACTTTCAACCTGTTGGTTCTTGAGAGCTACTTCCCAATCATTTTACAGACAGGTCAGTAAACTTTCACTAAAGGATAGTAAAAGTAACTTTTCTAAAACTTTACAAAAAGTTTAGGTTTCCATATATATAGATCAAGCCCTCTAGTAGAGTGAACTCTCAATTATTTATATCTAGACACAGATCTAGGCACACTAAGACACATAATTGAGACAGCAGCTAAATTAGACAACACTTTAACAGATTTGTTCAGAGTTCCATTTGAGATATATACCTCTGGGAATTATAGGAGCTATTATTTGCATAACATATATCAAAAGTTGAACAGCACTATAGAGACTGATTCCAACTCCAGTAACTCTTCTATAAACAAAGGAGATATATTTGAACTATTTGACTTTGTAGTCAGAGACCTTATTACCAGAGATAAAAGTACTAGAAGTCTTAGGGAGGGATTACAACATTCTTTCTCCTTGGCAGAATACTTCCTCCTACTCTGCATTGTAGGGCAAGGTGAGAGAGCATCCCTGGGTCCTCTTGGTCTTTTTGAGGGGGTACGAGGGGGTACTCCTGCTTGTCCTAAAAAAAATTACTTAAATTGTGACAATAATAAAAATTAAAAGCTAAAATGTATTGAGCTATAAATATGTTCCATAAACTTCATATGTATTATCATATTTAATCCTGATAGTAACTCTCTAACACAGGCTTATTTTACAGTGAGATAATTAAGGCTCAAAGAATTCAAGTAATTTGTCAAAGACCCACAAATAGGACATGTCAGACCCAAAACTCAAACACTCGTCCATCCAACTCATAAGCCCAAGTTGCCGACACTGTCTAACCACAGGGACTGACATTTTACAGACCAGCCCTTACTTATCTCCAAGTATTGCCTCCAGTCTCCAAGTGCCTGAGGTCTCAGTGAGGCCCAGAGCTCTCTCTCTGTGTCATCTGCAAGAGCTCTGGATCTGTCACAGTGCCACTTCCTCTTCTTGGCTAGCAGTGCCCAGCACTGAAGTTTTGGAGGGTTCAATAAATAAAATCCCTTTTTCCCTCTCAAGTTTGGAACCAATTTAGAAGACAGACCCAGGAATCAGTCAATGTCAGCTTTATTACCAATAGAACTTCATTAGGGGACTTGGCGAAACTATGTAACCAAATGGGCTTGCTTAAGCTCTTTGCCCCCATTTCCCTTCCAGCCCCCACCCCCAAAAGTCAGAACTCAAGTCCAAGGGAAGGTGCAGGACTATAGGGCAGATGTACTCACACAGGGTTGCAGCCTTGCACTGGTCCAGGGCAAAAAGGAAGAAGAAACCCAGTCTCTGCTGCTTGCAGGCAGTCATTGCACAGGTGAGTTCTATGAGCCATGGCCCTAAGGCTATGCTCTACCTGGTGCTCTCCAGAAGGCATTAATAGCAGGCTTATCCTGCACAAGGAGAGGTGAGCAAGCGGCAAGGAGCATTGCTCTAGTGGAATAGTCTCCAGTGGAAATAGGAGAAATGGGAGCACTGAGTCCCCACCTCATAGGAACTTCTTTACACCCTTGAGAATATGATGCAAGCAGAAATTTGAACAAAAAGGGATTGGCAATTATGCTCTGAGAAAAGAGCGGGTACTGTCTGTGAGTGGAGAGCCAAGCAGTTTAGCCTGCCCAGAACTGTTGGGTCAAATAAAGTGCTTCCTCTCCACAAACAAGCATGCATCAGGGCTACAGGATGTTGAGTTTTGCCTTCAGTGAATTCCGATCTATATAGGGGGGAAAGGATATGATTTTTAAAAGAAAAATGTGATGGGACAGTGTTTGGGAATTTTTACTCTGATTCCCCTACCACCAACCCACTTCATTTCCTAGTGCCCCTTTAGCTATTTTTCTCCCACTTGGTGAGCAGCATTTATTCCCTCAGGGATGAGAAGATTCAGCCAAAAGCCAAGGCTTTTGTATACACCTAAGCCCTGAGTAAACTCAGGGCATAAGACAAGAGATTTGGAAGAATGCACAATGATCTAAAAGTACGGCTGGGGTGGGGGCGGGGCTTGGAGGCCCTGAGCATGGGCCGCAGGTGCGTCCCTGCTTCCACTGGCCCAGACAGGGGAGGGAGGTGGAGTTGAAGCTTGTGGCAGTGATATGAGCACCAGAGAGGCTCTGAGACTCGGCCAGCAAGGCCCCTGTGCACCCCTTTCCAAGGCGGAGCCCAGAATCTCCCTATGCCAGCCTGCCAGGAGAGCAGAAAGGATGTCTGCACAAGGTGTCTAAGCAGAAGCACCCAAGACGGACTGAGAACGTGTCTCAGATGCTCAAGAGCAGTGCGGACATGGCTCGGGAGCTGTAGCAGGGGGTACATCGACAGGAACAAGGACTTCAGCCTGGATGCCCGAGTGGATGGCTGGCAATGCCAAGACCAAGAAAGCGCTAGTGGCTGATAGAGCAATACCCCAAAGGCCACCGAGGGAAAGGAGCCGAATTATCTGAGATTAAACTTTCATTCAATTATAGAAAAATGATGAACAGTCTATTTCCATACATCTGAGTAGACTTATTACCCACTTCAGAAGTACTAACACAGTGAAATACATGTTAAGTGTCAAATGAGCAATACACTCAGCAAACGCTGAAGATCAAGAAAGCATGGGCCTGCCTCCCCTACACACACACACACACAACTGCAGGGGTATTTTTCATTACATAATATTAATTTCATCTCACTTAAACAAACTCACACTAAGGGACTTTACTGCATCTCTTTCTGAGCACACTCCCATCTTTGAGCATCCTTGCTTTCCTACCCTTTAAATCACGAAGTTTTATTTCAATGTCCCTCAGTACCCCCACGGGTTGTCGTTCGTGTCAAATATTTTTGTTCATGGTAATAAGAAAACAACTCTACATGTGTTTAACACAGCAGCCAAGGTGTACCCATGGGGTATAATTAGCACCGACTATGTTAGGAAGGCAAGGCAAGGCATTACACAGTATCGCTTTCCTGAAAAAGGGAAGGTACAGGGGAAAAAATTGCTTCGAGATGGTCTTCCTTCCTGAGCCGCTCGGAAGTGATATTTACGGTGGTTCTGTTAATTATGGAATAAAACAGGGGGTTACTGGGCACATGCCAGGCTTCTACTCTCTTGCAGGGGGAGTGAAATAGGCTGCCCCTGGCTTGCTAATGCCGTTCACAGGGCGCGGCCCCGCTGAGAATTTCAAAACTCCTCGTCAGGTGCAAGGTAATGATGACAACTGATACTATTAACAGCACTTAACTTTTTAAAAAATAAATAAACGTGGGCGTGTATGTGGAGAGCTATTACAGACTTCTGGGCTTCGCTTCAGTTTCTCCCACTCCTTCTGCAAGAGTGGTTGGATAGCTGGCTCTTTGCCTTTGTAATAAAGGATTCCAAACTCTCTCTGTTGTTGTTTTGTTTTGTCTTGTTTCTCCTCTTAGAATAGTGGTTTTTAAAGGCCCCATGGCTCTAATTTTGCCTGGTTGGTGGCACTTTTCTGTCACTTGTACCTGTTCTTGGATTTAAATAATCCTTTCAGAACACTATACTGTTTGAAACCTTAATTACCTATTAGATGAAAGAATCCTTGGTTGACCAGAAGTTTAAAAATGCCACCAAAATACATATGTCATGGGTCATCTTGAATTCAAAGGCTCAGGTACTTTTTTAAATCTCTCACACATTTTATCAATTTTATTAAAGTCCAAGTCATTGGAGAATGTGGAGTGAATTTCAGGATGAAAACGATTTTATTTGATTGAAATTACTTATAATTTGTTGCAGCTGAGTAAAGGATGGGGCATTTTTCTTTGCATCTTAAGTAATACAGTGAAAGCATTAAACAGGATGGATTAGGAGTTAATGCTCTAAATATTAAAAGACATGCCATTTGGATTTAAAACACTTCAAAGATGGAGATGGTTCTAGTGATAGAAGCCATATTTGTGCCTTGGTTTTTAAGATGTCTCTAAAATTGAAGGTGGAATAACAGAGCACCTAGATAAAGGTTAGAGAACAAGGTTAGGTAAACATAAGATTTCATTCAGATTGCCTAGAGCTAAGAGCTGAAGACTTAAGTAACTTTAATGATGATGATACCATAATATCATAAGAAAAATAATATATAATTATTGGTTCTAAGGTTAGTAGCAATCTATATTGACCATGCCACATTCTCTAGCACTTAGACAAGCTGTACATACCAAATAATAAAAGCATAAGTAAATGAAAAAATGTTGTGAATAAATAAATTTTTTAAAAAGGTGTCAACACATTAAGCCCTGCCCATAATGTTAATCATTTCTTATTTTAGGAACAACCTGTCAATATTTTTTGGTTGTTATTTCAGTTCCTACTGCCAGATATTTTGACTTTAAAAAATTAAGCCACACTAGAAATGAAACTACCCAGTCTTTTTCTTTGGAGACAGTCTCACTCTGTTGCCCTGGCTAAAATGCAATGGCATCATCATAGCTCACTGCAACCTCAAACTCCTGGGCTCAAGTGATCCTCTTGCCTTGGCCTCCTAAGGCTGGGACTACAGGTGTGTGCCACCACACCCAGCTAATTTTTTTTCTATTTTTGGTAGAGACAGGGTCTTGGTCTTGCTCAGGCTGGTCTCGAACTCCTGATCTCAAGTGATCCTCCTGTCTCAGCCTCCCAGAGTGCTAGGATTACAGATGTGGGCCACTGTGTCCAGCTAAAACTGCTCAGTCTTAACTTTCTATAATAATGGTGGCCTAAATCACACTAGAGGTTAATGGGGGAAAAATGGCATTTGATAAACATCCAGAAATTTCCTGGAAATCAGCAAAATAACTAGGATACCACTTTTTATTGATTTTAAGATTGATTTTGTCTAACATTAAAAAATCTCTAAAATTGGGGTGTGTCTGACAATCAATGGTGTCTTACAATTATAACCAACAGCATTCTTTTCTTAATACATAAAATAATAATGAATCTAAAAATCGATGGTGTCTTACATTCTGCAAAATATGGTAGCTTTTGGTCATGGATATTCTTACAGGCAAAGTGAGGGAATAAAAATTTTCCATGACTTTCTCAGAGTTGATTGTATTCATCTATGTTATCCAGAGTTGCCTGGTTTTTTAGAGACACACTGCCCACTATGATAGCCAGAAGCCATATGTGTCATTTAAGTTTAAATTGATTTGTATTAAATAAAATGAAATATCAGTTCCTAAGTGTCACCAGCCAAATTTCAGGTGCTCAATGGCTATACGTGTCTATTGGGTACCACATAGATTTATAGGACATACTCATCATCACACAACGTTCTATCGGGCAACATCAGTATGGAGTGCTGAATTTATCTCATAAATTCTTTAGATTTGAAGAACAGTACAGCAAAGCCGCAGACATTTCAGTATCTAATTGAATTCAGTGTCTAATTGAATGTTAGGAACAGCTGTTTGGTGTGGTTAATTCAAGCATGGGCTTTGAAACCAGGCAGACCTAGGTTTGAGTCTTGAGTGGCAAACTTGTTATTGTGGCCATCATCGGGTTTCTTGACTTCTCTAAGACTCAGTTTTTCATTTGTAAGAGGAAGGATAATTGTAGCAACTACTTCATAGGGCTGTTTAAAGAATACAGGGGGTTATCCACAATGCCCATAGTAGACATTCAATAAATAGTAGCTTTCATGATAGTCTTTTAGAATTTCAGTGACTATATTGTGGTCAAGTTATAGCATAATGGTGTGATAAGTCCTGAAGTATAATAAAAAATAATGTGGTTGGGGAACAAAGACAAGGGAACTTGCTCAGTCAGCCAGGGAAGGCAGGGACGATTTACCAGGGGAGGTGACACTCGAACCGCATCTTGAAGGATGACTAGGAGTTCACTGGGCTGAGAAGGCTGAGGTTGGGATTTGTTTGCCAGGAAAATAGCATGTATGATGTTCCAGAAGCTTGAAAGAACAACCGGCACTAGGAGAAATGGATCGGAGTTGGGGATGGGGTGAAGAATAGAGATTATTAGGAGCTGAGGGTATGAAAACTTGCTGAGGCCAAATTGTGAAGTGCTCTGCTGAAAATTTTACCAAGACTCGAGACAGGGAACCCATTGCAACAGTCTGGGTGAGAGCTGAGCAAGACGCTGATGAAGTGGAGAAGAGTTGTCTATACTCACCATTTCCAATTTGTCTCCCCCACTGGGGCTCGAACCCACTCTGTCACACCACCAGAGCTGCTCTTACCAGGACCACTAGTGACCTGCATGTTGCTATGCCTTGTGGACAATGTCAGTCCTCATCTTGACCTAATAGTGTCATCTGACACAGCTGATCACTCTCTCCTCCTTGAAACACTTTCCTCACTTGGCTTCCAAAAGATCAAACTCTCCTACCTCACTGGTGGTTCCTTCTAAGTCTCCTTTGCTCATATCTCCTTATCCCCACAACACTGAACATTGGGGGCCCCATGGCTCAGCCCTCTGGGCCTCTGCACTTTCTTATGACTCAAAGGAGTGTAATCTCGTGGCTTTATGTACACACTGTATGCGGAACACATTGAAACGTCCAGCCCAGCTCTCTAGCCTGAACTCCGCATTTGTCTACACTCAACCCACTCATCATTTTCACTTGGATGTTTAAAGGCCATTGCTCACTTAACTAGTTCAAAGCAGAATTCTTGATCTTTCATCATAGGCCTCCTGCAGTCATCCTCATTTGAGTTGATGGCAGCTCTCTGACTTTCCAGCTGCTGGGGCCAAAACCTTGGCATCATCCTTGATTCCTCTCTCTCTCACACGCACGTGTCTCACATCCAGTCTGCGAGTATATCCTGTTGACTTTACCTTCACAGTAAGTCAGGAACACCTACACTTCTCACCACCCCACCTGCTACCATCCCGTCCTGGCAACCACCCTTTCTGTCAGGTTTCCCCACTGGCCTCTCTGCTTCCACCCTAATTCCCCCAACCCCCTCCCCGAGTCCATTCTCAAAACAGCGGAGCGATCCCATTTCACACGTACGTCAGATCAGGTCATTCCATTCAATTGTCTAGTGGCTTTTCATCTCCAAGTAAAAGCCAGAGATGTTAAAAGTGCCTATGTGCCCCTGCTCAGTGTTTCCTGTCCCCTTTCTTTTCCTTCTCCGCTTGTTCCCTCCACTCCAGCCACACCGGCCTCCTTTCCACCTCTTGAGCATGATAAGTATGCTCCTACCTCAGGGCCTTTGTACTTGCTGCTCTCACTGCCAAAGGTGCTTACCCTCCCCTCTCCCCAGTCTCTGCATCTCTCACCTCCTCACCTGCCCTAGTCTTAAGTCAAATGCTACTTTCTCAGTGAAGCCTTCCCCGACCTCCTATTTAAAATTCAACACTGCCCCCAACACACGCCCTATCCTTTTACTTAATTTTTTTCTCATAGTACTTATCATCTAAAATACTGTATATTTTACTCATTTATTTGGTTTATTATCTCTCTTCTCTCAATAGTCTGTAACCTCCAGCAGGGCAGGGATTTTTGTCTACCTTTGCTCACTGCTGTAGCCCTCAGAGTTTTATGTCCCTGGCACATAAGGGCTCAGTAAAAGTTTGTTGAGCAAATTAATGCACACATCTGCTTCTTTGTGAGGGCTGAGTGGGGTGGAGAAGGTGGAAAGTCACTCACATGTTTATCCTGTAATATTTAGTGAGCATCTCCCATGTGCCAGGGACCGTGCTCGATGCTACAGATCTGGGTAACTTCAGCAGTTGTGTGCGTAGTGATGCCAGTGACCAAGACAGGGAGTCCGGAGAAGGGACGGGAATGCTGGGGACACTTGTTGAGTTTGAGGGCCAATGGGACAGCCAGGTGCAGATTTCAATCATAAGCTGGAACCAGTTCCAAAATCCGTGTTGATCCGCCATGCAGGAGCCAGACTGAGAGGGGAGGTGATAAGGCCTAAGTCACAGTGCACACCTGAGCAGTAACACCATCCTCTGTATTGTCTTCAACTACAAAGGATAAAGTAAACATTCATAATACTTGCTTCTTAGCATTAATTGACCTCATATGTGGAAATCCCTCAGCTTCCCAGATGAAAGGTGCTACAGAACTACAAAGTTAATCTTGCTGATGCAGAGGGAAGCCTGGCACCCTAAATCACCAGTGCCCTGAATTATCACGGCCCTCACCATAGGCATCTGGGTGCCTGTCTCCGTGTTCCTCTCCAAGAGTTGACCCAGCCTCTCCCTGACCCCTCAGTGGAATCTATAATGCCCTGAGAAAGAAAATCAAGCATACTTAATAAAGAGCAAAAATCTGATATAACTAGGTACCTCATGAAAAAAAACCACTTCCAATAGATTAGTCAAGAGAAGAAAGTTCTTTTGTACAACAAAAAAAGACAGAGATTTGGATGATTTCCAGTAATGCAAGACTTCAAACAGGGAGTAAGGGCGAGGACAAGGAAGCCTGTTTTCTCCCATTCCAGTGGGCATTGTGGCAAAGGAGGTGAATAGTTTTGCACGGAGCTTGTCAACAGATGGCCTACCTACCCTAAGAATGATCTGCAAGAAGCAAATGTGTTGGACCATCCAGACTGACAATGAAAGAACATGATTTCGGGATATGTTTCCCAGACCTTGAAGGCTATCTGCGGCAGGGAATCTTATTTTGGAGGGGGTGAGGGTGCACTGAGGGTGGGTGTCAGGAAAGAGACAGTGTCAAAATCCTGGAACCTTTTATGAAAGCTTGTTTTTCTTGTCTGAATCTTTTGGTTCCTGTATCTGTGACAGTATTCATAACTCAGCCCCAGTGTGCCAACAAACCCCATATGTTTCAGTTCTCTCCTTATCTTTTACGCCAAGATAAGGTTGAAACGAGTGTACTGCAAGAGATTTGTGATAGAATACACGCAAACACACACAGTGGCGGAGGGTGGGGACCACGTCTTACTCATCTTCGTTTCCGTCACTGCAAATAACACAACACTCACACAAAGAAGGCACTCAATAAAAGTTTCTCAATTAAGTGTGCGCATTCTTGAAACAAAAAAAGAGTCCCCTGTGGAGACGTTCTTTATTTATAGAGGGAGGGAGAAGTAGCTGTGGTTCAGATAACAGGACTCACCAAGCAGAAAAGCCATCTCTAGCCATACTTAGAAAGAAAGCATTCTCTTCTCTCCCCACTCTGCTTCTCATTCATTTATTCATCTAACAGACTGCCAATCAATATATAAATGTGAGCTGCTACCATCTGCCAGGCTTTGGGTGCTGGGACATAAAGATGAATAGGACAAAGTCCGGACACGAAACTGATAGTGCTGTATGGGAGAGAGAGATTAATAGTAATAATATTCCTTATCAGGTGCTATGATAAGCTCTTTTACCAGCATTATTTCATTTAGTCTAATTCCTCTCAAATTTTAACATATCTATAAATCATCTGGGATTTTCTTTAAAACACAGATTCTGATTCAGTAATTCAGGGATAGGGCCTGGGAATGCTGGATTCTGCATTTCTAACAAGCTTCCAGGTGATGTCTATGCCAATGGTTCCAGAACAACACTTTGAGTATTAGGGATTTTAACATTCCAGGAGTTCTATGTGGAAAGAACTATCACTACCTCCATTAAAAAGGAGGAAAGTAGGACTTGGCGAGATTACATAATTCATATCTGGCATCATGAACTGGGTGTCATCTGACGCCCAGGCCATAAAGTTGGGCGTGCACGGCAGCACTCCAGCACCAAACGGAAGTGGAATGTGCATGGTCAGGCCCAAGTAGCCCCTGAAGGCACAAGTACGTTGCATGATGTGGCCCAAGTGCTTGTGGCCCTTGCTCCTGTCACACTGCCTTCTGTCTCCCAGCCTGCACCTCTGCCCTCACGGGGAGTTCCCTGTGATCTGCTGACAGAGGAAGAGAAGACTCGGGCCTGGTTTACAGATGTTTCTGCATGATATGCAGGCACCACCCAAAAGGGGACAGCTGCAGCTAGAGCCCCTCTCTTGGATATGCTTGAAGGACAGTGCTGAGGGGAGATGCTCCCAGTTGGTAGGGCTTTGGGTAGTGCACCTAGTTGTGCACTTTCCTTGGCAGGAGAAATGCCCACGTGTGCAATTTTATACCACTTCATGGGCTGGAGTCAATAGTTTGGCTGGATGGTCAGAGACTTGGAATAAACATGATTGGAAAATTGGTGACAAAGAAGTTTGGGGAAAAGTTATGTGGATAGACCTCTCTGAATGGGCAAAAAAATGCAAAGTATTTGTGTCTCATGAATGTTCACCAAAGGGTGACTTTAGCAGAGGAGGATTTTAATAATGGAGTGGATAAGGTAACCTGTTCTGTGGGTACCATAGGTTAGGCTCTTTTCCCAGCCACCCCTGTCATTGTCCAATGGGCTTCAGAACAAAGGGACCAAGGTGGGAGGGATGGAGGTTATGCATGGGCTCAGCAGCATGGACTGCCATACACCAAGGCTGACCTAGCTATGGCCATCATTAAGTGCCCGGTCTGCCAGCAGTAGAGACCAGTGCTGAGCCCCCAGTACAAAACCCTTCCTTGGGGTGATCAGCTGGGCACCTGGTGGCAGGTTGATTACACTTGACCACTTACATCATGAAAAGGGCAGCATTTTGTCTTTACTAGAATGGATACTTACTCTGGATATGGATTTGTCTTCCCTGAACACAATGTTTCTGCCAAAACTACCATCCACATACTTACAGAATGCTTTATCCACTGTCATGGTATTCCACACAGCATTGCTTGCGACCAAGGAATTCACTTCACAGTGAAAGAAGTGCAGCAATAGGCCTGTGCTCGTGGAATTCACTGGTCTCAGCATGTTGCCCACCATCCCGAAACAGCTGTCCTGATAGAACAGTGGAATGGCTTTTTGAAGACTCAGTTACAATGCCATCTAGGAGGGCTGGGGCAAAGTTCTCCAGAATGCAGTATATGCTCTGAATCTGTACCCAATAATATGGTTCTGTTTCTCCCCTCCCCAAGATTCACTGTCCAGGAATCAAGGGATAGAAATGAGAATGGCACCTCTCACTATTACCCCTAGTGACCCACTAGCAAAATTTTTGCTTCCTGTTTCCAAGACTTTATGCTCTGCTGGCCAAGAGGTCTTAGTTCCAGAGGGAAAAATGCTTCCCCTGGGAACACTACAACAGTGATTCCATTGAACTGGAAGTTAAGATTGCCACCCAGCCACTTTAGGCTCCTCATGCCTCTGAGTCCACAGGCCGAAAGGGGAGTTACGGCGGCGTTGGCTGGGATGACTAATGCAGACTACTGAGGGGAAATTGGAGTGCTACTCCACAACGGAAGTAAGGAAGAGCGTGTCTGGAGTCCAGGAGATCCCCTAGGGTACCTCTTAGTATCGCCATGCCCTGTGATTAAGGCCAGTGGAAAACTACAAAAGCCCAACCCAGGAAAGACTGCAAATAGCCCAGTCTCTTCAGGAGTAAAGGTTTGGATCACCCCACAAGGTAAAGAACCATGACCAATTGAGGTGCTTGCTGAAGGCAGAAGAAGGTATAAATACCAGCTATGACCAGGTGACCAGATATAAAACCAAGGACTTTAATTGTCATGAGTATTTCCTCCCTATTTTATTATAAATACACTTGTATGTATGTACATATAGTAAGCAAATATCTTCGTTTTCTTTCCTTAGTCTCTTATCATATAACAGATGAATTGACTTTATATCAGTATTTAAGTATTAATTTTACATCATAGTATTTAGGTTACAGGATATCCAGGGGATGGACTTTACTTCCTTTTCAGGGGAAGGAGTTAGCGCATTTTTGGTTGTACACAGGATAATTGTATCATGTTAGATGTCTTTATTTGGAGATGAAATATGATTTAAAGAGATGGGTATGTGTGCCAAGTGGACAACGGGCAGATTTGCAATAGTTAGTTTTATATGTCAATGTGACTGGGTTAAGGGATGCCCAGATATCTGGCAAAACATTATTTCTGAGTGTGCCTGTGAGGGTGTTCCCAGAAGAGACTAGTATTTGAATCAGTAGATGGAGTAAAGCAGATCTGCCCTCATCAAAGTGAGCAGGCATCATTGGATCCACTTAGGGCCTGGATAGAACTAAAAGGCCTCTGCCTCATGAAGGCTCTCTTCTTCATTCCTTCTTCTGCAACTGGAACATTCTTCTTCTGCTGCCCTCAGATATCAGACCTTCAGGTTCTTAGGCCTTTAGACTCTGGGACAGTGGGCCTCCCCATTAACCCGGTTCTCAGGCCTTCAGCCTCAGACTGAATTACACCACCAGCTCTCCTGTTCTCTAGCTTGCAGGCAGTATATCCTGGGACTCCTTGCTCTCCATAATCATGTGAGCCAATTCCCATAATAAGTCCCTTCACATGTCTATATATATCCTGTTGGTTCTATTTCACTAGAGAACCTGACAAGGACAGTTATACAGCTAGTAAGTGCCAGAAACAGGTGCCAATCTAAACCTATTAACCACCTCTCCCCATACTGCCTCTAAGACAGCTGGTAGAATGGGCTGTGGGACTAGGACTGCTACTCATTGTACACAGGGATAAAAAGGCATGAGGGTCAGAGAAGACCTCTCAAGGGAGGGGATAGAAACAACACTGGGACTTAACGACCTAATGAGGAGTCTAGTGCAGTGTCTCCTAACACCTGTATTGCTCTTCTTCCAGCCTTTTTAGACCTTTTTTCCCTGATCCCCACCTATCATAAAATTTTAATATCATAGATACACTTATATTTGTTTATGTATTGTGGCCCTCCAAGAGGCCCCAAGCCAATTTTCATCTATTGTCCCCAATGAGAATGCATGATCTAGCACACTTTGCTCACCACGTGAGACATATCATTGATTTCACAGAATCACAAAGTCCCAGGCTTGAGAATAACTTAAAGGCTATTTATCCTTCTTCAAGAACCTTGACAAGTGACCATCTAGCCCATGTTTGGACACTTACAGTAATGGAGAACTCACCACCTTACCTGGCAGCTCCATCTACCTCTGGGGGGCTCTTTACTAGAAAACTCTGTCTTATTTTGAGCACACTGAATAAGATTTGCATGAGCAAATCACACATGTCAAATTTTCACTCACTAGTCTGCATTCTATTCTCTGTTGCTGAACAGGTAGTTTGGTGCAGTGGAGAGTAGAAACATGTAAAGTATTTGGTTTCTAGGGACCAGACAGTAATTATGGTGTTTGTATTATGGAAATTCTCTTGTGGTCCACCTATTTCGAACCTTATTTTTCTAGACTCTGTATCTCCAATGATACAGTGTAAAGTTTCTCTAACTTTTTGAAGAAGCCACATCCCACTATTTATCTTACTGTCAACTAAAATTTCTCGATATTGTGGCATTTTTAGAGGTGGTGGGAGTGATGCGATAGAAAAAGCAATGGAATAAAGTGAGAAGATCAGGGTATAATTTTAAAAAACAGGGCTACATTTAAAAAAAATAATATAGGTAGTCAACAGTGGAACTAAAAATACTAATATAACTATAGAACATGAGTGGAGGGGAGAGGAAAAGGAGATGGGTGATGGTGAGATGTGGATGGACCAAGCCCCCATCCTTCATGGTGGAGAATCCACAGAATTATCTAAAAGTGATACACTGTAGAACAGAGAGACAAACATAATATTGAATTGTGAAAATTGCTCTGAAAATCAAAAACCAGAAGCAGACAGAGGGGTGAGAGAAGGGGTAGATGACAGATTTTTGCTTTTCTTCATAAGTCCTTCTTAGCCATCTGACTTTTTTTCTTTTTTTACCAAATACATATGTCTATTAAGTAAAGTTAAAAGAATGATGAAATTAAAAACCATCCGAGTAGTGCTCTGTCATTAACTGCTGACCTAATTTGAATAAGTCACTTAATCTTGGATTTAAAGTTCTCATATGTAAAGTAGAAAATGGGTATTACGTAAGTAATTTTTGGTGTTTTCAAAATAAATTATACCGAATCCCAATACATTAAAACAATGTGAATGAAGCTGCTCTGATTGGGAGGGGGCGGCAGGAGTTGAACCCACTGTGCCCCTCCCGCATCCCTTCCCTTCATCTCCTGCACCTTCCCCCACAGGCGGCCCTAGACACCTCATCAGAGAATCCTGAGAATTTGGTTTGAAAACCAAATTTTTGAAACCTACACCAATTTTTTGAAACTATAATCATAACCCATAAATTTAGTGGCTTGGAACTAGTACAGCACTTTCTGGGTAGAACAGAATAGAAAAATCAGGACGCAGTCCATTGCATTGTTTTGTACAACTCTTGCTTCCAGTGTGTGTGTATAACTGAATAAAGATGGAAAATGTGCTTCTTGCTACCAATCACAATCAAAATGATTATGTAGTTTTTCCCAACTCTAACATTCTCTGATTCTGTGACTTCTCTGAATCATCTACCCTCTCTTAGAACCCTTACAGTTAACTGCCCAAATTGTAATCAAGTTTTTACATTCTGCTAGAAAGTCTTCATATTGCCACTAAACATCACAAAGCCTGCTGGTTGGTCTGGAACTTGTGGAGTCCCAACAGAGGGATGCTAGAATACTCAGGTCTTGGGATGAGGAAAAGGAGAAGGCTTAATTTGAAAATCCTTCCAGGTGATTTTGATGCATAGTCCTCTTCCCTTTCTACCACCACCCCACCAACCCAACCATCTGCTGGACCAAGAGTAGAAACAAGCTGGTAATACAAATAGTAAAATATATTGGGAGGAACCTAAATTACTATGCTTCGATTATTGAAAAGCATGGCCAATGGTTCTTTTTAGTGAATTTTTAGGCAGCAGAGTTCTAAACTGATTAAGAATACCCCAGACAGATTTCATTTTTATGAATGCCAAAGTAAATATGATATTCTATATTATATTACCACAAGCTTAGGAAGGCACTATGTTCTCACAAATGAAATAACAGATTTATAGGGAGGGGGGTAAGTTGGGTCCTCATAACCCTGGAGTTTCATGAACCTCATGAAACTGTACAAGATTTTGTTCGGATGTGCACATGCGCATATTTGTTTCTAGGATAAAAGGTCAGTAACTTTCAACAGCTTCTCAGAAGAACATGAAATCCAATGTTAAAAATCACCAGGTTAGAAGATCATGTTCATTACAAACACAATATGAGCCACTGTCTCCAGGTGAAACAAGTTTTACCTTTACCTTAATCAATAGAAGGCTTTGTTTTTCCTTGTTTGGAAAGGCCTTGGAAAAGGGTGCACATCTGCTTCCACTGAGGATCCATCAATTCAAAGGCAGACAGCCTTCGATGACATATGGCCAGCGCGGGGAGGCCTCTGCATCAGTTACACCTGCTACCAACTGGCAGCGAGCCCCGAATGGGCACCTATGACAACACCCTCCACAGATCACGGACGGACTCACTCATAAGGGCAGCATGGCACAGCCAGGAAACCAGAAAGCTCCCTTTCTGATGTAGGATTATTTGCTGACTATTTCTCAGGCCCATAAAATGAAACCAGAAAGCTCCCTTTCTGATGTAGGATTATTTGCTATTTCTCAGGCCCATAAAATGTACACTAAGCGTTCCCTTCCCCCAGCTAAGAAAGTGTGGCTAGTACATTCATTTTATTTCTTATACCTCAAAATAATACTGAGACAAAAATGGCTTCGTGGTGTAAAACTGACATGTTAGGGTTTTTACTACTAAAAACTTCTAGTGCACCTCGAAATGTACCTCTCTGGAGTGTGGTCAGGGCTTTTCTCCATCTCAAAGCAGCCAGTAAAAATACTTTTCTACCACTTACTGGGGAAGATGTTCAATATATCACCTCCTCTGGCCAGAAAAGGAGGAGCCTACATTTCAAGAAAAAGAGAATTCTAAGGAAGGAAGGTTATAAACAACTATTAAATACTGAGTGCCTTAAAAGTCTGCACTGTTTTTTGTTTTTGTTTTGTTTTTTAAGCATCTAATGCAGAATTGAATCTAATACAGGCTAGAGCTTTGGCATAATGCAGATGTGAGTGCTGGTTCCACAGCATCCTACCTTATTCAACCTCCTGGAATTTCACTTTCTTTACCTGTAAAATAAAATAATCATATCCATAGCCTTGTGTGGGCACTGTGAAATTTTTAAAACTCAAAAGATAGAGAACTCCTAGCAAGAGCTCAGCACATGTCAGTCCCTTGCCCCCACCCCTCACAGGCACTTCACTCCTCACAGCAGGTTTTAAATCCGTATTTCCAGGAATGACAAACCCTTGGTCCTCCAGAAGAATACCAGGAGGACACAGACAAGGTGGGCTAGTTACCCTCTGAGATATCCTATTTTTTCCCCAATACTTTACAGTGTTTCAGGAGCCTCTTGGCAACTATTTCAAGCTTACCTCCATGCTTGCAGCAAAACAGGCAGGCAGGAGGACTCAGGTATGCCCCGTACACTATTCCCAAAGGCAGGATGGTAACGGGAGCCAGCCGGCTTACTACCCAAGACATTTTGTGGCTTCAGTTTGGGCACATGATTGGCACAAGAGTGATAATAAGGTAGTCTCCCCACCTTTTTGATGCATAGAGACTAGGCACCCTGCATCTGTGAGTCTGTCCAAGGGCGATAGAGGGCTCATCGGAAGATGAGCGTTCAAGGACAGCTGCAGGGACGGCTGGGGTCCTCACGGGGACACTGGACTTAAGTAGTAGCCTGCTCGGGCGTGGTGGCTCACGCCTGTAATCCTAGCACTCTGGGAGGCCGAGGCGGG
>VBSM01002616.1:23438130-23451794 GCA_008086735.1 Cheirogaleus medius | reverse complement strand
AAATAGTAGTAGCCTGGTTCTCTAAACATGGGGCAGGTGGAGAAGACAGCAGGCAAGAGGCCTGTGGGATGGATCAAGGGCAATGCAGGGCTTGTAGAGTGGAACACAACCAGGCAGTGAGCCCCGCGGGCCCCTCAGGGCACAGTAGCAGAACCCAGAGGTCATCCCTGCAGGGCCACATCTGGGTTCCACACACTAGTGAGGGGAGGTCATACTACATCCACTCTGGGAGTGACAGGGGAAAGGAGGGCAAGCTTCACACCTCCTCCCGAGGCCTGCAGAGTGGGGAGGGCAGAGCTGTAGCTGGGGATTGATAGGGAGTGGGCAGAGGGATGGGGGGACAGCAACGGAGAGAAGGAGCAGCCTCTCTTCCACAGCACATTGTCTCCAGGTGGACCTTATGCAGCCTTTGCATTGAAACATAATTTGTGGCCGTGATGGTTGTCAAGACAATCATGAGAAGATATGACAAGAAAGAGTAGAAACATGCATTGTAATGCCAGTGGGGAGGACTATGCATGTGTTGGGGCAGATGATATGTGGGAAATCTCCATACTTTCCTCTCTATTTTGCTGCATAAACTAAAACTGCTCTTTAAAAAGTCTGTTAAAAAACAAAACAGTCCACAGGCACTCTGGGCTCATCTCCTCACTTCCTATGGAGCATCTCCCTGCCCAGCCCCTGCCCTTGGGATCTGACTGCATCTCTGGTCCAGGTTTCAGCTAAGCCCTTGTAGACAAAGCACTCTAAGCACTAAAAGTCTCTTCTTGCTTTCCAAAAAGCATCAGCTATTTCATCTCAGGTGCATAGCCCCCAAATCACTGCATGTCAGAGTACAGCCACCTCCAGAAAAATCTAGAGGAAACTGAGATCAAATTAGCTTATTTGGGGTTTGAACCAATTTTTCTCACTGACACTTTTTATTAACATTTAGTTATTCCCAAGGTGGATTAGTCAGGGTTCTCCAGAAAAACAGAACCAATAGAATATGTATTCAATATTAGGATAAAGATATTTTAAAGGGATTTGATTAAAAGAATTGACCAGTGCAATTATAGAGGCTGAGAAGTCTCGCGATCTGTGGTCAGCAAGCTGACATCTCAGGAGAGAGAGCTGGTGGTGTAGTTCCAGTCCAAAGGCAGGAAGAGACTGATGTCCCAGCTCAAACAGTCAGGCAGACAGAGTTGCCTCTTATGCAGCCTTTTGGTTCTATTCAGGTCTTTAATTGATTGGATGAGGTCCACTCATATTAGGGAGGACAATCTGCTTTACTTGGTCTACTAAATGCAATGTTAATCTCATTCAGAAACACCTTGACAGACACACCCAGAATAATGTTGACCACATGTCTGGGCACCCCATGGCCCGGTCAAGTTGATACATAAAATTAACCATGACACAATGGATTGAATTTTACCTCCTTTTATTTCTTCTGCCATCATCTGATGGGCATGAAGGGCAAAGTGACATCAGTGAGAGGGTAGGCAAGCCAAGCTACCAACTAGATCGTCCTTCCCAAGAAACCAAGAATTTGCCATTTGTCCATGTATAAATAAATAATCTCTTCTTTGGAGAAGGAAATAAGTGGACCACAGGTTTGAGATGATTAGCTTTTATTTATTACTTTAGAGTTTTTTTCTGTTCAAAAGTTTTATAGAAAATAAATCCCATAAACTTAACACACCAACCATTCACAGCATTCCTTTTCTCTGCTGTACTTGGCCAAAGTAGAGGCCCACGTTTTACAAAGGGTTCCGCTCCTTTTTGCTTAGCCTTGTTTGGGGCTCATCGCAAGAGACGGACCATGGCATGGGACTTGGGGTTGGGGACAGGCTCTGAATCCAAACTCTGCCACTGTGCAACCCTCGACCAAGTTCCAAGCCTTGGTTTTTCCTCTTGTAAAATCAGGAGCGTGTGCTTTCTCCTTTACTAGATTGCTGTGAAGATCAAATGAACTAACGCATGCTCAAAGTATTTTGTATACTCTAAATCGTTATGTAAATGCTGGCCCCATACTTGCCATTTTAGTAGAGATACTGGCTTCTGTCATAATGATGGCAGCATGGTTTGTGCATTCATTTCCTTTTGCTGTTGTAACATATTGCTATAAACTTAGTGGTGTGAAACAACACAAATTTGTTAACTTATAGTTCTAAAGGTCAAAAGTCCAAAATGGTTCTCACTGGGCTATAATCAAAGTATCAGCAGGCTGGTTCCTCCTGGAGGCTCTTGGAGAGAATCTGTTTCCTTGCCTTTTTCAGCTTCTATTGATCACCTACATTCTTTGGCTTGTGGCCCCATTTCTCCATCTTCAAAGCCAGCAATATCAGGCCAAGTTTTCTCACATTGCCTTTTCTCTGGTTCTTTCTCTTCTGCCTCCATCTTCCACTTATAAGGAGCCTGGTGATTACATTGGTCCCACCAGGAAAATCCAGGTTAATCTCCCCATCTCAAGGTCAGCTGATTAGGACACTTCAATTCCATCTGCAACTTTAATTCCCCTTTGCCATAAAACCTAACATATTCACAGGTTCTGGGGATTAGAACATGAAAATCTTGGGGAGAAGCATCTGCCTTACCATACTTTGTTTACTCATTCCCCAGCAGAAATTCAGATTTTAAAATACTGCACCTCTATAAATTCATTATGTCTGTTTTCCCTGATGAGTTTGAAGTTGATTAACAAAAAATATAATAGCCATTTTTTCAGATTTTCTCCAAAGGCACTCATTCCCATTTAAAAAAAAATCTATTTAGAAAATTTAAAATTTTCAATAAAGATCTTTTGTAAAAAAGAAAAAAATCTATAATCCAAACATGCATAGTAGTAACTGTTATATTTTGACATGTTTCCCTCGAGCATTTTTTTGCAGGCTTCTTTTACATAATTGAGAGCATACTATATATACAAATGTTTATGCTGTTTAATATGATTGCATCAATATTTCAAATTTACAATCTCTGTAAGCATAAATTTTAATGGCTGCATAATATCTCATTGCAGCAAGGTAACACAATTTACTTGATTGTTATTGTTAAGCATTTAGTTTGTTTACATTTTTTAGTTATTACAGATAATGAATGTTAAACATCTTTTATCATTCATATTTATTTACATTTCTAGTTATTTCCTTAGGTGAGATTCTCAGAATTTATGAGCAAAAGGAATTGATATATTCAAAATTATTGACATATGCTGTCAAATCACTTTCTTCAAATAGTTTATTTATACTCCCTCCAGCACTATGCCTGGTCAACACACCCTGATCAGCACTAGGTATACTCATTCTTCCTATTCTTTGCTAATTTTTAGTTGAAATGGAAATGGACATCTCATCGTACATACATCTCCTTTGATCATATGTGAGTCTGAACATTTTTTCTTAGGTTTACTCAGCACTCATATTTCTCCTTTTCTGCTTTGTCTGCACATAAAGGTCATTCATTCTTTCCTAAACCAGTTATGCTGGCAGAAGTTAAATGTAAGAAAACTCATTATTTCAACAGTAACTTGGAAATTCTTTCTCTGTTCTTACTCAGCTTGAAGGTGCTTAGTGCTTATCAAATTCTCTGAGGACCACTGTTGCCACTTTTCCTGGAAACAGGCTTTCTTGACCTGTCCCAAGCCTCTCTGTAGGTTTCTGACAGTGTTTCTTCACTGTTCAGTTCTCAAGTCTGGCTTTTGCCGGCAAACCTTCCAACAGATTCAGATGCTTTTTTCCTGCCTGCTACCTTTCTGCTTCTACCTCATCTTCTTTTCCTTCCAGCACCTCCCTACTATCTTCTGTAGTTCAGTTTCTTGAGCAAATAAACCATCAGTCTCCTGCCAGGGTAGGGAAGAGGTAGCAGGCCAGCTGTACCAGGTGTAAGAAAAGAACAGGAGTCTAAGTGCTTCTTATGCAAACGTTCACCAACCCTCTTGGTTCAGCCCTATCCTTCACCTCAACTACCCGGTGCCTCTAGTTCTAAGACTTGCCCTGGTTCTATGGCTTAACTGCCCATTTCTTTTGGTTCTCTCTCTCTAAGAAAAGGTAGGCCTCAGTTATCCCTCATCTGCTAACTTAGTTCCAACTTTTCCATTTACTTTCCATCCTCTAAAATTTTATTGATATTTCTCATCTCTTTCTTGTCTCCTCTTCTGTTTTCTTTGTCCTTATGGGCTTACACATTTTTAAATTCCTTTACTGACATTTTAATGGGGTTTGGGGAGCATTTGTTCAACTTACTGCATGTTTCTCCTTTACTCTCTGCCCTGGAAACCACATTCTTTCTTTCCTCTTCCCTCATAACTATGGCTTTTCTTCTCTTTTCACCCTTCAAAGCATCCCTTCTCTCTCCTCTTCATCCAACAAGCCAGCACAATTTCTTAAATAAACTTAGGCTTTCATGAATGATGAGGAATAATAGCATGACTTCAAGCAGCTTCCACGTTATCATCCTGTCCTATCCCACTCCTCCCTACCCTGCAACAATCACTGAAGTAAGAAAACCCTGAGGGCCAGGCTTCCCATTGAAAGGGGGACAAGAAAAATGTTGGGAGAGAAATAAATGTAAGTTTGTATTTAAATATATAAATATAGTTAATGTAATGAGAACAGTTACATGGCTGGATACTTTCCGGACAGCCCTTGTATATTTACTGCCTATATTCTATACACAGTAAAATCTGCAAAGCACCTCATTGGACTGAAATGCTAGGTTTCATCTAAGCTACTATTGCTAGCATTGCAAAAGGTCTCACTGAATTTCTTATACCCTAGAGAATGGTTACTTTTATATGCCAGGGATAGGACATGATGTCTTAATAAGAAAACCCTCCAGTTATAATTCACAGACGATTTGTTCAGATCACAGTCAAGAAACATCAAAGATACCCAAAATCTACTTTCCAGACTGCATGCCACTTAAAAAGCATTCCAGTCCCACAACTGCGCTGGCCTCTATTATAAACCATTACTGGAGGTTTTTTCCCCCCAAAATTATTTATCTTGACTATTAAGTTGTTGTGTTTAAGCGTTGGAAGTTGATGCAAAGAAACAAGATTACAACTAGTATCTTGACATTTCAGATAATTAAATCTCAGAAAGTTGGATCCTTAAACTGATTTTCATGTTTCCAGATTAACTGTTCTCATCAAATCAGAGACATCACATCTTTCTAAGAGGCTCCTAGTCCCAGAGTTAACGCAAATGACAATAGTCACTCTGCTTGCTGCAGAAACTAAAATAAGCCCAGAAGAGGTTTCATTCTAAACATTATAAGCCACCTTGTGAGACACTGCATATAACAGAAGAATGTGCTTAAATAGTTCCAAAATATCCTAAAAATTCACTTTAAAGAATGATAAAAATTAGGAGTTAGGGTTATATAAATCAGCTTAAAAATGACCAAAACTCTTTAATCCTGTAAGGAGGTAAATAGCTACCCGAAACAAAACAAAACCAAAAATAACAAAAAAACAAGCAAACAAAAAATAAGACATATGGCACCATGAGAGATAAAGTCATATAAATGAAAGAATTCTAAAATGCATGCATATGTTAAAGAATCACATTAGAAGGTATACTAGAATATATTATTACCTCCAACATTAGTTCCAAGCACAAAATATAAATTAGATTCTTCCTTCTTCTTAGAAACTCAATGCTTTCTCCACCTATTTCATTATTATCTTTTTGCTCAACTTTCAAAATTTAAGAGAATGCATTCAAGAGGAAATGAAAAAGAAGTTGTTACTATCACCAATACAGGCAATATGAACTTCATATAATAATTATAATCTCTAAACTGAACATAATTTCTAAAATCTGAACTATAATACTGTTCATAACTATTTACTTAAAAAGAGTCTGACTATATTTCAAAATACCTCCCTCACAATTCCACTTACAAGAAGTAGAAATAAATCTCACTAGCATCTGACTATCTCACCATAGCACCGTCTGTTTCCTCCGACATAGGCCTAGACCTCTACCCTTCCCATGGAACCTCAGAAGCTGATCCCCAAACCCCCTCTTGCAGAATGGAATACAAGTTTTAAAACCAGTATTATTTCCATCCTATTTCTCTTATAAAACTTATAAAATGTATATGTTAAGGCTGATGACGAACCCCTCCATCTGAGTAGCAAGCTGTTTCCTTCAATTTCATTTTAATGGAATGATGTAAAACTACACAATCTCCTACAGTTCTTTTAAGCTGAGAAATCTAACATATCATTATTGCTTTACCATGAATAGATTTGAGTAGAGTTGGTAGATATGTATTTCCTATCCATCAAAATGATCTGCCATCTCACCTTAAATGTTAGACACCTTAATTGATCTGGTTTCTAGAAAGCAAGGTGATCGATCAGTAGGGGAGGGGCATGGGCTAGGTTTACCAGTGGCTCTCCATCACAGTGCAGGTTCCTGGAGAAAAACAAGCTGCTGGCCAGGCTCCTACAGGGAGCGGTAGGACCCCTTGCTCTTCTGTTTGTCAATCCACAATGTAATAGGTGTGCCTGCCTACTGCCTCCCAAAACACACATCAGGAAAAGAAAGGAAGAGAGGAAAAAGAGATTTCCATTTTGCTTTTATCTCTAAAAGCATTGTCAGCTTTGAAGGAATAAGTGATGGCAGAAGAGTCTGTGTGTGCCAAGGCATGCTTCATCTCAGACAAGGCCAATGACAGTTCCCTTACCTCAATGCAGGAACGATTCCGAGCATGAGAAAGATTAAGTTCATACACACACACACACACACACACACACGCATGGCACTCCACAATGGGGAAAAAAGACTTCTCTGATGTGAGGAGAGAAAAGGTCATTTTCTCATTGACCAGTTCACTCTATTTGGAAATTTCCAATCATTACAGGGTAATGACAATTAAAATTATGTTCTATCTTGATAATTAATTCATTAAGTGAATATTTGCTGAGTGCTATTATATGCTAATGATCCTAACATTCTCCTGCAAAATGTTTTCTTTCTTAAAAAAATAAATTCATGTCATACTTTCTGCAAATATTTGTCCTGCTCAAAGAACATATTCAGTACAATAAAGTGTCTCATTTCGGTATATAACCTTGTCACTCAGAAATGGCCAACTGGTAGAACATGGTCTGTTTCTAAGCCACAAGATAGTTTATAACACCAACTAGTTACACCTCTTTGGGAAACTGCGGCTATTATAAAAACACAGAAGTTTCTGTAATATCTTAAGTGATGACTAAATCATGAAACAGTCTATCTTTGTAAAAGTTTTTCCTTCTCTATATTAAAATAGCGAGTGTTTCCCATAATTTCCACACATTGTTGCTAGTGTTGCCCTTTGAAGCTAAGTAAAATCTTCAAGACTTTTACTATTGGAATCATAATTACAGTTGGCTTTTATTGGGTGTTTACTAAGTCTACTGCCCTGTGCTAAATTCTTTATAGATGTGTTATCTCCCCCTGAAAACACAGACCCACACCATCCTCTTCTCCAGAATAAAACAAGATCTTCCAGCTGTTTTTCATATGATTGTTTCCAGACCTTTCAATGTTCTGATCACCTTCCTCTGGTCAGCTCCACCTTGTCAATGCCCCTTCAAAAATGTGGCATCGCTATCTAGTCATGATCTTCCAGATGTAAGTTAACTGATTCCAAGTACAGAAGAACTATTATTTCCTTGGTCTGGACAGGCTATTTCTCTTAGTCTGGCATAAGAAGACAGGGTCTTTTTTTATTTGTTTGTTTTGGGGAGTGTTGTGTTTTGTTTTGTGGTGAATCACATGACCTCCTCATGTTGCCTTTGTGGTCAACTAAAACCCTGAGGCCGTTCTTCATATAAACTTACATGAAAGCCCAGTCTCTTGACCATCCTGTGAAGTTGACTTTTACTGTAAGGGAAATGTTTGGTTTGCATTTATTTATCCCTATAAATTTAATCTCTTTAATTCACTGTGCCTTCCAGGCTATCAAGATCTTTTTGGATCTTATTTCATCACTTAACACTTTAACTTCCTTTATAGCATCTGAAAATGAAGTAAGCATGTCTTTTATGTCTTTAAGCTGATAATGTAAGGAGTTGAATGGACCCATGTGGCATGCCAGCTAAAACTTTTCCACCTAGTTGATAGCATCAGCTCATTAGTGGGAAATCCTGAGATCCAGGCCTTCAACCGATTATGAATCTACCTAATTATTTTATATTCTTGACCATTTTCTTCATCTTGTTCTTAGCTAGAATCATGATGCATTCCTCCAACCTACCAGTTTGGTATTAATAACATATGAACAAAAAGAATAGCTCTTGTAAGTTGTTCTTGGTGAACTCATATTGGCCACTGGTCATTGCAACTTTCTTTCTGAACCTAACAAATAACCTATCTGAAATTTCACTACAGAATCTTGCCAAAGATCAATATCATTGAGGCCTTTGTTCCTGGAATTCATGTTCTTCCTAGAATATACACTTTAAATATCTTGGGACAATATTTGCTCATCTTAATACCTCTCTTTCACTCTTCAAGATTACTGACATTGGGGTTGGATTCTTCTCTGCAGTCAATATGCTAGAATGAAATCCAACTTTCATTCCCAAAGTCATTGGCAGCAGGCAGGTTTTTCTCATCCCCCTACCTCTCAAGAAGCACAAGTCTTTCTTAATGTTATTTTATCTATCATTTCCAGTGTGTATGTGAATATCTTCCCAACAACTGCAGGAGGTAGGTGGGTCAACTATTTTTACCTTCCTTTCTTTAAAAATCACTGAGATTCTAAGACATTAATTGAGAACTTAATGAGTGACAAAGTTAAAACGGAACCCAGTTGTCTTACCTCCAAATCAGTGCTTTCTAAACTACTTTTGGGTGTCTCCTTTTCTTAACTTCCAGGAAAAATGTTGCCTTTGTAAGTGAATCTATATTCTCAGGTTCAGAAAATAAAGGCAAAATATAAAAGCCATGTAACTTTATGTTTATTTCTTTTTGGTTTTTTTTTTTTGAGACAGCGTCTCACTCTGTTGCCCCGGCTAGAGTGCCATGGTGTCAGCCTAGCTCACAGCAACCTCAAACTCCTGGGCTCAAGCAATCCTTGTGCCTCAGCCTCCCGAGTAGCTGGGACCACAGGCATGCGCCACCATGCCCGGCTCATTTCTTCTATATATTTTTAGTTGGCCAATTAATTTTTTTCTATTTTTAGTAGAGACAGGGTCTCGCTCTTGCTCAGGCTGGTTTTGAACTCCTGACCTTGAGCGATCCTCTTGCCTTGGCCTCCCAGAGTGCTAAGATGACACTTCTTTTTGTTTTTATGCCAGAATACTTACATCCAAATTTATTATCTGATACCTCAGCTCTGGTACAGAAAACTATAATTTGTTTCTTTCCTGTTATGTTTTTACTTTTAAATATCTTACTTTATATGTTTTTCAATATTTTTGTTATAGAAACAGTCCATAAACAAATCTTAAAAAATTCATTTAGATTGTCTTTTTTTTTCCTCAGGGAACCCCACTACAGCTAGTAAAACACACCTCCTTTGTCAGCTTCCTCCTTCAAATCACTTCAGAGAGAAATTCTATTCTCTACACAGTTAGCGATGCTGGAATTGCTACCATAACATTCAAGCAGCTAATTTGGTTAGTCCATGAATCTGCCCCTGACATATCCACTACAAGAAAAAATTTTACTATTTCTTAATAGAAGCAAAGAATTTTACCTACAAAAATCAAAGGACATCCAAAGATAGGATAGATCAGATGCAAAATCATAAAAGAAGGTGAACTTTACAGGTAGTAACAATGGTTAAAAATCTAACAAAGATTTTCATGTGTATAAATGCATGGAAAGGATTTATGTTTTTAAAATGTATTATCTTTGGTTTTTGTTAGTTTATCTTTGTTGTGCCTATATTAGAATTTTTTTTGTATTTATTAATATATTCCTTGTGGTTAAGATCTTATTAAATCTGTTGCTTAATTTCTTTCATGAGTTTTGGAAAGACTCAGCCATTGTCTTTTGAAGTATTATTTCTGGCCCATGCTCTCTTCTCTTCTCAATCTTCTGGAACTCCCAGAATATATATGTTAGCTCTTCTCACTGTATTCTGTATATCTCTTAGCCATTCTTATTTTTCTTCATGATCATTTTGGATATTTTCTTCTGACCTTTCGGTTTTCTAATTCTCTTTTCACATATATCTAGTACTAACACATTTATTATAATTTTTATTTTTGTGTTTATTATGTCATATAGTTTCCAATTTCATGCTTACATTCTCAATCTTGTAGTATTATCTCCTTAAACATTGTAAGCATATGTATTTTAAGCATATGTACGTCTATGTCTGATAACTACCACATCTGGAGCCTCTATGGGTCTTTTTCTATGATCTGTTGTTTTTGCTGGGTTTTGTTCATAAAGTTTTATCATGTTATGTGCCTGGTTGCTTTTTATTTTGTACTGCACATTGTATCTACTGAATTGTTCAGGGAAACAATTTTTGGCCAAGGATGACGTTCTCTTTTACCAAAGAGGTTTTATGTATGTTCCTACCAGATAGCGAGGGGGGCTAACAGTTTGAGATAACCTCAATCCAGTTTCAGGAATTGAGGTGATTTAAAATTAAGCTGAACTCTCTCAGAGTTCCTACCTACTTTTGGCTTACCCTTATATTTTGAGTATGAGTTTTCAAGATACAACCAAATTGAGGCAGTTTCACCAAGAACATCAAAGACATGGCACATCCTGGACTCTAATCCCTACCCTAGACCAATGAAACTATCAAAAGTACTGACCAGGCTCTCAATATATCCTCCAGAATTGACAAATGCCCCCAAAGAAAATATGACCTTAGATGCTGAGCTCACCTCCATGTTCCCTCATTTTCTTCCATATCCTAGACAACAATTCTTTATTAACTTATTAGCTCTCTAATGTTTTTTTAAAAGATTTTAAAAAATATCTTGTCTAACATTTCTAATTGTCCTTAACATAAAGTTGATTCAAATTACCTAGTCTGCCATTACTGGAAAAAGAAGTCTCTAGGACTTTGTTTACTCATGGATCACTTTAGCTAGCTCTGTAGCCAAAAATCAGCAATCAGGCTCATCTTTGAATTGACAGTCTTTCCCTTGCTGATGTAACTATACTATCATTAGAACAGTATTATGAAGGTACACTTTTCAGCATAATCTCTCTATGCATGGCTTCAGCCCACCTTACTTCAGATAGGAGTTCCTAACTTTCATTTCAGTTGGCTTTACGTGATAGAGCTTCCTCTTTGACTACTGACACAAGAAAACACGGTTAAAGGCAGAATGGTGTACTGGAAAAAACACTGGAACTGGAGTTAGTGAACTCAGATTTTAATCCATTTCCACCATGAGTTTTTTACTGCCTGTGTTCCACAGTTCCTCTCATAATGCACCAAGCCCTGTATTAAGCATGCATACTTCAAAGGTGAATGAGATTCAGTTTTGTCCTCCACTCATTTTCTGTGAGCCTTAACATTTATCCATAAGCTAGGAATTATGACATCTACCTCACGTACTTGTAAGGATTAACTAAGGAAACATACATTAAAGCATTGAGTTCACAATCATTGACACATAGGAGGAACTTAATTACTATTTGTTGAATGGTTTTTATTTTTTTATTTTTTTAAGAGACAGAGTCTCATTCTATTTCCCATGCTAGAGTGCAATGGCACAATCATAGTTCACTGTACCCTCCAACTCTTGGGCTAAAGCAATCCTTCTGCCTCATTCTCCTGAGTAGCTAGGACTACAGGCATGTGCCACCAGGCCTGGCTATTTTTTTTTTTTTTATCTCTTGTAAAGATGGGGTCTCACTGGGAGACTTGCCCAGGCTAGTTTCGAACTCTTGGCCTCATGCAATCCTCCTGCCTTGGCCTCCCAAGGCTGGGCTTATAGGTGCTAGCCACCATGCCTGGCCTGATTTTGATTTTAGACATAGTATTTTAGGCAACAGATTTGTTTCTAAAATATTTAATAAATCAAATTACACTTTAAATGCACTATGGGAGCTAAGTGTTGAAAGGAAATTAATTGTGGATATGGAAAGAATCCTCTTTCTACAGAGTATTAAATTCACTTAATCTCGTGTGATCATATTGATTTTCATTAAATTAGTTTGATCAGAATAGTTATACCTGCAATAAAGACACAAGCACTTCCTCTATGAAGATGATCTTGGGAGGCTCACAGGGTTAATGGCACCACTTGCTGCAACTGTAAACACTGGTGTTGTTCCATGTCTCTGTTACAGCAAAGCACTGACCTGAGCTGGCCCGGACGATCTCAGTTAAATGTGGAATGTGTGCCACAAGAATATCCTATGAGGCCATGAGGTGTAGTAAGCACCAGGAAAAAAGCCTTGCCATCAATTTCCCAAGGCCATAACCCCAGGTATTGATTCCAACATGATTTTTCAGTTTCTAAAGGGTAAAATGTTGTTTTATGACTTTATTGCATTTCGGAAGATTTCATCATTTATTATGCTGACTGGAATTTTATCATTGTTTTAAGTAGCACTCTTTATGAGATCATTTTTTCCCTTTGGAATCTAAGTCTAGGTAATGACTATGATGTTTTCAGTTTCCAGTTGTTGGTAGGTTGTTGTTTTCTAAATATTTTTTTAAACCTTATCATTCTAATGGAAGGGTAAACACCCTGATTTCATTTTGATAATGTGCTAGTAGTGAGGATAAATGATAATAAACAAATGTGGCTCATTACCATAACTCAGAAAAACAATATTATGTTGGAAATTCTAGATAATCTTTTCAGGGTGGATTTAGACTCGAAACATTGTACAAACTCATTACTAAAGAACTTCAGATAATAATTAGCTTCCTAGCAAAACAGAGATGTTTTAGAGCATCTCTTCATTAATAAATGGTAAATAAAGGAGACATTATCATGACAGCCTCCCATTTGGATGCGCCATTCACTTTATAAAATGCTTTAAAAGACCAATATTTTATGATATCCAGTTATACATATTTACTGTCATTTTGAGATTGGTTCCAATCTACTGATTTCTTGCTGTGAATTCTTACAATTATGGTGATTAATTTCCATTAGATTTCAAAATTAAATGTGGTTTATTGGTAGTATAGGAGGTGGTAAGAGCACAGGATATGGAGCTGACTGTCAAGATCCAAATCCTTACTCTACCACCTAGGAGCTGTGTTATTTGAGGCAAATAAACTGAACTCCCTTAAGACTCAATTTTGTCATCTGTAAAATGGGAAAAATCATAGTTGCACCTACCTCATAGAATATTATGAGGATTAAATGAGATCAGCCATGTAAAGTGATTTGCATAGGGCTAACAGTAAGTACTCATTAAGTAGTAGCTACAGATAGTATATTTAAAATATATTTTTTATGTATTAAATGCACAGTTCATGTTAGGAAGGAGCAGTGAAAGGAACAGTAGGTAGCAGTTACATATTCAGCCATCCTTCAGCTGTAGTGCTCAACACTTGCATGGGTCACCCAGCAAGTCCATTCTGTCATCTTGGCAGCCTTAGCTCTACCACTCATCAGGAAGGTGGGATGTTCAGAAATAGACTTACACAGAAAGATAAAACAAGATAAGAGAGTAAGTCAAATTCTATCGTCAATGTAATTTTATATATGAAAATAGACCAGAGTCTCACAGTATGTCAAA
>VBSM01002616.1:23412944-23435937 GCA_008086735.1 Cheirogaleus medius | reverse complement strand
CTGAGGCAGGAGGATCACTTGAGCCTAGGAGTTCAAGGTTGCAGTGAGCTATGACTGCACCACTGCATTCTAGCCTGGGTGACACAGTGAGATCCTGCCTATAAAAAAAAAAAAAAGTAGAAATGTAGAAGGCAAAAACAGAAGCAGAAAACACTAAAAGTCCTTTCTCCATCTCTTTCTCTTTAAATTGTAAAACTAGGGTAAAGCCAGAGTGGGGAATCTCTAGGGCCTTGGTGTCTGAGTTTGGAAGCAGGTTCCACCCCTTACTAGAAGTGGGACTTGGGCAAGTTACAGAATCACAATGAGCCTTAATTTCCCCATTAGTAAAATGAAGGTAATAATAATATCTGCATCATAAATGAGGAAATGTGTGTGAATTGCTTACACAGTGTCAGGCACACAGTAAGTGACTAAGGAATGTGTGTTATTACTAGCGTCACGTGAGGAAAGTATTCTATGACTCAGCTCAGGATACGGTCAACTCCTGATAACAAACATCATAGACTACCCATTTCTAAAAAGATATTTTCCCCTCTCTTGCCCAGCTAAGAAATTTTATGTATTCATGTATTTAACAAACACCTATTGGGCACATACTAAGTTTCATTCCTTGTGTTCAGTAGGGGTTTGGTTAAATAAAGTCGTCTATAAACAAACACACTATTGAATATGATGTTTCAGCTATAGAGAACTAGTTGTGTTTATATGTATTATCACTGAGAGAGCTTCAGAGATGTGGAATTCGGTGGGAGAAAAAAGTTGCTGAATGGTTTATCCAGAGTAATTCCATTCCTATAAAATTACATAAACGCACACACAAAAATACTACATATTGCGTCTGGATCTATGTATACTACGTAAATGTGCAGAGGAAGTTCTAGGCATATTTACCCACTTAGGAAGGAAACTAGGATGGGAACTGGGGTACTGTTTAAAGAAATATTAGCCTATTTGTTATTAGCCTATTTGTTCAAACTTTTACATGGAGAAGGAATTCACATAACACTTAGATAATATAAAACAAGTAATAATATAGCCCCTGCCAGATTTCCTGGGTGTCCAGTTGTCAAGATCCCTAGGATTTCTGACTTCAAACAGGAATTCAATTATCAATTGAAAAAGAAAAAGCAAAAGCCTAATCACGCTCAAAACATCCATCTAGATGCCAGCCTTGTCCCTCTCTTCTTCTTTTTGTTTTTTTTTTTTTTTTTGAGACAGAGTCTCGCTCTGTTGCCCGGGCTAGAGTGCCGTGGCGTCAGCCTAGCTCACAGCAATCTCAAACTCCTGGGCTCAAGCAATCCTCCTGCCTCAGCCTCCCCAAGTAGCTGGGACTACAGGCATGCGCCACCATGCCCGGCTAATTTTTTCTATATATTTTTAGCTGTCCAGCTAATTTCTTTCTATTTAGTTAGTAGAGACAGGGTCTTGCTCTTGCTCAGGCTTGTCTCGAACTCCTGAGCTCAAATGATCCTCCCGCCTGGCCTCCTAGAGTGGTAGGATTACAGGCGTGGCCACCACGCCTGGCCTTGTCCCTCTCTTCTTCAGTGCCTCTAAAAAGAAGGCAGAGACATATTTATCCAAGCACACCTGCACTTAATTCTAAATTTACCCATTTACAGGTGCTTCCCAGGAGAGGCACGCACCATGGTCTTCCCCCACCCGGCTCAGAGATGACACCTTCCATCCTCTCGTCAACTTGAGTGTTACCAATGTCAGACTGGAGGAAGCAATAAAACTAGTCTCGATAACAGTTTCACTTCTAACATGTGGGAAGCTGAAGGTCTCAGGTCTAGCCCGTGCTCTTCCTCAGGCTTGTGTTGTGGTCCTGGCAAGTCAGATTAACTTGGAGGCACGGGTTGAGGGTGGGGAGGATGCAGAACACTGCCACCCCTTCACGGAGGAAACTGAAATTGCCGAGTCCTTGGAAGCAGGAAGAGCTTCAATATGGGAACAAACTGTGCACCTTAGTGAGTTTTTACACACACGCAATACATGTAATTTGGTAACATGCGATTATATTTCTGTGGATAGTATATCCTAAATTATATGTCAGAGAGAATAATATGATGTATATATACAGTGTTTAGGTGCATGAATAATTTTGTGTCTATAATCATTGTATTTTATGTAACATGCACATTTTAAATGTCTATTAAATGCATATATTATGTATTTGCAAAGCTCTGCCTCTTGTTCATATCCCAAATCTAAATTCTAATAGATGTCCATAATTAATATATAATCGCATCGGCAAAGCCTGTATGTATAAACTGCATGATTTATAATTATGCAGTTATGATGTATTTTTACTATAGGATTAGTAATGTATAAAGTGAAGCAAATGAGGTGCTTAGGGTGCACAATCTGAGGAGGCCCTCACTCTCAGGTTACTGCAAGAGCCACCGGTATCACCCTAGTCCTGGTCCTGATAAAAATGCAAGTTTCTCACTATCCTCATCGCCACCAGCAACAATTACTCATAACTAAGTGCCAGACACTGTTTTATGCACTTTACATATATTAACCAAGCTAAAGAAATATTATCACTACACGTAACATGAATTCTAAGTGAGTTACTAGAAGTTGAGTCTAACAAGTAAAATGTCTTGAAAGCTATAACTAAGAGGGAAGGGGGAAAGAACTAAAAATAAAATAAGGAAAGGAGAGGAAAGGAAAGAGAGAAGGGAAGGGGAGAAGAGGGGAGGGGAGGAGAGAGGAGAGGACGGAAGGGAGAAAAGAAAGAAAAGCTCTAAAAAGCCCCAGCTAGATATGACCTTTGATAAGACGTTGGGAGTTAAGTGATCAGTCCAGATCTTTCAGGAAGTCATGGCACCTACATTCAATCCAGCACTCTTTCCTCTACATTAATTGTTTTTCTTTGAACATACACTGTATCAAGCATCTCTCTCCACGTTGGGGCAGCTTGGCAGGCCACAGGCTTCCAATCTATTTGCCTAGGTGTAATATGATTGACAGACTTCAAAAGGAAGAAGGATACATATTTTCATTTCCTACATTACTATTACTACTTTGAAAACTGAGGTGGTTAATGGAGCTTATGATAGTCTAACAGTACTTCAACAAGATAATACGTTTATATTTAAACTCATACGGAGACCAAGGAAGGGGGATTTACACAACATATTATCTAGTATCTAGCTACAGGTGATTTACTGTTGTGCACTGAAATGCAGTTGAAGCACAAGATGGATAGTAATATTATATTGTGGTATATATCCTGTTCACATCAGGCCTTCGTAATAAAAGCCGAACAGCAATCTACAGAACCTGCCTTAAATCTGCCATCCGAGATACTGATTGTAAAATAAAATGATCAAAGTGCAGGTTATCTCTATACTGCCTTCCCCTGAGAGAGTGGTATGCAAAGAACTTCCTACTTTTTATTTATTTACATTCAGTCAACAGAAACATAAATTAAATTAAAAATCTCCGTGTTGTGTGGACTGAATAAAGTACGCTTAATATGTTGCTAAGTAGATTTTTTTTTTAGATATTACAGACTACAATCCATATTGTACTTTTATCTGATGTACCTTTAGTACTTACCAACAACAAAATTTGCTGATAAAAAGAATAGATTAAAATGAATTTTGCAAACCAGCAATTTCACAGGCTACACTCCCTGCTGAGAATAAACAGTTTTTAGTGGGGCTTTTTATTTGACACATGAAATCAAGTACTCCTGCCAGCTGATCTCATTTAAAATAATTTCTTTAGGACCCAATGGAAATAGACCACAAACAAGTTAACATCGCATAGAGAAATCACAAATGAATTTTAAGCAAATCTTTTTGTCTTTACAGGCAAGTAATTACAAGAACATTGAAAGCCAAACTTCCCTGTAAAAAGAGATGTCTTCGTACGTTGTAAAACATAGAGGGCAGAAAAGTATGAGGTCTGGGGTAGATCATCTTCTCTTTTAAATGAATATATATACTTGGACTCAGGTTAAAGTGAAGATCAAGAGAATCATTGGAGGGGGAAATAAGTCCCAGCACTTTGTTCACATTTCTGCTATACCTGGGATTTAAATACTCTCTTACAGGTGCTTCTGTGGCTCCTGACACGAACTCCTACTGTGACATTCATCTCAATGAATAATAATAATTCACATATGCTGAGCAGGGTGGCTCATGGCTGTAATCCTAGCACTCTGGGAGACTGAGGCAGGAGGATCACTTGAGTCCAAGAATTTGAGGTTGCTTTGAGCTATGATGAGGCCACTGTACTCCAACCTGGACAACAGAGTGAAACCTTGTCTCAAAAAAAAAAGACATATATATATATATATATATATAGTGTGTGTGTGTGTGTGTGTATGTCTTCTTGTCCTCCCGACCAGACGGTAAACTCCTTGAGAACAGAAATTGTCTTATTTATCTTGGGTCCCCAGCACCTAGCCCAATCCTTAGCACTGAGTAGGTGCTATGTAAATGCCTGGTGAATTTAAATGGATATTTAAAATGGATAACATATGATTTGAAAGAAAGAGAGGAACATAGAGTGGGGAGGGGACAATACAGTCACATTTGATTGATGTTGTAGAAATGAGAGACTGGTTATAGGCAGATTCAACACATGGAGATCTTTAGGGTTGACTATTGAACAACCTCCTTTTCCCATTTGGGTCAGTTATTCCCCCCACTCATTCATTCATTCATTCAGTCAGTCAGTCAACAAATATCTGTTGAGTGCCAACCACATGCTAGGCCAACACTACCTACCACAGTAGCCAGATACCATGAAACAGGGGATCGCTGTCATTTGTTAAGATCTCATTATAGATATGCCAACAAAGATCAAGAACTGGGCTTCAAGTTTAAGCTCAAAATAAACTATGGGATGTTTTTATTTTACCATTTAAATATACCTTGCCATTAAATAAGTAGCTTCCTTCTCCTTAAGACTCAAAGGTTTACTCTAGGATACATTCGACAACATGACCAGGTCTTCTTAAGATGCTGGCTTAATTCTCCAACTTTGTCAGAGATATGCTAAGTGCCACTTATAATTATGTTGAAGTGAGCCTCATTTTCCCTAAGAGTTTCAGATCAGACTAGAGACCTCTGGGCAGGCTATTTATCTTTTTCTGTACTTGATTCTATGCTGAATGTCTTGTTTCCTTCAACAAATATAATAATATGTACTTCTTATATGATAAAGAGAAAGTGGGAACAAAATTGGTTTATCTTGCATTCTCAGCCTTAAAATGTCATATTAAAATGACCATTCACATAGTTTATAAAAACACTTGTTTTTCAATCAGTGACAGAGAAAATCCCAAGTATTTAAAGGAAAAAAACCTATCCTGTCCACTAAAATGAAGATAAGTAGGCAGATGTCTTTTAAAGCTATATAAAGCCTTTGCCTTTTTTTTTTTTCTTTCCCATTTACTCATAATTTCTGGATGGGCGGAAGTCATTCAGTAAAATGTGAGTATAGAAAATGATACTACAGTTTTGCTTAAAATAGGAATAAAAAAGGACCTTTCTTCCCCCTTGCCATTTCTCCTTATTAAACTGACAAAAGCATCTGTTTTAGAATTCTGTTAAAAGCAAGCTTGTTTGCTTATAGGTCAAAGAAGACAAACAGCAAAATTAGAAATAAGAGACCCATTTGTTCTAACCATGTTGCCACCAGGACAGTATGATTGCTTTCAGTGGCCTTTCTGGTTATAATGTTATAACTGACAGTGGATTCAGCATTTACCTTAAAAAGGTGTCTTGTAATTGAGCAGTTCGCCATCAAAATAGGTACTGGTCTCAGCACCAGTTCAATCAGCACTGTTTAAAAGTCAATCTTGTGTTTCTTCTCTCTCCAATTAATTCTATCCTATTTTTCTTTTTTCCTTTGTATTTCCATACCTAAATGTGAAGTACAAATATTGTCAGTTCCAAACTGTACCATGTTGTGTTTGCATGGTTTGCCATTGCTTCACGACATGATACACTCCGTAAATCTTTCCTCATAAATCAATCCCTCCCTTACATTAATCATTTTCATTATTTATCTCTGGGTTCCCTCCAAGACTGTCAACATTGTTTGTTTATTTAGGTACTCAAAATTGAATACAGTTGTCTCAGAGTAATTCCAGCCACACGTGTATGAGGGACCTCAGCCTCCCTTGCCCTTGGGGCTCCCACGTCACCTCAAACAGTCCTGCTTGCTTTTTGTTATTAACGTTCACTGAAAACTTGTCCACATTGCTCCCAGCCCTCCCTCTTTCTTTGATTGCTGCTATTATAGTAAACCCATTTCTCCAGATTCTCTTCTCCAGTGAACACTTCTGATGTGATTTTTGCCAGATATTTGCTTGCATCTTTCTGAGAACAATTTCATTTTTTTTTCATCCCATATTTCTGACTTGTTTTGGTCTTTTTGAACCATACTGCTGTTCATATCCTGGCCATTTATCAAAGCTTGTAACACCTCCCAATTTAGTCTTCCCAGCAACTGTCATGAGCATTCTGCTCATTCTCCCTTTCAGATTATTAATAAATACATAAAATACAAACCATGGTGACTCGCTAAGAGACAGGCCCTCAGCACTGCACAGAATGCCGCTGTTGTTGCCTTTTACAGATGGCCTTTCATCTTCCTTCAGTCTGCGTGGCTGTGGTATTATCAAGGCTATGTGGAACGACTATGTCCAGGAAAATTATACAGCATGCCAAATTAAATGTTGTGCTCGAGTCTGAATACAGTGCAAATGTCCTACTATGTTCCCATCACTGCCTCGTCTCTCCTTCATGGATAAATCTCTGCAAAATCTGACCCTGCTTCATGGGGGCCTCGGATATGTGGGTTTAAATTTGGTTTTAGTTTACAGTTTAGTTCACTCTGGGGTTTGTTTTGATTAGGGTTTTTGAGCATCCCTCCTTCTGTGGATTTTATTACTTGATGTGATGCATTTTGGTTGTGTCAAATGCACATCCAGGGGAGCTCAAGAGAGGACCATAAATAGCTCAAAAATGTGTAGCAGCAGGCACATTTTCTAAATGTTCTGGTGGTGTCCATGGTCTTGAAGTTTGAACCTCTTTCAATTGACAGATGAGAAAGTCCCCTGCACAGCTGTTGGGGCTGGAGGTGTAACCCTGTGGCTGTTCTTACTGCTTGTTTCCTACCAATTCTGCTTCCAGGGTTTTGCTTTAAGACTTTTTTTAACTCGTCAACTTTATTTCCATATTGTCACAAAAACTGGGCAACGACATGGAGGAAGAAAGCTTTGAAATGGACATGTCATCAGCCATGTGCCCTACTCTAGGGGACGCTATTTACACCATTTTTCTGTCAGCTGTGCCCTTTCACTCCAAGCACATTGTGGATGGTACCCCTGGGGTCAGGCAATCTGGAGGTGCTCTGGTCCTTTAAATTTATAATCCTGATTAGATTATGAAGATCAAATGAGATAACTGATGTAAATCGTTATTAAATGAATTTAATGATTTAAACATAAAGAGAAAATAAATAGCTATTTGTCCTAATTTTAAAGCAATTTATGTTATAGAGATAAGAATTTTGTTCTTCTAGTTCCTACTGATCTTTAATCTTTCCTTGAACAAGAATGAAATTATAACCATTCTTCAATATATGCTCTAATAATTGCTTTGCATATTTCTTGACAGGCTCTCTAATATTTAAATATTCTGTGACTCTTTAAACCTCTTCATATTTGTGCTTTTCATTTTTTTCTGTTTGCCTTTGAGTTCTTCCCTTCCATTTCTTGCCTTCTTGAACATACTATTAGTTATTCTGGGCCATGTTCCAAGATATGAGACAATCACACCTCTTAGGAACACAGACAAGAAATAGGAACTAATAAAACTAAGAGGTCTGAGTGGCTGAAATAGATATTACAAAGTCCACCCATTAAAATGCATGTATGCTATTCAAAGGTGAGGCCCAAACTCAGAGCCCATTAACACGTTGCATACTGTTCTTAAAATGTGGTTAGTTCTTTTCTAAGTCTAGTATGTTAATATTTGGCCAGTGACAGGTTACAAGGAATAAGATCAATTTATTTTAAATGAAATAAAAATAAAATAAAAAATAGTAGGATGCATTCCATTTAGTAAGGGTAAAAATTATTTCATAAAAATTCTTTGTGTGTGTGTGTCTGTGTATGTGTGCACTGGGTTGTGACATAAAATGTACTTCTTGCTATGGATTATGGGCACAAAATTGAAACTCACTTATCTAATCTAGCCTCTGGCTTCTAAGGAGGTGGAACTATAAGTATTCTCAGAGAAAGCGGTGTTTGTACATTCCTTGCTATCTTAGAACAAGCCTCTCACAAAGAATCACCTTCACTCTAGCTCATTATTTGAAGTGAGATGTCACGTTCTCTTTTCGTCAAGATTATTGGGGAAGAGGCTTAATTCCAACTTTACTGTCTTGGCAACATAATTTTACCCAGCCAACTAATTGATTAAAAAACAGCTGCACCTGGAAATGGCTCTCACATTCTTTGAGATTCCCTCCTCAGATCAGTGAGGCAGAAGCCTGCTGATCCATCGACAAACCTACAGTATGTCCAGAGAACTGACAGTCTCCATCTGGTTAAATCAAAAGAAGTAGTGCGGTTGTACTTAAAGACTTAATGCAGACTACATCTCTCTTTGCCACAATCCTTCCTCTTTCTGATGGAGTTGAATGCAGAAAAAGTAATAGGAAGAAGGAAGATAGGTCCAAAAACTTCTGTATTTAGTGGCTTCTTATTCAAATAAGGAAGCAATAAGGGGGTGGAATGTGGGTGTGAGGGTCAAAAAACATATATTCTGGGTTGAATCTGAGTTTGGTGACAAGCCTTTCAACTCTATTGCTCTGGGTCCTCATGTTTTCATTTCTAGAATGACTGACCATGCCGCAACGCTGTGCCACAGCCTCAAGCATTTTACATAATTGGCTGATTTAATCCACACAATCACACTATTAGGCAGGAAATTTTTCCTTGTTTTACAGATGGATATGCATGGATGAATAGCAGAGAGGTTAAATAACTTGCCCAAAGTTACACAGTGAGGAAGTGGCTCCAGATACTCTCCTCTTAATGTCATGCATTATTGCCTCAGCAAAGGCCTTTTTTGTTTTAATCACTTGGCCTATCCCAACTACTCTCCAAAATCCATATTACTGAAAATATTTTCTACTAAATAAACCATACTTACTAAGTAGCATTTATTTCATTTTTATTAATCAAAGATGTATCAAGTAGTCAGTTTCTGACTAGCATAAAAGAGTTACTACACACATTGACTTAATTTCTAAGTGAAATTTAATGTTTTGGTTCACCTAATAGTTATATCATGTATGATTTATGTTAGCTCAGGGATCCCCGTTATTACTTGGGGCCTCCTTGTGTCTGGAACATCTGATTTCCCTTGAATACTTCCATAAATTGTTAGGGGTAAAGTAACCACTTAATTTACTATTCTAGGATGCCCACAACTTATATACCCCAATGAACATACATTATATAATCCTGCATTTATTTTTTTTAGTTCCTCTAACAGTTAGTCTTAAGGGCAGGGAGGATATCACAACACTAGAGGGTGTTTGGAAATGGAACGGGGACATTTTTGATTGTCACACTGGCTGGAGGAAGGAAATGTTGGATGGGGTATTGGAAATTAGCATTTACTGGGCAGAGGCCAGGGACAGTCCCACTCAAGGAAGATTTTCCCAACCAAATGCCAAGAGCATTCCTGCTTAGAAATCCCCGAGGGCTGGTTGCTGGAGAATGGCAGAGGAAAAGGAGGGACATGGTACCTCCATTCCTACCTGCCACCTGGAGAACCTCCCCTCCTCTGGTCTCATGTGAGGTCCAGGGAAGCCCCCTTACACTCTTCCATTAATATTTCCAGTCTTTCTGTATTGTATTGCTCCTGCACATATAGCAAGACATGATTTGAGAAAATGCACTGTCTTTGTGCAAGGATGGAATCTGTTCTTCACGCTCAGAGCCCAGAGGACACTTCTGTGCCCAGGGCGACCTCTCACCCCACTCAGCCCACTAGGTTTCAAGAATTTGCCTTTGAGTGCTGGGAGTGCAGAAAGAGTAATAGGAAGAAGACTCTCCAAGTCTGGGAGTGCTCAGGGAGGCATCCTTACATGGGAACAGTGTAACCAGAGAGTGGCAGAGCAAACCCTAATGACACATGTTGAGTGAGGTTCTTGATCCAGACTCATTGGCTCCTTTAAAAATATGTATCAAAAAATCACTATGAAATACCATTTCATATCCACTATGATAGCTAAAATCAAAAAGACAGATAATAAGTGTTATCTTGTTATAACAAGATAGGACGTGGAGAAATTGGAACCCTCATACACTGCTGATGGGAATGTAAAATGGCACAGCCACATTGGAAAGCAGTTGGCAATTCCTCAAAAAGTTAAACACAGACCTACCATATGATCTGGCAATTCCAATCCTAGGGACATACCCAAGAGAATTAAAAACATTTCCACACAAAAACTTGTAGATAAATGTTCATAAGAGCATCATTCATAATAGCCCCAAACTGGAAATAATCCAAATGTCCATCAACTGACAAATGGATAAACAAAATGTGATATATCCATAAAGTGGAATATGATTCAGCCATAAAAGGAGTGAAGTATTGACATTTGCTACGACATCGATGAACCTTCAAAATATGCTAAGAGAAAGAAGCCAGTCACAAAAGGTGACCTATCTTATGATTCCATCTATTTAGAATGTCAAGAATAGGCAAATCCATGGGGACAGAAAGTAGATTAGTGATTGCCAGCAGCTGGTGATAGAGAGAAATGGGAAGTGACTGCTAATAAGGTTTTGGGGTGATGAAAATGCTCTGAAATTGGATAGTGGTAATAGTTGCACAATTCTGTGGCTACACTAAAAATCGATGAATTATACACTTTAAAGGGGTAAATATTACGGCTTGTGAACTATATCTCAATAAAGCTGTTACTAAAAAAATAAATATGTTCAGATTTCTTACCTTGTGTCAGGCACTCTTTTAGCCATTGGGGGGATTCCACAATGAACAAAGAAGACAATGTAATTGATCTCACGGAATTTGCAGTTCTAGTAAATAAATAAGCAAACAAAAATGAACTTCATGCTCCCGCAGACAGAACCACCAGAGCGAGCCTGGGGCGCAGGCAGTGTTCAGTTCCCGCTCACCTGGACCCCTGGCGAGCACTCTCCCCCGACACAGCTCCGGCTCCAGCTCCTGGACACCCAAATGGGCCACACAGGGTCCTCTCGGGCCCACACACAGCAGCTCCCTGGCCAAGGCCCCTTGCAGGAATTCACTCCCAGCTCAAGGCATCACAGCTCTGCCCTGATCCGCTTCCACTCTCCTTTCAGCCCCCCTGGCTTTCTTCTGCCCACTCACTTTTACCCTTACCCAAATTATTTATCAAATAGTTCCTGAGGGCTATATTAGTTAGAATGCTTTGGACCAAAACGTATAGAAAACTGACTCAAAACTGTTTCAACAATAAGAAAAACTTTCATTTCTTGTAACAAGATGTTCAAACTGCAGGCTTGGGGCTCTGACTCTGTTTCCCTTCATTCCTTTTGTTCTGCCCTCACCAGCCTGCTGTCATTGCCCTCGGGGAGCTGCTGGGGGCAGTAACAATGGGAGCAACAGGCTTTCCTGGTTACATCTAGCAAGAAAGAGGGAAAAAACTATCCTCCAACAAGTGAATAAAAATCCATCCTTTCAACCTGCCAGAGCCAATTGGTTCAACGATCCACAGTTGGTAATGGGATGCCAGGATGATTGGCTCTGTCACACACCTGGACCAGTCACTCCCAAAGAGATTGATTGATTTAGGACTGAATCCTGGAGCTGGAGAGAGGCTAGCATTCCCTGAAGCACGTGGGATGCGTAGGAAGGAGGAAGGGGTTCAATCTGATTTACTATTTATCATAGACTATGCATCTGCATGCTGCTTAAGCTCAGTCTGGGTACTAAGTGCTTTTCTGGGTGCTAGAGATATTTTACCTTTCATAAGATGAGGGAATATTTTTACAGCTTAAACTACCTTAAAATCTCCCCCAAGGAACAATGTGTTATTTCTTCTGCTGGTGGCATTTCAAGGTCTATTACACCTGGATGGGGTGATATTTGAGAACAAGTACCTGACAGCCCCAATATCACATTCCACAAGCACTCTCCTTCCACAGTGCCTGCGACCAACCCTGCCCGTATCCCACCAGATCCTCGTGAGCAGAGGCGTGTCCTCCAGGAGAAAGTGTTCACTTCCGCAATGTGCTACAAAACGGATGCCAAGTTTTCTGCTAGAAAGCTCTATACTTCACTTCCAGAAAGACTGAGTCTAGCCTTGGTGAAACTATCAGTCTATGTTTAGAAAGTTCGTTGGACATCTTGGAAACACCTCAGAAATATTTTGGAAACCTAAAATTGTTTGGAAATATTTTGATTTGTATTGTTTGGAAATTGCTTGGAATATTTGTAAATATCCCAATGCCACTATTTCTAGTGGCACGTCATGAGGCAATTGGTACTTTTTGGTCTCTTAATTCCTACAAAAAGGAGAATTTAAGTAGTCTTTAAAATATAGACCTACCCCACTGCCACATACATTCATACTACAATTTCCCCATTTATCAAAAATGTGATTTCAGGTGGAATCAAGAGTGACTGTGATCGTTAATTCTAAACTTCACGTCTGTTTAAGCAGAATCACAATTGTGTCTGTACGATCTCACTGCAAGGCAAAGAGATCTGCCAATGTAACAGGGGAAGGAGAAAATCCAACTGGTTGGAAGAGACTTGCAATTAATTGATTAAATTTATAGGCAGCAAATGCAGACATGCTGGTCTCTCAAGAAAGAAGTTTTCAAAATAATACTGAGACATAAATCCAACTGACATTATTAACAATGCTAATTTTGAATAATACCTTGTATTTCTACCGTGCTTTATTATTTATAAAATTCTTTTACATGCATTGTCTCATTTGGCTATCAGAACAATCCTTTTCAGTGGAGAGGAGGTGTTTTCATTTTATGGATGAATAAATTGATAAGGCAAGGTTTAAGGTTACCTCTTGTGCCCTAAACATAGCAAGTTCAAGAGATGAAACTCATCTCCAGGTTAGATTTTCCCAGCTCTCTCACTTCCATTCTCTTGTGGGGAGCATTCATATTTTAATGTGCCCAGCACAAAGAATAAACTCAAAACTGTTTGTTAAATCATTGGATTAGAAGAATGGATTGCAGGGAGAAACAAATGAGTGATCTGCAACAAGTAATTGTGAAAATCAAAATGACCATTAAGGAAATTTCTGGCTACATTTTTAGAAACAGGGAGAGTTAACTATTATCTTTAATTATTTATGGAAAATTGAATAAAGGCAAAATTTGTTCACTGATTTAAAATGTATCTTTTGCAAAATGTGCACTACAAACTTTGATTATTGCTATCATCTAAAAAGATCTTTAATATCTCTATTATTTTTACTAACAGTTACCATTTGTTGTGTTTACTCAGTGCCAGGCACTCTGTATGCATTACCTGGCTTAATCCTCATGATCACCCTGTAAGTGGGACTTATTAACTGCATTTCATAGATAAGGAAGCTGTAGCTTGGAAGAGCTAAGTATCGTCTCTCAGTTCACACAGGGGAAAGTCATAGAACAGGGATGAGAAGGGAACATTATCATAACTTAATGCCTTTCTGCTGGGCAGTCTTTGGGGGGGGGGGAGACGGAGAGACAAGTTCCAAAAAACTTCTTCTAAAGGACAGATGCAAAAATTATGTTCCTTAATAGCAATAGTATATTGACCACTATTCTTATAAATACCTGAAATATATTTAGCAAACTCATACCTCAATTGCAACTAAAATATACGAGGTAGAAGATGAAGTAAAATATGACACACCTGGACAATTTCATCTTTCCCCTGTTCTTTTAAAGTGATTAAATATGTGAGTTTAGTCCACACTCTTGTGATTAACGTTGAAAGTATTCAAGGTATCAGGATTTTAATTACTTGTTCCAAGAATACTAAGAAGTGTTGCAAATATTTTATTATAAAAATGCATATACCTTCCCTGGTAACTGTGCTTGTTTTTCCTGATCTATAAAATGTAGAGGACCACCTAGAAGATTTTTGACATTGAATTTCTTGTATTGGTAAACCTAAAAAAGGTATTTTCAGTAGCCTCCTAAAAAAGATATGATCAACAGAGTAATTTTGGTGTAGGAAGGAATTAACATTGTTCAATGACATTGTTCAATCCAAAAAGTCATCATCTCAAATATTGCTCAAGATTGAGTTTAAAAAGTATTCCAGGTGTTCTACAGCCACAAGAAAATAAACAGAGGTGCATAGCCTTGCCCTCCAGAAGTTTAAATCTAATGAAAATGGAAAAGGAAAGCAGACCCAGCCATATGTTTAGTATATCATTAGCCAGGCTCTAGAGAATGGGGTGGCATCAGGAAGACAAACAGGTTACTTGAAAACCTTGAAATCCCAGATTCCTTGAGAGGTAAATGCTGCCCACCCCCTGTAGCCTGGTTAGTGAGCTCTTCAGCAGATGGCTGATTTACCTTTCTTATTTTACTCTTGCAGTTAGCCTAAGAGAGGGAGAATTCTCAATTTCCAAACCAGATGTGCAAGACTGTTTAACTCCAGGAAAATACACAAAGAAATAGCTGGTGACTTTCTTGTTAGTAGGCACTGTTACAGAGATGAGGATGGGGGTTTCTTTTCGTTGCTAAAGCAACATGACTTTTATTCCATTTAAGAGCACTGAAGATTCCTAACTTTGCTAAAGGAGAGAACTTCCTTAGCAAAAACCTCTCTTTCCTCCCATGGAGAATTTTGCCAAAAGATTTTCCCTCTTCCCCCATTCACCTGTACCACTTTGTTACTAGAAAGAGCTGTGGGTTGGGGCAGACTCAGAGTGTGGTGCTTTTTCCCTATGAATATGATCTGCCTCGGGAAATTTGCATAAGCTTTCCTTCGAAGGAAGAGGAGGAATAATAAAGTTAATTAGCTCAGTGCTTTTCTTGAAATGTATCTGAAAACAGATGACAGATCTCCAGAATCAAGCTACCACCTACACTTGAATTTTACACTATTTTCTCAAAAGGAGAATGTACTGGTTTATAATTATAGTTGCTTATAAATACATGCAGTTATTTTTATATTGTTTTCTATGCTGGATGTGGCTTTTGCCTATATATAAATTAGGGAGACAGAACTGCCTTTGCAAGGGAAAATCTACAAATCTATTCATTGCTGATAAATCTACCAGTTGTATAGAATAAACTTATATTTTGTACTGTTAATACTGAGAAGAGCTTCCACTGGCCCAGTGCATATAGCTTTTCCTTTTCTTTCTTTTTTTTTTTTTTTAACATCAATTAACAGGCTTAAATGTGTAGTCATTGGAGATAATGGCTAATTTTTCTTACTGCAAACTTCTAAAAATATTTTAAGGATGGTTTGAGCCTAGCATCCCACCACTTAAAATGTAATACTGTATGCAGTATTTCAAACGTAGGATATCACACTAAAAGTGTTATCTTCATCCATTTTACTTACTGTTAAGATTGATTGATTTCCCCTCCCAGCACTTTAAGATTATTCTTTCATGAGGTTTTTACTGAGTAGCTATTAAATACTGTACCAGGGATACAAAAATGCATAAGACATAATCCCTATTTGTAGGAGAGCAAAGTCTAGTCAGGAATACAGATATGTAAACAAGTAATTATAGAGTACTCTGAGATCCCAGGGGAAAAATAAAGTATTCTTCCTTAGAAGGGGTGTTGGGAAGCCTTCATGGGGACTAACATTGAAGTGAGTCCTAAAGATAAAACAAAAATACAACAAAAATGGAAAGGAAGGCATGACCAGGAATGTTCTGAGATTGCTGTCTTGTTTGCTGAGATTGGAACACAGCGTGAAGATGGGTGTTCATTAACATCATATCACATACAGTTTAAAACAGAGCTGTCATCCATCATCTACTAAATGTTACTTAGGTGTTGACTATGCCTTCATTTTCTAAATAGAGTTTAATAATGTAATGCTACATATAAAATAAGAACTATAACATTGTTATAGTTATATAGGCAAAAGGAAGTGAAGAATAATTTCGAAAGATAAGCATTCAATTCAACAAATTTAGTGGGCAGTTAGTATTTTTATTGACTTGTTAGTTTATAATAAATAAATTTTATATACTTACATTTATATACATGTATCTGTTTACATTTATAATATTTAAATATAGTAATAAATTAAAAATATATTTAATATATAACCTATGTATAATAAATATTATATTTATAATATATCATAAATATAAATGTATCATAAAATAATATGATATACAATGTATATAACAATAAAATATAATAAATATAACAATAAAAAATATCTGGGGCCAAGTGTGGTGACTCACGCCTGTAATCCTAGCATTCTGGGAGGTTGAGGCAGGAGGATCACTTCAGGTCAGGAGTTCAAGACCAGCCTGAGCAAGAGTGGGACCCCCATCTCTACTAAAAATAGTGCTCTGTAGTGTCATGGTGTGTGTAGCCCCAGATATTTGGGAGGCTGAGGCGGGAGGATCACTTGAGCCCAGGAATTTGAGGTTGCAATGAGCTATGATGATGCCACTGTACTGTATCCGGGGGACAGAGCAAGATTCTGTCTCAAAAAAAAAAAAAAAAAGACAAAATCTCAGTTCTCTATTCTGTTCCATTGGTCTATGTCTCTATTTTTGTGCCAATACCATGCTATTTTTGTACTATATCCTTGTAGTATAGCTTGAAGTCTGGTAATGGGATGCCTCTAAATTTGTCCTTTTTGCTTAAGATTTCTTTGGCTATTCAGGCTCTTTTCTGGTTCCAAACAAAGTGTAGAATTATTTTTTTTAGATCTGTGACATATATTGGTATTGGTATTTTGATGGAGGTCGCATTGAATCTGTAAATCACTTTGGGTAGTATGGACATTTTAAGAATGTTGATTCTACCAATCCATGACCATGATATGTTTTTTGCAATTTCTTTCCCCAGTGTTCTGCAGTACTCTTTGTAGAGATCTTTCACCTCCTTGGTTAAGTATATTTCTAGGTATTTTATTTTCCATGTGGCTATTGTGAATGGTATTGAGTCTTTGATTTGACTCTCAGCTTGGCTATTGTTGGTGTGTAGGAATGCTACTGATTTGTGTACATTGATTCTGTAACCTGAGACTTTGCTAAATTTATTTTTCAATTCCAGGAGTCTCTTGGTGGAGCCTCTGGGGCTTTCCAGATACAAGATCATATCATCAGCAAAAAGGGATAGTTTGATATCCTTTTTCCATTTATTTCTTTCTCTTGCCTGATTGCTCTGGCTAGGACTTCCAGCACTATGTTGAATAGAAGTGGTGATGGTAAGCACACTTGTCTTGTTCTAGTTCTTAGTGGAAATGCTTTCAACTTTTCCCCATTCAGTATGATGTTGACTGGGGGTTTATCATATATTGCCTTTGCAATTTTGAGATATGTTCCTTTTATGCCTAGTTTGTTGAGGGTTTTTATCATGAAAGGGTGCTGGATTGTGTCAAATGCTTTTTCTGCATCTATTGAGATGATTATATGGTCTTTGTTTTTGCTTCTGTTTATGTGGTGAATCACATTTATTGATTTATGTATGTTCAACTATCCTTGCATCCCTGGGATGAAGTCCACTTGCTCCTGGTGGATTATTTTTTTGATGTGCTATTGAATTCAATTTGCCAATATTTTACTGAGGATTTTTGCATCTATATTCGTAAGAGATATTGGTCTGTAGTTTTCTTTTTTTGTTGTATCCTTCCCTGGCTTTGGTATCAAGGAGACACTGGCTTCATAGAATTAGTTAGGGAGGATTCCCTCCATCTCAATGTTATGGTATAATTTCTGCAGTATGGGATGGAACTAGAGACCATTATCTTAAGTGAAGTATCTAAAGAATGGAAAAGCAAACATCACATATACTCACTATTAAATTGGAACTAACTGGTCAGCATACATGTGCACAGAAGGAAGTAAAACTCAGTGGAAATCAAGCAAAGGGGAGAGGAGAGGAGGGAATGGGTGAAAACCTACCTAATATGAACATTATGTGGGTGATGGGCATACTTATAGCCATGACTCAAGCATTACAAAAGCGATCCATGTAACCAAAAACATTTGTACCCTCTTAATATTTTGAAATAAAAAATAAAGAATCTAAAGACACAATTTAATATGCCTAGGATCTGTTTCTACCCAACAAAGACCTAAGAAGGGAAAAGCACTTGGTAGCCTGAGCCAAGATGTTTCTGTAAGGAGGCTTACTCATATTTACCAAGAAACTCATGATTTTTAAAATATCAAATTGTCATACTTTGTTTATAAAAGCATCACTATTAGAAAAATGGAGTGCGTAGCACAACCAATTAAGAAATAAAATTTTCTACCTGGTATAAATAAATAAAAGCTGAGTCTCCTTTATTTGATACCTACTATATTCTAAGCTATGTTCTAGCCAGCAGGGAGAAAGTGATAAACAAGGCAGATGAAATCTCTGCCCTCAAGGGACTTACAAAGGGATGAGGGCAAAATATGAATATAATATAAAACAAAATAATGTAATATATGAGACTTGGGGGGTGGGTATTAACACATGAATTACATTAGTAATAAGAAATGGGTGTGTTTGTGTTTCCTGGTGCTATCTTGCCCTCTAATACCACCCTGATATTTATAAACTTTAAAAATATTGTGTGTGTGATAGATTTATTACTTCTATAGTTCACATAGTAAATACATTTTCCTGTATTATCATGTAAAATGTAAACTTGAAAAGCAGGATTAATAGTTTTCTTAAAGAGAGACAGTAAATAGCCATGATGGTGAAGAGTGAAGATTCCAGAAACAAATCAGATGGGTTTATAGCTGAGTGACCTTGGGTAAGTTAACCTCTCTGTATCTCAAGTTCCTCATCTGTAAAGAATAATAATAATAATAATAATATCCACACTGTGGGGTTGCTTTAGTATTAATTGATTTAATACATGTCAATCACTTAGACGAGTACTAAGAATATAATAAGCACTCAATAAATACCACCCATCATTATTATGAAAACATTAACAAACCTGTATGTTAATAAGCCAGTGTTTGAAATAAGTTCAGGTCTCAAAAAAAAATGTCATGAAAACTATGACTTTCTCTTGATTCACAGTGTGTACTATGAGTGGCAATTATATTAAATATTTTTTTTAAAAAAATAGAAAGGAAAAAAGGAAGGAAAATAAAGCTGGAAGGAACAGAGGAAGAGAGAGAAAGAAAACCTCCCAGAAGTAGGAAAGGGCCATCACATCCCCAGCAGCGATATAGAGGCTAGCTGACTCGGAGTTTGGGAGTTCTTCCCACGGTCACAACATGCCACTCCTCCTGGGAAAATGAGTAAAATCATTCATCTTCATGGTAATAGGCAAAGCAAACTATTTCCTACTCCATCCATGCTGCAGCTTTACAAAAGGACTTAAAGCTGCCCTCTGCAATTAGCAATTGTTTCTCTAGTGGTTTCAAAGCTACTTGATCCTCTTATAGCACTTTATTTCTGTACATTATTCATACGTATGTTGAGAAGCCAGCATAATAAGGCAATTGCTCAATTAAGCTTTCATTTAGTCAACTTTACTCACTCAAGTCAATGATTTCATTTTTTTCTCTTCCTGAGGGAATTGGGAAGACTTCATAGTGGAGCTGATATTTGAGTGGGGTCTTGAGAAATAAGAGTATATCTGTGGGGAAGGGCAGATATGTAAGTTCAGGGCGTAATGATAAGTTTGGGGTATAACAGCTACAAGGTTTAAGATCATACATCACTCTTAAATGGGCAGAATAAATATATAGTTCATCTTTTGTTGGCTGTTGCGAATGTAGATAAATTTTCCTCCCCTCTTGCCTCTACCTCCCACACAGACATTTACAAATAGACATTCACACATGTTCATAAACATGAGAATTATGTTCTACATTTGAGTGAAGAGAAGCAGCGTTTAGTAAGACAGAGACAGAAAGTGAAGAGAAAAGCATGTAAGAAAATCCATTCATTTTGTTTGTTTGTTTTTTCCCTCCTACCACTCTGGGAGGAAAATATAATCATTTTTAAACTAGTTTTGTGCCTTGATAGTAAGAGGGGAACAAAGCCAACAATCTGATAAATCGATTTGAGAGTGACCTGTGACATTCTGGACACAAGATGGCCCATGGACTCAGGCAACCAAGTGTGGCAGAGGGCCACAGCCACTTCTCCCTCCCCACTGTTGAGATCACAGTACCAACTGGTGCCCAAGGGTTGGAAGTTTTGGGAGCCTCCAACTACCTCAAGTAAACAGGACATCTTAGAAGCGAGATGTGCAGATGTAGCTCAAGGACATCTCCGAGCTTACCCTCTTCCACTCAGACTGTCACCACTAAGCTCCTCCTATAAAGAAAGTCTGGGAAAGAAAACAACCCAGGTATAGATAAACATTGCTCTTCCCCAAAGGGCCATGTTAGCAGTGAGGCTTTTCCAAGTGGCTTCAGGTGAGCAAGGACTGGAGCAGAAGAACAGATGAGATGCTGAGTGGCAAACTAGCCTATCCTGGTGTGAGGACTTATGAAGCATTGAGTTGGAAATTCCTAGAAATGAGCAGGGATGTACTTTTGCACATTTTGAGATACCACAGCTAATGAACAGCTTGTGCTAAGAGCAGAAAGAGTGTTGGTTCTGCTGGGTTTGGTTTTTTTGCTCTGGTTTGGGCTTTTTTTTTTTTTTTGGCCTTTATTCAACATATCTGTATGGTCTGCCATGTGCTAGGCACTGTTCTAAGCACTGACAGTACAGAAGCAAAAAAATATCCCTCATAAAACTTATGTCAGAGCAGATAATAGACATAATAAATAAGTAAATTACAAAATATGTTAAAAGATGATTAGTACTAGAGTAAAACAATAATGATAATAAAGCAGATTAAAGAGAATGAGAAATACAGGGATGGGAGTTGGAATTTTTAAATAAAGTAGTTGGGTGACATGTGAGCAAAGACTTGAAGGAGGAAAGGGAGTGAGCCCTGCCAATGACTGAGGGACGAGTGTGTCAGGCAGAGGGATGGGCCAGGGTGAAGCGGGACCGGCAGAAGTTACTACTCTTATTCTCCTAGGCTTATATTATTGGTATGGCTGTCAATAACTTAAGTCACTTAAGTATTTTATAAAGTTTGCTTTAACTTTATATATGTAGGTAATATACCCTATATAACCAAGCTACCTGGGCATACATAAATTGCAGTATTTTGTAGTAAGCTGAAAACGAAGTACGAGGATGCTGATATCACTGTCATTCCACAATGGGGAACTCTCATTCTTCCTTGAAGAAATATCACATATTATATTAATATATGTTCTATAAACCATCCAACTGACATAAAATTGAGTGTGGGTGCTGGTGTCAATTCATAAACTGATAATAATAACACTTAATTCCTTATTTTTCATTAGAATAAAATCTAAATATTAATACAAGTTCAAGTACATTCTTCCAGCTCCCCTTCTACTCCCCATCCACATGTGATCTTGTGCAGCTCTGAGGAAGAGGTATTCCCTCTGGAGTCTGTTCTAGAGAAGCGAGCACTGAGGTCTCCGGCTCTAGCCAAGGCGTGGGCCCTGGGAAACCTCTCTGGGCTCCACTGAGGGAGGGACTCTTTTTCATGAGTTATGGAAAAGAGGGGCCAGAAAAATGATCCAAAAGCCATTGTCCGAGGAGGAAATTAAAACACAAAATGGGACTGTGTAGCCCAAAGAAGCTGTCGGTGCAAAGGAGCAGGGCAAACATAGAAAAATCCAGAAAAAGGTAATAAAATAGGAACTGTGAAAACAGGATTCAATTTTTTGCTGTGAGTTTAAAAAAAAAAAAGCCCTCATTCTTCAAAGGTTCAGGGTGTAAAGTTTATGCCACAAACAACATATTTAGAAGAATTCTTGCTCAGTCAGGGCCAGACTCCTCCTCTCTACCTCTCAGCCCCACTCCCACTCCCACGTAGGCCAACCAACTTGTGCCTGTTGGCCCCCAATTTTCCCAGTTCTAATAATGAAAGTCCCACATCCTGGGGACTCTCTCAGACTCAGGAAAACCATGGCTGTGGCAGCCGGTCACCATTACATAGAAACAGCCCACAGATTTGGAATAGGGGGCGTATCAGAAAGGAAGCAACAGAGTTTGGTGCTGATGAAGTCTCTAAAGTCTCTGAAAAGGAATTGATGAGAACAACTCTGAATTGTCTGAGATTGATTTCCCCACCACCTAGCATAAGGGGACTAAAAATACAAATTAAATTCAATTATAGAAAAACACGTTTAGATTTCCTACACACCTGAGTCCATGGCCTGAAATTTATATCTTTTTTTTTCTCTCTCTCTCTCTAAATTACACACACACACACACACACACACACACATACACACACGCAGATCTGGAAGGATACATGCCAAAAGGTAAATATTGGTAAACTCTAGAGAGGGGAGTTGGTTGATATTGAAGACAATAACCTTTTACTCCTTATGATTCTAAATTGCTTACATTTCTAATAAGATTAATTTATTTTTCCCTTGTGCAATTAAAAAATAAACAGAAGAAAGTATGAGTTTTTCCTGCAAGTAGGGAGGGCATAAACTTATTTCATTATTGTTGTGCTGCTGATGGACAGATCAGAGAAAGGTAAATAGAAAGAGACTATGAAAAAGACTCAATTTGAGAGAAGGGGAAACCCAATGAAAAGTGATAATTAGAATGTGACATGGACTGCAGAGATAGAGAAAATGCTGAGTTTTTTGTTTATTTAGGTAAAGTTTCTGTAGTCTGATAGACAAGAAAGAATACTTCCAGGCCGGGCGCAGTGGCTCACGCCTGTAATCCTAGCACTCTGGGAGGCCG
>VBSM01002616.1:23383111-23403720 GCA_008086735.1 Cheirogaleus medius | reverse complement strand
CGGCCTCCCAGAGAGCTAGGATTACAGGCGTGAGCCACCACGCCCGGCCTGAGCTGCTTCTTTATCCTGGAGGCAAAGGCCCTGCAGGTATAAGCAATGAAAGGATGGCAGTGGGAAAGAGCCTCTCAGGAAAACAACCAAACCACAGATCTGAAAGCCAGTTAGTAGGTCTGTGCTATCAGAAAAACAAAATAGGATGAATACTCTTAAAGAGTATTTGCAGCAAGCACCTTTACAATAGTTCTACACTTATCCATCAAGCCAACCCCATCCTCTTTTCCCTGGGTTAGGCCTAATGGCTTTTCTTCACTTATCTTTTTATAATCCAGAGGTTAACGACCTTTCTGAGATATCTTCGATTACTCTTTATCCGATTACTTGAGGAAAAAACAATGTAATTGTTAAATAAAGTTAAGACCCTGAGTGCTGGAGAAATAAAAGGAAAAGAGGTCACATTAGGCTTGCCCAGGTTGTGTCTAAAGCAAATCTTTTCTGCCGCTTTGTGTAGACATCCAATTAGTCAGACTTCTAGCAACAATTCTGGTACTTCTAAGACAGTCAAAAAGATGACATGGGTGAGAAGATATGGCCAAAGAAGTCTAAGCAATCCTAGAGGGGTAGGCAGGCAAGGATCAAGTCCAGAAAGATAAACTAAGGCACGGAAGCACAGGTAGGTCTTCAAGTCCTCGCAACTCTGGATTAAAGTCTAGAAATGCAGTCAGCAAGGGCAATACCTGAGAATAAAGTTAAAGTCTATTCCTAAGGTATGGCCTTGATTCTGCTAGGAGTTGGTATCCATAGACTCTCTGGTATTTACCATAGCTAAAAAGAGGCTAAGTGAATGCAGGTGAGTCTTGATCCTATTCGAGTGCTGGCACCGCGAAGATGTGCTCCCCAAAATATATGCAGCTTAAGTGAGATAACAGGGCTTCTGGAGGTCATGGGGCAGAACAGTACATTGAAGTAATGAAAGTGAATAGCAGGTTACATACAATGTCTACCACACAAATATGTCTCATATTCAGCATTTTCATCATTTGGTAATGTTTACATTTTTTGTTACATATATGATATGGAAATATCTCCAGAGTAAAGAAATATCCCCTAGATGAGGCAGGAGGATCGCTTGAGCCCAGGAGTTTGAGGTTGCTGTGAGCTAGGCTGACGCCACTGCACTCCGGTCTGGACAACAGAGCAAGACTCTGTCTCAAACAAACAAAAAAAATCCCCCAGAACCAATTCTGTTTCCATTTTGCATTTTCATATTGACCACTGAGTACACTAGAGGAAAATTCTCAGAAAATAATGTTACAGAATATCTTCCTATGGCTAGTGCCATGGGGAAAGTGTTAGAGATGAACTTATTCAACAAATACTTCTGAGATCCAAGAGTAGTATGATAGTAGCTGGTACAAAAAAAAGTATGGAAAGTGTTGGAAGAGGGAGGGAAAGAACTCAATAAGGCAGCCTCACTGAGCCATAGAGTGAGAACAGGGTTTGGAGTTAGAAGACTTGGGAACAAATCCCAGTTCTGCCACTTCCTAGTGCCTCTATTTTCCCATCTGAGGAATGATAAAATAATTATACTATGTCATGAAGTTTTGTGAGACTCAAATAAGAAACTGTGTGTGCTCTGGGAGGCAGAGGCGGGCGGATCACTCGAGGTCAGGAGTTCGAAACCAGCCTGAGCAAGAGTGAGACCCCGTCTTTACTAAAAATAGAAACAAATTAATTGGCCAACTAAAAATATATAGAAAAAATTAGCCAGGCATGGTGGCGTGTGCCTGTAGTCCCAGCTACTTGGGAGGCTGAGGCAGAAGGATCACTTGAGCCCAGGAGTTTGAGGTTGCTGTGAGCTAGGCTGACGCCACGGCACTCTAGCCCAGACAACAGAGTGAGACTCTGTCTCAAAAAAATAAATAAAATAAATTAAAAAAAAAAAAAAAAGAAAGAAAGAAACTGTGTGTGAAAGCATCTAAGACTACATACAGTTAATATATGACAGGCATTCAAAAATTGTAGTTTCTTCCCCTGCATTGCAACTTTTGGTGAGTCAATTAACTTCTTTGAGCTTTAGTTTTCTCATCTCAAAAATGAAAATACTTCCTTGGCTTTACTAAGAACTAAAGAAAAATGTATCAAGGCACTCTGCAAACTGTCAAGCATTATTCAAATGTTAGTTATTGACATTGTAGGAGACATTTGGCATTTTGGATTTCTCAGCATATAAACCCCCATTCCATTTGGGGGAAATCCCAAGACAGGCGGGGAGCAGGGCCTTGCATCTCACGATGAAAGCCAATGAAGGGTAAATATTCCATGAGTCCTGGCAGGTAGAGCAGACTCAAGCAGAGGCTCCTGCCTGGACTTTGAGACTTAATGGAGTAACCAGAGGCACAGGGTCAAAGATGCATCGCGGCAGCTGCAGTGGTGTTGGAACACAGTCTCTCGATGGCACAGGTGCAGGGAAGTGCTGCCAGCAGCAGCAGTGCCAGTGCCAGCGAGTGTCCAGTGGTGACTGTGCCAGTGGCAGTATCCTGAACAGAGTCAGCCTGTGGTGGGATCTTGGCTATGACTCCTCTTGCTTGGAACCTGCTCAAGCCTGGCTCTCCAACCTGCCCCTGGATCCTTTCTGCACTTAAGATATACAGAGGCAGTTCTATTCTGATAATTAAAAAGCCATGGCTGGTACACATACTATCACATAAAAGATTCAATCCCTAAGCCCAAGGAGTATATATCCAAATTGCCAATGACTTATACATATTTAGTTATTTAGCATGTTGGCTAAAACTCCAAATAATCAGATCTTTTTAGTATCGGGGAAAAAAAATTAGCCAATGCCCAAAGTAAATCTTCATGTCGACACATCATATTGTTAGATGCCCACATTTTCTGTAAACCCTACACTGAATAGCTGCCAAAACTTCACAGGTGAGGTCAAGAGATTTTGTTTTGTCCTTTACACCAAATGAACTCCAGCAAAACAAACAAACAAAAAACCCCACAGAGACAAGCCAGTCCATCTCAGACACCCGACACCACAGGGAAAATACCTAAAGTTATTTTCTTCTATATATTATTTTCTTAACATCACTACAGTTAGTATCTCTCAGCCTTCTTTTTTTATTATAATTATTAGCTCCTCAGTAGAAAATTTTAATTTAATTTAAATTCTCCCTAAAAAAAGGAAAGAAATTGAATACTAAGGAATAAAATTTTTTCAGGTCGGGTTGAGCTATGGAGGACCACCATGGTAATACCTAAGGTTTCTTGCCCCCCAGGAACCAGTATTTACCTTCCAATAGGGAGGTGTTATATTGCCCCCATTGAGAATGCATGCTTTAGAATTATGGTCTTGGACAATAGAGTAAGCTTTGAATAATGACTTGGTAAGTATTATCAATACTTCCAATTCAATTTCTAAATAAAAACTTATTTGGGGCCTTAATCAATTGAGGTTGCTATGCTAAAAAATTTTGCCAGGATTAGTCATGTCCAAAGGCCTACAGTTCAAACAGCCTCTCATTTATACTCTGGCAATATACTGATTTGAATGAAACAACAAGATTGTCTTTGTTAAACTTTGATTCAGTTCAACTTTAAATTAGCTGACCACTTTCCAATAGAGACAAAAAGCATAGTGCTATGTAGTATCGAAAGGAGAGAGAGATCAAGATGATACCCCCTATCCATCTCAACTCATTCTGGCCCATGGAGTGCAGAAGTAGGGCCTTCTTTCTAAACTCTCCCCAACCTACTTAATCCATACCTTTGGCTTTAATGACAATCAAATTGCTAATCACCCTAAATCTCTATCACTAGCTCACATCTCTTTCTTGAACTCCAGATACATTTATCCAACCCCCAGTAAACATCGATACTTGTATTCCCCCCAAGCATTTTCAACTATGTGTGTCCCAGATTGAATTTGCTCTTTTACTTTTGTTTTGTATGACCTATCCCAATGAATGACAATCAATTTCCCAAGCCATAAATCTGGGAGTTCTTCTAGGTTTTTCTTCTTCCTTATTTTCCTTATCCAACCAAACTCCAGTTCTTACCAATTTTCCCTCTTAAACATCTCTACAACCCCTCCTCCAGTCCAGATCATCTCTCTCTAAGAGAACACCAAAGTCTCCCAAGAGATCTCTGCCTCTAGTCTTGCTTCCTTCAACTCCTCCTTCACACTTCATACTGAATGCTCTTCCTCACTATAGTGAAAATGGAAACCACACTGCAGTTCAAAACTTCTCAATGTTCACCATCGTCTACATCCTTTCCCTTGGTCTCATGTTTCCATTAGGAGATCTGCCGCAGTCACACACATGTTCTCCTTCAACTTTCTTATCACCCCCAACTCACACCGTCTCTAGGAAGCACAAGTGATTTTCCTGGTAAATTTGGGGGAATATGCTACATATACCTGGCTTAGCCCTTCAGAGCCAGCCAATCTGCAGACATATCCTGTTCTCTGCTCCTCTGTAGCATAATTTTCCAGGGGCAGCCTCTGCCTCTTTGAGGAAGGGGTGCTGCAATTTAGGAGGTAAATGTAATTCGGGAAGTACTGAGAAGCCTGCTATGACTATACGTCTAAGCTACACCATCCAATCCTGCTTTTGTCTATAATAAAGCTACTTTTTATTTTTCAGAATACAACAAACTCTCACACATCCTTCCTTTGCACATGCTGTTTCCTGGGCTGCTTTTGCATTTGCAAAACTCTTCTCATACTTCAAGCCTCAGCTAAATACCGCTAGACAGGCTGAAGGATGCTTATTTTGCTCCCACTGAAAGTTATCTGCCTATCCATATAGAAATGATCATATCACATTGTAACTTGTTGTTTGCATATTTGACTGTATCCTGTACACTCCTCCAGAAAAGGAAATATACCTTAATTCATCTTTGAATTTCTAGAACCTAGTACAGAATGACATAGTAGGGCAACAGTAAATACTTATTCATTAAATAGGTAAATACATAAGCTTCCCATATACTCTCATTCCCAAAAAAGGTTTGAATAAAAAAAAAAAAGAAAACATGTTGGAAGTATAATTACATGAGTACTAAAACTGGACTAAAAAGAAGTGCCACAGTCCTTTTCATAATGTATGCCACGTTTAGTGAAATGAGAATTGTATTCCTTAGATGTGTCTTAACTGGATACCATTCTAAAAATAAAATCAGTTCTATTTATAACTCCTATTCTATACACTTCCCAAGTAAGAAATTATATATTCAATGCCTTAAAAAAGAACGCTATTTTTCTAGATAAAATTGTTCTTACTGAAAATTGTGCAATTGATTTTCAAGCATGCATTACTTGCAGCTTATGGATTGCAAAATGCTGATCACAACATTTTATAAGATTTAGTCCCAGACAACTATGTTTTAGACAGAGCACAGTGTCACTATAATTCCATTATATAGTACTATGGAATGAGAGTATATGTATCTATTAACATCAAATGTTAACCCTCTCAGAATCATTCCAAAACAAAAATTGAGTTGTCTTAGTACAAAGGAATATTAAAACATATTTGCACATTATCTTCTTGCAAGTTTATTGAAGATGAGCTTCAAATACAACAGAAATATAATTAAGTAAAGAAATCGAGGGAAAGAAAATTAAGCCTCAGAAAAACAAGACAAGATCCTCAGTGAGATTAAGACATAAAATATAAGCCATTATTAGGTTCTATACCCTTTCAGAAGTTGCACATAAATTTGGCCTCAAATGGAGTTTGACAAATTCCTATCAATTTGCAACGTGCACATAAACATCAACACACTCAGGTCCTTATTAAGTGCTTAGCTTAATAATTATTGCATCTTCGCCCCTAGCTTATTCACAGCAATGGAATGCAGTGTAAATAAAAGGTCAATAAGTCACAAGTAATCATATGTAATCTTAACACTTTCTTCTCACAAAATGTTAAAGGCTCTAGTTCTAGTCTGTAATGAGATAACCAAATCTGAAGCCAATTTGCATTTCAAGTGCAACCTTTGGTCTGAGAGGTGTAGACTTATACTAGAACTTAACAAAGAAGCTAATATGTATTTTGGATGGAATCTCTAGAAACCAATAGGTCAATAATTTTAGAGGAGGAGAATAAAGTTTCTCTCTTCTATAAGCAGAAAGGTCATAGTGTAACATTAACTAATAGAATCATGTTGATAACTTCAGTTAAAGCAAACAAATAGTATAAAGGATTAAAACCTTTCATTGAGAGTTAATCAGTCATTCAGAAAGCAGGAAATCCTCTTCCAATACTTTTATTTACCTTGAGCCTCCTTAAAAAAAAAACAATTATACTATCTAGACATGTAATATTAACATTCCAGTTAAAACTTTTTAACAATATTTTTATTTTTATTTTTTACTAAGGACACACCTAAGATAAAATCTAGATAAAACTTGACATGGGATCTACAAACTTTAGGGACATTAACCCAGGTTTGTAAATTTAGAAAAGTGAGGGATTCAGAAGATAATGAAATCTATACTTCGATGATTTTATTTATCAGATTCAGAGCTTGTATGATTTTGTCCAAGTCTGCTTTAATCACTGGACAGTTGGGCTAAATTCGGGTTCTTTTATATTTATTATATCTGAGAACTTTGCTTTTTATAGTGAGAAATTTATAGTGTGATTTACATTTCACAAAAGCATAGTTGGCCTCTTCAAATTTTCCTTCATTTGCTACCTTACTACATTGGCCAGACTTGTGGTCTGCTGGCTGAGCATTTTTGCAAAATCATGTACAGTTTAAACCAATTTTTAAACATTAGTCTCTCAATAATACAAAATGACAGAAGAAATCTCTCCCTCAAAAGCACAGGAGAAGGATTTTCTAAAGTTTAAAAATTTTTCCAAAAGTAAAGCGTAAGTTCACTTTCTTTTTGCATAGTTTGCAGTCCTTTGTTTCACGCTACTCTACATCTCCTAATATCCCCGGTCGATTCATGAATACAGATAGACTCTGAGGTAAAAATAATGAGGTGGAAATAATCGCTTTTCATGCAATCTAAAAGCGTCAGGGTAATTAGGATACAGGGACAAAAACTAACCTAATCTATGATGCTCATTTCTAATATATATATATATATATATGGATTAATTTCCCAGATTGATCCCATGTTTTCCCTTTCAGCTCCGACAGATTAGGTTCCTAAATAAATATTGAGAGGAATAGTCTGTGTAGAAAAATATATCTGTCTTTTTAAAATACTTCCAGAAAGTGGTCTCCCAGCCCTCAACATCTCCATATTAGGAAGATTCCATTGGCCATACCTCCAGTTGTGGTATGAGGTCCCCAGAAGCAACTCAAGCCATTGGAAACTATGCAGAATAAATAAAATTGAAACAACATAAAAGAGTGCCATATGTCCAATCAGACAATGTACCCTTTGATGAGAATATGTTAAGTGTGATGACAAATCACATTCATCTTGCCAAGAAAATAAATCACAACCAAAGAAAGAAATTCCTGACAGGGAATTCCCTGTCAGAGCGCTTGTCCATACTGCCTTGAGGTTGACAAGAAAAAGAGGTCCAATCTATTCTTACCTTTGACCAAAGGATTTTCTCTGATAGCCAGAGATAAAGTTGAAAATACATGGGAAATATAGGTAAATGAAATCCAGGTCTATATCAGGCATGTGATATTAAAAACCAACAGAAAACCCAATGCATAAGCAACCTCAACTTTAGAATAGTAATGGACCACATTTCAGAAGAGTCTTCTGTCAAAGAGCTCACTCTTCTGCTAAGTCATGTTAAGGGAGTCTCCGGGGTCTACGAGGATTCAGTCAGGTTTGCTGATTCTGGTGGCACCCAGTGCTGGGATGCACTGGCTTAGTGTCTAGTGGCTGTCTTCTCTGCTGCCCCTGCTCCTGGCTTCAAAGGCATTCTACTTAAAGGAAGTTACACCAATTTGTTCAGACTCATATCTAGAATGTTCAAACATTGACCATAGTTGAGGGAAATGGCCCAGATGCCAAAATAAAAAATGAGTGTATAAATTGTTGGGACAAATGGGTGATCATCTGGAAAAAATATAGTTGAATTAAAACCTCACACTTAATGTGAGGCCAAACCCAATATGGTAAAATGTTTAAATGTAGAAAAGTAAAACTATAAAAGGAATAGAAGAAAACATACGATGATTTTTTTTTTTAAGACAGAGTCTCTCTCTGTGATCCCGTCAGCATAGCTCACGGCAACCTCAAACTCCTGGGCTCAATCGATCCCCCTGGCTCAGGCTGCTGAGTAGCTGAGACTACAAGCAAGCACATCTGGCTGATTTTTCTATTTTTTCTTATTTCAAAATATTAAGGGGGTACAAATGTTTTAGGTTACATAGATCATTTTTGTAATGCTTGTGTCCTGGCTATAGGTGTGCCTATCACTCAAATAGTGTTCATAGTACCCATTAAGTTGGCTTATTCCCCTCCCCTTATACCCTCTCCACCTTGGTAGCTTTCCACTGAGTTTTACTTCTCTCTGTGCACTTGTGTAATCATCCATTAGTTCCAATTTAATAGTGAGTACATGTGGTGCTTGTTTTTCATTCTTGTGATACTTCATTTAGGAGAATGGCCTCCAGTTCCATCCAGATTGTTGCAAAAGGCATTAATTCATCTTTTTTATGGCTGAGAAGTACTCCACGGTGTACATAAACCACATTTTATTAATCCACTCATAAATTGATGGGCACTTGTGTTGATTCCACATCTTTGCAACTATGAATTGTGCTGCAATAAACATTCAAGTGCAGGTATCTTTTTGATAAAATGACTTCTTTTCCTTTGGGGAAATACCCAGCAGTGGAATTGCTGGATCAAATGGCAGGTCTACTTTTAGTTCTTTGAGGAATCTTCATACTGTTTTCCATAGAGGTTGTACTAATTTACAGTCCCACCAGCATTGTATAAGCATTCCTTTCTCTCTGCATCTACACCAGCATCTATTGTTTTTGCACTTTTTATGTAATAAAAGCCATTCTAACTGGGGCAATGTGATATCTCATTGTGGTTTTAACTTGCATTTTCCTGATGATTAGTGACATTGAGCATTTTTTATATGTTCATTGGCTATTTGTCTTTCTTCTTTTAAGAAGCATCTATTTATGTCTTTTGCCCACTGTTTAATGGGGTTGTTTGGTTTTTTTCTTGCTGCTTTGCTTGAGTTTTTTGTAAATTCTGGTTATTAGCCTTTTATCAGATGTGAAGCTTGTGAATATGTTCGCCCATTCTGTGGGTTGTTCTATTTGCTCTGTTGATTGTTTCCTTAGCTGTGCAGAAGATGTTTAGTTTAATCAAGTCCCATTTACTTATTTTTCTTGTTGCCATGATTGCCATTGGGATCTTTTTCATAAATTGTTTGCCTAGGCCAATATTTGGAGGAGTTTTTCCTACAATTTCCTTTAGAATTCTTATAGTTTTGTGCCTTAGGTCTGTCTAAGTCTTTTATCCATCTTGAATTAGTATTCGTGAGTGATGGGAAGTAGGAGGTCTTGTTTCATTCTTCTTCATGTGGCTATCCAATTCTGCCAGCATCATTTATTGAATAGGGCTTCTTTTCCCCGGTATATTTTGTTGTCTACTTTGTCAAAGATCAGTTGCTTTTAGGTAAATGGTTTTATGTCTGAGTTCTCTGTTATGTTCCATTGATCTATGACTCTGTATTGGTACCAATACCATGCTGTTTTGGCTACTATAGCCTTATAATATAGTTTGAAGTCTGGTAATGTGATGCCTCCAGTTTTGTTCTTTTTGCTTAAGATTGTTTTGGCTATTCAGGCTCTTTTCTTGTTCCAAATGAGGTATAGAATTTGTTTTTTCTAGATCTGTGAAATATGACTTTGGTAACTTGATAGAGATTGCATTGAACTTGTAAATCACTTCAAGTAGTATGGACATGTTAACCATGCTGATTCTATTGATCCATGAGCATGATATGTTTTTCCATTTGTTTACATTCTCTGCAATTTATTTCCTCATAGTTTCATAGTTCTCCTTGTAGAGATCTTTCACCTCCTTGGTTAGGTATATTCCTAGGTATTTTATTTTCTTTGTTGCTATGGTGAATGGTATTGAGTCTTTGCTTTGATTCTCAGCTTGACTGTTCTTAGTCAAGTCAGTATTTTATTGAGGATTTTTGCATCTATTTTCATAAGGGATACTGGTCTGTAGTTTTCTTTATTTGTTGTGTCCTTTCCTGGCTTTGGTGTCACAGTTATACTGGCTTCATAGAATGAGTTGGGGAGGATTCTCTCCTTCTCAATATTATGGAATAATTTCTGTATTATGGGTACCAGGTCTTCTTTGTAAATCTGATAGAATTCAGCTGTGACTCCATCTGGTCCTGGGCTTTTTTCCATTGGGAGGGTTTTTATTACTGATTTGATCTCACTGATCATTATTGGTATGTTCAGGAGTTCTATTTCTTCTTGGTTGAATCTCAGGAGTTTGTATGTTTCCAGGAACTTGTCCATTTTGTCTAGGTTCTCTAGTTCATGCACATAGAGATTTATGTAGTATACATGTGTTTTGTATTTCTGTGGTATCAGTTGTAATGTCACCTTTTTCATTTCTGATTGAGCTTATTTGGGTCCTTTCTTTTCTGTTCTTGGTTAATCTAGTAAGAGGTCTGTTGATTTTGTTTATCTGTTCAAGAATCAACTTTTTGTTTCGTTAATCCTTTGTATTATTTTCACACAAATGGAAATTAAAAAAAGCAGGTGTAGCCATTCTCATATCAGATGAAATTGACTTTAAGCCAACAAAGGTAAAGAAAGAAAAAGAGGGTCATTATATAATGGTGAAGGGAGCTATCCAACAAGAATACATAACAATCCTGAACATATATGTGCCCAACACAGAAGCTTGCAGATATATAAAACAAATCTTACTAGAGCTAAGCAAAGAAATAAATAGTACCATCATAATTGCCAGGGACCTCAACACACCACTGTCAGAGCTTGATAAATCATCATATAAGAAAATAAATAAAGAAATAATGGACTTAAACCAAACTCTAAATCCAATGGACCTAACAGACATTTACAGAACATTCTACCCCAAAACTATAGAATACACATTCTTCTCAGCAGCACATGGGACATTTTCTAAGATTGATCATATCTTAGGCCACAAAACAGGTCTCAACAAATTTAAAAAAATCAAAATCATACCATGTATCTTCTCAGACCACAGTGGAATACAACTAGAAATCAATCATAAGAGAACCACTCAAACCAACACAAAGTTATGGAAATTAAACAACCTGCTGCTGAACGATTATTGGGTCAAGAATGAAATTAAGATGGAAATGGAAAAAATTCTTTGAGCTATATGACAAAGGAGACACAAGCTATCAAAATCTTTGGAACACAGCAAAAGCATTTGTCAGGGGAAAATTCATCGCCTTAGATGCCTACATCAAAAAGACAGAAAGATCACAAATTGATAACCTAATGTCACACCTCAAGGAACTAGAAAAGGAAGAACAGACCAAACTGAAAGCCAGCAGAAGAAAAGAAATAACGAAGGTCAGAGCAGAACTAAATGAATTAGAGAGCAAAAATAATTTTTCTATTTTTAGTAGAGATGGGATCTTGCTCTTGCTCAGGTTGGTCTCAAACTCCTCACCTCAAGCATTCCTCCTGCCTCAGCCTCCCAGAGTGCTAGGATTATAGGCATGAGCCACTGCACCTGGCCAGAATAATTTTTTATAACCTCAGAGTAGACATCATTTTTTTCAAATAGGTAAATTTAAGCATATTAAAATAAAAACATCTGCATGACAAAAAACATAAGCAGAATAAAAAAGCAAAACAAAAAAATGTGTAACTCATATCACAGACAGCACATGAAACTTCTAAAATTGATTAACAAAATGATTTTAAAACTAATTAGAAAAATAAGGTTTTTTTAAAAATTGTTTAATTTTGTTTGGTAGAACTTTCAAAAAATGGGCAAAAGATATTTTTTAAAGAAAATGTACAAAAAAGGAAATAAAATGGCTCTTAAATATTTGAAAATGTTTAACTTTACTCATAACAAGAAAAATGCAAAGGAAAACTATATTATAAATATTTTTCATATCATATTAACAAGTACTCCAAAGTTTGATGATACAATGTATTGAGAGTTTGTGGATCACTTTTATATAGGAACAGACTGAAAAATAATAACAAAAAATAAAAATTAAAAAAACAGAGAGTTTGTGGGGGAAAAAAAGCATTTTCAAACACTGCTGGTGAGAGTATTAATTGGTACAACCCCTGTGAAGTTTCTTTTGGCAATATCTAGCAAAATATAAAATTCACATACACTTTGCCCTAAAAACTGTGCTTCTTTAAATTTATCCTACAGTATATTTGCACACATGCAAAATACCACATATATAATGTTAGTCACTGAAGAATTATTGTAAGGATCTGATTAAATAAATTACAGAGCCAGGCATGGTACCTCATGCCCCGCTGATCCCAGCATTTTGGAAGGCCAAGGCGGGAGGATTGTTTGACACCGGGAATTTGAGACCAGCCTGGGCAACATAGTGAGACCCCATCTCTAAAAAAAAAAAAAAAAACCCAGGCATGGTGGTGTGCACCTGTAATCCCAGCTACTCCAGAGGCTGAGGCAGGAGGATTGCTTGAGCCCAAGAGTTTGAAACTGCAGTGAGCTATGATAATGCCACTGCACCCCAGCCTGGGCAACAGAGAGTAAGACTCTGTCTTAAATAGATAAATTAATTAATTAAGTATAGTATATCCATAAAATACATGGCTGTAAGGGGAAAAAAAATTTTTTTGGTGAAAGAATTTCTTAAGACACATTATTAAAAGAATAAAACAAAATATAGAACAGTATGTATAGTATGTTACATTTGGGTTAAAAAAGAGAAGATATATATTCACATTTACTTGATATTTAAAAAACCCTGAAAGCTAAACATGAAACTCATGACAGTAGTTAACTTTGGGGAGAAACAGAGAGTTACTAGACAGATGGGGGCAGAAGTGAAAGGGATAATTTTTATTCATCTTGCCTAGGAATTTTCCTAATTACGACTGACCCCATCCTCAAAATCAAAAGTTTAGAATCACAACTAACCTTTATGAAATGCAAGACTACTTTTTTTGTTATTGTTCAAAAGGGAGAAATAAATAAATTTCTCATTTTTAGTTCAAGGAACTGCCTCAGACTTAAGTCAGAAATATTTCTAAAAGCACAGCTGACTAGATTGTAAAGAATGCATTCATAAACAAAAACATTTATTTATAGTTATATATTTAGTACATAAACTTATAATGTAAACTATATATTATATGTTATAATATATAATTATACAGTATCATATAATTATATATGAATATACAATTTAGAGTTATGCATTTATAACATTATGTATACATTTATCTTCATACACACAACTCAAACTTGCAAACCAACAGGTCTGCTAAAGCTACTTACAGAATGTGTTAGTGAATTAATCAGCCAGGTAAGTTCTTCTTTTCTTTATTTAATCAGAGACATGGCCTATGTTCCCAAATGTATATATATTGTATTCACTCATGTGATCCATGCTGTTGTGAAGCTGAAGTTGTTGAGACTGTGTAGAGCTGAGCACTGTCCAGGGAGAGGACCACAGGCTTACCCTGATGCTGACTGCTCTTCTCTGCAATATTGCAATGGAGCCTTTGTGCATACACTTACTACCAGTGTGGAGCAGTCACTTCCTATTCCATTCAGTCCCTTCTTAGACCTTGTGAGTTTGAATTATGAGAAAGTATTACCTAGTCAAAAGATTAAATAGATTTTAAAGATTAATTTTTAAAAATGAGTGTAAAAGTTCTGGCTCAAGATGATTGAATGAGCATACATTTTCCATCTCCCTCTCTTTCTCATGACCTGATTAAATTCCAGGAATAATATAAAATAGAATAAATCCATAGAATAAAGCATGCCTTCAGAAGGTGAAAAATGATGTTTTTCTAGAAGTTAGAAAGCAGATAGCCTCAAATGGTCTGATGAACCAGAACAGAAGAAATCATGATTCTAAACATTCATCAAATGAAGCTGCAGAGGAGGGAGGAGCCATTCTTTTGAGTAGCTGCCCAGAGAGATACACGTTCATAGTCAGCAGGTATAAGGATTGAGTCATTTGGGCTGAAAGGCAAGAATTTTAAGGAGCACTTAAGCTCCCTATCCCCTTCTCATACGAACAGAGAGCAGCTGATTATAGCATTTCACCTCCACTGGGTGTGGCTATTGGGATTGGAGAAAAATGTAGAAAAGAGCCTGTAGTGACTTTGGGCTTTCAAAACAAAAATTGAGAGAACATAAAAGCATGCGCGCTGGATCTAGAGGCCCCTGGAACACAGTCAGTGATTGGCTGAGCTCTTATTGATTGGCAGTTGCCTGCCTGCTTGCGAATCATAAAGGATGCCTGCGTCAACAGGAACTACCCATTTTCCCAAAGAGCCCTCCTTGTCTGGGAAGACTGCTGTTGGGTAATTAGATCTATACAAATGTAAATAAAGCAAGCTCCAGCCACCTGCCTGTACTAATCAACATGGTCCTTTATTCTTAAATATAAAGAGGTAACCAAATATTTGAGGAAAACTAACAGAATGAAAGAAAAAGATCAAGATCAATAAGGAACAAACAACAATTAAGAAGAAAGAGAGATGATGCCAGGAACAGAAATGAACTTTCATAAGTTAAAAATAGTATTCTTGAGATTTACAAGAATATTGCAAGATCAAAAAAAGAATAGGTTGTCATTATAAAAAGATCAGTAAGAGAATAAGAAGAGTCCTTAAATATAATAGCTAAAAGAAAAAAATAGAAAAGCTAAATGACAGAATTAACTGAATGAACAAGATTGAAGATCAAATTAGTGATCTTGAAAATAAAATTGTGAAAATGTTAGATATTACCAATGAAGACAGCATAGATAATGCAATGGAGGGGAAATTTTTATATATATGTGTGTGTGTGTGTATACACACACACACACACACACACACACACACATATATTAATAGAAGAAAATGTCCCAGAGAGAAAAGTTAGAATCCTCAGAATAAAAAAGTTCACTGAGTACTAATGATTACGAAAAAAAAAACACTATACTTAGACATAGCCTGGTGAAATTTTAGGATTTTGAATGTAAAGAGAAAAATGCTAAAATATCTCAGAATGGTTAAAAAAAAAACAAACAAAAAAAAAGCAGGCTACTTACAAAGGAAATAGAATTAAGAATCTTGGTAGCAACATGTGAGTTTCCACAGAACTTAAGAGGAAATGATTTTGAATCTAGAATCCCATACTCAGATTAACTATTAGTCAAAGGTAAGGGGGAAAAAATGACATTTTCAGGTTTATAGTAATGGCTACTATTTAATGAACTCTTAATATGAATCAGGTATAGCTTCAAGCTCTTTGTAATTATTAACTTATTTATTTTATTCTCAGAACAGCCCAATTAATTTGGTAGTATTGTTATCCCTGGTTTTACAAGTTAGAAAACAGAAGCACAGAGAGTTGAGAATCTTGCCAAGATCATGCTACTCACAGAAGGCAGAGCTGGGCTTTGAACCCTAGAAGTTTGGCTGCAGAGTCCACACTCTTATTACGACATAATTTTTTTTCTTTCTTGAAAAAAGAAGGCTATATGGGACACAAATTTTCTGAGTGCCTGACCAACAGAGTGGCATGAGAATATACTACAATACAATGAAAAAGGAAGTCAAGAAAGAGCAAAGCATAGGATTCCAGGAACAGTGGTCCTACCCTGGGAGTCAGTACATTTCAGGATAACGGCATGCCTGCAAAACTAAATTAGGAAATCAGAACACTCATGAAGAATGTCCTCAAAAAGAAAGGGGATTCCGTTGTACAAATTGTATGATTAACACTCAGAAGTTCTTAATAATAAATGATGGCATATATTTCTCCTGTCAACAAGAAAAAAGAAAGACATTTGGAAACTCAATTTAGAGCTACTTTTTGGAAAGAAAGAAGAGAGAGTACTTGGAACATTTTTATTCTAAATGAGTAGATTTAGTCACATGAACATTTTTGTACAGTACATGAGTCCATTCACACAACTTGCTTCTCCAATGTATGATATTTACTTACTGAACATTGTAAATGCAGTTTATTGCTTTTCTATTTTTAGTTAATTATAGGAAAGCATGGAAAATTTAATTATATTTTCTATAGAAAAGAAAAAAATAATAGAAGCCTTACAATGTACAAGTACTGTAATATTTAATAGAAGATAAAAGAAGATAAAGGGAAAAGGGGAGAAGAAAAGGTTTATGCAGGGGGAATTAAGGTACCTTTATTTCTTCATTTTATAGAGGAAGCAGTTATTAAATAGAAATGTAGAATTATTGCAAATGAATAAAGGTAAACACTAAAATAGGTAAAAATACACCTGTGAAAGTTGTCAGAATCAAAATGAAATCATTAATGTTAAGAAAACCCTGACAAATAAAGCCAGGGAAGGTCATGAAGAGAGGGTTCTCACACTCATAGGCTTGATAACAAAAAAGACTCTACAAAAACCACAACCTTGCAACAAAAAAAAAAAACTTCTGCAAGGACATCTGCCTGGCAACTGCCTGCCCAATTTCTGACTGGTCTCACCCTTATTGTTGATCTTTGTATCCAAGGATAATTAGTTCAAAACAATTATGTAATCCTCCTCATTTTTTCCTTTAAAAAAATCTTTGTCTATCTCCATTGGCTATATGGGGGAAAAAAATCTCTGTCTGTCTTTATTTCCCTGAATGCGCACAAACTTTATGATGGCACACACATTCCCGTTGCAATGTCCTATTCCCAAATAAGTATCTTTTTCTTATAGAGAGCCGTTCTTTGTTGTTTAGGTCACACACCTAACAAAAGCATAGAGGTGAAGAGAGAAAGAGGAGGGGGGTGAATATAAGCACACTAAATTCTTCACCTTTTTTTTTTCCTGAGACAGAGTCTTGCTCTGTCACCCCAGGTAGAGTGCAGTGGCATCTTCATAGCTCACTGTAACCTCAAACTCCTGGGCTCAAAGGATCCTCCTGCCTCAGCCTCCTGAGTAGCTGGAACTATAGGCATTAACTACCACTAAATTTAACTACCAACTAAACTACCAACTAAATTTTTCTATTTTTGGTAGAAACAATGTTAGGCTTAAAGAATTCACCCCCCACCCCAAACTTCCATCCAAACCTCCTATAAAACCCACCCCTCTCCCCGTCCTAGGGGTGTATTAGGCACATAGCCTTTGCCAGACCCCTAGGGAGATAAAGGAATGAAATGCAAAAGGGGAACTTTCTTTTTTTTTATTATTTCAGAATATTATAAGGGTACAAATATTTTGGTTACATGTAATGCCTTTGCCTTGCCCAAGCCAGGGCTAGAAGCGTGCCCTTCCCCCATACAGTGCGCTCTGTCTCCATTAGTTGTGAGTTTACCCGCCACCCACCTGGCCAGAACTTACTTTCCTTATCCCTCCTGATAAGGACCACACTTACTGCTCCCAGTTGATCCCTTGGGAGATAAAGGAATGGAATGCAAGAAGGGAATTTACTTTCCTTATCTCTCCCGGTTATTTGAAAATAATTTATTTACTCCCCCCAGAAAAACCCTCTATAAAACCCAACGCTCTCCTCTCTTCTCTCCTGGATGCCTTTTTCAGCCTCCACCCATCTGTACCCAGATGCTCAAAATAAATAGCATTCTGCTACACATGAGGCTTCATGTGTCTCTCTCTCTCATCTCCGAACGCAACAGACAGGGTCTATCTAACTCTTGCTCAGGCTCGCCTCAGACTTCTGAGCTCAAGCGATCCTCACACCTTGGCCTCCTGGAGTGCTAGGATTACAGGCATGGGCCACCATGCCCGGCCCAATTCTTCACCTTCACTAGCATAAAGTCAATAGATACTGCTTATGTTTTATAAAGCAACAGACATACAAATAGAGTTTGTAATGGTATCTATCAGTTTAAAATCATAAATGGTTAAAAGGAGCTACATCTGAAGAATGAACCTGGTTTTACTGTTGTTTGTTTTTATCATGTGCATATATTATTTTAAAAACAGAATCAGGTTGATGGATGGACAGATGAATAAATAGAGGTAAATAGAGAGCTGCACTATTTTCTGAAAGAAGGGACATTTAAGTAGAAACACAGGGAAAGACTAAGTGTTATCCAATCAAGAAGAGAAAAGAGTATTTCAGGCAGAGGGTCTTGCCCTGAGGGAAGAGAGATAATAGAGAATTCAAGAAACAGAGGGAAGTTCATAGGCTAAAACATGGAGTGGAAGCGGAAAATTGAAATGAGGCTGGGGAGACAGGCAAGAGTCAGGGTCTTGAGCCATGTTAAGAACTCAGATGGGAAACTACTGAAGGGTTCTAAAAGGGGGCAGTGTGGTACCCATGATAAGGGAAACCCTCATCTATTACTTGGAGCATCAGGCACTGGAGACGCCCACCACTCACGGAAGACCCACATTACCATGATACTAACCTGTTTTCTGGCCCATCAACTAGTCTATTGCCTGGCATCAGCATAACACTAAATCTACTGCCTGGTGCATCAACATAATATTAACCTATTATCTGACACATCACCTGATACCCCACCCCTCAGACCACCCCAACTTAATAAAAGTGGGAAAAATCAGGTAGACGGTGCTCAGAATTTGGTGGTGAGGCCCCTCTGAGCCCGGGCCTGCCCAGGAATAAACTTTGATTCTCCAGCTCTCCATGTGCCCCTCCATTTGTCCTCAGGACCACCCGCTGCAACACTTGCTGTAACACCCATAGGAATGCACCATTCAAATCTTCCTTGAAAAGAGGATCAGCTGCAACAAGCATACTTAGGTAACAGCTTCCAGCTGCAACAACTGCTCATCCTGCCATAGCCTTCATGCTAAGGTTGTGCTTCCCTTGGGATTCCAGCCAGTGACCGAACACATGCAGTGGAGGTATGAGAGCCAGGCCAGTGCTGCCCAATGTGGGACTCCTCTTACAGGCAATCTATGTTTTCAGGCTCTCCATCAGACTGACTAAGACTTTCTCACAGGTTCCTTATAAGAGAGAGGCAGGAGATAAGAGAGATAGAAGGTGACGGGACAACTGAAGGATAGAGAGATTGAGTGACACCTCCACAAGCTAAGGAATGCCAGCAGCCTCTAGGAGCTTGAAGAGGCAAGCGATGGGTTTTCCCCTAGAGCCTCCAAAAGGAACCAGCCCTGCTGACGCTTAGACTTTAGCTCAACTGAAACTGATTTCAGACTTCTGGCCTATAGTAGAATAAATTTGTGTTGTTTTAAGCCACAAAATTTTTGGCAATTTGTTACAGCAGCCATAAGAAACTAATAGAGAAGCTAAAGACTTTATTTACCTTTGTCCTGGTCCTATCTTACCCCCAAAACAACCAGGCCCTACATGGGCAAGAGAGATGCCTCTACCTCCAGGAAAATTCCACTTCCTAAAACTTCTACTACTGTACCTATTTCTTATGGACTTTGATCTCAGCTGGTGTCAACTACCCTGTTTGGGAATAGGAGTCTCTTCCTGTTGAAAGTATTATTTTTAAAAGACCATGAATACATGGACAACATGCTCAAACTACCATGCACTGGAGAAGCTTACCTAGACGTGATAACTCTGTTCATGGCAGGCTAGGTGATTGATCTTTTTGGAAGACTTCAAGATTACCATCTTGTAAATACCCCCAAAACTTCCAGGTAGTCCCGATTGCTCCAGGGTATCCTCTGTCCAGAAAACTTGTGGAAATCCAACCTGCATTTAGCTCACTAAGGCAGTCTGATGCAAGTGTGAGTAGCTTTGTATTGAGGCCAGGGAGGCCCACATACAGGGGTTATGCCTGAACCAAACCTCTGCCTGAGCCATGACAATGAATATGATTTTTAGAGACGACTTATTGCATCATACAATAATGATACCAGTGGTATTTTGAGCATTGGGATCAGATATAATAATGCCCAAGTTGAAACTAAAGACCTATTTAACAAACAGTGGTTTAAACCTCAACTTGGGCGCAAGTACTGTAAGTATAAGCAGCCCATAGGCTCCCATTCGATGTTAAAACTGGAATTCATTAAAGCAATTGCTCTACAAATCTACATCATGCTCCATGTGAATCCACTGGGGTTTTTGCAGCCTTGGCTCTGTCCAGCCATCTAAGACAACACTCTGGATAGAGTGAGAACTGGGAAAATTTCTGATATGGGGATCTGGCAAGCTCCAATATCCAATATGCAGTCCACTGGGATGATAGACTCAGGAAGGAAAGCATGGGAACCTGTATCTCCTTCGAAATGTCTCTGAGCAAATCAAATCCTTTTTTTAAGCAAGGGAGAGTAGAATGTCCAAACCAATACAAAATGCTTAATAACTCTTTCCTTTCCCAATGGCTCATATGTTGGAATTCCATCAGGAAATTTTTAACCACTTTGGTACCTGTGTCGACTGTAGTTGACAGCCACAGATGAACGCGCACTGCGACTTTAGCTGACAGCCATGATATGACTTTTCTAATTTTTCATTTATCAAAA
>VBSM01002616.1:23346520-23383011 GCA_008086735.1 Cheirogaleus medius | reverse complement strand
TAATCCTAGCACTCTGGGAGGCCGAGGCGGGCGGATCGTTTGAGCTCAGTAGTTTGAGACCAGCCTGAGAAAGAGCGAGACCCTGTCTCTACTAAAAAAATAGAAAGAAATTAGCTAGACAACTAAAAAATATATATATATATAAAAAAATTAGCTGGGCATGGTGGTGCATGCCTGTAGTTCTGGCTACTCGGGAGGCTGAGGCAGAAGGATTGCTTGAGTTTGAGGTTACTGTGAGCTAGGCTGACGCCATGGCACTCTAAGCCCAGGCAACAGAGACTCTGTCTCAAAAAAAAAACAACAAAACCTATACGTATACTAATGCATATGAATGTATATGTATGTACGTAATATACCCCCCTATAGTATATATTCATATTATATTAACAGTGGTTATTTCAGGATGGTAGAATTACAGATAAGCTTTACTTTCTTCCTTGTACTTTTATATAGTTTGGAAATTTTCTTAAATGAACAAATATTTCTTTATATTCAGAAAGCTTAATTTTAAAAACTAAGAGAAATTAAATGCAAAATAAATTTTTAAAAAATTAAATGAAAGTAATTTAAAACCCAATAAAAATAATAGAGTTAAAAATACATAAATAAAATATAAGATATGAGCAGGAGCCACAGCTAAAAAGTTAAAACATTAAGCAATAAAAAGCAAACAAAAAAAAGTAGAAATAGAAATCAGAAAATTAATAATAAAATTTCATAAGTGTATAAAATAGAATTAAAAATGTTAAAGCCTAGAAATGAGAACTTATAGTGAAGTAAGGCAAGCTGAAAACAGAAAGACAAAAGATTTAATAGGTAGAGGGGAAATGCAGAAAAAAAAATCAAATAGCAAACTCTGTAGCAGCAAGAAATTGTTACATGAAGCCAGGATACTGAACCAGTCAACGGAGTATGTCTTGAATAAAATAAGTAAAGATGAAAGGGAAAGAAGAGGGTAATAAAGTAAAGAAATCCAACTGTAGGCCAGCTAATAGCCTCAGTTCTTAGTAAAGTTGTCTGGCTGAAGAAGCCTTTCTGGGAAAATCCCCTCTTGTCCTATTCTGCTCTTTATTGACTCAAACATTAGGAAAGGGAGCCACAGACATAATCTTTCTCTCCTCTTTTGCCTACAGCTGTGTTTTTAACAATCCTGAGGAAAAGGGCCTCGGCTCTACAGAAAGCAGTCTCCACCTGTCAGAAGCTTCAGCAGCTATAACATTCTGCCCTTGGAAATTGCTGGCCTCTTATGTGCTAGAGACAAAGGAATATGCTTCCTCCAGAACAACCAATTACAAGTTTATTTCCTTCACTTATCTAACAAACACCTATAGCCTACTGCCAACTGACTTGCCACTTCTTTAGAGTGGCCTTCTCTGACCATTCTACCTAAAGAAGCTTCCCTATATCACTTTCTTTCTTACAATAGTCTGTTCTTGTCCTTCATGGACTTTTCATAGTTTGCAATAATTTATGTGCTCACTCTTTTAATGTCTATTTCTCTGAGTAGATTGTAAGCTTCACTAGAGCAGAGATCATGCTATTTTGTTCATCATTAGAGAACACAGTGCTGGCACACTGTAGGCACTCAACAAGTATTTATTGGATGGATGGATGGATGGACAGATGAATGGGTGAAAGGATGGGTGTGTAGATATACACATGGATAGGTAAATATATCAAGCCATATACAATTTGTATTATTTATCTTTGTAACCCAGCACCTCTAATAACACTGGGTATATAATGTGGCTCTATAAATTTGTTGGCTATATCCTAGGCACTAGGGATGTAAAAATGAGTAGAGCACTGTGTAGCCTTCCAGAAGACAAGTTTTAGGAAGGGAAACCTATAAACGAATAATATATATAATATTATATAATATAATATATATAATATATAATAATATAGCAGAGCGAGATGTGTGGCATGTTAGAAATACAAACGGGGCGCTATGGAGGCATAGGAGAGAGTGTGCTTAACTGCTTGCAGAGTTCAAAGAAGCCTCCTAATGGGGGTTATACTTGAGCTGTCTTAAAGTATGCCCAGAAGTTTTTTCTGAATGGAGAACAGAAGAAAAGCATTCTAGAATATGATATGTGAATATAAAGAGAGGGTCATTTGAGGGATCAGGAATCATCCAACATGGCTGCGAAACACAAGGTGTGACAGAGGAGCAACAGATGAGGCTGGAACGAATGCTGACAAGACTTGAAATAACAAATGAGAGAATGACATGATCAGATTTGCATTTTAGAAAGGGCGCCTCGGCCTAAGCATAGCTAATAAGTTGGAAGGGCAAAAAGGTATGGAAAGCAATTAAAATGCATGTAAGAAATGATGAGGGCTTGAATGTGTCAGTGGCAGTTAAAATAGAGAAGAGAGAAATTCCGGAGCTACTGAAAAGGTGGAATAAACAGGAGACAGGTACCAGTGGGATGTGGAGAATGATGGAGAGGGGTTTCCAGGAGGATTCATAGGTTTCTGGTCTGAGCACCTACATGAACTCTGGTGCCACTAACCAAAATCTGGGAGGAGAAAGAAGAAGGGAAGGTTTGGAGATATGTTGCTTTTTGGGTTCCCCAACCTAGAAAGATACTCTAAGTGAAAAGGTAAGTGTGCACTACATGACAGGAGTCAGAAGTGAGGATGAGATGTGGCAATGATCAGTTCAGGGATGATAGGTACAAGTGCCCAGGGAACAAAGAGGATGAGAAGAAGGGGACTGAATGTGGAACCCTGTGGAATACACACTATTCATTTCAATATCAAATTATGGCTTATTTGATGTAGATTTCTTCCACTGACTTAATTTTCATAACTTATTCACTGTGGTTAGAGAATTCTATAATTTAATTTTAGTTAAATGTATGCAGTGTTGACACTGTTGCTGTTTACAATAACTCAAGGCTAATATTTTAATCTTTGGAAATGTTTTAATTATTTGTATAATTAAAACTTAAACAACATACTGCACAAATCATGGTCATTTTATACCTTTGGTTTAATTAAAAAATAAACATGTAGACACAGACAAATTTTGAAATGACTTCCACCTTGCCTCCTCCTTCCTCTGCTTGTCTACTCTTGTTTTTATTACTTAAATATTATTACAACTGTGCCCTGCTTTTGAGAGAGAGAAAGTCACCTGACAAATTGTCATTTCAAAGTCCTTAAAGACCTGCTGAGACAAAAATCCACAAAACAGAGCAAGTTAATGGTTATTAGCATATTCATAAACTGAGACATAAGGTCAAACTCCTTATTTTCATTCCAGAAAGTCACCCACTTATGTCATCGATCATGCTTTTTGTTCTATAGCCAATAAATTAATGCTTCTATGATTTGAATTAATTCTCAGAAGCATTTATATTTTAAAAAATAAGAACATCCAATAGATTTTTTATAGTTAAAGATATTTGTTAAATTAAGATACTACAAAGGTTGAGGCAGCTCTGTAGACAACTTCAGAACAATCTGTTGTCCTTTAACAGCCTCATAATCTTGCAAGTAAAGCCTCTTTTCATTCATCCATATTTGCTATAAAAGGTATAACAGTGTCAAGCTGGAGTAATTTCCTTGCTAATGTAATGGCATTAAAATTAAAAGATATTAAAATTATCGTTGTCTTTTGTACTAGGAGTTTCCAAAGAAGCATGGAGATAGGGAAAATTTCCTCAGTTTGCTATTCATCAAGAGACACAAAACACCTCTTAGTTTGGAGAAAAATTATATGAGAAAATTCATGAAGCATCAAAAAAAATTCTCTTGAACATTGAAAATCTCTGTGACGTAGGCACAAAAATCAGAAGTCAGGGATGTTTTGCATAGACTACTACATGGCACCTCCAAAGGTGGCCTGATATTTAGGTAAAGAAGTAGCCACTTAAATGATCAGAGTCGATCATATCTGTCTGATTGGAAAAAGGGATGATTGGAATTCATCAGAGGCAGTTCTTTTTTCTCCTGTGTCATTTCTTAAATCCCGGCCTACCCTGAACTAAGTAAGCAGAGATGGGTGGAAGTCTTTTTCTCCCCTCCTCTAGTAAAATCTAGACCCTAAAAAGATCCTTTGTGACGTTATAAACTCTTTCTCCCCTATCCATTTATATTATTAGCGTCCCCTTAGAGAAACGTCAAGGCACAGTTATTTTTTAAAATGGCTTTGACTTCCAGACACCTTCCCCAGTCACCCCAAGTACATTTTTGTCTCTGTACCTTGCATATATATTTCCCTTTTTCTCTTTTTCTCCCATCACATCCCCACCTCCAGCAGCTGCCTACTCCCACCCCTCACTGTCATTGTTGAGGGCCAAGTGGGACGTCATCACCTCTGTACAGGCTTCCTTGATCTTCTTTCCCAAGCCCCCATCCCAAATCTATTGAATTAATCTGTATAAAGTGCTCCAAACACTGCCTGGGATATAAAATGTATTACATGAGCATTGGCTGCCGGCACCATCATCTTGTGTGTTTGTAAAGTACTTTCTACAAACCTTCACTGTACTTGACTTTCATCCTCTCACTCAGCTTTTCCTCTCACTCACTTCTTTACTCAAAATTCACCTTCTCGGGAAGGACTTCCCAGACCACCTATCAAAAATTTCAAAATCACCTCCCTTTAAAACACCTCCTCTGTTTTTTTAAAAACGTTAGCACTTCCGCTATATACATTTTGCTTCATTATTTTGTTTATGGAATGTCGCCCTCGTGGGAATGTAAGCCCCAGGAGGGCTGTAAATAGTTGTTCAATCAATGAATGAATGTGTTTGTATTTGGTCTCACCTACTAAGTCGCTATATCCCCAGAGAACCTAACATAGCATCTGGCACTCAGTGGACCAGGTGAGTAACAGAAAGGCCTGGAATCCTGAGGCCATTCTGGAGAATGCACATTTGAATAGGGTGCCCCAGGGAGAAACACCCAATCAGTTACATCCTGAAGGCACTGAATGTTAGAACAGGAAAAATTCTCAACCTGCACATGACAACTTATGCCTTTTTTTTTTTTGAGACAGAGTCTCGCTTTGTTGCCCAGGCTAGAGTGAGTGTTGTGGCATCAGTCTAGCTCACAGCAACCTCAAACTCCTGGGCTCAAGTGATCCTCCTGCCTCAGCCTCCCAAGTAGTTGGGACTACAGGAATGTGCCACCATGCCTGGCTAATATTTTCTATATATTTTTAGTTGTCTGGCTAATTTCTTTCAATTTTTAGTAGAGATGGGGTCTCGCTCTTGCTCAGGCTGGTCTCGAACTCCTGACCTCAAGCAATCCTCCCGCCTCAGCCTCCCAGAGTGCTAGGATTACAAATGTCAGCCACCGTGCCTGGCCTGTCCTTTTCTTGACTATGGTGCCTAAAGAAGACTCTGGGTCCTAGGCACGTTGTTTATATTTGACAATAATGGATCATTTATAAAGATTACTGATACATAGCATTTGGCAAAGAAAGGTAAAGCTGACATATATACTATTTGCTTCTAAAGGATAAATTTAAGGTTAGATGAAAGCTCTCCTGTTATAATATTATATAATGGGTACAGTTTGTAAAAAGCATAATCCAGGGCCATTTTTCTCATTATACTAGCTGGTGTTTCTATTGAAATCACCTCCAAAGTCATACCATAAAATATGGGGAAAACGTCATAGGTAGTTAGTGTAAGGTAGTTTTTAATAGGAAATCATCATTTTTTGAATGTCCATATAACTTAACACTTTCTTATTTTTATCAAAAGATATCAAGGAGTTTGAGAAAGTGTCACACACACACACACACACACACACACACACAAAGCTGCCAAACAGGGATGTGGAAAAAATCAGGGTTTGTTAACTGGAATAAAATAAACCTACTTGAAACTTGGAACTCAAAATTCAAGCTCACTTACAAAGTGTCCGCCATCCCCTGCCCATGTAGGGTACATTCCTAGCCAGGAATATTAAGTCCTAAATAATTCTATTCTGAATGACACAGAAACTGATAAAAATAACCCAAGAGCCATGGCAGACCGAATGTCCTATCCTGCAGATCAGAAAGAAGTTTTGAATCTCACCCCACTTCGTGGCAGTGTGACCTCAAGTAAGTAACTTAACCCCTCTGAGCTTCCATTGCCTCATGTCAAAATGAGAATAACCCATCAGCACTGCCTTACCCAGTTGTTGTGAGGCTCTAATAAAACGCTGTGTGTGAAAACAGTTGGTAAATTCTGAAGTGCTGTACAAATGTAATGTATAATGTTTGTTCTTTAGAGGTCTTTGGCACCTAATCCTTGTTTCAATAAATGACCTCTTTGTTCTCAAGCTTGCTTTTGTCTGCTTTTACATTAGCTCAAGATTTAATTTCTTACCCACTTAAGTTATTTCTTTAGACCTTGCCTCTGCCCAGCTCTCTCTTAGACTACTAGAACTTAATTACTTCTCTGGCATCTGTCTGACTCAGCATATAATCGTAGGTTTACGCTGAACCTGCCACATAAGAACTGTGCGTGTAAACCAAAGCCACACTCCCCTCTCCACTGTAACCCATCTTAAGGGATATGCAATATTTGAGGGTCGGAGACAAGGTGGCATGGAATTTCACTTCTCTTTCAGAGAACTAAACCAATTCCTATCGTTAAGAAGGTTTACTTGAAAGGACTTTCAATTTCTCTTCGTGAAATGGTGTAGAAACCATTATTCTTTCTGCTTGTCTCTCACTTTAGCACTGAGCTGAATGTCCTTATAAACTAAAACTAGAAAACATTCACAAGAGACTGGAACAGAAAACTAGAGCTGATGGCTAATGCTAGCAGTAACAAGGTCTATATGTGCCAGTTTCCTCTTAATAAAATAACAGCAGAATCCAACAGGTACAGGGCTTACTATGTGCCGGGGTTTTTACGTGTGTTAATTCATTTAATCTTCACAACTATTATCATCTCCATCTTACAGAGGAGGAAAGTAATTTAAATGAGGTCAAGCAGCTAGTAGGTGGTAGAACTGGGATTCAAACTCTAGCCATCTGGTTCCAGAATCTCTAGTCTTAACTCTGCACTATATTACTAAGAATAACAATGATGATGATGATGATGATAGTAAAAATTCTATTATTTTTTGTTGTACATCATACAACCCCAAAACCTAGTGGCTTAAAACTACAGCACCACAGTTTCTGTGGGTCAGGAATTTGGGCATAATTTAGCTGGGTCCTCTGCTTCAGAGTCTTTCACAAACTGGAATGAAAGTGTCCTCCGGGGCTGTAGTCATTTCCAGACTCAACTGGGGAAGGATCCCCTTCCAAGTTCACTCATGCGGCCATTGATAGGACTCAGCTCCTTGCAGGATGTTGGACAGAAACCACTCTTCATTCTGTGCCACGTGGGCCTCTCAAACATGGTAATTTGCAAAGTGTACAAGCTGGGAAGGAAATAGAGAGTCCAGCAAAATAGAAGTCACCATCTACTGTTATGTAATCGCACAAGTGACATCCTATTATTTTTGCCATATTCTATTCATTAAAAGCAAGTCACTTTTAAAGCCCATAGTCAACTGGAAGGGATTACATGAGGGCACGAATTCTAGGATCGTTGGGAATCATGTAAGAAGCTGCCTACCCCCGTAATAATTAACATCGTATAAATATAATACGCAAATAACATTTATTGAGAGCTTACTATGTGCCAGTCAATAGGCCAAGCATTTCACACATATTAATTCATTTAATTGTCACAATAAATCTCATCTGATGGATGAATTAGTAAGAAAGAATGCCATGGTTACACTCAGGGGTAGAGAAATTAATATCACTTTCCTGTATTCCAACAGAGAAAGTATGTGTTAGAATGCTTCACAATGATTAACACAAACTACATCTACCCCAAATTTTATACCCTTTAATAATCTTTCATCTTATTCGCAGAATGAGCCTTCTCTAGCTAATGGCAAATGGTAATTTCTCAAAGTAACTCCTTTCTGGCTCTACTAGTCCTGACAGTATGGAAGAAGAATTATCCTTTTTAAAAAAAAAAAAAAATCACTATTTCTCATGCACATTATAATTTATAAAAATATAACCTTTATATTAATTCAGTTTTTAAAACTGAACTGCTAATACAAATCATCTTAAGTTTTCTATATGAAAGCTACCGAGGATACAAGATATCCAAATAAATTCTAGTTTTAATTTAATTCTGATTTGTTTGCAGCCTGCTTCTCTTCAAAACGTTGTTGAGATGGCTGGCTCCCAGGTGGTCAACCTTAAAGAAGGATAAGAGAGAATAATCATCTTCCCTGAAGGATTCTGGGCTCTATGGGATTGGATGAAGAGGACATTGGCATTGGTTAGACTCTCTCCAACCCTGACCTCCAAATTGAGGGCTGGGGAAGAGGTAGAATCACTTAGGACAGGAAGGGCTAGAAGTCCTATTCCCTATTTTTAATAGAGACTAAAGCAGTTGCTTATTATGAGAGCTACATGGAAGCTATCCCAGATTCCTAGGCCACCGGGTGTGTGTCTATTTTCAAGCCCCTGATATTTGCGATGACACATCCTTTAAACATCTAGAAGCTAGCTCCTGGTCAAGTTAAAAATATCAACAAATGGATATACATTCAAAATTTGAAATAAAATATGAACAAAAGAAATTCAATAGTTTATTATTATTAAAAGAATAATAATATTTACCAAGAAGGGTTAATCCAGTTATGCAAGAAGGATTATCTATTAACATATTCATATGAATCATCACACTAATAGGTCAAAGAAGTAATATCATCTCAATAGAAACTAAAAAAGCATTTGCTAGAATTTGGGAACTATTCATAATTAAAGAAAAAATGTCCCAGTAAACTGGGGATAGAAGAAGCTAACTTTGCCATGACAAAGAATACTTATCTAAACTAATGTACTTAACACCAAAACACTACAAGAATTCCCAATAAAGTAAAAATTACAACAAAGATGTTATTGATTTATTGCATTTTTTAAACACAAAAATGAAAATCTAAATGTTCAGCATTGACTAATAAATAGTGATACAGTCATAATATAGAATATTACATAGCCATTATAATCATGTTGTATATGAGTGTATATATAGGCATATATGAGACCTATACATCTACTATATAGAGAGATATACATGTATATAGATAATATGTTTGTAAATACATATATTGTAATGTACACTGAAAAAATTCTGAAAATAAATGCAAATTGCTAACAGTGGTTCCTTCAGAAGAATGGGATTAGTAGAATTGAAGGAGAAGAATGGAAAAATCCTGTGTAAAAGTAGATAATTCTATGCTTTAAATATTTTTGGAACAAGGAAATATTATCTATGCAATATTTAAACCAACTTTAAAAAACAAGTCAAAGAATATTGACAGCGAAGAAATAATCATAGTTCCAATTGAAAAACAACAGTATGTATAATATAATATGATACATATTCATACATCAAAAATTATCCAAAGGAGGCCGGGCGCGGTGGCTCACGCCTGTAATCCTAGCACTCTGGGAGGCCGAGGCGGGTGGATAGCTCAAGGTCAGGAGTTCGAAACCAGCCTGACCAAGAGCGAGACCCCGTCTCTAAAAAAAAAAAATTATCCAAAGGATGTACCTCCAAATTTTGACTTTGGTTATGCTTATATAGTAGAATATTTTTTGGATAATTTTTTTTTTCTTTGCTTTATATGTTTTACAAGTTCTCTGTTAATCATGTATTTATTCTGTAATTGGGAAAAGATGATCAAAGAAAACTATGATCTTTAAATTACAGATTACATTTAAGCAATTATAGAGTGGATAGAAAAAAATCTGTTTATCTTAATCTGCTTTCTGAAAGGGTCACCATGCCTTCTAACTCTGTCTCAATCTTATAAAACTACTGAGAAAGCTAAACACTGCCATTTTATTGCAAAGCCAGCTCCCTTTCCTTGACCTGCTTGATTTGGGCATTTCTCTGAGATTCAAAATCTTAGAGTCATTCTTCATTCCTTTCTCTTTTTTCTGTATGGAGTCACTCACTGACTTCTCTTGATGATCCTTTCTTCTTTTCTCACACAGTTCTTTTCCATTCTAATCCCATACCTCCTGGTCTAGGCCTTCATCAGCTCACATGTGGACCTCTGGGACAGCTCATTGACTCTCCCTCCCTGCCTGTCCCTCTGTCTATACATCCCCCTGTCTTCACCTCACATCCTTCATTACCTGGATGACCCCTTTATGGCATCCAACTGCTCTCCTCCTTGTTCCTCTAAACTGCTACATTTCCACCTTCATGCCTATGCTCTCCACATTGCTCCTTGCAATAGTATCTAAATTCTACTCTTCCTTCCCGATTAATTCTGCCTCCACACACCATGATCTCTTCTTCATTCCTTTGTATATTCAATCTTTCCTTTAGTACGTATTTCTTAACCAGGTACCATATACCAGACACTGGACTAGACAGAGGGAGTACTGACTTATTTTTCCAAATGAGTGACTGGACCATAATCAAAGAGTTATGAAACTCAAGTTCAAAACTTTATCTGCCTCTAGCCCAGGGAACAGAGTGAGACTCTGTCTCAAAAAAAAAAAACAAAAAACTTTATCTGCCTCAACAGTATTTTATCATATCCTCCAATGACTGCAGAGTTCTCGAAGAGCCCCTTACCTCTCTGCTTCCCTCTGACTCTAGTCTCAAGAAATCTTTTTATGTATTCAACAGTTAATATGTGCCTCGTGTGCTAGGCTTCATGCTAGATGTTAGGACTGGAAAGGTGAATAAAACCTGCTTCTTACAGAAAGCCCTAAGTTTAAGGGGGACAGTAGACAGGAAAATAAATGCAATGGTGAGTAAGAGGTACTCTGAGAGAAATGTACAGAAGAACAAAAGAGAACGTGTTTAATTCTCTTTGGGAAGAGCAGGGAAGGCTTCACAGATGTAATGCTTGAGCCGATAGCAGGTAGGCAAGGGAAGGACAGTATTTCAAGCAGCTGGAATAGTATTGCAAAGGCACAAGGCATTAAATAGCACAGCCTGTCATGAAGCCACAGTACTTCAGCGTGACTCAGGCACAAGAGGCTGAAGAGTTGGCCTGGGGCCAGGTCTTTTTTTGCCTTGATTTGCATTCGAGGGAATGAGTAAACACTGAAGAATTCTAAGCAATGAGGTAACATAATTAGATTTGCGTTTCAAAAAGTACCTCTGGTGGCTATAAAATAGTCAGGGGGGAGGGATGGGGCCCGGGGAAGGTAAAAGTCAAAAGCCACAAGGCTGTTGTTAGAGTCCAACAAAGTAATAAGAACCAGGCAAGTAATGAAGTAGAGGAGTGGTGGCTGGGATGAAGAGAAGGAAATGGTTTGGAGAGATATCAGGGAGTTAAATTAACAGGACCTACCTACTGTTGGGTTTTAGAGGATGAGGAAGACTTCTGAGTTTCTGGCTTGAGTTATATATAGCCTAAGCAGAAAACACAGGCCTTGTATACCAAAGGAGGAGGGTATACAGTAAGTGTGAGTTACCTGTTAGGCATTGAGGTAGAAGGTCTTGGAGGTTGATGGATATACATGTCTCAAGTTTAGGAATTCATTTGGGTTAGAATTAGAGATTTGAGAGTCAAAGTAATAAGATAATGGTCAAAGATAATGGTCAAAACCATGTAGATGGGTAATAATGCCCAGAAGAAATGTATATGATGAGGCCGGGCACGGTGGCTCACGCCTGTAATCCTAGCTCTCTGGGAGGCCGAGGCGGGTGGATCGCTCAAGGTCAGGAGTTCGAAACCAGCCTGAGCAAGAGCAAGACCCCGTCTCTACTATAAATAGAAAGAAATTAATTGGCCAACTAAAAATATATAGAAAAAATTAGCCAGGCATGGTGTGTAGTCCCAGCTACTCGGGAGGCTGAGTCAGAAGGATTGCTCGAGCCCAGGAGTTCGAGGTTGCTGTGAGCTAGGCTGACCCCATGGCACTCTAGCCCGGGCAACAGAGTGAGACTCTGTCTCAAAAAAAAAAGAAATGTATATGATGAGGATGAGTATCAAGGACAGAGCTTTGGAGTATACCAACCATTATCTGGTCAGAGTGAGAAGAACCAGGAAAGAATCCTGATAAAACATGGTCAGATAAGTAGGAGGACAGTCAGGATGTTGTATGTTTCCCATTGCTACTGTAAAAAATAAAAAAATCACCAAAAACATGGTTTAAAACAACACCACAAATGTATTACCTTACAGTTCTGTGGGTTTAGAAATCCAGCATGTGTCTCAAGTCAAGGTGTTGGCAAAGCAGCATTCCTTTCTGGAGAACTCTAGGAACTCTAGGGGAGAATTGGTTTCCTTGATTTTTTCCAGCATCTAGAGACCACTCACATTCCTTAGCTGTGGCCTTTTCCTCAGTCTTCAAAACAAGCAAGTGGGTAGAGTCCGGCTCACATCTTCTGTCTTCAAATCACCTTCTCCAACTCTCTTCTGCCTCCCTCTTCCACTTTGAAGGACCCTTGTGATTACATTGGGCTCACCTGATAATACAGGCTACTCTCTTTATCAGGTGATTAGTAACCTTAGGACAGGAACCATCTGCAACCTTACTTCTCCCTTGCTATGTAACCTAACATATTCACACGACATTCTGGGAATAGGACATGGACATCTTTGGCAGGAGGTGGCAGGGGTGGGGTGCATTATTCTGACTACCACAGCTGTCATCTCAGAAACCAATCAATCAAACAAACAAGAGGAGAAAAACATTAAAGAAATAAAGACATAGAGGTTGGTCATCCTGGGCAAGTTCTCTTTCTGTCTCTGTTTTTTAATCTACAAAATGGAGGGAATAACAGTGCCTACCTCATAGGGTTGTTATAAGATTAAATGAGCCAATGATTACAAAGCACATAAAACTGTGTCTGGCTTATAATTTTTTAAAAGGGCAATCAGATTAAATAAGGCAAAGACCTTAAAGACTTAAAACTTGCCATTGGATTTGTTAATTAGGCAATTAGTAGTTTTTACCACTGTGGTTTCAGAGAGATGGTGGTTGTAGAAGTCTAATTACTATAAGATGGAGGTGAGAAAATTGGAGAACAGGAATAAATACTATTTTTTTGAAGTAACCGTTTAAGAAAGGATGGAAAAAGGAGGATGGAGCTGTCTTAGCTAGAGGGAGATGGGAAGTTATGGGCGATCTGAACACACATGCTATGGGGAAGGATAGAAAGGCTGAATATATGAGAGAGGGAATAATGATGTAGTGAAATCCTAGAGGAGGCGAAAGAGATGTGCTCAACAACTCAGATGTGGGTGTGAACCTTGAACAGGAGAAGAAATGATTTTCTGAGTCTAAAGGGAAGACCATGAGGGTGAATCCCAGGAAATGAGTCTAATTCCTTTCCTTGGTTGGGGTTCATCCTCAGGAATTGCTCACAGGCCTGCCCCTGAGCCTATGACTCCAGAGTTAGAGTTTTTCTTCACCATCCAACATTAAGATGCCACACATGGTCATGGAGTTTGCCTCCTTCCACAGGAAGCTTCTACTGCGTCTTTGAGCGTTGAAGTTTAGAATTAGCAAGCGAAAAATCTCACTTCTTTCAAGGTCGTTAATTTCATAAACAATATCCATTCCTTTCAAAAGATTTTTCTGATGAAGTTATGTATGCTACCTAGCCCTTCCTCCCTGTTTTCTATTTTTTTGATAGAAAAATACAATTAAGTATCAATTCATGTTAACAGAACAAGCTTTATTTGTTTCAAGCTTTTTATTATGGACATTTTCTAACATACACAAAAGTAAAGAGAATAATATAATAGATCCCCATGTGACCACTTAAATAATGACCAGCCTATGACCAATTTTGTTTCACTTATACTCCCCACTCACTCCTTCCTAGTATTGTAAGGCAAATCGGCTTCCTTTAAAAAATAGGGCTCTAAATGTAGTGATTATATACTTTCTATATCTGTTTCTCTTTCATCGCATCACCAAGACACTGGATATGGTGTGGTACCACTTTATGCAAATGTGAAACAGCATGACAGAAATATTAATAAAGTCTCATTTCAGATGATAACTTTTAAAAGTCATTTAAAAATTATTAAGAATTGTGGCTGGTCGCGGTGGCTCACGTCTGTAATCCTAGCACTCTGGGAGGCCGAGGCGGGCAGATTGCTTAAAGCCAGGAGTTGGGAAACCAGCCTGAGCAAGAGTGAGACCCTTGTCTCTACTAAAAATAGAAAGAAATTAATTGGACAACTAAAAAAATACATAGAAAAAATTAGCCGGGCATGGTGGCGCATGCCTGTGGTCCCAGCTACTCGGGAGGCTGAGGCAGAAGGACTGCTTGAGCCCGGGAATTTGAGATTGCTGTGAGCTAGGCTGACACCACAGCACTCTAGCCCAGGCAACAGAGTGAGACTCTGTCTCAAAAAAAAAAAAAAAAAAGAATTGCATTAAAAAATTACATAATTTCAGAGATAGTAGCCAAGTAAATAGTAAGTATTTTTCATGGTTTTGTCACCTGAACTGCTCAACAGAAATGCCTACCTACCCATGTAACATCAATTACATGGCTTGGAATGAAATAATTCCAGTCACTTTTTTTTTTCAGCTTAACATTTACCATTATTTTAATGTAAAATTGCTTTTAATAAATCAAACAAGACCATCAAGTGCTGATGCTGGTGCTTGAAAACTCACTCCCATATCAAAAACTTTGAAATAGAAATTAAATGTGATAAATTCCTCTGAAGAAGGCCAAACTTCCCAATATCCAGTATTATTTGTTTAGAGGAGGGCACACTACATATATTAGAAATGATGCCGAGATACTTAAATGCAGCAGATACATCTTTAACCTTTAATAATCCTCAAGTATCTGGGCAAAAATAATGGAAAAAAAACTACTAGTGACTCAGCTGCAAGATCAATATCACTGTAGTAGATTTATAGGTTCTGAAAAAGTATTCCAGCCCCCACCACCATTTATTCTATATTTATTCCTACTGGAATATTATGCCTATATCTTTAAGAATATATTACCTGCATAGGAATCAACTGTCCTCTCAAAAATTAATGCAAATACCCAAATGTACATCATTATACACCATTTTAAGGCATCTTTAAGATACTCAAAAGAAGAAAAAGGAATTTAATTTTAAATTTAAAGTAGCATGTACGAACTACTTCATTTGCCAACCTCCCTATAGCTAAGTGTACCCCTGTGACAAAGTTCTAGCCAATGAGACGTAAGCAGAAGTGTTATGTGGCAATTTACAGGACCCTTTCTATAAAAGATAGTTGGTTTCTTTCCAACAAATGGTATCAGAAAACTGGATATCCACACGCAGAAGAATGAAGTTAGACAGTTACCTTACACTATATACAAAACATTAATTAAAAATGGATCAAAGACATAACCATAATAGCTGAAACTTGCAGGCGTCAAATAAAATGTAGAGATGAATCTCTGAATTTAAAATGTTTTCTTTGGAAAGCAAGAATCGTAATTTGGGGCATACAGATTGGGTGATCTTCGGTATGTCTAAAAAAAAGGGAAGGAGGTTTTATAACAAGGAAAAATGTTATGTATTGTTTTGAAAGAAAGCTCATTGACACTAGTAAAGTTTTGGGGAGCTGGGGAGCTCTGATTAGTGAGTGACTGAAGTGAGCAAAACTAGTCTTAGAGTAGCAACAGGTTCGTCAGTAGCTATTACATAAAACTGATTTCAGCTTACAAGCAGTTTCAGCAGCCAGGCTTGCATAGAATTACATTCTTGAATCAATGCTCAGCACCGCAAGTGCTTTTGCTCCCTGGCCTCTGGACTCTTGTTTCAGTTGGGTATGACGAGAATGACCTAATTAATATGATCAACTTTCACAAACCATAAAATTCTTAGAAGAAAACATAGGGGGAAAATCTCATGACGTTGGATTTGCAAATGATTTTTTGGACATTTTTGGACAAAAGCACAGGCCATTAAAAAAATAGATAGATAAATAATATTATATCAACATTTTAAATTTTTGTGCATCAAAGGATACTATCAACAGAGTGAAAATGCAAGACATAGAATGGGAGAAAATATTTGCAAATCATATGCAGCCATGTGTCTCTTAATAATGGGGACACATTCAGAGAAACGAGTCATTCATTGTGTGAAACACCATCATAGAGTATACTTAAACCTAGATGATACAGCCTACTACACACCTAAGCTCTACGGTATCTATAGCCAATTGCCCCTAGGCTACAATCCTGTACAGCATGTCACTGTACTGAATACTGTTGGCAATTGTAACCCCAGGGTAAGTATTTGTGTATTTAAATATATCTAAACATAGAAAAGGTATATGTAAAAATATAGCATTGTAGTCTATGGGACCACTGTATATGCACTGTATATGCAGTCCATTGTTGACCAAAACTTCCTTATGTAACACATGACTATATCAGATAAATGGTTAATGTCCAGAATATACAATGAACTCCTACAACTCAACAGCAAATAAACCAAGCAATCCGATTAAAACACGAACAAAGGCATTGAATAGACATTTCTCCAAAGAAGATATGCAAATAACCAATAAGCACATGAAAAGATGCTCAGCATCACTAATCATTAGGGAAATGCAAATCAAAACCACAAGTAGATACCACTTCATACCCATTAGGATGACTATCGCCAAAAAAATAGAAAATAACTAGTGTTGATGAAGATGTGGAGAAATTGGAGCTCTGGTGTATTGCAGGTGTATAAAATGGTACAGCTGCTATGGAAGACAGTATGGTTATTCCTCAAAAAATTAAAATCAGAATTATCATATGATCCACCAATTCTACTTCTGGATATATACCCCAAAAAATTGAAAGCAGGGACTTGAACAGATATTTGTATGCCCATGTGAATAGCAGCATTATTCGCAATAGCCAAAAGGTGGAAGGAACCCAAGTGTCTGTCAACAAATGAACAGATAAACACAATATGGTATATACATACAATGGAATATTATTCAGCCTTAAAAAGGAAGGAAATTCTGACACATGCTATTAATACAACATGTATGAACCTTGACCACATAATGCCAAGTGAAATAAGCCTATCACAAAAGGACAAATAATTTTATGATTCCATTCATATGAGGTACTTAGCTAAATTCATAAAGACAGAAAACAGAATGGTGGTTGCCAGGTACTGGGAAGAGGGGAGAATAGAGAGTTCTTGTTTAATGGGTATGGCATTTCTGTTTGGAAGGATGAAAAAGCTCCCAACATGAATAGTGGTGATGGTTGCACAACGGTGGAAATATACTTAATGCCATTGAATTAACCATACACTTAAAAATGATTAAAATGGTAAATTTTACCATACACAATTTATTTTATCATACATACGAAATAAAGGTAGCTGATGTACTCCTTTGCACACTTTCTTTGTTCATTTCTCTTTCCTGATGGCTGGAATACAGATGTGATGGCTGGAACTGGAACAGTCTCCTTGAACCTCACAAGTTGTACCCTGCACAACTCTTAAGGGGGTACCATTTACATAGATCATATAGATCTTTACATTAAAGAGAAATATTCTGTCTTGTTTAACCACTGTTCTTTTGGATTTCTGTGATTTGCAAACAAAACTAGTTCTAACTGATCCTGTAGGTTATATCTACATCTTATAACTCAAGTATTCACAAACAGTAATTTTCAGAGTCTAGACGCATAGAGACTATTATACTAAAAGTGAAAAAATTCCAAATGTATGCTAAATTATGAACATAAGAAAATCTGGCAGAAAAAACCATAAAAATTCCATTTTTCAATTAATTTAGGTATTATGATAATTACCTTATAAATAGTGACAAACATGTAAAACTATGAAATGCGTTATTAATAGAGGTCTGAAATACTACGCAATTGCTAAAAAGGATGAGGTAGATGTATATATAAACAAATGGCAGAACCAGAACCGCTTGCATTGTATGACCTAGTTGCATGAAAATCAAAGGTGACATGTGCTCCTCTATGCAAGAAAGAGACATAATAGGTAATATTTACTGTGTGTTAGTCTCTGTCCTAAGAGCTTCATCTGAATTATCTCCATAAGTTCTCAAAACATGGCTGTGAAGATTATCCCCGTTTGACAGCAGAGGGAATTGAGGCACAGACAGGTAAAGTACTCTGTGTGGGGTCACACAAATATTAAAAGGTGGAGCCAGGGTATTAAGCATGGCTACCTGTGAGGACCGATGATAATGGAGAATTGTAGTGAAGGTAATGGTTATAATCTTCTATTCACTTTGGTTTTTTTAATTATGAGCATGTATTTGCATGTTTAATACCTATATGGGAGTGGGAGGGAAAACACTGAAGAAATGTAAGGTAATGAAATCATGGTTATACCTTACAAGATTAAATAGTGCTGAATTCAGAAAACATATTTAAGATTTTATAGACAAAAAGCAAGAGATCAATAGAAACCTAAAAAACATGGTAAATGTCAAAACTCAGGATGATAGCTCTTAATATACTTAGCCCATGTACACAGTACTGTATAATGCAACATTTATCAAATCATACTTGGACACCAAAGACTGCCTGGCCACCATTCAAAAAAAATGCAGTATTTAATAACTTACCTAGAAGAAACAAAATAATAAAAAGGAAAAATTAGATCTATGATATGGAATTAAAATACTAGATTAAATAAAGATAAATATATTTACAAGGCACCACATGCTGCCATAAGGGCTACATCTTCACAATTCTAGGGTGTTGTAGCAGACTCCACAGTGGCCAGGCCTTTTATTGTGCTGTTGCTGGCTTCCACTCTCAGTGCCTGAACCTCTACCCTTGAAGTTTCTTGCTTCCACTCCCCTCCCTATCCCAAACCACAGAAAGCCCCAGCCCATGAGTCTAGCAGGCCAAGGTGCCAAGGAATGAACACACATACCCACCCTAGCCGACCTCAAACAGTGACATGTCTCAGGAGTTGGTATGTGATACTAGAGCTTCCTCATCCCTTGGTTGGGATATTTCTGAGGCATGTATTTTGAACTATTTCCCAATTTCCCCATGAAATTAAGCTCTAGCCACTTACTGGAGTACCTTTATAATAATAATAATGCATCCTTTATTAGCTATTTTCTCTTCCTGGTATCACTTCCTCATTTTCCTACTGTTATCAGTGAAGTGGGATTTGCTAGAACCACCCTGGCTCATCAAAACATGTGGTTTGGGAAGAGAAAGGATAAAAGGGTGGGAATGAGGAACCTTTGATTCCTAGGCGGCCATGTGGTTACCTGTGATATGGAGCAGCAGGTGTGTCACAGTTGGCTACTAAAGGTAAAAATTACCAATGTCATTTATAGATGGATGCAACTCCTGAGGAGTTGTTTCACTGTATGCAGAAGGAAATGCAAACTACTAAGAAAAAAGTGAAATATACAATCCCTTGGATACTGTTATCTGTAATAGCTAAAATTAAATTAAAAGAGTGCTGGGTTGGCCCTCAATGCTAGACCAAGCTCAGATTTTAGTTGGTCTAAGCTTTGGCCACCAGCCTCAAAGCCAGTCTCCAAGGGAAAAATTATACAGGGACAACAAAAGTACCTCTAAGACCTTACCAAGAAGGCAGTCAACGTAGGGGAAGGGCAAAAACAAGAAACTATTGAAACTACATGATATAGTGTGAAGGAATTGTTTCATTTTGATCACTATCATCAGCTTCTCGAGGAACCTTTACTGAAATGGATTATAAGAGTAACTAATTTAGGAGCAGTATCTTTGGTTTTAAATGTTATAGAAGAGCATGTTTGGATTGATACAGGACTCACAGCTCACTATAGAACAATCACAGATGTCTATATGTGAACCAGACACATACAAGGTTATTCCTGAAGGAACAGACAGCCTGCTTGTTGTAGTCTGTAATCTGTTGCTTATAACAGAATACCTGAAACCGCGTCTCTGCCTGGGACCCCACCAACAACATCCTTTGAAATCCTGGTAGAGGCTGCCAAGCCTCCACAGCTTCTGCTTTCTGCAATCTTACAGAATTAGCACCACATGGACACTGCCAAGGCTTATAGCTTGTATCTTCTTGAACAATGGGTAGAGCTCTATACTTTTGGTTTCCTCTCCCAAACATCTTCATGTGATCAGGCTGAGAGTTTTCTAAATCTTTCCACTTTGCTTCTCTTGATCATAAATTCCATCTTCAAGTCATTTTTTCCTCTCTCAGAGCTTAATGTAAGCAGTTAAAAGCAGCCATGCACCAGCCTGAATGCTTTGTTGCTTGGGTATATCTGCCACCGGATATCCTAGTTCATCTTTCTAAAGTTTGGCCTTCCATGAGGCCATTTCACATAAACACATTCAGCCAAGTTCTTTGCCAGTGTATAGCACAGATGGCCTTTACTACAGGTTCCAACACCTTATTCCTCAGTTCTATCTGAGACCTCATCAGAATGGCCTCTACTGTCCATATTTCTATTAGCATTCTGGTCGTGACCACTGAACTAATTTCTAAGGAGTCCATGTTTGAAGACAGGGGGTGGACTGTGATATCATGATATATTTATTTGATCTTCATCCCCATTTCCTCAAATAAAATTTCTAAAATCCTTGGAATCTCCAAAGTGTCTTTTTGTATGCTAATGAGATGAGTGGTGGCTGGCAGCCCCTAGGAAGCTTCAGGATAGGACTTGGTCACTGGAAAGACCAAGGTCAGATTAGAGGGTTGAGATTTTCGGCCCCAAGGAGGCCGAAGGTTAAGCTGATCACCAATTGCCAGTGATTTAATCAAGCATGCCTACATAATGAAGCGTCCATAAAAGACTGAAAAAAACAGAGTTCAAATGGGCTTCCAGATAGCTGGACACATGGAGGTTCCCTGAAGGAGGGGTGCCCAAACAGGGCATGGAAGTGCCAAGCTCCTTCCCCCATACATCACCCTATGCATTTCTTCATCTATTAATGTATCCTTTATGATATCCTTCATAATAAACCAGTAAATGTTAAGTGTATCCTTCATAATAAACCAGTAAATGTTAAGTGTTAAGTGTTACCATCTTAGCAAATGAATCAAACGTGAGGAGGGATCATGGAAACCCCAATTTATAGCCATTAGAAGTTGGCTTCTATACTGTTACTTAACGATAGGAGACAACCTATTACTTGCTATTGGCATCTTAATTGGGGCGATTGACTCAGAGGAGGTAGAAGGGGGCAGTCTTGTGGGGCTGAGCCCTCCATCTGCGGGCGCTGCCTCTCTCCAGGCGATGCCAGAATTGAATTGGTGGATATCCACCTGGTGTCTGTTGAAGAACCTACCAGAGAATTGCTTGCTGGTGGGGAGAAGTCCCCACACACATCTTGGTGACCAGAGGTCACAGAAATGATTTGCATTGTAAGAGTATAGTGAGAGAAACTGAGTTTGAGATTTTTTTGCTCAATATTCTTAAACCTATCCTATTTTCTCCACTTCCTAAATAAACTCATGATCTCAAATCCTTTTGAGGTCTGTTTCTGGGAGAACCCAAATTATGACAGGGGTGTCCTCCATTCATATTGCAGTCTATGTGAGCAATGCCCCCTGGAGTTGTGCACTTCTCAACCTGTAAGACCAACCGTAGCAGCCCTGTAATTATATTACATTCTTCATTTCCACAGCAACTGGAACAAGAAAGAAGACTAAAAAAATGCCATGCTATAGTCAGGCATATGTAAATGCAACCTATAGGTCACTGTTTTTCAAAGAAATAAAAAAATTAGAGGGCTTTAAAAGAGTAAGGAAGTCATAACAAATAAGGAAGGGCCAGGCACGGTGGTTCATGCCTGTAATCCTAGCAATCTGGGAGGTCAAGGCGGGAGGATCGTTTGAGCTCAAGAGTTTGAGACCAGCCTGAGCAAGAGCAAGACCCCGTCTCTACTAAAAATAGAAACAAATTAACTGGACAACTAATAATATATAGAAAAAATTAGCTGGGCATGGTGGCGCATGTCTGTAGTCCCAGCTACTCAGAAGGCTAAGGCTTGGATTGATCCCAGGAGTTTGAGGTTGCTGTGAGCGAGGCTGACACCACAGCACTGTAGCCTGGGCAACAGAGTGAGACTCTGTCTCATAAAAAAGCAAAAAAACAAAAACAAAAACAAATAAGGAAAAAGAAACCATTGGGGAAAAAGTAAAACCAAGCAGAAGACAGTGTGATGAGTCATATTTAATGGAGTAAACTTTAGCACCTATTTATAGTTGTGCATCTGGCACTACAATTTGAGTATTTAGCATGCCCAAATTCTTGAGTTCACCTACAGAATTGGGGAAAAAACAAACAAATAAACAAACGCTTAAACAGTTAAACCCTATGTAAATATTAACTTTGCTAAGACTGCTTTGTTCATCAGGAGAAAGGGGAGTGACAGATATTTACAGTGGCTTGACCTATATATGCCACTATACAAAACATGGGCATGCAGTGTTTGAGATTCACATATCTTATACAATCATAACGAACACTTTGATGTTTTAAGTTTAATGTTTTGAAAGTGTTATTCCAAATATAGCAAACAAAGTCAATCAATAAGCAAATAAAAAGAAACACACGGGATAATGGCAGCATCAATCAGAGCCCTACTGATTTATGTATTTAACAAATACTTACTAAGCACCTACTCCAAGTGCAGCGTTGTGCTGGGGTGCTGTGGAGAATACAAAGAGCAATACCATATGTTCTTTGCCTTAAAATTACTTAGAATTAGTGCTCTTTTTGTTAGGAATAATGTCACTGTAGAACCTCTTTCTCAGACAGCCAGATGAGCACGCCAGATTCTTACTTTTATGAGAAATCAATTGCTAAAAGACACCTTTTATGTGTCTGTAAAATTTAATGTGTAAATCAAACCAAATACTATATTTATGTGTATTTTTAGGTCTCCATAGAAATTTAAAAAGAACGAATCTTATTTTCCTCAGATGCCTTTTGTATATCAATGTGCAACTCCCTTTCAGATCTCATGGGTATAATGTGATGATTTGTTTTCTTTCTTTCTTTCTCTCTTTCTTTTTCTCTCTCTCTCTCTTTCTTTCTTTCTTTCTTTCTGGTTTGTTTGTTTGTTTTTTGAGACAGGATCTCACTGTCTCCTAGGCAGTGGAGTGATTATAGCTCACTATAACCTTGAACTCCTGGGCTCAAGTGATCCTCCTGCCTCAACCTCCTGAGTAGCTAGAACTACAGGCACATGCCACCACACCGGGCTAATATTATTTTATTTTTTGTAGAGACAGTGGTCTTGCTGTGTTACCCAGGCTGATCTCATACTCCTGGGCTCAAGTGAACCTCCCAAAGTGCAGGGATTATAGGTGTGAGCCATGGTGGCCAGCCTAGAGGATGTGTTTCATACTGGACATCGGGGAAATTTCTGAGAGTAGAAGGAACAGACTTAGTGTTAGTTTGTGATATTGGGCCACTAAAAGGCCATTTGCAGTAACTTTTCTCCCAAATTCTCCTGAGTCTGTAAGAAAAGAAGGGAGGAATAATGTCTTCCATTGAAGCAGGTTTTGGGGCTATAAAGGAATGTATATACTTCGTTTCAAAATATCAAGTCATACACCTACTTTGCAGGAATCCTTCAGATGCCAAATCAATGGTAAAGAAAGAACCAGAGATGTAATTAAAAGAACATGATTTGTCACAGACTTGGGGATCAAAAATATTAATTTAAAAAAAGAGCATAATCAAGATTCAGAGTTTATTACAATACGTTCCAGTTTTTTAGTGCTGAAACTTAGTATTTTAAGTCCTCTGTAATAGACACTAAGTTAATTTTTATTAAAATAGTATATACCATAACTTGACTCTTTTTGAGTATCTTGTTTTTTGTTTCGTAGCATTTTAAACAAAATACTACTTTTAATCTAGTCAGGGAGGCAAGGCATATAATACAAGCTCAAAAAAGTAAGTGCCAAAGTAAGAAGGAATTAAAAGCAATATTTGTTGAGCATTTACTTAGTTTTATATGTAAAGCTCTACGTAGAAAATTCTGTTTAAACAGTAACACTGTATTGTGGGTTTAAAATTTATGTATCCCTAAAAAAATATATGTATTAGTATAACATGTATATAAGAAAATATATGCAACAATGGTATAAAGGCCTACAGGAAAGAAATGGAAATATACTATTGTGAGGCTCTCGTACTTATTATTCCCAAAAGGAATAATAAAAAATTATCTTGCTGATATGATGCCAACTCTAGAAGACACTATTTTGGAAACAGTGCTATTTGACATTGACCCTTTAAAGATATGAAGGACAGTAATCATAATGCTGAAATATATCTGAAATTTATCCTATTTAAATGAAAAATAAGGATTGAAAAATGACACTGTGGACCAGGCATGGTTGCTCAAGCCTGTAATCCTAGCACTCTGGGAGGCGGAGGTGGGAGGATCGCTCAAGGTCAGGAGTTTGAGAGCAGCCTGAGCAAGAGTGAGACCCCGTCTCTACTAAAAATACAAAAAATTAGCCAGGTGTGGTGGCATGCGCCTATAGTCCCAGCTACTCGGGAGGCTGAGGCAGAAGGATCGCTTGAGCCCAGGAGTTTGAGGTTGTAGTGAGCTATAATGATGCCACTGCACTCTAGCCGGGGCAGCAGAGGGAAACTCTGTCTCAAAATAAAAATAAAAATAAAATAAAATTTTAAAATGACATTATATACAACTTCAAACCCTAGCCCATATTTTATTAATAGCTGCACACACTGAAATATGAGTTAGTACTAAAGAATTAATTTTACACTTGAAAATCATGTTAAGCACACACAGAAAAGGCTAAGGAAAGCAAGGTATAAAACTGAAAGATACAGTTGTCTCCCAGAGTTCTTACTAGGCAGATAAAAAGTTTGACACTGCTCTTGTTTAACATAGAAGCAGAAGAAGACAGCTTCTCTTCACTGTCCTGCCTCAACTTTAAATGCAAGGACCTGAAATGATCACCAGTGTCGGCTCTGGGTCCTGCCAGGATGCAAATCTCAGTGTCACTACTAATAAGGCTGTGATAGTGGGTAAAATACTTGACTATCTTTAAGACCTACTTCCCCATGTGTAACCTGCTTCATAGGGTTGTTGTGAGGATTTTTTTTTTCTTTTTTTTTTTTTTGAGACAGAGTCTCACTCTGTTGCCCGGGCTAGAGTGCCGTGGCGTCAGCCTAGCTCACAGCAGCCTCAAACTCCTGGGCTCAAGCAATCCTCCTGTCTCAGCCTCCCGAGTAGCTGGGACTACAGGCATGCACCACCATGCCTGGCTAATTTTTTCTATATATTTTTAGTTGACCAATTAATTTCTTTCTATTTTAAGTAGAGACCGGGTCTCGCTCTTGCTCAGGCTGGTTTTGAACTCCTGACCTTGAGCAATCCACCCGCCTCGGCCTCCCAGTGTGCTAGGATTACAGGCGTGAGCCACCACGGCTGGCCTGTTGTGAGGATTAAATGTGAAGATTAATACAAAAAGTACTTGAGATAGTGCCTGGCACATGGGAATTGTACAATAAATATTAACTATAGTTACCATGTTGGTTATACAGATGGCCAGCTTCAGTGGAGAGACAAAAAGTCTTTTGATTAGAAAAAGGATTTGGTATAGAAATATCAATGTCCTTAAAGAGTGTATAGTGACACAGCTCTCAGTCACAATTTTCAACCTCAGTATCTCCTGCTAATCCTTTCAACTAGGTAGGAGCTTAAGTTCTACTGCGAGCAGGAAGAAGGAAAAGTAACGCACAGCAAATTAATAGCAAAGCCAGGACTATGCATTCTTCATCCTGTCCTTACAACTAAACTACATAGGGAAAGAAAAAGAATTTCATATATTTTAAGCAACCCATCTGTAATTAAATTGTTACATTTGATCCATTTAACAAACATTTATTGAGAACTTACTATGTTTGAAGCAACATTCTATCTGGTGGGGAAAACATGGACAAAAATCTAGGGGAATTTACCTTTTTTGGAATAGGAACATATACTATAAAATTGTAATACTTAGAACTTACATCAGGTGTTGTGAATATAGGAATAAACAAACTCAGTTTCTCCTACTGTCAGGTTTCAGGGTCTGAAATGTCAGTCCTTGGCAAGCTCATGGCCAAAGAATGACCAGATGCACCAAAGTAAGGCAAGTGTGAAGATGAGGTTTATTGAGGAGAGAAACATAGGATTATAGAGGAAGAGCAAGCTATAGCTTTACAGAGCGAGATACATACACCATAGATGATGACCACAACCACCATCGTAGCAAAAGAGGGCAAAAGAGAAGAGGCCTGATTATGGTCTGCATCTTGTTTTATAGTGCCCCAATTGGGACCTCCCTCGTGGTTCAGAGGTCATCATGGAACCACTTTGATTGGACAGTTGGGAGTTGCATGACCTAAGTTTTACTATATATATGAATTGTTCTGGGCCACTTTCCGGACTTTATCAGACCTATGCAGAGTCTCTGAGTTCCTTTGCAGTTGGTGCACTCAGTTCTGATTGGCAGATTCATAGGATATTCCCTCTTTCCCCAGACATGGCAGTCACTCTGGACAGGATTAAGATGGGGCAACACCAGGGAATGGGACCTACTTTCGTGCCTGGGAGACCTGGAATCCCTCGATATCTCCCTAACACCACTATACTCTGACAACACACTTCTGACACCAGATGTGTGGAAGTTTTTCTCCATACATCAAGCAGCTCTGCAGTGGACACCAGCGGGGTGTCCTCTAATTCAACTCAGTTCTGACACTATCTACCTGAAGATAGCAACAGATTCCACAGGTTGAGGGCTCAGTCCCACATGACCACCCTCTACTTCCAACACTAATCTCAAGCTCCAGGTTGTTTCCCCTGTATTCCAACCGACCAGCTGTAAGTGGGGGTTCCCACAACCCCCTCCTTGGGTTCAATTAACTTGCTAAAGCAGCTCACATAACTCAGGAAGCAAGATACTTAAATTTACCAGTTTATTATAAAGAACATTACAAAGAATACAGATGAAGAGATGCATAGGGCAAGGCATGTGGAAAGCTCCAAGCCCTCTCTCAGCAAGTCACCTTCCAGGAGCCTCCACGTGTTAAGCTATCAGGAAGTTTCCCAAACCCAGTCTTTTGGAGTTTTTGTTGTTTTTTTGTTTTGTTTTGTTTTTGTTTTTTGAGATAGAGTCTCACTCTGTTGCCCGGGCTAGAGTGCTGTGGCATCAGCCTAGCTCACAGCAACCTCAAACTCCTGGGCTCAAGCGATCCTCCTGCCTCAGCCTCCTGAGTAGCTGGGACTACTGGCATGCGCCACCATGCCCGGCTAATTTTTTCTATATATTTTTAGTTGGCCAATTAATTTCTTTCTATTTTTAGTAGAGATGGGGTCTCGCTCTTGCTCAGGCTGGTTTCGAACTCCTGACCTAGAGCGATCTGCCCACCTCGGCCTCCCAGAATACTAGGATTACAGGCGTGAGCCACCGCGCCCGGCCTCTTTTGGAGTTTTTATGAAAGCTTCTTTATGTAGGCATGCTCGATTAAACCATTGGCCATTGGTGATCAACTAATCCTTCAGTCCCTCTCCGCTCCCCAGAGGTTGGGGATGGAGCTGAAAGCCTCAACCCCCTAACCCAGGCGTCCTCAAACTACGGCCCATGGGCCACATGCAGCCCACCGAGGACATTTATCTGGCCCGCCAGGTGTTTTTGCCGCCTCTGCCTGTCCTGGCCCACAGTGCGCATGTGTGGAATGTGCGCCGCCACACTCTCCCACCGCCCTCCAACGGTCTGAGGGACAGTGAACTGACCCCCTGTTTAAAAAGTTTGAGGACCCCTGCCAACCTTGATCTTTCAGGGAACCAGCCCCCATCCTGAAGCTAAGTAGGGGGCTGCTAGCCATCAGTCAACTCATTAGCATACAAAAAGATGTTTATCACTTTGGAAATTCCAAGGATTTTAGGAGTTTTATGCCAAGAAATAGGGATGAAGACCAGATAAATATTTCACAATATCACAGGTATTACACAGTAGAAATATTAATAGATTTGGTATGCTTAGGATCTAATCTGTAGCCAATGTAACTCAAATTCTCTAAAATGCAAAATTAGTACACTGTACTGATCAACATTGTTAAATTACGTTTAGCCTAAAGCTGCCTCCTTATATATTTTAAGTTCAGACTAAAGGTTTCTCCATACATAAATAGTACACTGTAACCTAACTCAGTAGGTAAACAGACTGTGACCTACTCTTGAAACAAGAAGCTAAGTCTCAGCCAATCACAGCCGCCATCCTGTCTACCACTCTGCTGGCCACCTGTTCAAACCGCGTGCAAAATAAGACAAACGCTCATCTGTAACCAATTAGCCTTTTTGTACCTCACTTTTGTTTCCTGTATGTCACTTTCCTTTTTTTTTTTTTTTTTTCCAAGTTTTAGCGTTAAGCTTGATGTCACTTTCCTTTTTCTGTCCATAAATCCTCTCTGACCATGAGGCAGCGCCTGAGTTGCTCTGGACCTATTTGGGTTCTGGGGGCTGCCTGGTTTGTGACTCTGTAATCTGTTCTTTGCTCAATTAAACTTTAATTGTCTAAAGTTTTTCTTTTTTAAAAGTATTATATATATATATATATCAGTACAATAATGTATCAGTACACAATTTGGTCCTTAAATGGGATTTTTAAAAATTAAGCTAGTATCAAATAAAAATGTGTTGTGTACAACCAGTTAAATTAGGAGAAAGGGCATCTCTCTATCCCTAAGATGCATATTGCTGAGAGAGACAATACATAAACTTAAACAGGATACCCAATATTAAAATTGTAGATACCAAAGGAGTGCTGATAATTAGGTTACTGGGCATTCAAAGGAAGGGTTGTATAACCTAAATAGTATCCTATATTCTATATTAGTAATCCGTGAACCTTGAAGCGGCAGGGTGAGGGAGTGGGCATACCCATCTGTGAATCAAATGAAAGCTATGGATCTTTTCTCCAGAAAAATGTACATAAAGCATGAACCAAAATGTTCACATACAATTAATTTTTTTGCACTGGAAATAGATGATTTTCTTTACGTAAAAAACATTTTTTACATCTTTACTACGATTTATGTCTTCCTTATTTTTTCATACAAAAATTAACAGCTTCATTCTGAAAAAAGGAAAACTGTTCAGAGAAAACAAAAAGCTAGCTTTAATTCTGCTCTAAGGAAAATTTCATTCAGAAGGCTGTGTTTATTCCAATTAAGAAATTGACATTGAGGGGTGGCCTTTGCCATAGCAACATACATATCATCTGTAACATCTGTGATTATAGCGTTTCTTATATTTTGTGCACCCCTGTCTACAGAGATATTGATAAAGCTTTATCAATTCAAGTTAACTGGTAAAGTTTTATCACTGCCGTTGCAGAAGCATTTCCTCCATCACTGGACAGTTTACATGGTTATTCTTCTCAAATCTCCTCCCCTACAATCTTACACAACATCAAAAACTTCTCTCAGTTATTTTATCAAAGAGGTCATGAATGGGCTCTTCCCTATCATATTGTTCTTAGAGTAGGTTGTTGTTTTATTTCAGCAAAAAACAAAAGCAAAATGTTTGTCTGAAATTTGTTAACAGAAAAAAAATGCAAACTCTGTAAAATAATTTAAAGAGGTTTATTCTCAGCCCAGTGTGTGTGACCAACAGCCCTAGACCATATATTTTCAAGAGGCTCTATGAAAATGTGCCCACTGTAGCCAGTACATAGAAGATGTACATTAGTTTGACCTGAAAAGACAGGATATCTCAAAGGTGGGCTGGTTTATGGACATTCACTGAAACTCAAGTGATATGTTAAGTAAATTGATGGCCTGCAGGTGTGGTTTAAGCTTTGTCTTGCATGGCCTTAGTTAGGCCTATTATGATCTAGTATCTTTCCGTAACAAAGAGTAACTCTAAAAAGTAGGAGGCATGACAAGGTGTGTTTGACCTCCTTTCTCCTCATGGCTAGCAACTCAGCTTTAAGTTTTTTCTGGGGTCCCCCTTAGCCAAGAGGAAGTCCATTGAGTTATCTGGGGGGCTTAAAATTTTATTTGAGTTCACAACTTCAATCAAACCCTTCAAGATTTGTTCTTGGCAAAGTCAGCCAATTTCTGTGTTGTTGAGAAGAGTGTTATACACACCCAAAATTATGTGAAAGTCTCACTTGTTCCCCCAGCAACAGATAAGATTTCTTTTGGGACTATTGACTGAGACTTTGATGACAACGCCTCAAAAGTGAGGCTCATTGATGTGCAGAGCTTCTTTCTTTGACTAATACCACAGAGACTCTAGCGTAGAACATCCCAACCTTTGTGTCTGAATGGCTTACAGGTGTTCTAACACACTGACCGCCCCCCTCTGTCCTTGGGGCAACTGGATGGGGTTGGTCTCCTCTGTAAGCAACCTTCTATGTTTATCCCATTTTACCATACAACGATTACCATTTTTGGCATGGGCCATAGATGCAATTGGAACAGATTGAGAAGCATAGCTGAAGTTTTGCTTGACAAAGAGGTTTTCATCATTTCAAAGATATTGATGGCTTTTAAAGTTTCCCAAAGGGGTTCTTAAAATTGATTTTTTTTTAATGGCATGGTATGTACCTAATAGATGGAAACCTGGAGCTGGCTATCCTCAGACTTGTCAGTAGTTTCATACAGTGGCATGCTAAAGGAAACTGCAATTGCTTGAAATGCCTCCATGACATGCTCTGAATAGCAAAACAAAACAACAACAAAAAACAGCAGCAATTCTGAAGTGAATGACATCATGAGATATTACTACTTCAGTTCTCAGTTTTCTTCTTTGACCCCAAATTACAAACTACCCAGTAGCTTTACCATTTCCAGGGCATGTGACTACTACAAGGTTTCTGCAATTGGTTTCTTTTGTTTCTAAACCTTATTTATCCTTCAGGGAAAATCTGTTTTGCTCAGGGCACAATCTAAATTCGATAGAGTATAAGTCTTTTCTCACTCCTTTTAGTTTCTCTCCTAAAAAACACACACACAGTTCTTCACCTAGTTCTGTTCTGTGAGGGCTCTGACAAGAGTGTTTCTCAAACACTGACATGCTAATTCTTGCTAATTAGGAAACTGTAGGAGTTATTTTGAGAGAAAAGCTGAGGCACAAAAATGTAACGACGTGTCCAAAGTAACAGTTAATGGCAAATATCTACCGAGCACCTCTGTTCTTAGTGTTGTGTTTGGTACCATACTGATGTGTTCTTCTTTCTCAGGCCTTTATTCAAAGACTTTGCCTATGTTTCAAATTAAGAATATCTTTATGGGTCTGGGTGTGGTGGCTCACACCTGTAATCCTAGCACTTTGGGAGGCTGAGGTGGGAGGATTGCTTGAGGTCAGGAGTCTGAGACCAGCCTGAGCAAGAGCCTGACCCCCATCTCTACAAAACAGTAGAAAAATTAGGTGAGCGTGGTGGTTTGCGCCTGTATCTCAGCTACTCTGGGAGGCTGAGGCAGGAGCAGCGCTTGGGCCCAGGAGTTTGAGGTTGCAATGAGCTATGATGATGCCACTGCACTCTAGCCTGGGCAACAGAGCAAGATTCTGTCTCAAAAATAAATAAATAAATAAATCTTTATGAAATGAGATGATATATTATTTCCTATTTACTGAGTGCCAATACTATTCATTGTAAGCACAATATATAGAATCACAGATCTTAAATTCAAAAGGTCAAAGTAGTTGTCTTTCATTATCACCTTGCCCAGGAGCCCAAATAATAGTTGCAGCCACAGTCAGGGTCTGGAATTTGAAAGAGTAACCACTTCATTGCTGTTCTATACCCATCTTTTATTTTTTCTGTCTACTGTCAGTATCTTGCTTATTAATTTCCCTAGCCTCTACGGCTACTAAGGCATTGAAAACATAACCTAGAGTTTTTCTTGATGATGCTAAACAAACCCTGTCCTGTGATATATCAGCTGCACTGTGTGTGCACTGTGTCCCATAACATATCTCCAGGCAACACATTCAAGTGAAAGAGTAATTTTCTATAAAAGATACAAAATTATCTTTGTGCATTTCCTGTTTCTACTGAGACACACATATAAGTTCAATAATGAGAACAGGGAGGCACGTTTTTGGATTCTTCTTCACATTTTACAGTCCTTCGTAAAATGGAAAAGGTATCCAGCAGGGAATTTTAGAGAGTGCCCAATTTAAGTTTTGGCTGAATAAGCTAAACAGTTCCTACTATAATAATTATCTAAATGTATTAAGAAGAGATGAATAAATGGCTAAATGTTTTGCTATACTAAAATCGTTGTTTATTTAAATGAAGTGTCTATCACATTTTTCAAATGAAATCTTGAGTGTAATTACCCTGCAAATCTACTGGGACAAATTTGAAATAATTTTCTTGAGATACTGCAGCATGTATCATTCCTGATTGCCCATGGAACCAGAATATAAATTTTGCTTAGTATTCTATAAGCTTATTGCCCTATATTTTTATTGATCTAATATACCTACAGAGATGTTTAAAAAGAGGGTAGCATAGCTTCCAAAAAAAGGTAGGTGTTAGAAAAAACGTAGGGAACATGCTTCTTGAACAACAAAGTTTCCTCTTTTTTTCCATTTCACTGTGGTTTTTGGAAGATAAAATAGTTCATAACTTTCTAGCTAGTACCGTTACAACTTAATTATTACTTCCTTAAGACAAGGACTCTCAATGGTGAGCCTTCAGCTATTCAAAAAGGACAATTTAATTGTTAAAATTTTGATTATTCTCTTGACCATACATAAAGGAGTCATGCAAGGAAATACCTATTTTTTAAAAATATACTATATGCTTAAGACTTTTAAATTACAGTGTTTTTGTCTGGAAACATTTTTATTTCACTATCATTTTTGAAAGATAGCTTTGATGGGTACACAATTCTAAGTTGAAAGTTATTTTCTGTTAGCACTATTTCATTGTGTTCTGGTTTCTATTATTGCTGTTGAGAAGTCTGCTGTTAGTCTGATTGTTTCCCCTTTGAGAGTAATCCTTTCTCTGCCTGTCTACCAATATATTCTATTTGTTTTGGGGGTAGTGCAATTTTACTACAATGTGTCTAAATCTGAATTTCTTATTATTTATCCCACATGGGATTCCCTATGCCTTTCTGAGTCTGAAAAATGTTGTTTTCCTCAATTCTGAAAGATTTACTATATATATATATATGTATATATACACCATAATTATATGTATATATGCATACATATATAATGTTTAATATGTTTCCTTTCCTCATTTTCTCTATTTTCTTTTTCATTATATCCTTCATGCTTATCTCTCTTTCCTATTTCCCATCTGCTTGAAAGTCTATGATCCATTCTGGGTAATATCTTCAGATTTTTCTTCTAATTCATTAATTCTCTCTTCAACTATCCTTAATCTTTTATTTAGCAATGTAACCATTTTCTTCCCTACAAGTTGTATTTGGTTTCTTCTAAAATTTGCCTGGTCATATATTGGTAGTCCTTTTTTCCTTATTCATGTGTTTTTGTTTATTTGTTTTGAGACAGGGTCTTGCTCTGTTGCCCTGGGTAGAGTGCAGTGGTGTCAGCCTAGCTCACAGCAACCTCAAACTCCTGGGCTTGAGCAATCCTCCTGCCTCAGCCTCCTGAGTAGCTGGGACTATAGGCATGCACCACCACATCCAGGTGATATTTCTCTTTTTGGTAGAAACGGGGCTTGCTCTTGCTCAAGTTGGTTTCAAAATCCTGACCTGAAGCAATCCTCCCACCTTGGCTTCTCAGAGTGCTAGGATTACAGGTGTGAGCCACCATGCCCAGCCACCTTATTCATATTTTTAATTCCATCTTTTACTTAAATACTTCACATTTAGTTATTTTATATTCTGTATATCATAGTAGAATGGTAATATTTGAAATCTTACAAGTCTAAATCAGCTGGTTGTTGTTTCTTATCTCTTACACATTTGTTTAATTTTTTTTGTTTTTTGTTTTTTGAGACAGAGTCTCACTCTGATGCCCGGGCTAGAGTGAGTGCCGTGGTGTCAGCCTTGCTCACAGCAACCTCAATCTCCTGGGCTCGAGCAATCCTCCTGCCTCAGCCTCCCGAGTAGCTGGGACTACAGGCATGCGCCACCAAGCCCGGCTAATTTTTTCTATATATTTTTAGTTGGCCAATTAATTTCTTTCTATTTTTAGTAGAGACGGGGTCTCGCTCTTGCTCAGGCTGGTTTCGAACTCCTGAACTCGAGTGATCCACCCGCCTCGGCCTCCCAGAGTGTTTAATTTTTTTATTATGAATTCATATTGGCTGAATTTACTTTGAGGAAATTCTGAGGGACTTAAAGAATTTTTTTTCCTGCAAAAAAGATTTCTGATTATTTCTGCTGGGTGCCAGGAGGTGCTACCAACCTATGATCATTTTAATTTCTTGGTCCTGGTCATGAAGAATACATAAATTTCAACCCCAGACCCATGTGCAATGTGTTTATACATTCTATCATTTTAATTGCTTTCCTCTTGAGGCTATGACAGAGATAAACAGGTTTCTTATTTTCATATGTTACTGCAAAGGATTTTCTTCAGTCACCCATTCACTGAGGGTATAGCCTTTTCCAGTATCTCAGTTTTATTTGGTGGGGTAGGGGTATCTCAGAATTAGGTCTTCCAATGTGTATGAGTCTTGGGACCTGGTTTCCTGGACTTCTGATTGCTCCATATTAATAACACCAGGACTCCAGGTTTCTGATCTTGGCTTATACCCCCAACGTAGCAACAGTTCTTCAGTTAGTTACCTCTCTGATTTCAGCTTGGTATTTATTGTATTAATTTTTGTTGGGGGTATGTAGAAATCTTGGGGATTTTCCTTATTTTCTTGCAAGCTCAACAATACATTTAAAAGTATATTTGTATATGGTTTATCCAGTATCTTGGTATTTAGCTGTGGAAAAGACATAAAAATATCTAGATTGCTATGCTGCCAGTAGAGAAATCATAAATAGCTTAATTTTCAAGTCTTGTTTTGTTAAAAAGAAGAAAAAATGGCAGAGTTCTTACCAAATGCAAAATCTTTAGTGTTAGTGATTTGTAAATTGTAAAGATAACAACAATTATGACAGGTAAAATTTACTAGGTTTCTAACTAGGCACTTTATGTATTTTGTCTCATTTACTCTAAGAATTAGGCAATATTATCTCTAAGCTACAGGTGAAAGACCTGAGACTGAGAGAAGATAAATAATTTTTCCAAAGTTACATAATAAGTGGGTTTGTCTGATTATAAATTATGTGCTTCTTTTCACTAAGCCAGATTGCTTCCCTATTCAAGCTCTGCAATCATAGAAGATAGAACCATTCAGAAAATGTTATCAGCTATATTCTAAGGCAGCAGACTGATCAAAGATCAAGTTAGAAGCATAGTATCTTTATACTCTTAATAATGAATCTGATTTGGTCAAAATCTGACAATTCCTTCAAAAGTTATCATGGATTAAAGAAATAGACAAAAATGGGAAACATTAAACAGTCAAGCTTTTTCAGAGCCAATTCTTCAGTCATCCAAGAATATCAGATAAGTTCTAGAAGTAGTATATTTGTTTGTTTTGTGCTTCTTTATTCACTGCCTTATTTCAAAGAGAATTTAAGATAGCTGACAAGGATACATAAAATCCAAGATATAAATTAGAATAAGTGAGGAAAAAAGGAAGAAGAAGAAAGAAAAAGAAAAAACAAAGGAGTAAGATTAAAATAAAAATGCATACCATTGAGTTCTGTACACTTGTTATGAGGCAGGTGGCAAATTTGGCCCTAAGCTTTCTAAGAATAATTTAAAAAGGGAAACCTGAGCAGTTATGAGTCACCACGTATATATAATAAAAATAACCCAATTGCTCAAAAGCACAGATATGGCCGATCCCTATGAATGGGATGAAAAGTGTAAAAGTGCCTCATAAGGACAGCATAGTATAATGAAAAGAACAATATCCTGATCATATAATAACTGTGACTTTTGTTAGTGTGAAAGGGGAACTATCAGACATTATGCTGGGACAATAGGTGTAAACCGGAACTAATCCCCCCAAATCAAAATGCACGCTCACTCTGCTTATAGTAATCACAACTACATGTTTTATGAAGATGTTTTATTATTGCATCTTTCAATACAAGCCAATGAATGCACACAAAATAGCAATTTAGCAAAAGCATCTCTATTTGAGATGAACATAGCATGAGTGGTTATAACTTTCAGCTGGTCTAGTCAAATGGCAGCATTTAGAGCACCCTAGAGCAGCAGTACCAAATTCAAATGGATTCAGGAGCTAGGGAGTTAACATTAGAGCATCAATTGGCTAGGTATAGGATAATGGGGAATGGTGAGTGAGTAACAAAAACAATGTTTTGGAAAGCAAAATCTATCTATTGCTGAATTTCATTTCCAGCTCACAGTAAGGAATGATGGCATATCCATACAGTATGCCTATTTGATGTCTATACCATCTGCATTCAACATTCAATAGACATTTTTTTTTTTTTTCTG
>VBSM01002616.1:23322471-23346420 GCA_008086735.1 Cheirogaleus medius | reverse complement strand
GTTAAAAAAAAAAAAAAATAGCTCATGTCATCAGAAACTACATTAGTAAAAGTATAAAATTCCAAACAAAGAAACTAACACTTGAAGGGAGCCAATGGTCTCACCTTGGTCAGACCCCATCTAGTGCAGGTCAGGGCAGGAATGTCTGTTACTAAAGTGGTACATTGACAAAGCATATGGCCCCAAATGGCAACAATTTCTAAGCCTCTTTTCAAGGGACCTCTTCAAATTCCTATACCTCGATCCCACCATCACTCCCATTATGGCTCTCAGAAGACTACTAGGCCTCAGAGAGCTCATCACACAATTTCTTTAATTCCCTTCAGGTGTATCCGTGTCCATATAGCTTTAGTTAGTGGAAGAGGTTTTTCTCCTGTTCAGAACACATTTCTTGGCAGGGCACAGTGGTTCACACTTGTAATCCCAGCACTTTAGGAGGCTGAAGCAGGAGGATTGCTTGAGGTTAGGAGTTTATGAGACCAGCCTGATCAACAGAACAAGAAACAATAGAAAAAAATTTTTTTTAAAAAGACACATTTCTCCACTGGATGTCACCTCTTCAGCCTTCTCAGGAATCCTGTTTTATTATTTGTGTACACTCTCTTCTGTATCCTTAACTCTCCCTTTCTCCAGGCTCTTACCTGTCAACACAGAAAGGAGGTCAAGTCTCCTTTATCTTTAAATAAACCAGAACCTGCCCTTTGCCCTTTGCCCTCGGGCTTCTGCATTATCTTTCCTCTACTCTTCACAGCTTCTAAAAAGGGAACCTCTAGGCATTCTTTCTCACTCACTTCCCTTGTGCTGCACAATGTCTTGCGATCTACATTCTAGACCCTTCACTACTCTGAAACAGCTCTTGCCCAGTGACTTCTTAGTTTCTAAATCCCAAGAACAATTATCTCTTATCCTTTTATAGCATTTGTGACTGTTGACTTCTTTTAAAACTCTCTCCTCCCTTAGTTTCTGTGATAGTTCTATTTCTTGATTTTCCTCTAACATTCTCTCGATTGACATTATGAGCCATGTTAAAAGACAAAATTACAACAAACTTAAAGATCTTAATTGGTTTTTATTTGTAATTCTAGAGTCAGGCAACACCACGTTCTATAAAATAGGAGTGTTCCGATGAACTGAGCAGAGGAGGTTGACTTTATAGACAGAAAAGGGCTGAAGAAAGCAGAAACAGGGAAAGATGTAGATTGGTCATTTCAAAGTTACTTTCTTTACAGGGTTAAAACGGAGGGGACTTCCTTAGCATGCCCACTCAGGTAAACCGTGCCCCTTTTGACTGGTTGTTGTGAATCTCCTGTTTTTTGGAAAACTGGCCTGTTTCAGAGTTCAGTTTGATTACGTGGCACCTAGCACGAGTGAATCCATTATGGTTTGGTCTGGGTAGCTGGGCCTGGTGCAGGAGGCTAGTCCAAAACAATGGGCTCCCATAAATTGTATTTAATAGCTGTTTTATCATCCCTTAATGTTGGCCCTCCTCTATACACCATATACACGGTGGCTCCAACTAACATCTGTTGACATATCCTAAATCTGCTGCTATAGATCAGTTCTAAACTCCTGAACTGAATATTCAAGTGCCTAGCCTTCCTCAATCGCAACACGTCTACAACTGGGCTTACCTGCACCACCCTTCCCCACACATTCTTTGTGTGAACTAATGTCATCGCTTTTCCTTCACTTATTCAAGACAGTCATTTAAGAATGATATCTTGATACCTCCTCTTCCTTTCCTACCACATCTACATCTAATTGGTCATTAAGTCCTAATTCTCTCTTGAATCAGTCCTCTACTCTCATTACTGCCCTCATTTAGGACATTTCTCAGTAGGAAATGACTAATAGCATTCTAACTGGTTTTCTCTCCTTCCTCTTGCTCTCTTTGTCTATACTACTGCTAGAGAGATTTTTTCCAAAGTTTATAGTTTAATTGTGCAGAACCTTTTCAATTGTTCCCCGTCCCATTACTGTCATGACACATCCTTAGTTACTTAGCATGGCATCAAAGGCCACTCAGCTTTCCTGAAAGTAGTGGATCTCAACAACTGAAGTACCCTGAAAACACCATGCTCTCTAACCTCTTTCCCTGACTTACTTGTGCTGTTCCCAGCCTGACTATTTAGTCCTTCAGCAATGAGTGCAGATCTCTCCTCCTGCAGAGTGTTTCCATACCCTCCCCAGCGAAGATTAGGTACCCCTCTGCTATATTCCCACAGCACTACATGTTTACTTCTTTTCGGGCACTCCTATCAACCCTGCAAGTGCTAATTTACTTATCTATATGTCTCCGCCCCTTTAAACCATAGGAATGATAATAGCTATCATTTGCTGAAAGTTGTGTACCAGGCTCTGTATTCAGTACATTGCATGCATTATTCATTTAATTCTCACAATAATCCTAGGAAGTAGGTATTACTACTACCCTGGACTTGCAGGTGAAGAAACTAGCCTGAAGAGGTTAAGCAACTTCTTCAATGTTGTAGAATTATATCCTAATTATTTTTCAGACAAGGATCATGCCCTATTTGCCTAAGAGGAGAACCCGGCAAAGTACGGGGCGAGTTAGTTCCACAATAAATATTTGTGGGTCAAACAATGAATGAAGAACTCAGAGGACAAAACTGGGACCAACAAACAGAAATTTATAAGAGGCAGATTTTAGTTTAGTATAAGAAACAATTTTTTTATTAGCGAGGACTGTTCTATGAAATGGATCCCTCAAAAAACAGTTACATCCTTGAGCACAGGAGTTGGAGGCTGCACTGAGCTATCATCATGCCACTGTGCTCCAACCTGGGTGACAGAGCGAGACCCTGTCTGAAAATAAAGAAAAAGAAAACGAAAGAAAGGGAAAAACAAAACCAGTTACATATGGCACTTATCACACTAAAGAGTATTTATACATTTGCATTTTTCCTCCTTGTGAGTAGGAGGTATATCTTACTTAGCTTTTCAAAATCTAGCCAAGGGCTGGAGATGCGCAGCAGGTGTTTGTTGAATGGAACTGGATTGAATTTAAAAGCCCTACAAACTAAAAAGTGGATATTTTTAGTGGAAATTTAGCTCTCATTGTTCTTTATTTCTTCCAATTATTCTGCCTTTTCTTTCCAAAGAGCTTTGAGAATAAAAAGAGGACAGGGAAATAATTTAGAGACTAAATTGCTGCTAGTAAAATTTCACCAGACTATAAATCACGTGAGGGCAGAGAATGCATCTTTTTACCACTGTATCTTTAGCCTAGCACATAGTAGCCATTCAATAAATACTTGTTAGATGAAACAGTAGGATGCATGCACGTGCACACACACACACACACAACAGTGTGCTCTTTACTCCTAGATGGGACCTACGAAAATATATGCCATAGAAGAAATTCCTGCATTAGGTGGGAGACTGGACCAGATCAGTGTTGTCACACTGGAAAACTAGTTCGATTATATACCTTACATCCCAAAAGTGAGAGAAAAGGAGAAGGGAAGAGAGGAGAAAAGCACTAAGTCAGAACTGTCATTCCCAAGGTTGAGGCAAGACTCAAGTGGTAAAAATCTTCCTCAAATACCTACAGATAGGTAGTGAAGAAACAGTGGGCTGTATTACTCCTGAGGTCCCTGCCAAATTTAAGATTGAGTCTCATTTATTGATCCTAAATATCAAATTGAGAGGCTATATTTCAAGACACTGATGGCTAGACCCAGAATTCATTAAACATTATTCTCAGCACTGAGGATATAGCTGTATAAAGAGAAGCAGAGAAATTCTTAACCTCATGGAATTCTAATGGAATATGGGTATGGGAAACAAATGATAAACAAGATTTTAGACAGGGTGTCCAGAGACAGTAGCAAGAAGCTAGGAAATGGCAAAATTAAAGGAACACTATGACAGTGGTTGCAACTTGAAGTGCTTTGCTTTTTAGTAATTGGTACTACTCAATGGGGTCTTAGAGCAATTTTTACACTAACTCCTTAACACTTTAAAAATCCATCCCTTGCAGCAGGGTGTAGCAGCTTGCCCTATAATCCCAGCAACTCAGGAGGCCGAGGCGGGAGGATCGCTTGAGGCCATTTCTCCATCAGCCTGGGCAACATAGTAAGACCCCATCTCTAAAAAAATGAAATGAAATTAGCCAAGTGTGGCAGCACATGCCTATAGTCCTAGCTACTCAGGCTGAGGCAGGAGATTGCTTGAGCCCAGGAGTTTGAGGCTGCTGTGAGCTATGACTGCACCACTGCTCTCCAGCCTGGGTGACAGAACAAGACCCTGTCACTAAAAAAAGAAAAGAAAAGAAAAATCCATCCCTTTCTGAATGTCCTACTATCTAAATTCCCCATATAAGTTGTTTCCAAGTGCTAACACTTCCTCACTGGCTTCTAGCTCTCTTCTCCTCTGGGCATATAAAAAATTACGAACTAAAATTTTCTCTCATGTATGACATCAATCATTTCCTCTTTTCAGAAAACTTCAACAAATCTGTGAAGAAGCATATGTCAATTTGCTATCGTCTACCTAATTTTCTTTCCTGTCTTTACTTTTCTCAAGGCTACTGGCAAACTTTTCTAACCCTTGGTTAGAGTCTCTCCCTCTCCATTCCCTCAATAAGCCAGAATAATTTCTTTCCATGTTTACCAATCAGCCCTTCATCTCCTCATTTAAAATATCCCAATTTTCTTTTTCCTTAGTAGAAACTTTTCCTTAGTAGAAATAATGCTAAACATTACATATTAGCAATTATACAATTACAGCCAGGATTTGAAACTTAAGACATAAAACAGTAAAATACATAGAAAAGGATTATAACCAGATTTTACATGTTTTATATTCAAATTGGTTTATCAATGTTTATTTTTCTCTTTAGCTTCAGTGCAAGACCTTGAAACTCAGATTATTATTTGAGCCATGTTCCATGGTTTCTAGCACAGGCCCTAATTAACATTTGATGTCTTGATAGGATTCAGTTCCACATGAAGAAGAAAACTGTTTGTCATGTGGAGTCGATATATTAGAATCACAAATACCCCCTGTGGTTTTATTTTCTCTGAAAGAACCATAAAGACCAATATTTGCTTTAAAATATATAGCTCTTAAATATAGGCTTATCTATTATAGCAAAAGGATATTCTTTTTAAAGTCCAATGAGGCTAAATATTCTTTATGATCACCTTATATGTATCTCTCAACCTAAACCATTTCCCTCTAGGATACACGTTGAGTAGTTATCACTTCAAACTTATACCTCGTGCCTAGGGTTTTCAAACTGTTTTTTATATTCAATAGAAAATCTTTTCCTAATTTAAGAGAGAAAAAAGGTTAGAAATACGAAATTGCTCATTCAATATTCCAAAGTAAACTAGTATTGGAGCTAGTAAGACCCAGAATTATTTTGGTTTTGGACAATTCTTATATATTTAAATATTTACTATTACTAAATATTAAAGTATTACTATTGTATGTTTAAATATTTAATATAGAATTATTATAAATTATAAAAGAAGGCATTTAAGCTTTAGGGTTTGATCATATTGAAAGAAATAGAAATCTGCTCATTTTACGCAAGGAGCTTGTGAGGAATATCCAAATGTTTTATAACATTTCCCTTTAACTGTAATAAATGATCATGCTGGAAAAATAATTATTTTATAGTGCAAGGTCTCAGAGCACATTAATCTCATTTCAAGTAAAATCATCCTAACTTTTTAGAGCTGATTTAATCATCTATGAGTGACCAAATGAAATACTATATATTAATATAAATGTGCCTGGCACAGGGTAGGTATTCTGTGCACCTGGTCAGAGCTGTATCTAGAGTTTATTCTTCATGGAGAAGTCATATGATCCAGTATTTCTTCTGCTCAGACATCCAGATACCATGATTGAAACCAGAGGTGGTTAAAGCTAGCTACCAAATCAATAAAAATCCCAAAGTTTTCAATGTTTCTTACCACTGCATGTGTCTGAGTCAATTCTAAAGCAAATATATGCTTTTTCTTATACATCCGTTAATGATGGGCTGACGGGCATACGCTCTGAGAAATGCATTGTTATGTGATTTTGTCATGGTGTGAACATCAGAGTGGACTTCCACAAACCTGGATGGTAGAACCTATTACATATCGGGGCTATATAGCCTGCTACTCCTGGGCTACAAACCTCTACAGCATGTTACTGTTCTGAATGCTGCAGGCAGTTGTAACATCATGGTATTTGTGTATCTAAACACAGAAAAGGTACAATAAAAATATGATACTATAATGCTATGGGACCACCGTCGTGGTCTGTCATTGACTGAAATGTCGTTATGGAACATATGATTGTACATATATTTTTACCACGGATGATAGTTGTATACAGTTAATTTTTGCAATACCTACATTCTACCTGGCTCCTAAGTTCATAAAAAAAAAATAGCTGTTAACAGACTGATGTTTTAATTTCAAGCTAAGCCTTACGCTTATATAAATTCAAAGATGGTTGGGATCTTAGTTATAATACTTTAATACTCCAGTTATGGTCAATTGAAGTTTAGTCTTGTCCAAATACTTGTAACCTAAACAAACATGGAATTTGACTGATTGCATCAAAGAGGTTTATATAATGTATTTAAAATTGTTTTCCTGTACTATTCAGATCTTTCAGGTAATGAAATATAAAACAGAATGACTCCTTATACATTTTTAATAGTGCTTGTTATTTGATATTAGTTATCTTTGAACATTTTTCATTTTTATAAGTGTAATGTAAACTTCTTGAGGGCAGAATGTAATGGGCACTTATATACTGAATGAATGGACAAACATCCAATGAGGCCATAGGAAAGGACAGATAAGTGGTAGATCTGCTTTGCACAGTGTAAGGGGCACATTTATAAAAAGTAACTCAACTATGCTTACACAATGACTGGGTATATTAAAAATTCACTAGTGAAAAAAATCATTTAGGTAGCACATACATGTGCTCACATAATATATGTGTATGTGTGTATATATATATATACATATATATATAATGTAAGCAAATGCAGAGAAAAGCGCTAATAGAACATCTGACAAAGTGGTAACAGTAGTTAAAGCTAGGGAGAAGGCTGTGATTTGGGTAGGGTGGGGGTAGAGCTAAAGGGAGCTTTAAATTATTTATGTTTTAACTTTTTACAAGAGGAATATATTTATGATTCAAAATTAATATGAAAAAAGAAAAGAAAAAAAGATAAGACATTGGCATAGAATTAAGAGACTTTCTAGGTCTAACTTGCTGTGTTACCAAGAACAATTATGCTAACTTCTCTTAACCTCAGTTGTCCTACTTATAAAATGTGCAAGTAGGATTAGCTGATTCCTAAGCTCTGTATTTTATGATGAGCTATGAACTATCAATTATAAATGTTGCCTAAAACCACTATACCGATGTGATATTAAAATCTAAATACCAGCGAAACTGCTTGGAATTAATAAGAATGCAAGAAATGAAATAGAAAGTTTCATTCTATTCTCGTACCAAAGCATGTCGTATGATGCACAAAGAATACAACAAACAAATTTCAGGTGTTGTGCCTTTGAAAGACAACACAGAGCTAGAATAAATCTATAAAAGGGAAACTAAAAAAAAATCCAGATGATAAATGAGCTTTTGAATGAGGAAGAAAAATAAATTAGTCTTCATCTGTTCGAAAAAGAAAATGTTAGTAAAAACCTTAACACTATGAAGTAGCCCTTTGGATACAGGGATATTGTGAAGATGCTTAAAATGCTTTCTTAAAAATGATTTTTAATTTTTTTAATTACCAAGTAAAGTATGCAACAGAAACTTTTATTCATCCTCATTTCTCTAAATTGTGCTTCATCTTTTTTTTTTTTTTAAAGAGGCAGCGGTCTTGCTATGTTTCCCAGGCTGGCCTCAAACTCCTGGGCTCAAGTGATCTTCCCACCTTAGCCTTCGGAGTAGCTGTGACTACAGGCACCTACCAAGTTTCATCTTTTAAATTCAGGGATGGAGGGAAGGATGCAATAATCAGGGATAAGGAGTATGATGAGGGTCAGAGATATCTGTTGCATAACTTGTTAATTTTTTTCAAAAATTGTGTGTTTTTGAGCAGCCATTTCAAAGAGGCATGGCCACATGGCAAAACAGCTATTGGAAAATGTCCTGTTGTAAGGAACAATGATCCACACATAAAGTATGGTATGGATCTTGGAAATCAGTCAAGTCCTCTCAGTTGTACTCCTGCAATATTTCTTGCATTTATCCTGGGTCCTCTCATTCTGTTAATGAAGCCCTACTTCTAGTTTCCTGTTTTGTTATGACAGTGGTTTACTGTATTCTTACAAGACACCTCCCGTTCTGAACCTATGTCAAGACAACTGTTTTCACCAGTTGTGCACAATAACTTAAAAAGCCAAACATGTTTAAAAAGTCAAATCTGTTATCTTTTTGCAATTATCTATAATAATGCAATTCCCTTTCTTATATTCCCATATGCTTGAATGGGATGGAATTGACTGCAGAAAAAGCCAGGGTCCAGGATTGTACATATTCCTGCACATATGTACATCTATCATTTGCATAGCACAATAAAAATGATTGAGAATAACAGCCTTCAGGAAAAAAAAGTCCAAATCCCAGACTGGCCTCAACATAGCTTTCTGGCTCCTGCAAAATGGCTCATTCACAGTGGGCTACTCATCATTCCCCAAACATGCCATACACTTGGATTCCCCTGAGCCTTTGAATATCCTAGCTAGCCCTTTCTTCCCCATTGACAACTATGAACATTCTTAAGATACACTATTTTTTTCATAATCCCTCAAAGCCTGAAAACACTATTCTTATAAAGCTTCCAGACTTCTTTAGGCAGAGCCAATACCTCCATCATATTCCTTCATCATACTGTAGTAGAATTATTTCTATGTCCATTCCTCTCTCCCATCACTCATGAATTAAGTCCCTGCACCTTCTTCAAACAGTTTCTTATCTTAGTACGTTACTTGGCTGATAGTATTCCAATAATGGTAGTTTGAATGAAGTAGAAAAAAGCATCAGCAACAAAACATTTGGTTCTAAGGGATATTAAAGAACTGTCTGGTTGTTTATAAGACTGATTCATTTAAGTTACTGCATGAATATCTCCTATTTTAAAAGGCCTTTAAGGTAGGAAATCTTGTAATTTCCATTAGTAACACTTTTCTGTATCATACAGCTCTTGTTAAAAGTTATCTTTTACACAGGAAATACTCATAAAGTTCTGCAAAAGGGATGCCTAAATTGTCAAAATATGAATTTCACTCTACCTGTTAAGGGTCCTCTAAAAAGCATTATAATCCAATTAAGAAAACATTTTACCTGGGATTCCCAATATGTCTATCTTTAAACTGACTTAATGATTAGATAGTATTCTTCCCTGTTTTCTCCCTTTTAAATTTTAACTCAAACAATTCCTTCATATATTTTTCTTTTCCCATTTGCTCCTGATACTTTATTATAGTTTATGGTCTTTAATTTTGATCAGATCCCCAATTGGAATATATAGAAATCTTTGATCATCTTTAAAGCCCCTAAATCTCCAAGGAATCCACAAATTTCTCTTTTCTACTAAAAAGGATGGCAAAATTCTCTAGATTCCCTATAAATATGTCTCACACTTGGTAACTGAGGTCTCCAAAATGTCCTTGCTGTAGAGCTTTGAAGATCTATTACTACTTGTGCAGTAGTGGAGCGCCTTCATTTTGGTACATGTCTTTAGCACACCCAGAACTGCAAGGAGCCTCTGGCAGATGAGGCAGGGAACCTATGGGAAAGCACTGGGAGAAGCTCTAATACAAAGCCACAGGAATGGGCGGGGGGAGATTCCATGAACTCTGGGAAACTGTATGGACTCCAGAAAGGAGTGAGAACATAAGTAGACAAAATATCTTCTTGGGAGGTAGTAGTTAAGAGTGAAGAAGGATATGAAAAAAGTTTCAGATTCCCAGAAGGGTAAATATTAGAGTGAAATGAAATGAACCAGAATTTTGAAGTTTTGGAATGTTTCATGGTTTATGAACAGATCTGTTATACAATTAGGTCAACAACTTTTCAATAGATAAAAATACGTGATCACCATCCTAAATTTGAAACTATAAAATAGTCCATTTCTTTTAAAATATTCTACTTCTTCCAAGAATGGAGAAGAAAAAAAGAACACACCAAAAAAATATACAAGTCAAAATAATTAACTTCAACAGATCAGAAGTTTACTAGGTTCGCACTTAAAAATGGACTGTCAACAGTTATTAGATTTATATTAATATATTCAATAAAATATATTGAGCAGTGTATTGGTTCTGTGAAGTATGGGATTACATGGAATGAGTCCTTGACCTTAAGGAGCTCACAATCTAGTAAGGGATGGGGCACTTCTAGTTTTAGATATATGTGCTCAATTTTTAACAATATTTAGGTCAGCATTTCCCAGTATTTTCCATGAAACACCAATCCTATTAAAAGGGCAGGTACATTTAGAGCATAGAATATACTCAGAGGAAAACATAGGAGGATATTAAAGGCCCTGAGAAATCTTGTATTAAAGAACTTTAACTTTGCTTAACTTGGCATTTCCCAAAATTATGTAACTGTATAATCTTTTTTTTAACCTGATACCTATAAACAGATAACAGCACACTTTGGGAAATGTCGATTCAGGCACACAATTTAAAAAAAATGTATTCTTACATATTTCCTAAGGCACTGAAAACACAAAACTTTTAACACCTTTTACATTTTTAGAAAATATACAAAAGAGCAAGTTTGTAATTTTTGGGAAAGTATTTTGAAATAATTTGAGGTACGGGGTTAAGGGATGGGGAAGAATAACAAATAGAATAGCTTTCCAAAACAACACACAATTATTTGTAATCGTAAATTATGCTTTACTAAGACTAAAAATAGCCCTAAAATTTAAAAACAGTTGATTTAAATATATATAATTCTTCTACTAAAATTTGCTTTATCTGAATATAGACTGTTCAGAATATTTCAATGTTTTAATCTGAGATAAATTTTACTTATATTCTTTTCTTTTGGAGAACAGGGTCTTGCAACTGCTGGCTTCAAGTGATCCTCCCGCCTCAGCCTCCCAAAGGGCTGAGATTACAGGTGTGAGCCATCACGCTAGGCCACATTTTACGTATATTCTTAGAAATAAATTTTACTTATATTCTTTTTTTTTTTTTTTTGAGACACAGTTTAACTCTGTTGCCCGGGCTAGAGTGCCATGGCGTCCGCCTAGCTCACAGCAACCTCAAACTCCTGGGCTCAAGCAATCCTACTGCCTCAGCCTCCCCAGTAGCTGGGACTACAGGGATGCGCCACCATGCTCAGCTAATTTTTTCTATATATTTTTAGTTGCCAATTAATTTCTTTCTATTTTTAGTAGAGACAGGGTCTCACTCTTGCTCAGGCTGGTTTCTAACTCCTGACCTTGAGCGATCCACCTGCCTCGGCCTCCCAGAGTGCTAGGATTACAGGCGTGAGCCACCGCACCCGGCCTACTTATATTCTTAATTACATATGAAGGAAAGACATAACATGCTTCATATTCCATTTGTTAACATTATCTTTCTGCTCTTTTCTTAATTTTAAGTTTGTACCTGCTGTCTTTTCTTGATGCTAATGAATTCTAGTATTTAAGCACTTCTAATTGCCGGTTTGAAAAAAACATTATTAGCAAGCTCAAAAGGGGAAGATGTTCCCTCTTCCCTATAAGTGTAGAAATGCAAATAGAATTCTATTTTATATCATAAAACTGCCCTTTCAAATATTATTTCAAACAAAAGTACTCTTGTCAGACACCTGGATTTCAGTGTTGCTATATCTGGTGGAAATAACATATGAAGTCCATAATTCTGATTAGTTGTCTGATTTAATAATTTGTGGCCCTGTTAAGAATACTTAAGATAATATTCTGATTTCTGAAAATTGCCTTTGCAAATTTATTTGTTAAAGTGAGACAAAAGTCATGGCGCACCCCTTTTCTTTCAAATATATGGTCAAACACACACAACTTTTATTATGTATGATTTCTTAAAGAGTTTTCAATGTCTAAATTTGTTTAAATTAATAATAGGGGTTGGGCGAGGTAGCTCACACCTGTAATACCAGCATTTTGGGAGGCTGAGAAGGGAGGATCACTTGAGACCAAAAGTTTGGGACCAGCCTGGGCAACATAGTGAGATCTCATCTCTACAAAAAATTAAAAAATTAGCCTGGTGTGGTGGCATGCTCCTATAGTCCTAGCTCCTCAGGAGGCCAAGGCAAGAGAATTTCTTGAGTCCAGGAGTTGGAGGTTGCAGTGAGCTATGATCATACAACTGCACTTTAGATAAGGCAACAGAGTGAGACACTATCTCAAATAAAAAAAATAATAAAAATAATAATAGGTGCTATGACCAAAATAAAACAAACACGTTGTGTATAACACATTGAAGGAGGAACTGGTAGCTTGGAAAAAAACATAAATTGGTCTCTGGATATACAATCTATTCTCAACACAAGGAACTAAAAAGTTTTGCTTTCTCCATATTTTTCCTAGGTGGCAGAAAGTGCTCTCCTCACTTGAGATTATACTTTTACTTATCATAAGTCACAAGTGACTGATCTCCCTCAAGCTTTTGGGTGTTCTTGATTATAGACAATTACAAAAACAATAGATTCCTCACTTCTGGAGGAGCTAAAATATCTAGTCCTTACATTCTCCTCTGCCGTGGGCATTACAAATTACTGTTATTGTTACTAAGCTAAGGCTGTGGAGATTTCTTGTTCATAGGCATCATTGCTCTTTATTAACCAACTGATTTCCGTGGCTAACTCATTCAGCAATAACTCTTCTTCAAGATCAGGCTGCAAAATTAACAAATAAAGAGAACTAATGAATAAATAAAATCATCCCTCTTGGAATCCCTCTGTAAATATTCAGATTAGTGTTATATATGTGTTGTTCATAAGAATAGATTTTAGTGATTTCTGTGTACTTTCGTAGGATAGCCAGAAACGTATTTATATGCAAGAGCTGACACGATGAACGTTGGCAAAAGTTTTTATTGCTAAGTTTGGAACAGCATTTGCCTGTTTATAATAATCAGGGAATATACTTTATAAGATAGATTGTAAAAGTTTATGAAGTACTATAGATTTTTCAAAGCCTTTGCTAACTCTCCATCTAGAAACAATAGGGACAGTATAACATCTAGATGGGATCCTAAAGAAACTGAACCAAAGTGGCCAGGCATACTGCCCATTTTTCTTCAGCAACAAGATTGGATTTTTCAGGTTCATTAGTGGAGGACATAGACTGAACCTCACCTAAGGGGGCATTTTAAAGTCCTCCCAAGTACTTGTCAGGTACAAAGGTCTTCTGTCTTAGATTTATGCTTTATGTTTAACATGTTCATCTCACCCATCAAACAATTTCTTATTAATCTTTGGTTTCTTGTAGACACAGTCTCTAGAAGAAAGTTTCCTGGACACTTCTCACTTGAATCACCACACTAGTGGTGCAGCTTACAGATACAGATAGCTTCTGGTAGTGCCAGCACCATCTAGAAGGCTGGCGGACCTTGTGTCCTAACCCTGGCTAGTAAGGAATATTCAACTCCATGTTTTAGACATGTCCAAAAAACCTTCCAGATCTGTTCCAAGTGAGTCCACCGTGAAACAACTAAAATGTCCAGAAGTTAGCACTTAACATTGTCTATCTGTCAATAAAAAGGTCTTGTCTCTGACCTTCTTTGATGGTTCTTAACTAGATTGTAATTTGTTTCCCTTAAGTACAGTCCAACTTTTTGCTTTTATGCTTTGAGGTTTGGCTTTGGCCACTTCTGAACTAGGTCCAAAGACTACAGAACTTTTAAGGCAGATCTGCTCTGAAAATTTTTCTGCAAAGAATCTGTTTAGTCAATTTATTCTCAGAAAATAAATCTTGAGACCTGTCACTCAAAGCAAGAAAAAGCAGGACTGCTAATCTCTCTCTCATCAGAGAAAACTGGCAAATGACTACTACTAGAACAAGTGCATGACACTGAGTAAGCATCGTAAAGGTTGCTTCTTGTTACTTAAACTGCTTGGGCTGCTATAACAAAATAACATAGACTGGGTGGTTTATAAACAGAAATCTATTTCTTACAGTTCTAGAGACTAAGAAATCCAAGATCAAGGCACTGGCAGATTCGGTGTCTAGTGAAGTCCCGTTTTCTAGATGATGGTCTTTTTGCTGTAACCTCCCATGGCAGAAAGGGCAAACAAGTCCTTTGGGGTATCCTTTATTAGGGTACCAATTCATGAGGGCTTTTCCCCCATGACCTAATCATTACCAAAGGCCCCACTTCCTAATGCCTTGGGAGTTAGGATTTCAACATTCAGACCACAGCTCTACCTTATACTTCCTGAACTTTCTGGTTTTGTTATTGACTCTCAATTATAATGTGAGGAGTGTCTACTACCAAAGGACAAGTAAAACTAATTTTACTAAAAATAACGAACCTATATCTAGTTATTGCTCTTATATTCTTGGCTTTGAAAACTCAAAAGTTACAATAACAATACATTCCTTAAATGCTGGATCTGTTGTCAATTACCACAAAACACTAAGGGAGAAACCCCTACCATACCAGTGCCTTTACCTGAAAAACATGTGAAATGTTTGGACAGCTGGAGGTAAAAACCTTTAATGTTCAGAGTATGGCACTGGTTTATCACAATAAAATTTGTGGGAAAACGTGGAGGTACCTGCCTTGCATTTAGCAATTGATGTCCCTGAGTTCTTGTACTATATTAATGGAAACTGAGCTGCTTATTCTAGGCTGCACTAAAAATGCCATCTGGCACTTTGACTTTGGGTGAAACCTCTGATATTAACTTGTGACTTTAAGGAACAGAGTATGATAATTTGCAAAAGATATCTATTTCATTTGTTAAGGCCATGCTCACTCATAGTCAAATGTATTTGTCCTGGCTTTTATCTTCCAGTTTCATCAAGTGAGGTTATACACAATCTTAGAAAGACTGAAAACTATTAAAATAAGGTAACAATAAGACTACTTCTCTAAATCTGCTCACTACCGAGAAAATGGCCATTGCACTAATGTCTTGTAAAATCACATACCTCAGATTTCAACTTAGCCAGCAAAGAAAAGATGTATGCTCTCATTGGCAAGGAAAGATGCTCCTTCATTCCTGGCAATTCAAGTCATGTCAAAAAGAGTTTTCCAAGCTGTAGCAGACAGAGGTAGGACGTTTTTTACATGGGCTGGTAGCCTTTTATAGGCCATTTGGCAGTTATGAATTGTGCAAGGTATTGTAGTGAGGCTAAAAATGTTGATATATATATATATATATAGTAGTAACATTTATAAAAATGTTATATAAATTGTAACTTTAAAAGATTCATTTCAAATGTTCTTATCTGGTTATTAAACAAATAGTGCACAATGGCAAAGAAAATCAAGAATAAATGATAAAGCAGTTCATGTAGATTCTAATCTAAGGTAAAGTATTGCCTGAGAAGTCCCACACCCCATATTTGAGCTCAGTTTTCCTAATAATTACCTAAAAAAGGCCTTTTAGTCCACTCTAGTTCTATTTTTTATTTTGCTTATTTTCTATCACTTTCACTGATCAATGATTTCTGCTTAAACTTTTATACAGTACTTTTTAAATTATAAATGATTCAGATAAATTTATGGTTTTATGCTTATTTGCTTAGCAACTAACTTGGTTCTGGAAATTGGATTTTATTAGCAAGTCAGAAAGAATGTTTAATAGGAAAAGCACTGATCTGGGAGCTAGAAGGCTTATAGTAAAATGTTTACATCTTAAGAATGAGCTCCATGTATAACTTAAATCAAGTGCATCAGCCTGATTATCAGAGCCTGAATAAAGCACATGTTTTCTCTTAAATACGCCCTTTCGTTTTGGTTCAGTAGGGAATGGTCCAAAAAGGAAAATGTTAACATATATGTAAAACATGATGGGATACTCACTTGCCCTCTCCACCCAGAATACACAGAGTTGTGGATTTTAAATAACAGTAATTATTCATATAAGAATCTAATTATCCCCAAAAGGGCACAGAAATCATTACTATTTTACTAATATCCATGAACAATTTGGAATTTGTACAGATTAGGACCGAATTACTATAGTTTAACATTTTTTAAAAAAGGTTATGCTGAATTGCAGTCTGAAGTAGTATCCTTAAAGTTCAAATTTTACTTTGGGCTCACATATAAGCTACAAGAACATGATTTGGGATAAATTAGCCCTGTGGATGATCTCTACAAAAGCAAGGTTTAGCTAGGCCAAAACCTAGGTACAATCCTCAGATATTGTAGCAAATAGCATCAGAGCAAGCAAGCACAAAGAACAGGAACATGGCAGTGTGACCTGGCCAAATCATAGAAAACATTCAGATGAATGTCTTCCATGAACACAAGCACATGATACTACTTACAAAATGGTAATAAATTCATATATATTCTTAAGCATTCCCAATTAGTTAGTTGAAGAATTATATTTGGAGACTATTTTTATCTTTTTAAAAAATTTTTAAAAATTTATTTTTATTAGGAAACACCTCATTCTATGCCATAGAATGAGTGTTCCCTGGAGCCCATTGCAGTGGTCCTCAACCTTTTTGGCACCAGGGACCAATTTCATGCAAGAAAATTTTTCCAAGGACACAGGAGTGGGGGTTGAGGCAGGCCACAGACCTGTATGAGCCACCAAGCAACTGCCCTGGGGGTTGGGGACTGTAGAATTAGCGTAATTCCTCATCTATACATTTTCAATATAGGGCAAACCAAAAAAACAGTTATTTAATCTAAACTTTTCTATAAGGACCTATTATATGTAGTTCTTTAGAAATAGATTTTTGCTTGTTTGCTGTAATTATTTCAATTTGATGAATTAAAATGGTATTCCTTAATTAAAGTTTCAAAATGCTTTTCCCAAGATGCCAACAATACATAAAATAAAAAGCAGCACCTGAAGCAATCCTCTAAACCTACTACTCGTCTTTAGCAAATAGGTTTAACTTTTTGTGTATCACAGGGCACTTTAATATGCACATGCCTACTGAGAACTTCTCCCTAGATAAATGTAAGTAAAGGCATCTCATTTTACAGTGCTCACAGACTCCTTGATCACTATTATAAATAGACCACAAGTTGACTCATCCAGATGGGAGTATACTATTATTTCAAAAGTCTCTTAGGACAGGAAGGAGGGTATCTGCAATGGGTACAAACTCACCCAGGATATAACTGTGATATTACTACTGTTTCTGGTGGCCCCAACTTTAACGGAGCAGAAAAACAACTGAGGTTAGCAAATAGCAGTGTAAAGGATGGATTCAGTTTCGTGGGAAGAGAGCAAATTCCTACATACTCTAAAGAAAGGGAAGCTTCTTTTCCTTCTTTTCTGTTTCCAGAGAAAAAAGAGGACCATCATTTAACCTCTGATTAACCCTGAGTGCCATAAAATAGGAAATGTCTTTAAATAGGGTTAAAATGAATAGACGTTAGAACAAGGACCTACACTCATATTTATTTAGGCTATTTATAATTACTGATGGCTAAATATTATTAATGTTAGTATTGTTAATAAAAGGGAAATCTGGTTATAAAAATGTAGCACAATACTCTAAAATTTTCATTTTTAATACCTGGAGGCATTGTAGTTAACTGCAAAATCTTATGTCAGTTATTTTGGACTCCCAAAGAACTATTTATAAATATTTCTCATGTACATTATCAAAGATTATTCTAGAATACTTTTGAGTTCTACATATTACAAATCATGTTAAAGAGTTATAACACCTTTAAAAAATTGTTTCACTTGGTTAGCATATTCCTTAATATAAAGCAATAAGCTTCAATAATTTACATTGGCCCTGGCTGAATTTCCATTTTGATGCTATATATAAGTACTTTGTGATATGTTTTCAGAGAAAAATAAAAGCTAAATAAATTCAATTATTAAGTCAATATTACTCTCACTCAAGTAGTTATAAAAAAAACTGTATATACTTTCATGAAACCTAATTATTACATGGTTTTGCATTTCAGCTTAATTCCCATTTTATTGTTTTGCCAACAAGACTGCCAACTCCTTAAGCTTTACAGCTAGTCAAGAATTAAATCTGCATTAAATACAGAATTAATTTGTCTTTGGGGTTTAATTTTTTTAATTAATAGCAAAGTGCAATGTCAAGAAGAGTCAATGTACCAAAAAATTGAAACAGAAAATCAAAAATTCATTAAAACAATTTGTTTGCTCTGTAGTATATTTTTTACATTCACTGAACATTCCTTCGCTTTTCCCATAATTAAAAAGTTAATTATTGGAATCTTATTTTTTGTAAGATCTGAGTTTTCAAAGAATGTGATTTAAATGCTTGTTATTAACATTAAAGCATTTCGAGTAACACTAATTCTAACACTGATCCTAACACTAAAGTGAAGCTGTTTTGTACATAATTACATTTAACTGTCCCCATTTTAAACAGAATTTTGAATTTAACTCTAGGTTAAAGATCCTGCTTAAGTATTAAAAACACTCTAAATAATTATGATAACTGTCCCTTCCCCTTTTTTTTTTAGGCAGGGCCCCACTAGGTTGCCTAGGCTGGCCTTGAACTCCTGTGCTCAAGGAATCTTTGACCTCAACCTTTTGAGTAGCTGGCTCCCAGCTTTATTATATATAAAACCTTTTAAAGCTAGCAGTCCCGAAACATTTAGTACTGGACTATAATTTCCTTGAGGGTCAAGTTATTCTCCCTCTGTCTCCCTACCTCTTGTCCAATGTAGGCATTCAATAAATATTTACTCAATGATTTAGTAATCCACATTGATAATAAATAAATAGTACCTTGGTTTAGCATTTGTGTTCTCCTGAAGTTTTCAGATGTTATTGAATACTATAAGCAAATTATTAAAATACTATAAACTGTGTATAATGAGCACAGTCAATTTGTGGAAAACTTTTCAGTGATCAAAATAGATAAACAAGATTGGACAAATGTAAAATGTAGCACATTAAACCCATAACAATTTTAAAAATTCAGGACTACACAGATGATCTAAACTAATGAGACCAACTCCTTGCCAAAAGCACATGTGGGAATGCTTCTCCAAGGAGTATTAACTGCCTAAAATTTAATTTTTTAGTTATTAAGTCCTATTAAATGAAAATTATCACTTTAAGAAAATAAATCACACAGTATTTATGTACAAAGCATAACATCTAATATCTAATGAAATTTTTCAAGAATCCCCAAAAGCTGACCAGATCCTTTTGAGCCAAATCATTCAGAAATCTTCTATAGCAGATCCAGAGTATCTGCATTAAAATTACACTAATCTGCAATACAATAAACTATTTCCTTACCTTTTAAAATACTCCTTGGAATCACCATCAGAATAGAAAGGCCTAAACTATGATTTGATATTGTAACCAAACTTTCACATAAGACAAATTAGCCCACAGTAAAAAAGTATAGCAGAATAGCACAGTGCCAAGAAACCATTCTCACATTTCACCATCAGTACCTTTAGTCTAACTTCATCTTTAAAGAAATATCAATAGCCTTGTTTAACCAACCAAACTATTCTTTTAAATCTAAAGTGACCTATAATGCAAAAATTTCTCCAATGAGTTGACATACCAATTCCTCAATGAAGTTATTTCAGCTACTGTAATCATATACCTGACATGCTTGATTTGAAACCAGATACAGTTAAAGTTTAGTTGAATAAGGGAATTTTTAATTTACCACAATTTCTTGACTAATATTAAAACGGATAAAAATCAAAGATTCATATAAAATAACAGAAACCTCTAAATATGGTGTGCAGGGTTTGCAGTTACAATTAACAGCAAGGTTTTGCATTTTTTCCCATCATAAAGGCTTTGTCATTATTTCTCATTAAAACAGTAAGCTATACAAATTGAATTGGGACAATTTTCACTCACTGATAATTTTTTTTATAGGAACAGTTTCCATTAATGCTTGAAAACTATGAACTATATTTCATTTTATGTCTTATTAGTTGGAGAATATTGTAAAACTGTCAGCACATCTCTAACATTACTTTTCCAGGATCCACCTGCTCTATGCTGCCCACTATAGGAAATGCAATATGTTAATAAGAAATGTAACACTATGCACTAGGGTTACTTTTGTGCAATCCCATTAAACAAAATTCTCTGGCTACTTGGGTGCCAAATATGGTGTTCTTAAAAGAGATACAGACTGACTAGTGGCAACCAAATTTATTAAATGTAAAGGACACCAGTAGGAAAATACAGGACCAGAAACTGTATCTTGGTCATCCACACGCCCGCAGTAGCAACCGGTTGCCGCAGGAGATGGGGTGTGGAATTTAGCGATTGAGGCACAGCCTGCAGAAAGCTGCACTTCTGCACTAGAGAAAATATGAGGGTTAAAATCAACATAAACAAAACACTTCCAAAAAAAAAAAAAAAGGAGTCATGTAAACACAAATGATTGCTTCAACTAGAAAACAATATTTAAAAATCAATTATTCGTGTAATGCATATGTTTCAACAGATGAATCTCATCGTTCCTTAAACTTTTACATTACTCTTACAAGCAAATACCGTTAATAGCTTACTTTTGTCTTACAATTTTCTAATCACGGGTAAGTTGAACCATGTAAGTAATCAGATACATATCAAGCTTTATGTTTATGCTTTTACTTTGACTATAGCATATATAAAGTGTTACGGATTTAAAACCGGTCATCAGATATACTTTAGGACTCTTTTTGAAGATGGCATCTTCCTCAGAAAAGAATTTTTAAAAGTCAATTCTCCGGTTTCACGTCACATCTGAAATTTTAAAAAGGCTTCAGTATCACTTCAAGCCTTTAGCCTGTAATACTTGCTCTGAAAAGCAAAACACTACTGTATATGCGTGTTGGTGTATGTACACACACACCCCCACTAATATGAGTTGGTGACTTAAAAGTGGCAACCTCCCCTTGAAAAGTAAAATTATGTCACCCCTCCATTGTGCCCTTCGATTTTGCCCACTACAGACTGGGAAACTAGAAAAGACGTCCCCACGCCTAACCTGAGACAACATTAACGTACAATCCTAGGTCTCGACTCGGACGGCTTAAATTTCAGTGTACGTGCCTTCGTTCCCACTCCTGCCCCATCAGCACCATCCCCGGCCCGCATCCGGGCCGCGACCGCCAGCCGCCAGGGCCGCCGGAATCCGCGAGTACTCCGGCTCCCGTTCGACCGCGAGTTCCCGGAGCAGGGGCTTCCAGGGCTCCCGACGCCCAGGACTCAGACGACTTGGGGTCGTGGACTCCGGCATTTAAAAACTACCGAAAAGTCTCACTGCACGAGTGGCGTGGCGGAGGCCGCCGAGGTGGCCAAAGCAACCCTCCGCGAGGTCCCTCCCGGTCAGCTGCCGGGAGCGTCGGGTTGCAACGAAACCCACCAAGGCGCCGCGGCAGGTCCCCGGAGCAGTCAGCCGCCGCTGTCCCTTCTCCCCTTAGTTACAATTATCCCGGAGGCTTCTGGCGCTTCCTTTGAGAAAAATGAAAAAGTAAAAAAGCGTAGAGGTGCTAGAAGTCGTTGACATTTTCCGTCTACTGTGGTCCCCTAGCCTCCATCCCTGAGGTAGGATTTCCAAACTCGAATGCATCCTCAGCAGAGGTATTCCATGTTGACAGATCTCTCGCCTCCCACAAAATGGGGCCGAGGAGCCGGCCGCTGTCTCCTCTATGGGCGCCGCCATTTTGTGAGGCGGCAGTGGCGGCGGCACGGCGGCAGGAGCCCGGGGTGTGTGTAATGGTTGAATAGAATGACCCCCTCTAGGGAATCCCCAGCACTGACGGTTACGTAAGGGGCTGCGCGCAAGTGCGGCGTTCAGGGAATCCGCACAGCCCGGGCCACGGAGCTCTACGGCCCACATCTCCACTCCCCCTAAGAGGACCGGTGGGGGAAGGGCCAGCTGACCGGGTCTCCCTCCTACCACCTCCCCTTGCCTCCCGCTCGGGCCCAGCTTCTCCTCCTCTCCCGGCCGGGTCTCCGCCCCTCATCGGTTTCAGAGACACTCACTGGCCCCGTGGTGTCAGGAACTTCCTAGCCACAGCCTTATTCCGACCCGACCCCATTTAAGAGAAAAACTTTAGTTGGGAAATCTTGTTTCCTAGAGTGAGCACCGGAAGCACGCTGGGCTACATTGCATAATTTTTCACCACCAAATAAATGTTCCCATTGGAACGACTACCTGAAATAACCCATCCAGACCCTTACTCCCCTGCGACCTTGAGTTAGTCAGTGACTTTGCCCGTAGTGGCCGTCACTAAAATAGGAATAATAACACGCTTCACAGGCTGTAAGCTTAATGAACATTTGTAGCAAAGGGCCGGCTCCAACACCCCTTGTGATGCAAACTTAAGTGATAGTGTTTGTTGAGATGTTTTGTATCTCCCATTTAAGCTAAGGTTCCTTTTTTAACCTTGAGAAGGATTTTAAACAAGGATATTTAAAATACTTGAGAAAAGGGAAGGAAAAACGTTTTATTCGATATTTATTTTAAACGCAGCAGTCTTTAAGATAACTTACAATAAAAATATACACGTTAATTATTATTGTCAAAGTTCGACAGATTGCTTCCCAACCAGTTTAATTACTGTTTGCATAACTTTGGTCATAGAATAATCCAGTTTGATACGTGAAACCAACCAAAGGCAAGATGTATTAAGAGCATCACTATTCCCACAGAACTAGGGCAGTTCACAGTGTTCAGTGTATAGTTTGTTAAAGTTAGCTTGTGGATAATTCATAGAAAATGTGCTAATCAGGCCCCAAAATACTAGCATAAGGCTCAGAAAAGCCGATTCCTTTAGACCTAAAAAAACAACCCCAAAGGTAAGAAATTGACTTTATTCCGCTTTGTGACTGTTCCGTATCGGGAGCAGATGCCCCTCTGAGCTCCCTTTCCCTCCAGAGAGCCACACGGGTTCTGTCTGGCGGGCGGGGACTCCGAGGCGGCCCTTCCTACAGCCAGGCCGGGGACGCGAACATCGCCTCCACCCCTAACCCTGGAACAACCGGTAGTGGCCGTTTCCCCGCGCCGCCCCCCTTTCCGCCGGCTTTGTGTGCGTGTGAAATGTGCGGCACATTGCAGATGAACCCTAAGCCCGGCGAGCCGAGTCTATTGTTCCCCGCGAGGAGCTGCCGGGGCGGTGTGGAGCCAGGCGCAGTGCCGCGGCCGGCCCTCGGGGGTCGCTGTGCGGCACTGGCTGCCGGGCTGTGGCGGCGGCACCGGCAGCGGCAGAGAAGGAGGCTGGCGGGGAGGGAAGCGGGCGGGCGGCGCGCAGCGGCTCGGCTGCCGCCGGTGCCTCTGCCCGGGGACGCCCCGGCCGCCGCGGCCGAGACCGCGCGTGAATGTGTGCAAGAGCCCCGCGGAGCCGGGGCCGGAATACACGCTGTCACCCCGCTTTCCACAAACCACCACACAGACCTCCCCCTCCCCACCCCCAGCCCCGCCTGCCCCAGCCTTGCCGCCGCCGCGGCCGCCGAAACTCTCAGGCCTCTGGCCGCTCCGGCCCCTCACCGTCGGCTCGCCTTTCCCCTCGTCCGCTCGCGCGCCCCCGGCAGCAGCACCATGTTGAATCGCGTCCCCGGGCCGAGCCGCCTGGGCCGGCGGCGCTGAGAGGCGGGCGAGAGCCGGGCCGCGGGGAGGGAGGGAGGGAAGGAAGGGGTGGGGGCCGCGCTCGCCCCGCGGCTTCGCGCGGATCCGGCTGTCGCCTGCCCCTCTAGTTTCGCTCCGATTTCTTTAAACTTTTTTAGAAATTCCCCTCCCTCCTTCCCTCCTCTCTCCCTGGCCTCCTGCTCCCTCCTTCCCCTCCTCCTCCTCCTCCTCCCCCTCCCTCC
>VBSM01002616.1:23309405-23322371 GCA_008086735.1 Cheirogaleus medius | reverse complement strand
GTGTAAACGGACCGCGTTGAGATTTAAAAGGGGGCGACAGAGGGACTTGCGATTGGTTATTGTCCGGGCTTCAAAAACAAAACAAACCCACCAAACCCCCCCAAACAAAACAAGTGCTATTAAATACAGGGCTCTCTGGTGAAAACACAGTGATTCAAAAAGCCCTTGCTTAGTAACTCTTACGGATCGATCCGAAACACCCATTGATGCCTTAGGTATCTACAGATCTCTGTAGAATGGGTATTTATTTCATAGTTAGGTTAAGGTTTTCTTGGATTGTGCACTTTCAGACAAGTGTGCCTGTGTTTTTACCAGGTTTCTGAGAAGAATCAGTGGGGAGAAATTGTTGAAGAGTTCAACTTTCCCAGAAGTTGTTCTAACGCTGCCTTTGCTTTAAAGCAGTATTACTTGCGGTGAGTAGTAGTGACTTTTCCACAGTATTTGGAAATAAGGGACTTATGGGGAGATTTGTTTTTAGCAAAACAAAAGCGAACCTTGCACACTAGTTTCTAATCTCTTGTTAATTTCAGCCCAGGAAACATTTAATATAAAGTGAGGTGTTGTAGGAAGGTGAAAGTTTTCCTCACCACTTTTAGGATCGTTTACATTTTTCTTACAAAATCATTACAGGTGACACCCCCCAATCTAGGTAAACATTCTTTTGTGACATTGTTATTGATTGCTTGGTATCCACTGAGGAGCAGAAAGGTGATGCTTAGTAAAAGAATTAAGATAGTTAATGAAACTTTGTAACCTTTGGGAAAATTTTTCTCTTTGTTTTGGAAACTCCTTTACTTTTTAAAATTCTGACTTTCAGAATTTAAAAAATAAATGAAATTTCTTGTTTGGAACTGTGTCATCGAATAGTTTTTCAGTAGAATATTCCTACATAGCATGACATGTTAGGTAACCAGGATTGTTTTTAGGATTATTTTTTGTTGAGTTTCTGAGTGACTTAAAAACGTTTAAAAGGATTATTTTATCTTTAGGAAAATGGGGATACTGTGGAACACAATACTGTAATTTGCATTTTCTTTCATTCTCCCCCTTTTTTTTTGACTTGTTATTTGACAGGATAAATTCTTTATTCAGTTGGTATGTGGTACAGTCTAGGTAATATATTTTGTGAGTTAGCTTTATTTTTTTCCTTTTCTTCTTCCTTCCTTTTTCTTCTAGGAATATTTTCCTATTATAATTTGTTATGAGGTCGTCTTTTAATTTTAATGTTTACTTACTCATAGAGGGTCCTAAGTTGGTTGTTATTTGAAACTAAAATAATACTCTTTGTATTTATTGCTTTTTAATAGCAATATTACAGAATGGCCTTTTTTTGTAATGTAGCTTCTGCATAATTTGAGTTTTGTATTTATTGCTTCCAGTGCACTCAGTTATTCTGTATTATGCTTAGCATTCTGAAATAGAAAGTGCAGTTATTGCACAGGTGTACTTTCTGTTGTCTATCTTAGATTGACTTCAGGCTTGAAGTTGGAGTTCACAGAACTTTGTGGAGTACTAAGTTACAAAAGAAGTCTAGGAAATGTTAAATATGGTTGTTATCTATTGTGTGTATGTGTGTGATGGCTTGCATGTGTGTCAGAGTACATAAAGGCTAAATAAAAAAAAACAAAATTAATCTCCAAAACTGTTGAATTAGTAGGGTGAGAAATAGAGAATTTATATTTATCATAATATTCACTTGCTCGTTTCCATTCATGCTATTGAGAGGAGCATGTTAGTACATATTCTGGTTTTATGGTAATCAGTTGGAACCATTTGGATTTTGGACTGTTAAAAATACATATTTTATAGTTTTGCCTGGTATTTATTTGACTGATTGATTGAAATTTAGTATCCAAAAGGTACTATATGATATATATGGTTCATAAGATGTATATTTTTCTGAAAAATTTACATTCATACTAATACTTTTAGCATAGTCAATTAAATGTCTAGGCCCCCAATTTTTTTTTTTACAGAGGTTAATCATAAATATTGTTTTTCCAGTTGCCATTTCTGTCTTGAGATCTTATCATCCATTAATTGTACTTATAGGTACTATTTTTAACTATAGTTTCAAGGTTGTAAGTATTTAGTGTTCTCAGATCAATTTGAGCTTTATGCTCTTATTAGAAGCTGCTTTTTGAACTATGTCCTTAGCTAAACTTGTTTTTCCTCCATATGTCACTCTCCAGGTTTGTTTTTGTAGGGTTGTAGCTAGGCTACTAGGAAAAAAGTTGAAGCATTTGTTTTGGAAAATAAAACCATGTGAAGATTTGTATGGCTTGTAAAGAAATATAAAAGAAATATGCTGGTTAAAAATTGGGTACTACCAACCTTGAAAGAATTTTTTCCTAGTGGTGTAATATTGCAGAGTTAGAAGATATGTATTATACTGGGTTTTACACCTTCCTCTGAAAAATCTGAACTAGTAGACAAGATGCCAAGCTTTAACAGTAATTCTGTTACTTAACCATAAGAGTGCCTCTTCATAGTAAGAGATAGTAATCAGTGACCTCTTTGCTGCATCAAATTGAATATCATAGTTTCTGATGAGCAGATAATGCAGTGTGTTTTATAAATTACAGGTGGAATGATTTTTTTTAATATGCACTGCTTATTTGACCTATTGTAAGGATGTTATTACATGTGTTAGTTTTCCTTTACTTTACAAGTTTAATATTTGCTCACATTCCCCTGTAATTTTAGTATTAATTGGATGGATGGCTGTTAGCCTAATGTTTTCTGATATATCTTCATAATATTACAGACATTTAAATAAAGAAGAGCAAAATATCATGCTGGCTATATATGTGTTATAACAGCTTTATGTTCTATTTGATACAAACATACACAGTCATTAAATACAGAAACTTGAGTATTAATGGTCTGCCAAAAGTTAGCTTGATTGTATCATACATATATAGTTATTCAGCTGTAGATTGTCTATACAAATTTATCAAAGTCTGAAATTAAAAATGCACTTGATTATTTGTTTTAACATCGGCATTTAATTTTTAAAAATGTAAGTGCCTACTGATAACATGTGAAAGTACTCTATTTAAAAATTGGGTAGTAATCATCTATGATATTATGTACTTTATTTTCATTTAATTCTTTTCTTGGTATGTCATCTCAATGTGTTCTACAAATGTTTATTATTGGAATATTCCTATAAATATAAAAGGATGAGGTATAATTTCCCACATTTTGTAGATGGAGATATTAAAGTGCAAAAAAATTTATAGTGGCTTTAGGGACATTCATTAATTGGATAAAAAAGGTTGGGTTCATGATGTATTCAGTAATATTTAATCAGTCTATTATGAGTTCAGTTTGTTACAAATGATTTTAAGAAATTAAAATATAATTAGAAATTACTTATGCTAAATTTATGCCCAAGTATATCTTTGTCCAATGTGTTCCCTATTTACTCAGTGAATTTTATTTTTCTGTTTTAGTACTGAGATTGGGGGACAATTTGCTACTCTAATTTAGGTTAAGAATTTGAAACTTTGGTGTGAAGATTTAGTTATATCGAAATACTTAGTTGAAGAATTTTGTTTTTGCTCACTGACACAAAGTACAGTTTAGTTAAGGTTAACTTGATATTTCTTTTACAAAACTTTTGGGAAGGAGAGGAATAATCTTGGACAATAAAAATTTATTATACAAAACTACATGTTACTCGTTTTCTGGCACTGAAACTTAATTGATTTCTTTTTACATGTACCAACCTTTAGAATAGTCAAAAACTCAATTATAGAGTTTTGCTCACCATATTGGAATTTCAATTATATTGTGAATTTATTCTATTTTGTTTTTCTTTGTGGGTAAAGCCCTCCCTTAAATTATACCAATAGAGGAAGTTTACACTTACCAGTTAAATGGAATGAATACACTCATGCGTTCTTTAGTTGGTGTCTACCATGTAAATCACTTCTTTTAAGAGAAAGCCTTTTATGAATCACTTGAGGTTAAGTGAAAGAATTCTTCAAAGTTGTAATAAATAAGTAAAGTAACACATTGAGTTTGTAAATTACTAAATGGAGCTGAATAAACAGATTACTCTCCTCATTCAAGAAAGGAAAATAAAAGTAATATGGAGACTGGAAGAACAACTGTATCTGAATAAATTATTCATATATGTATTTTAAATTTAATTTTATAAACTCTGTCTTTTATGAATAAAACCTGATTTTGATATTTTCTGATATTATGTTACATTTTTAAAGGGCATGCAGACTTGTTGAAAGGAGGAGTAGAAAGTGGAGAAAGTTAAAAGACTGATCAAAGCTCAGCTAGATTAGTGTTGTGTCTTAGAATTGACGTTTAAAACAGCTTAAATTTAACCCGAGTAGAAATAAGTTGAATTCTTTTCAAGATAGATAGTTTACTGAGGTTACAGATTTTACTGAGCATACAAACTGAGAACTATGATTCCCAAAAATGTTTATATGCATTTTTGCATTTCAATTTTCTACCTTAGCTGTTAACTAAAAATATCTGTTTTTGAATAGAAGCACTCTTTTGTAATCCTACCTCTGTTCTGTTGTGGATTCAATATTTTCATAATTGATTGTATTGTGAAATCCACTATAATGTCTTTGATAGAAACATATATCAATACTGTGGATCTTTTATATTCTCAAACTGAATGAAATTAGAATTTGGAAAAGGAAGGAAAAACATTTTAATTGCTTGGAATTTAAGTGCATTAGTGGGCAAGTACTTAACACATATTTTTAGATAAAGTATTAAAGATTTTTTATTATTTTGTAGAGGTTGCTTATTGGGCATTTTCCAGACCTACTAAAGTTTAATGGCAAACATGGATTTAGTCTGATTTGGGAATTAGAGGACATATGGGGCAGAATGGGGTGGGGGTAGGGGAATTCTCTCTCTCTCTGTTTCTTTGATCTACCACTACTATCATCACCACTCTTTAGTATTCAGGGTCAATTAGAATAGAAATTTCCAATTTGTGCTCTGTGAAACAATAGTTTTCCTGAAATGTTAATATGTTTCCTGGAAAAGAAGGCCAAATGAATTTGAGCAAAAAGCTAACCATGGGTTACTTTATTGCAGGATTTCTTAGAGATTTTATTTTGTTAATATGTGTTGTGGATCTCTAGAAAATTTGGGAAAACACTATTACTTTTCCCTTATTCCTCATAGTAAATGGTGTTTCTCAGACACTACCACAGTGATACATGGTGTGATAGAGCATGTTTGAGGAACATCTACTAAATTCTTTGGAGCATAGCTTGAGAAACTCTGAGCTAGAAGAAAGGAGAGTTAAATAAGAAAAACTTTAAATATGGAAAATAATGGGGAAAATGAGATAAGAGGTAATTATATGCATGTTTATATAGGGACATACAAATACAGATTTAAATAATTTTTATGGAATTACTATTTGCATATCTTTACCAGTGTACACAATTATATTGGTAATACTTGTTAAATAGGTGTTCTAGTAGGGAGATTTTAAGATTATCCTGTGTTTATCAATAGGAAAGAAAGGTCAAGAAATATTGTAGTCTAAATGTTAGCAGAAGAAAAGTTGAACCTGTAAAATAAGTAGTGGCCTTAGTTGGTACAGAATGGGGAAAGACATCATCATAAATACATAACAGTATTTTTTCTACTGTTTAAACAATAATGTGACAAATGACAAAAACATATGACCATGACAAAGAGTTTTAAGTCTCAGGCAATGATTCATTTATTGGCATGATATTCTTTACAACGAAAGATTTGGTTGGTTTGGTCTTCTTTACCCTTGACATTCTTACTTAAACTAGCAAAGGGCAAGTCACTGTTCATTTTTCTCCTCTGTAAAAGGGAAAAAATAAAGCATCCCTTCTAACTTGATCCTTCTTTTTATAGACAAGTTATTTGTATTTAAAACTTTGTTTTGTAAATCTATCTAAACAAATGTCTCTAGAGTATTGTGGCAGAATCATTTATAAAACTGTTTTATAGAATAATAATTGCTTTTCTTGAAATACAATGATAGTCCTGCTAAAAATTTGTATTTGCTTGAGTTCTCTGATTTTAAAAACTAAGAAGTCATATCATGAATTTTGATGTTATGGAAAGGCTGGTTAGAAGTAGATATTGGTCTAAAGACCAGACTATACTGGAGTTTAAAATGGAGATTTTTGTTTATTTTTAAATGGAGATGTTAAGATTAAAGATTATCTTCAAATATTTTATAACTTAAAGTTATAAGCATAATTTTTATGAAAAACAAAAATATTGTCTTTTTAATTTAAAATAAGTGCATGTAATATGGTTAGTTCAGTTATCCATAGTAGAGCCAAAGAAATTGGCAAGTTTCTTTAGTTTATTCAAAAGTGCCCAAAAATGCATATGATGATCAGTATAGGTTACCAATCATAAAACTTAATGAAGCATTCACCTAGGAAATAAAACTTTTGGAGTACCTGGAGTAAAAGATGGTTTAGAGCAAATTGTCACTCTCAGTAGCATTCAGGTTATTCATGAATTTCATTAGGCTTTCTAAGAATTGTGTTTTTACAATAGAGTCTGACATAATATTTTTCTGTTTTAAAACATAAGGAAATTTAACTTATGTGCATGGATACTTTTTGCGTATTCATTTTGTTGTGAATTGTGGGTTAATTCATTTGACTAAGTACATTGCGATAATTTGTTGCTGGAACTAAAGTCTCTTGGTGATGTCTGGGAATAGCTATCACAAATTGTTGCCCAAAAATGACAGATCCATAGTTCCATTAATATCTAAGTCAGTGTTTGCAGGGCTCCACCCTTGTCTTACTGCAATAGAATTTTGTGGCGGGGCCCCAGGAAGAATGTGTTGTTTTGATGTTTTGGCTGTTTCCCTCTTTTTCCCCATCATGCCATTGATTTGAAGTAATGGGATCATTTGTCCTTTAGAATGTCCCAAATTCTGGATTTGGGTGATTGCTTCCTTCTAGTGTCAGTTAACTTGTTCCTCTATCCTTTGTATTTATTTCCTGAAAACTGATAGATCTAAAGGTTAGATCATTCAGATTCAATATTTCAGGCATACTTAATAGGTAGTACTGTGCTTTTCATCGTGTCATGAGTCATATATAATGTTTAGTTGATCCTTTTTAGTGATGTTAAGACTAAACAGTCCAAAAAAAAAAAGACTAAACAGTCATTTTAGGTATTAATAGCCTGATTAATATGTATTTTTAAAAAGAATGCCCCAGGTGATTTTTAAGTACATTGGAGTTGGAGAATGGTTGATTTAAGTATTGTAATGAAACCAATTTAGTTGCTGAGATAACTGGTTTAACTTGGCATGAACATGTTGGCCAGGCCTACATCCAGAACAAAACCTCTTAGTGACATCTGGTCACTAAGCAGATGACAGAGCACCTGCTCAAGCTGCACCTGTCATCACTAAGCAGGGTCTGGACACACCCTATACTTTGTCTCTAGGCTCCAGAGAAGGTAATAAGGGCTCCACTTCAGTTACGGGGAAAAATGAGGGCAAACTACCAAATTTTAACTCATCCTGACTGTATTTATATAATTTGGATTTTTAAAAATTAACTTAAAAATAAGTTTTCCTTCAGTATTCCTAACTGGAGAATTTCCTTAATATATAATGTGTTTTTTCCCCCTCTACATAGGATTTTACAATATTCTTCCCAAATGGGGTGTCATTTGTTTTATTGAATTTATTGAATGTATGTTCTCTTGTTGAGTATTTTATTAGTCTGTCCTAGTGATGTGTAGGGAAGTTAACTTGTATAAATTCCTGTTAAAAATAACAATACTGGCAATAGCTTTTTTGTTTAATGTACAGTATCTTCATTTTTCAAAGCATTTTCATATGTGAGATTTTATTTTTATCATTTTAAATTTCAGAAGTAATCATGTTTGTTATTTAATCTTAGAAAATAATAACACTTAGGGAAAAAAATTCTTTATACCACTCTTTTTTTCCAGAGGTATATGGGTTACTTCTTAAAAAAAAAAATAGGTTCTAGGTTATATCCAACTCCCAATCTTAAGTGTCAGCTAAAATTGCCATCAGGAAAGTATATTTTATATATTTTCAGACCACACTTTCCCCATCTCACCTTCTCGTTCCCTTCCCTGGTGATAGACCTGTTTTACATTTTACAAACCATTATCTTATACATAATCCTCCATTATTCACAGTTGCTAAATATCTTCAGGGGTATTTCATGTTAAAGTGTGTTTTGCTTTTGTTTCTATCAGTAAATGATTTTTTTTTTATTACCATGTAGTAGGACTAAAATATAAAGTTTTTATGAAGCAGAATTTGAATAAGGTTCTGTAATAATCTATTGCCTGGATATACATCCCATTATGAAATATGTCAAGATTCTATAATTCTAATCTTTCTGAGTTCTTACCATTTTGCTTGATACATTTTTATTTGCAGTGTCCAATGGTCAGCTGCTATGTGCACAAAGATGATGTTTATTATATAACACAGATATCTTTCATGGTGAAGTGTTTTGGGTGAAATTTTATTTTGTCCTTCTACTAGCCCAGTGATTAATTTTAAATTAATAAAATGTTAATATAAACATACATGAGGTCAGCAGGAACATTCGTCTGTTAAAATGGGGCAAAGAAGAGACTGTAAGTTAGTGCCCTATCAAAAGATACCTAACTTGTAAGTGCTTTTGAGATTAGGCTGACTTTAAATTTGTCAGTGGTAACACTCAGGTTGATCATACTTTGCATAATGGTTCACAGATTAAGTGAATTTTCAGTGTGCTTGAGCTCAGGTCATACCATTTAGTACTTCGTAAATAGTAGTTAGGACCTTAGTAGCCTGTACCTCCAGGTGTGCTAGCAAGTAATAGGTGATCTGTCAAGAGTACTTAAGTATTTCCAATGACTTTTACTTTGAAATAAAAAAAAATAAAACAAAAAAAGAGTACTTAAGTAGTTGGTATAATCTTTTTACTTTACACCAATAAAGAGTCAAAGTTTTGAATTTCTGAGTCATTTTTTTCATATAGCTCCACATTACAACGTATTAATTCAATCTAGTAAAAATCTGTGTTATTTTAGGATAGTTCAGTCGGAGAAAAATGGTGAGCCCATCATTTTTCTTTTTTGCCATGTTTTCTCTTCTTAAAACTGTTAGTTTTTCTTTTTGCTTTCTATCTATATGTGAACTCTTGTTTATACTTCATCTAGCTGGACCAGTTAATTATTATTTTGCCACATTTGCTTTATATTTTTCTTTTAACATGTGATTGTATATACATACACATATTATTGTTATTACTGTTGTGTAATCATTTGATATTATTACAGTATAATGTTTTTTACTCTTATTTATAAGCATATGTTATCTAGGAATGAAAACATTCTCTAATGTAACAATGCACAGTTATCAAATTCAGAAAACTTGACATGGATGCCATTGTATTACCGAATATACAGACAAATCTTAAGTTTTACCAGTTGTCCCAAAGATATCTTTTATAGCAGTCACACCCTCCCATCCATGATCTTGTGTTGTATTTAATTATCACATCTCCAGATCTTCAGCCTTTCGATATCTTTTGAACTGCCAAATGTACTATAAAGTTTGGATTTATCTGATACTTATTCAGGATTAGATTAAGATTAGGCTTTTTTGGCAAGAGGCATATCATGTCACTTCCTCCCATTATTGCTGAGGTTAATTTTGGTTAAGGTGGTATCCTCCTGGTTTCTCCACTGTAAAGTTACCATTTTCTGTTTTCTAATTAATAACCTGTGGGGACATACTTTGCGACTTCATAAATATCTTGCTTACTGTCAAATTTTTACCCAGTAGTTTTAACTTACAGTGATGGTTATTGCTTGAGTTAGTTATTACTGTGATATATATAAGACGCTTATTTTCTGTCATTCCTTCTACATTTATTGGTTGATAGTTCATAATAAGGGAAATATTTCCATTCTTATTTATTAGATTTTTATTTTATACAATGAGTTAAATCTATTATTGTTATGCATTTTGCTGCTTAAATTTGGCCTGTGGGAGCCCTTTCAAGCTGGCTCCGTTGTCTTTTTAACATGTTTCTGTTATTTTTGAGCTCTTCTTTGCTTTCTGACAAAATGAGATCTTCCAGGGTCAGTTTGTGTTTTGCCTACCCAGCTCTAGACTCAGATATTTCTCCAAAAAGTCCTGGTTCTTTTTAGTATGTAATGGTGTATAGAAACCAAGATCTGGGTGATAGGTGTGCTCATTGCTATTGGGTTATTTTTTCTTTTAGGCCCTTTTAGAGAACAGAGCTAGGGAAAATTTTTATATATATAAATATATATTTTAAAAATCATGAGGTTATGCTGATACTTGTATTTATAGTCCAAACAAGTTTCTTCTTACCTTCTTCCATTCCATGTATCTCCCTTAACTTGCAATGAGAACCCTAGTTCTCTACAGCAGTATGTTTATTTATCTTTTCAGTTCTATAATACATATAGTATACTGTGAGAATTGGCATGCCCTTACCACTGTAAATAACAAATCTACCAAGTAGAGCTACAAATTCGTTTGTGGTTCTTTTTGTATTTAGTCTGAAAATATATTGTTAAAGTACAGTCAAGTGCTGTGTAATGACGTTTTGGTCAATGACAGACCACATATATGACAGTGTTCCTTTAAGATTATACATATTTTTACTGTACTTTTTCTGTTTAGATGTTTAGATACACAAATATCATTGTGTTAGAGTTGTCTACAGTATTCAGTGTAGTAACATGCTGTACAGCTTTGTAGCCTAGGAGCAATAGGCTATACCAGGCTATAGCTTAGGTATGTAGTAGGTGCACAATGATGAAATTGCCTACCTATGCCTTCCTCAGAATGTATCACAGTCACAAAGTGACACATGACTATTGTGTTAAAAAATTAACAGTGATTGGGTTTTTTCCTGGATGTTTATTATTCATTGGAAATACAATAAAATTCATATTTTTAAAATTTTTATTCAATTTTGTGTTTTCTCCCATCTTTATTTAATTTTGCTTATGAATATGTAAAACACTTAATAGAATTCTAAAATCAAAGTTTAAGAAAAGGTATACTTGTAGGTTACTCTTTTCCTTTCCCTATCTTTTCTATCCCATTCCTACCCATGCTTTGTTAGTAACTAACTTGCTTAGTTTTTAGTTACCCTTCTTGTGTTTATCTTTGCAAAATTAAGGAGATATATACATATATACGTACATGCATTCTTAGTTCCTCTCATTAAGATGAAGAAACACTTTTTTTTGTATTTTGCTTGTTTTCACTTTATATATTTTGAAAAATCACTCTACATTCATAGAATCTCTCTCTTTTTTTCCTTTTCTTTTTTTCCAGCTGCACAGAGTTCCATTGTGTGGCTGTATCCTAGTTTATTCAACCAATCCCCTACATGATGGCATTTAGGTTGTTTCTGGTATGTTACAATAGTAATTAATGTCATATGAATACTCTGCATAAATCTAAGTAACCTTATGTAAACCTATTTTCAAATTGTTGTAGATGTGTCTTCAGAAGAAATTGCTAAAGTGGGGATTGAAGCAGCAATCAAAGAATAAATGCATGTATAGTTTTTATAGTTTTGTTAAATATTGCCAAAATAACCTTTGTAGGAGAGAACTTTTTCCTATTCTTGCCAGCAGTGTATGAAAGTGCCTGCCTACCATAGCTTTGCCATGTATTGTTAAGCTTGTTAAGTTTTACCAATCTAGGGGGTTAAGATATGTGTCACTGTATTATAATTATTGAGGTTTTTATAGCATTTTTTTTTTTTTTTAAGAGATGAGGTTTTTCCTATGTTGCCCAGGCTAGAGCGCAGTGGCTATTCACAGGCACAGTTACAGCACTATACCCTCGAACTCCTGGGCTCAAGCAATCCTTCTGCCTCAGCCTCTGGACTACAGGCGTGTGCCACCGTGCCTCCATGCCCAGCCTTTATAGCATGTTTTAATATTTGGTAGTATTGTTCCCATCTCATAGTTCATTGTTTTACAAGGTTTTCTTGGGTATTCTTTTATGTTTGTTTTTCTATACGAACTTCATTTAGTATCAGTTTGTTCTAGTTCCAGAAAAAAGCTTGTTGGCCTTTTTATGGGGATTGCATTAGATTTATAAGTTGGAGAACTCAGATCTTGATGATACTGAGTTGACTTACGCAAGACAATAGAAGTTTTTCCATTTGTTCAAATCTTTTTGTGTCCTTCAGGAGCCTAAAGTTTTCTTTACATAGGATTTGAACATTTCTAAAAGTTTATTCTTACGGACGTTGTTATTTTTGTTGCTGTTGCAAGTATGGGTTTCTTTCCCATTTTATCTTCTAATTGTTTATTGTTTATTTATGTGAAAGCTATTGAATTTTCATATTTCCTAACCTCTTGTCTTGCTAAATTGTTTTACAGTTTGTGTTAGTTTTATCATTGATTTTTTTCTTTTTTTAGAATTTTCTGTGTACACTAGCATGTCATCTGCAAATAGGGATTATTTTACTTCTTTTCTAATTTTTATGCTTCTAGTTACTTTATCTGATTACCTCGGACAATACATACATACAGTAATAAATAGTAGGGAAAATGGAGACATCTTTTCCTTGCCTGGATGCTGACCTTAGTTTGATGCTTCTAACATTTCCTCACTGAGTGAGATACTGCCTACTATATGTTTTCGATGCAGTCTTAACCACTGACCTTTTTTTTTGTTTTTTGTTTTTTGTTTTTGAGACAAAGTCTTGCTCTGTGGCCCTGGCTAGAGTGCATCATAGGTTGTTAAGTATGAAATGTCCTGTTCCCTTAAGTACTAAGTTTGACAGTTGATATCTCTGACATTTCACTTTGACACTTCTAGTTTTATTTTTATTGTGAAGGTATATCACCAGTCTTGCCAAACGTATGTTTTGACTTGTGTTTATCTTTCACATTTTTTTGGAGCAATTTTTGTGAATC
>VBSM01002616.1:23232822-23280615 GCA_008086735.1 Cheirogaleus medius | reverse complement strand
TAATTAAAAAAAAAAACTACTCAGGTTGTAAATTCTACCAAACATTAAAAGAAAAAGTAGTACACTCTTGCAAAAAATGGACTTAGTTGGGGCCCAGTGTACCTCTTACACCAGTTGGTGGCAGAGAGGGTGACAAGAGCGTTAGGAAGATGGCAGTAATTTATTTATCTCTACCTGGAACTGGAAAAATAAGAGCCCTGCTTTCAATAGACACTTTTTTTTCCATGTAGTGGCTTCCTGGGTTCAGTTATCTTGTAACTAGTTTATAAAACTTACAACTTCCTTAAAAGGCATTGTATTGCCTGAGTGAGGAAAAACCTTTTGAAGGCAGATCATTGATGGTTGAATTTATTTAAAGATTCAATAAGGTTTGAAATTTACAAAGAAAGACCGAATAAATAGTTGTATTTATAGGTTCTAATGTAATAATATCAGTCTAAAAGCATTACTAAATTATTCATATTCAGTTTTTAATTACCTAATTGTTAGTGTTATGGTCTATCGTAAGAATACTAGATCTTTTTGTGTTCCTTGAGTCATTTTGAATAAGCTTAAAAAGTACAAGTTGAGGTTGAATTTACTGATTATTAAGAAAATGTTCATTTTCTATGTTTCATTTATGTTTTCCTATTCTCAGTTTAACATCACTTTTTCTAAGAAACTCTTTATATATCATAGTTGTCAAAGATCATTTGTGTGTACCGTGTTTCCCCGAAAATAAGACAGGGTCTTATATTTATTTTTCCTCAAGAAGACACCTTAGGGCTTATTTTCAGGGGATGTGTTATTTTTTTTAAGTACAGTAGAACAATCTACATTTATTCAAATATAGTTAAGTCATCGTCTTCTGGAACATCATCATAATTCTCCAAACCCTGAATTCCATCGTGAATTTCTTGCAACTCTATTTCCTTTAGAACCATTGGCCCCAATCTCTCATGTCGAGCAGTAGAGCTCTCATGGGGCAGATGAGAAGGGCTGCTCATCTTCTTTACCACTCTGCGAGGAAATGCATGGGTTGTGCAGATACGCTGCGTAGCCACGCCCATCACTAGGTCTTATTTTCGGGGTAGGGCTTAATATTGCACAAATGCTTAGAAATCCTGCCAGGGCTTATTTTATGGGTAGGTCTTATTTTTGGAGAAACACAGTATTTCAAGCATTACAAATCTTTGAGGTTTGTAGGTCAACTATTATATTATCATCTTTTTCTTCCTCTTTATGTGTGTGTGTATGTGTGTGCATGTTTAGGTTTGTGTGTTCGTGTGAATATGAATTTTGGCATACTTCTTAGCATTTGGGATGTAAATTATGCCTTTCCATTTAGTGTCCCAATATACAGCACTACTGGAACTCTTTAAAATGAAGCTCTCTCCCTCCTGAGTTCCTAAACCTTTTTATTACTATTATAGGAAGCTGGTTGTTCAGATTACCGTTACTGCCAACATACTGTGCAGCCATGTACTCATACAACATGATAATAATAATAGCCAATGTATATTGAGTGAGTGGAACATTTTTGGCAATGTCTGGAGATACTTTTCATTGTCATAACTGGGTAGTGCTACTGGCATCTAGTAAGTAGAGGCTAGGGATACTAAGAATATTTACAGTGCTCAGGATAGCCCCACACAAGAAAGAATTATTTTGTCCAAAATGTTGATAGTGCTGGGAAGGAGAAGCCACAAACTAGAGCGATTTTGCCATCATCTTATGAGCAATGATTCTTGAAAGTTTGAGGAAAAATTATGCTTTCTTTTTAGTGTTTAGTTCAACTATGATATTTTCATGCTAGTTCTTCTTAGCTTAGGACATAAGCTGGCCACCAGAATATCTAGCTCTGGAAAGGTTTGGATGTCTGCCATCTCAGAGAAAACCTAGAACTATTTTTGGATCACTGCCCTCTATGCTTGACCCAGTCCACCAAAATGTCTATTTCTTCTCTCAATAGTGACTGTATCTAAGAGGCATCATTGCTCTTTTTTGCCCTTCAGTTTTGGTCCGCCTTTCATTGTACCCAGTGGGACTCAATCACTGAGTCCAGTTGAAAAAAGAATTTTAAGTTTTCAATCCTTTTTCTCTCAGAGGCTCTTGGACTCCTTTTGAAAATTTATTCATTCCTATTCTTATAATATGATGCTCTGAACATTTGTAGTTTCATATAATGGAGAAAGGCATTTAAAAGCTCTGCCATATTGGAATTTTCTACCGAAAGACAGGAGAAATATTAAATATTAACTCATTAGCTCAGCCAGTGTCACATGATCAAAGTGATTTGGTGAAGCCATGATTTAGCTTTAGGTGTATCTGACATAAAAGCATGCTATGTTAATTCTACTACCAGATGGATGCAAATAGAACTTAGTTTAATTATATTAAGGGACTAATATTTTCATCTTATAAGTTATTTAGGACTCTTCTTTTCTCTGTTCTGCTTGAAGTAATTCATTTCAGATATTTATCCTAGTAATTTCTAGTAGGTAAACTTAACCTTTTGAAGAATGTTATTAACCTATGTTGTTGTAATAGTAAATTGGTGAAAATCCAGTGGTACCGTCTTTCTCTGAAAGAATTTCCTTCCAGTAACTAACTAATACACTCTTAGGCAAGAGAATATTTGCTTACAGATATTTAGATATGTACTTTATTTTTAATTAGAGAACTTTTGACATAAGTTACAATTTTTATTTCAGACAGTATGGTTCACGAGACTCTACAGCAGTGATTTTGTAAGGGAAATCCCTAGACCAGCAGCATCTGTATCATGTTGGACCTTGTTAGAAATATAAATATTCAGACCTACTAAATAAGAAACTCTGGGGTGAGGGGTGTAGGTCTGATCAGTCCGTGTTTTAACAGGTCCCCTAGGTGAGTCTGATGTTTGCTAAAGTTTAGGAACTGCTCTACAGAGTGACTTGTTGAATTAAGTTCACTAATTCAGTATACTTGTTCTCCTTTTGTTCCTACCACATTGGAAACTTGTATTACTTGTGCAAGGAAAAATTTTCCAAACTATTGACTGAACTCATAGCATATATAGAGTGTATAAAGAAGGATTTGAGAAATATTATTTGAAGGAAACAGGATAGGTATTTGTATAAATCACTATAAAATAAAACTCCCAAGATATTTAATTCAAAATCCTGTACTGTGCGAGAATGATTATTTGGTACTGAGGGGCTGTGATTTAATCAGAATTCTGAGGCATGAAATCAAGGGATTAATGTATGGAACCCATTATCTATGGGTCCACATGCACCCATAGAAACTTTTAAAATGGAAATTAAGGTGATGATAATAGATATGAAGAGGGAGTATGCTGAAAACTGTCATCATATAACTAAAAAAGTCTTAAAATATATACTATAAAAGTTCATTTTATAGTAAATACATATTGTATAGAGATTTTTTTTTTTTTTTTGAGATAGAGTCTTACTCTGTTGCCCGAGCTAGAGTGCCATGTCATCAGCCTAGCTCATAGCAACCTCAAACTCCTGGGCTCAAGCAATCTTCTGCCTCAGCCTCCCGAGTAGCTAGGACTACAGGCATGCGTCACCATGCCGGCTAATTTATATATATATACATATATATATATGTTTAGTTGTCCAGCTAATTTCTTTCTATTTTTTTTAGTAGGGATGGGGTCTCGCTCTTGCTCAGGCTGGTCTCGAACTCCTGAGGTCAAACGATCCGCCCACCTCGGCCTCCCAGAGTGCTAAGATTACAGGCCTGGGCCATTACGCCTGGCCAAGAATGCTTATTTTTTAATTGTAGTAGGCTATTAGTGCTCTAATGTATCCATAATGACTGAATTACCATTGAAATGATAGTATATTATATGTAATATATAGGAGATATAATAACATTAAATATACAGAGCTTTGTTATCCATAGCTCTCAAATCTTTGGGTCTTCTTAGTCATGCAGAAGCAGTACATTAATGTAGAGGTATTTCAACTGGTGACCTTAATTTTTCTCTCTGTAAGTTGTATTCTTTCATATGTAAGTGATACTACTAAACTCTTAAAATGAATCTATTCCATAATTCTCTTTTGATACAGATGCTACATATTTTATTCTTGTTGGCAGACTAACATAAAAGTTAGTTTAGCTTATACATTAGCCTTTGTTAATGTTGTCTTAGATTGTAGGTCCTAAGTACAGGGACTATTATTTCTAAAGTTTATATTATACTCAACAGGTAAGATTTTTTTCTTTTTTACATTTTCATGGGCAACCTACAACCTGATCAACAAGTAAGATTTTAATATACTGGATTATTCAGTAATTTTGCTAATAAGAATGGTTAAAACCCCAGAGTATGCCTGTTTTTTCTTTTTTCAGAGAATGCCTTTTTACTGATTCAAAACATAAATGGCAGAGTGGGAATGACCTCTTATGTTGTTAATTTGCTATTTTTCACTTTATTCTCAACTTTGGGGCATTTAACTTTCATAACTCTGGATAGAGGCCAGGGATATGTACATTCTGTGTAAAAAAAGAATATAAGTTACATGTATATTAGTACTTTTTACTACTTTTGATACTAATATGTATATAGGTAGAGAAGGCAGAGAGAGAAAGAGTAATAAAAAAAACTTTTGGGCCTGAATTATCTATATTTGTTCTGAAGTTATATACAGTATATATAGTTTACTGTACTATGTGTTTGTTTAGGTCAGTAAGAAAATCAGTCTTTTCAGGGCTTCTACTTAATATATTTTTATTTAAATTAACTTATAATTTAATATAATGGCTATGTTCATTTACATAATTTATTATATTTCAAAATTAAAATTCATATATTTAACCATTCAAATCTAACCCTTGGGAAAATAATGAATGAGGTTTTTTTTTTTAAATCCCAAAACTTGTTAATTATAGAAAACTTGGAAAAATCTGAAAAATGTATCTGGAAGAAACTGTAAATTACGTATGATTCTAACACTCAGAAAAATAAATTTTTAAAATTGGAGTCACTCATATCCTCCTTTTAACCTAACATAAACATAACATATTTTTCATATCTTTTTTTTTTTTTGAGACAGAGTCTCACTCTGTTGCCCGGGCTAGAGTGCCGTGGCGTCAGCCTAGCTCACAACAACCTCAAACTCCTGGGCTCAAGCAATCCTTCTGTCTCAGCCTCCCGAGTAGCTGGGACTACAGGCATGTGCCACCATGCCTGGCTAATTTTTTCTATATATTTTTAGTTAGCCAATTAGTTTCTTTCTATTTTTAGTAGAGACGGGTCTCGCCCTTGCTCAGGCTGGTTTCGAACTCCTGACCTTGAGTGATCCTCCCACCTCGGCCTCCCAGAGTGCTAGGATTACAGGCGTGAGCCACCGCGCCCAGCCAGCATATCTTAAACTAGTTTTTAAAATAATTTTAATAACTGCATATTTGTGTCATAATTTTATTTAACTTTTTCCATATTGTCAGACATTTTAAGTTACTATTTTGCTTTAATATTATAAATTATACAATAAGCTTCTTCATAAATCTTTATATAAATCTGTAAATCTTTATCTGATTATTTCCTTCTAGATTCCTAGAGGGAGAATTCCCGAGAGAATATAAACGTTTCCAATATTCTTAACGAGTATTACCAAATTGCCATGCAGAAACATTGATCCAGTTTAACTAACACTGGCAGTATATAAGATGCCTGTTAAGTAATACCCTTGTCAGCACTTGGCATAATTATTGCATTTTAAAAAACCATTGCAATTTCATTTATGAAAAATTTTATCTTCTATCAAATATTGTGAAAATACTAAAAATATTGATATTTTGCATTACAGTTTTAAATGGATTAATTGAACTTCAGAAAAATTATACCTGGACTTTATCAATTTAAATTAAAATGTAATTTAGTAGAACATTGTCAACAATAGAAGATTTGGAAATATTTGGTCATTGTAATGGTCTGTCCTTTTGGAGCCAGCATTTGATTAGTAGACTTGCATTTCAGCTTTAGATCTGTATTGCCTATGATAATTACATTGATTTTTAGAGTAATTCTCTTTCGTTGTGCTATCATCATCTTTTAGTTTTGCCAAGTGAAGAATTAATGGAGTATTTTACTATCAAAATTAATATATAACAATATATGTGAAATTATTGTTGAAATAAAGCAGCTAAAAGCAAGAGATAATTCATACTGAGAAGATATTTTTCTACTATAGAAATATAAGAGGCTGAGGTGGGAGGATCTCTTGAGCCCAGAGTTCAAGTCCAGTCTGGCCAACATAGTGAGAACCTGTCTCTCAAAAAAAAATTAATGGTTGCTATTTTATCAAGTTTTAGGAATAGCAGTTACAGTATAGGAGTTTAAGAGCATTGTTTTGAAATTAGACTTTTTAGTGATTTATTAAGATTATGCCTCTTGTTTATAATGTTTATATTGGATAAGTTGTCTAACTTCTAAGCCTTGGTTTGTTATCTATTAAATGAAGGTTAAAAACAGGTGCGCTTCTAAAAGATAATACATGTAAAGTACTTAGCAGAGTGCTGGTAGTTGGTAAATGCTAAATAAATGCTAGTTATATTTTAGCAGGTTTTGATAGATTTATTCACCAAGTATTTACTGAACATTTACAGTGTGCCGCATACTTTGTAGACATTGAGGATATAACGATGAAACAAACTGACAAATCTCTGATGGAACTTATACTATAATTGGGGGTGAGGTGGGATAATTTTATCTTACAAAATTAGAATAACCATAAAAAGGAGTTTTTAAAACTTGGAATAAATGACTTCATATGAATAAATGACCTTACACTAATAAATTAAGTTAAAGAACGACTTTTGCCTTTTGGGGGAGGAATATCATTGCACTGTTTTTTTTCGTTTGTTTGTTTTCTGTATAATTTTTATTCATATGAAAAGTGATGTGATTAGTATCTGCTTTTCTTTACATAGCAAACTCAAGCTGCTGGAAAATAAAGCATCTGATTTTTTTATGGTAATGCATGTTGGAATTAATGATGCTATAATTATTTCAATTTCTCTGAGAAAGAAAGAAGGAATTGCTTTGTTGAGAACTAAACAGCAGAGTACATTTACATTTTGAAGTAAATTAATAGAAAGAATTTTCTTTGCTAAGCTAACAAAATTGGCCTAAGAAATTAAAGAAAAATATACTAATTACTTTTAAGAGTAATATTTGTCTTTTAAAATTACATATGAAACAGTTGTGAATCTCTCTAAATCACCCACCCTCATGAAAACAGAGCTGCAAGAAAATGTATTAGTTATCTATGGCTTCATAACAAATTACCCCCCAAGCCCAACACTTAAAACAACAAATATTTTATTATCTTAAAGTTTCTGTGAATTCTGAATCTGGGCATAATTTAGCTATGTACTCTAGCTAAGAGTCTCTTACAGTCAATCTGTTATAGTCAAGACTACAAAGTGTTGCCATGAGCTACAGTTATCCTCCTGGGGAAGGATCTGCTTCCAAACTCACGAAGGGATTGTTGACAGAACTCATTTCTTTGTGGGCTGTTGGAATGAGGGTCTCAGTTCCTTGCTGACTGTTGGCTGGAAGCATGCTCAGTTCCTTCTCCATTGGGCACCTCTTAGTAGGGCAACTGGTTTCCATCAGAGCTAGCAAGCAGGAGAGCAAAATAAGGTGAACAAGATGGAAGCCACAGTCTTTATGTAACCTAATCTCAGAGGAGACATCTTACCACTTCTTTTTTTTTTTTTTTTTTTTTAGAGACAGGGTCTCGCTCTTGGTCAGGCTGGTTTCGAACTCCTGACCTTGAGCTATCCACCCGCCTCGGCCTCCCAGAGTGCTAGGATTACAGGCGTGAGCCCATCTTACCACTTCTGATATTAAAAGCAAGTCAGTAAGTTCAGCCTATGCTCAAAGGGAGGGAATTACACAGTGACGGAAAGGAATAAGGAAAGGAATCATTGGGAGCCTTGTTAGAAGCTGCCTGCCTAAAGAGCAAAGCCAAACATCCACGTACAACATCTATAAAATACTATTAAATATTGATAAGATGTTCTTGTGAGCCTAAATATAAGAGTAGGGGCTAAATCATAACTATAAGATTCCATGAAGGAGTGAACATAGAGAAACAATGGATTATCTTAAAGACCAGAAAAAGTAGGAAAGCCCTATAAGTACTTAATAGAAAACACAGTAGACCAATTTGAGAAAAGCAGGTGGAAACAGTTTGAATGTAAGCCATAAGTTGTAAAATTGAAGGGAATGGATCATCTAGGCATTATGAACTCTCAAAACTATGCAGCCCTAGTTCCCTTCCAGGATAAAACCCATACTAAGAGGAAATACAAATTATGCCCATTTTTCCTAACATTTATAGATACAAATTTGTGCAAGTCAGGTTAGGTAGGGTTTTGAATTCTAACTCGACTGCTTCCTAGCAGGATAACCCTGGGCAAGTGACTACTCTTCTGTGTCTCAGTTGTCTGATCTGTGAAATGGGAATAAAAATAGAACCAATCATACAGAACTGTTGTACACGTAAAGTGCTCAGAATAGTACCTGGCTAAGAGAATGACTGTCCGATGAATGTTACCAACTAATATAAAACACACACTTTTTTCTAGAAGCTCCACCAGGAGAGTGACATGTAAATAAGTAGTTACAATGCAATGTAATCAGTGCATTTATTTACTACTACATTTTGAAATATTGTCATTATATCTGTTTTGTGTCTACTATATCTCCACTTATTTCTTTACAACCTAGATTAACCTCTACTGATAAATAAAAAACCCAGTTGAAAATTGTGGATTGTTTAGGTTTTGAATCATTCTTTGTAAAATGAATGTCTTTTGTATATATTTGTGTTTGATGGTTTTGTTTGTTGTAATATTCTTGACTCATTCAGAAGCAAACCACATAGGAAGAAAATATTATTTCAACTCCAACCTTTCTATAGATAGCCAGTTTAGACAAATGTTACTTAAACCCCATAGTTTGTATTATCCATACTGTCATCCCTTTTTCATATGGGGAAACTGGCTTGAAAATGTTGTGACTTTCCTGAAACCATACAACTAGTTAAGATGCTGGTACTTGGAGCCTAGATCTTTCCATTACAGTAAATTACCTAATTATGAGTAAATAGCTGAAATTTGTGTTAGACATAAGAAAGGAAAACTTTGTTCTAACTAGAAAATTTTCTATCAATCTTCAGCCTCCCTTCTTTTTTTCTTATATTCTTTGCCAAAAAGGAGGTGATGGAAAATGAAATAAAGGCAATAAACTACAGAGATAGGAGCACTAGAGTGCTCTAAAGTTAAACAAACTTGAATCCTGATTCTATCACTTAAACAAGCTTTTATCATTTAGATGTGATGTTTGTTGTTGGTTTTTTATAAATGCCCTTTATCAAATAAGGAATTGTGTTCCTACTTTGAGAATAGGTTTTTCTGTTTTCTTTTTTGTCTTTTCATTCATCAATGAACACTTGCACTGCTTCTTCCTTTTGGCTGTTGTGAATAATGCTGCTATGCATATGGGTGTATAAATAATCTTTTAAGTGCCTGCTTTAATTTTTTTTAGGTATATACCCATAAGTGGAATTCATGGATTATATGGTAATTCTATTATTAATTTTTTGAGGAACTACACTATGTTTCCCATAGGGGCTACACCATTTTACATTCCCACTAGCAGGGCACAAAGCTTCCAATTTCTTCACATCTTTACCAACACATATTTTCTGTTTTTCTTTTTTTAATAATAGCAATTCTAATGGTGTAAGGTAGTAATCTGTTTTCTTTTAATTGGAAATAAATATTGAATTTTATCAAATACCTTTAATGCATCTATTGAAATTATATGATTTGTCTCCTGTGTTCTTTAAGTTTAGCCAATCACATTTTAAAGTATTACATCAATCTTAATTCCTAGAATAAACTCAACTTGGTCATAAAGTATTATCCTTTATATATATTCTAGTATTTGATTTGCTAATATTCTGTTTATAATTTTACATCTCTATTTATAGATGGTTTGGCTTTTTTTCCCCTGAAATGTCATTATTGGGTTTTGCTATCAGGGTTATGATTAACTCTTTTTCTTATCTTTGGAAAAGTATATGTTGGCTGAGCGCGGTGGCTCATGCTTCTAATCCTAGCACTCTGGTGGGAGGCCGAGGCGGGCGGATCGCTCAAGGTCAGGAGTTCGAAACCAGCCTGAGCAAGAGTGAGACCCCGTCTCTACTAAAAATAGAAAGAAATTAATTGACCAGCTAAAAATATATATGTACAAAAAATTAGCTGGGCATGGTGGCACATGCCTGTAGTCCCAGCTACTCGGGAGGCTGAGGCAGGAGGATTGCTTGAGCCCAGGATATTGAGGTTGCTGTGAGCTAGGCTGATGCCATGGCACTCACTCTAGCCTAGACAACAAAGTGAGATTCTGTCTCAAAAAAAAAAAAAGTATGTGTGATGTTGTAATTTATTTCTGAAGTATTTAATATAATTCTCACCACCAGCAAGGAAGTCATCTGGGGTCTAGAGATTTCTTTGTGAGTTGGTTTGTGATTACAGATTAAATTTCTTCAATAATTACAGTACTAGTCAGGTATTAAAGAGGCACCAGGCTCTGTAATTGGTGTCCCCTCTTTCTTTTCTTTTTTTTTTTTGAGACAGAGTCTTGCTTTGTCACCCAGGCTAGAGTGCAGTGGTGTCATCACAGATCACTGCAACCTCAAATTCCTAGGCTCAAGGGATTCTTCTGCCTCAGCCTCCCGAGTAGCTGGGATTATAGGCATGCTCTACTGCGCCTGGCTAATTTTTCTATTTTTTTTAGCAATGGTATCTCCCTCTTGCTCAGGATGGTCTCGATCTCCTGAGCTCAAGCGATCCTCCCACCTCGGCCTCCAGGAGTGCTAGGATTAACATGCGTGAGCCACCACTTTCATTCTTAACATTTGTTATTAGTGCTCTCTCCTTTGACCATCATCTATCTCTCCAGAGAGTAATCAACTTTATTAGTGTTTTCTGAGAAACCACTTTGGTAATTGTTGATTTTCTATATTATATTAGTTTTCTATTTCAGTAATTTCCAATTTCATCTTTTATTCTCTTTCATCGGTTTTCCTTGAGTTTACTTTGATATTGCTTTTTCAAATTTTTTGAGATGGATGCTCATCAATTTTTATCTTTTTAATATTTGTGCTTTTGAGACTACACATTTCTCTCCTAAGTGCTGCTTTTAGCTGGTTACAAGTTTTGCATGTTCTTGTATATTATGATTAAATTAAAATGTTTTTCTGTGTTCTACAGTATTAGGATTTCTTCTTTGTTCTTTGGGTTATTTTAAGAGTATTATTTCTTAATTTCCAAATGTGGTGATTTTCCAGTATTTTTATTACTGTTAATCTGATTTATATATGCATTGTGGTCAGAGAACATACTATATATGATTCCAAATTCCTGAAATTTATTTTATGTCTGGTAAATTTTTTTATATATTCTTTGTGTGCTTAAGTATATTCTGCATTGTAACACAGAGTGCAGTGCTTTCTATGCAGTATGTCCATTAGTTTGTTTGTTAATAACATATAGATAAAACTATGTCCTTACTGGGTTTTTGTTGTTTCTTCAATTATTAAAAGAGATGTGTTTAAAAAGTGAAATTATCATAAAAATTGTGGATTTGTCTTATTTCATCTTTGAGTTCTGTCAATTTTTGTATTATATATTTTGGGGCTTTTATTAGGTCAAAGTTAAAATGGTAATGTTTTCATGGTGATTTGAACCTTGTTAGAAAATTGAATATCTTATTATTATAAAATTAGCGTTAATAAAGATTTTATGTTAAAGTCTTATCGGATATTAATATAGCTATATCAGCTAATATTTGGTTAGTATTTCCATTCTTAAATTTTCAACCTTCTAGACAAACTATATATATGTTAATAGTTGAATTTTTAAAATGTATTTGGAGCCAGGCACGATGGCTCACGCCTGTAATCCTAGCACTCTGGGAGGCTGAGGCAGGAGGATCTCTTGAGGTCAGGAATTCAAGACCAGCCTGAGCAAGAGCAAGAGCAAGACGCCGTCTCTACTAAAAATAGAAAAAATTAGCCAGTCGTCGTGGCACACACCTGTAATCCCAGCTACTCGGGAGGCTGAGGCAGGAGGATCACTTAAGCTCAGGAGTTTGAGGTTGCAGTGAGCTATGACAATGTAACTGTACTCTAGCCTGGGCCACAAAGTGAGACCCTGTCTTAAAAAAAATGTAGCTGGAGAATCTTTGTTTTATTAACTTGAATGTTTAGTGTATTTATATTTAATACAACTAGTGATATATTTAGGTTTAAATCTAATGTCTTATTTTGTATTTTTATCTTTCTACTTGTTTTTATAATATATATATATTTTTCTCCTTTTTACCTTATTTGAATTAACTGAGAATTTTTTTTATATCTTTATTATGTTGTTTATGGTGTGGGTATTTACACTCATAACATTCACTCTTGATTTATCAATGTCTAATATTCGGTACTTGTATCCTTTTCCCATAAATTGAAAGACCTAATTGAAAGACCTTAGAATATTTTAACTATATAACTGCCTGTGATTTATATGCCTTATATGCCATGAGTGTTGTATATTTTTATTCTGCCTATATTTAAATTGAAGAAGACAATATATCAAATATATATGTGTATTCATGGTTCTTCATTACATCTTCATACTTCTGTTGTAATCATTATCCCTCTGCCTAAAGAAAACCTTTTGTCTTTCAGTTCATGTCTGCCGGAACAAAAACAAAAAAGGTAGTTTCTCGATATTAGGAAATGTTTTTGTTTTTGAATGATACATTCTCTAGATGTTGAATTTAAATTTTCAGTTGTTTTTTTTTAAGAACACAGTGAAAATTTAATTCCATTGCCTCTGGTTTCCATTGTTTCTGGTGAGTACTTGAATGTCTTTCTCTTCTTGCTTTTTGAAGAAAATGTCTTATTTTTCCTCTGTCTTTAATAATTGTTTTTCTCTTTGGTTTTCTATACTCTTACATATTATGAGCAGGTATTAATTCTTTTTAATATTGCCTGGGATGATAATCCCACTATTTGGAGCATTTGTGAGTGTATTTTTATGGTATTCTCCCTTATCCTTGGGAATATGTTCCAAGACCCCCATTGGATGCCTGAACCCTCAGGTAGTACTGAACCCAATAGCTGTCATTCAGAATTTGTTTCTGTTTTTATCTTCCATCCATAAATTTAATACCTTTTCCATATCAACTAAGCACTTATCATACACTGTGGCCATAACTTTTGCAATTTGAGTTGCAAAAAAAAATTTATGCTAGTAAAACTAGCATAAATTTCTTTTTCTTTGTCCACAATTTCACAGATAGATTTGTTCTTACCATAGGTCTTAGCAACTTCAGCATATAATTTTTTTCTTTCCTTATTAAGTCCTGAACTTTTGCCTTTTCCCTAAAAAGAAGCACTTTATGGCTTCTCTTTGACATATTCAAATTGCTAACATCACTACTCTTGTGCTTTGGGGCCATTATTAAATAAAATAAGGGTTACTTGAACACAAGCACTGTCATACCATGATAGTTGATCTGATAACCCAGAGGGCTACTAAGTGACTGGTGGGCTGGTGGGCTACTCTACATTTAGAGTACTCTACTCTACATTTAGAGTACATATGCTGGACAAGAGAAGATTTATGTTCCAGGAGGGGGTGGCACAATATTTCATTGTGCTACTCAGAACAATGGCAATTTAAACCTTTTGAATTGTTATTTCTGGAATTTTCCATTTAATATTTTAGGACCACATGGTTGACCTCAGGTAACTGAAACTGCGCAAAGGAGAACTGCAGATCAGGATTTTGTTGGCATATGTCTGTTGCCTTCTGGTTTTTCTGGTTGTCTCTGATTGTATACTGGACTGTACTTAACAATTTTTTATAGGCATAACTTGAGGACTAAACTTGTATTGTTTTTCTTCAGAGTTTATTTTGAATAGTTTGCTTATGACAGGAATCTGAGGGCATTAGCAATCTAGGATCACCTTAATTCAATTTTAGGGCTTAAAATTTGTTTAGGCTGTCAAACATTCTGCTCTGGCCCAACCACCTTTTCCCCATTGCTCCCAAGGCAAACATGGCCCCAAATGCTGTTTGGTTTTCTTTTACTTCTTGATTCAGTGTCTTCATTCTCTGATGCCTTCGAACAATTTAAAAATATACATACTTACATATTTCAGCTTTTCTGGTTCTCAGTAGGAGCATAGGTGTAAATATCTGGAAGTAGAAATACTCATTTCAGATCTTGTTTCTTTTTTTAGGAAAAAAAAAGTCCTTCAAAGTGTTTTCATCAAAACTTCAATTAAACAGCATATTTTTTGATTAATCTGTAATTTCCAATTTAATGTGTTCTTTTATTATCTTACTCGAAAGAAGTCTAATATGTAGAACAGTAATACTGAGAAGTTGCATATGTTTATTTTATCAAACCCTACTCTTCTTTTGAGAAATTGTGAATTGACTTACTAATCTGATGGTATGGTAATGTGTACTCACTTTTTCAGCAGTGTAGTCTTTTTTAATGATTTAATAATATTTTAGTAAAACTTTTTTTCATAGTTTGTAACTTCTTATAAGGAAAACATTTGGATTTAATTTTTTACTACTTTATAGCAAAGAAATCAGTAGTTAGTACTATTTTTTAATATATTCAAAATATAGACTTTTTTTTTAAGATTTACATACATGTTCATTTGAATAAGATAGTTAAACAGATTTAGAATAGCATGTGGTAAATATGTTTGTCTTTCAAACTCAAGGATTATACATATAGGCTGGATGCAGAGGCTCACACCTGTAATCCCAGCACTTTGGGGGCTAAGGTGGGAGGATCACTTGAGGCTGGGAGTTTGAGACCAGCGTTTGTAACAAAGTGAGACTTCGTCTCTATAAAAAATTTAAAAAATAGCTAGGCATGGTGGTGCACACCTGTAGTCTCAGCTACTTTTGAGGCTGAGGTGGGGAGGATCGTTTGAGCATAGGAATTTGAGGTTACAGTGAGCTATGATCACACCATTGCACTCCAGCCTGGGCAATAGAGACTATGTCTCAAAAAATAAAAAGAGAATTATTACCATAGACCAAATAGCTTAAAAAAAGAAAATAAATAAATAAAAAAGAGAATTATACAAATAAAAATTGAATCATTGGTGTGATGTCAAAGTCACTATTACTCCTTGCCTTTGATAGCAATTCATAAGTTAGTTTTATTTTGTTACTTACTTACAACTAGCTTGGAAATGAATGTGAAGTCTGATAGAAATGTCATAATGATCTGTAGGCTGGCCTTCACTGCTTATTTTAACTCATTGTGGCAAAATTTCAGCTTTGCAATAATATTCTTCCAAAGGGATTTTATGTGGGTTTTTTTTGTATTTTATGTTTCTCCTACAGTTTCTAGCATGCATATCTTTCTCCTTTCATTCTTTGTTTTTTGTTTGTTTATCGTTTTGTTTTGTTTGCTTTGTTTAATTTGTTGTATAGATTGGGCAAGAGAGATATTTCTGGGTCGCAGCATCTTATTAAAGCCTGTATAAAATAATGTATAGTCATTTCCTAGGTGGTATGATTTGGTTATGCTAGGACACTTATTTCCATTGGAGACAGGGCTCCCCTTGAGTCTCCATTTCTTTTGTTTAGAAAGGATGTTCATGAAACAAATGTTAGTTTTCCAGTTTATTGGGAATTCTTACTTTTAAAGTTGAATTAGATCAGTGCTTCTCAGTGGAAGCACTGTTGGCATTTGGTACGATACAATTCTTTGGGTGTTGTAGCATGTTTAGCATCCCTGGTTTCTATGTAGTAATTACTGATAGGGCTTCTTTACTCATTGTAAAAATAAAAACGACTCGATACTTTTCCAGAATTTCCCAGGAATGGTATCACCCTCAATTGAAAACCACTGAATTAAATCAGCAACTTTGTTATAATAGCGTTTTACCACATAACAGAATTTTAATTCTTATATTTATAAAGGTAAAGAATATAGACATTTTTATTGCTTTTCAATACTACACACCTATTCACCTTTGATTCTAATTTGTTCTTATTCATTGTTTACTAATGTAAGTTATGTGTCAACAATCAACTTAAAATGTTCTACATTCTTAGGCAGTAAGTTTTCAGTCTGCTCCAAAGAGCTGCTAAGTGTTCTGCAAAGGTACCTCAGACCACAAGGGAGATGGTAATGAGATGGGAGAATTGGACAGGATTCTGGAGTAGGTGTAGTTTCCTTTTATGTCTTTCACAAACTGTGCTTTCAGGCAAGAATGGGTTCTGCTGTCCTGAGTTATATCTTCTTTCTTTTTCCTTAACAGGAACAAATGACTAAAAATAAGAAACATGACTTATTGACAAAAAAATTCTAAATTTTTGGACCTATAATTTATAGATCATAGGTAGCATAAAGAGAATTATTTATTTTAAGTATTTTTAGACAAACAGTATCCCAACAATTGATTGCCTGGATAAGTTTCTTAGGTTGAGCTCTTCATGAGAGGAGGCAACTCTTGTTTTAGAGGACCAACCAACAAGAGGAAAATTAGATTAGGTCATTTGAAGAGAATTTCGAGTTTCTACTACTTTTACATCAGACAATTCTTTCTAAAGCTATTTGTTCTTATCTGTTTCCATTGTAAACCATCTTTATTAAAGCTACCGTATCTGTTGGAATGTCCAGTCATTCAAACTTTTACATTGCAGTATCTTGCTTCTTTGTAGGTCATTTTTATGTTGCACATTCTATTAATAAATAAGTACAACCGAAACTACTACCTTTTTTTTTCTCCTAAGAATTAATGGCAGTTATTTACTAAATTTAAAAGTTATTCTCAGTGATTTCTATGTTGTGACTTAGGGAATTCTGGTTATCTTCCTTAGTTAATGCTGGGTGCTTAAATTCTGGAAGTATTTCTTACATGACATGGTTGTGTGTGTGTTTTTTAAACAAGTAAATGTAATAAAATGGATACTAATTAGGCAGTGTAATAATTGCTGTCAATTATGTATCAGAAAGGGGGAAAACACCAAAGATCTACAGATGTTATGACTGTAGATACATTAATTGAATAAAGATAAAATCAAGAGAATTTTTTTCCATAAAGACTAATTCTTAGAGATACTTAGTTGACTGTATAGCCTATGATTAATCTAGTGCTTCTTATATGCATAGGAGGATACTTTTATTTGGATTTGTTAGTACTACTATGCTTTTATATTTTTGTTATTAATTTTTAAAAGTATTGGGGAATATGACAAAAACATCTTGCATAAATGACCTAGACTGGAACCCTTTGTTCTATCTCTCTATTTTATGCAGTTTCTAATAATCTTTGAAATTATACACTTATAGAGGCACAAGTAAGTGTATAATTTGCTAGAATAAGACATGAGAATTTAGGCAAATAAATCAGCATAGAAGTAGTAGCTTGGATTTAGTGTTAAAAAAGCTAGCGTTTAGGTCAGGTCTCAGGTGCCAGGGCCAACTGCAGCACCAGGGAGAGCTCCCAATGTGCTTTGCTCTTTGTTCTGATTGTGTTATCCTGGTGATAGGAAGCATTTGTCTCATGTATTTTAATTGGTTAAACAAGCCTGACTCTTCTGAGGATAAGAGATTTTTCTTTCTCATTTAGCCAGAGCATTCAGTTTCATGTTTGAGGTCAGAAAACAAAATGCAGTTATTAAATAATGAAACTAATTTGTATATTTTGTGGTAGAACTCTGAAAAGGAATTCCACAATATTCTGCCTACTTAGTTATTATTTTTGTCTTGAGCAATTTAGCATGATAATATTTACCCCCTTTTCTCAGCTTTCCAGAGGACTTTCACCACTAGTGCCATTCTTTTTCTCATTTCAGTCTAAAACTTACTATTTTGTAAATTTCCATCCCTGTCCTTTTTTTGTTTCCTGGAGTTTTTATATTCTTAGATTTCTAAACCTGAAAGAGTTCTTAAATTATTTAGGAGATGTAAGTGGATTTTACCTTTTGTAAAAATTCAGAAATAAACCCAGACATTTATGAAGGATGCATTTTAGTATAGGGGTATATTATACTCCACCATATGACACTGTCAAAGTGCTATCTAGAACCTTCACTCTGTAAAGGATCATTTCTACCCATTGTATGACTACAAGTCTACTCCTTTTTTCATACAGCCACTATTTTCCAGCTAACTATAATACTCCACTGGAGCCTCTGGATATCCTATTTCATTTAATATAAACTCTTTTATATCATCAGTCTTTTCTTGTGGTACTCAGCCCTACTTTCTTCCTCCTCAGCCTTCCTTTTCTTTCCTTCCTATTCCTTTGCCCTTTCCCTTCTCTTTCATACCTCCCAATTTATTTCCTCTTCCTCCATCCTTTTCCTTTCTTCTCATCCTCTTCGCTCATCTCTTCTTCATTGTTTTCTTCCTGTCATTTCCTTCCTATTCCTCTTCCTGCCCCTCCTACACACTTCCTGTCACCTTCAAACTTCCTTTTTCCAAGTTTAAAACCTCTCTTTCCCTAGGTAACACTACCTTTGCTGCCTCGGTACCATCTCATGAAATAACCACATTCCCTTTTTCTACAAAAGCTATTTTAATGTTATATCACTTTGTTTAAATCCCCTAGTCCCCACTCCTACCTGCTGTATGCTTTTTAGGTATCCTTCTAATGTACTAAGAAAATAGAAACTGGCATTTAGATTTTTTTTTTTACAACTCTTTTTCCTGCCACTTCAAAATGATTTATATCCTAAGTCATTTTTTTCTTCTCACTCTGCACTCAGAATGAATAACTTCTCTACCTATATTCCTTTTTCCTTGATAAAATCTTTATATATATTTCAAATATACTTGTGAAATGAATATTTTAAATAAACAGAATCATGCTGTGCATTGCATTTTCTAATTTTTTATCATAGTATATAAACTATTTTCACATATTACTAAGTATTCTTTTACACCACCATTTTTATTAGCCACATGGACTTTTCTTGCACAAAACTTAGTATACCAATTCCCCAGTTGTCAAATTATCCTCCAGAAAAGATGTACCACTGTATGTTTCTACTCTGTGAGTTTCTGTTTACCTTTGCCAAAACTGGGTATTATATATTTTTAAAGTTATCTCACATTTTAAAATGTGCATTTCTCATGTGCATCAAATATTCCTTTGTTTTAAAAAAAATCATATCATTGTTCATTTTAAAAATTGTATCAATCCCTTTCATAATAACTTAAAGTAGTTTAAGATACACACAAAATATTTTTCCAGGTTATTGTTTATCATTTAGCATTGTTTTACATTTTACCTTAAGAGTTTTTAAATTTTCATGAAGTAAATATATTAATTAATCTTTGTGGGTGATTCTTCTTATGGTGAAAAGGGTTTTCCTCACTCTTTAATATTATAAATATATTAATGTATATTTTCTTCTTTTTAAAAAATGTTACATTTAAATTTCTAATTCACCTGGTGTTTACTTTGCTTAGTATAGTATTAGGCACAAAGTTAATTTATTTTGTTTTCCAGTAATAAATGAGGTATCCCAGAATTAATCATTGAATATGCTGTTTACTCACACATATTTGAAATGCTACCTTTTTATATTACTATTCTCTGTTCTATTTATTCATCTCTTTATTCTGTTTTGTTTTAATTTCAGAGTATTACGGGGGTACAAACACTTCGGTTACATAAATTGCCTTTGCCTGCCCAACAAGTGTGCCCATCCCCAAGGCAGTGAGAACCGCATCCATTAGGTGTGGATTTATCCATTCCCTTCTCCTCCCTCCCACCTGCCCGACATCCTATGAATTTTACTTCCCATATGTGTACATTAGTGTTGATCAATAAGAACCAGTTTAATGATGAGTACATGTGGTGCTTATTTTTCCATTCTTGTGATACTTCACTTAGAAGAATGGGCTCCATCTCCATCCAGGATAATACAATAGGTAGTTCATCATTTTTTTTTTATGGCTGAGTAGTACTCCGTGGCATACATTAATCCACTCATATATTGATGGGCACTTGTTTCCACATCTTTGCGATTGTAAATTGTGCTGCTATAAACATTCGAGTGCAGATGTCTTTTTTATAGAATGTCTTTTTTTCCTTTGGTTAGATTCCCAGTGGTGGGATTGCTGGATCAAATGATAGTTCTACTTTTAGTTCTTTGAGGTGTCTCCATACTACTTTCCACAGAGGTTGTGCTAGTTTGCAATCCCACACGCTGTGTTTGAGTGTTCCTATCTCTCCACATCCACACCAACATTTGTTGTTTTGGGACTTTGTGGTATTCTCACTGAAGTTAAGTAATATCTCATTATGGTTTTGATTTGCATTTCCCTGATGATTAGAGATGTTGAGCATTTTTTCAAATGTTTTTTTGGACACTAGTCTATCTCTTTCGAAAAGTTTCTGTTCATGTTCTTTGCCCACTTTTTGATAGGGTTGTTTGATTTTTTTCTCGCTGATTTTCCTGAGTTCTCTATAGATTCTAGTTATCAGCCCTTTCTCAGATGTATAGCATGCAAATATTTTCTCCCATTCTGTAGGTTGTCTGTTTGCTCTAGTAATAGTTTCTTTGGCTGTGCAGAAGCTTTTTAATTTGATCAGGTCCCATTTATTTATTTTTGTTGTTGCTGTGATTGCTTTTGGGATCGTCTTCATAAATTCTTTGCCTAGGCCTATGTCTATAAGAGTTTTTCCAGCATTTTCTTCTAGAATTCTCATGGTTTCATGCCATAGGTTTAAGCATCATGAGTTGATTTTTATGAGAGGTGTGGATCCTGTTTCAGTCTTCTACATGTAGCTATCCAGTTTTCCCAGCACCATTTATTGAATAGGGATTCTTTTCCCCAGTGTATGTTTTTGTCTGCTTTGTCAAAGATTCGATGGATAAATGACGATGGCTTTATAACTGGGTTTTCAGTCTTGTTCCATTGGTCTATGCCTCTGTTCTTGTGCTAGTACCATGCTTTTTGGTTATTATAGCCTTATAGTATAGCTTGAAGGCTGGTAAATTGATGCCTCCCAATTTGTTCTTTTTGCTTAAGGTTACTTTTGCCATTCCAGGTCTTCGCTGGTTCTATATGAGGCACAGAATTATTTTTTCTAGATTTGCAAAAAATAATGCTGGTATTTTAATAGGGATTGTGTTGCATCTGTTGATTACTTTGGGTAGTATAGACATTTTGATAGTGTTGATTTTTCTGATCCATGAGCATGGTATTTTAACTCTTAACAGATTTATCACTTTTAATTAACCCTTTTTATTGAGAAGTAGTCAAGCATATTGTTTAAAAAAAGGGAAAAATTCAAATAACGAAAAGGGTAAGAAAGTCTCCACTATGAAGGTAACCACTATTATAGATTGTTTATTCTATACCAGAAATACTTTGTTCACATGCAAGTATATAGCTGATCTCCTTTTTATTATATAGATAGAAATATATCATATACACTGTTGTTCTGCACTCTTTAAGATTACATATTAGTATATAGAGATCTGACTTTTTTTTTACAGCTTGATCTAATTTAAGAATCTAAAACAGTGTTTTCCTATTGTTTGAACATGTAGGTTCCCCTGACCCCCAGTCTTTTGTTGTCAAAAAGTACTGTAGTATTCTACATCCTTTTCTTAGTCTTTGCCAGCAAGCCATATAGTATACATTTCTAGAAGTGAAATTATTGGGTCATAGACTGTAACTCGTTACAAACAACATAAATCAATCCTGACAAATTTCAGAAGAAAATAAATTTACAGGAAGTCTGGAGAAGCAGGAATTGGTCTCTCAACTCCTACTACCACTGCTTTGAATAACATATGTTTGTTATTCCCTAAAAATTCAAATTTTCACGCAAGATTATCCATTTGGACAAGATTGAGTTATATGCCCATGTTATAGCTACCTAGAAGTGGAGAGTAGACTTTTTTCACCCTTCTAGTATTTTCAGTGTGAGGCCAGACTTTACTGCCCATCACTTTGGACAGTTCTCCAAATATTAAGGTACGCGAATGGAGGATATCAACAAACAAGCACTGCAGTCCTTAATTTTATCTACTTAATATCTAAGACAACCCTTCTTCTCATACACATACTTGCAGGAAACAATAAAAACCTCTTCAGCCTATTAAATTTTAATGATTCTCCTTAAACCTTGAAGTGCTTTTATTCATTCTCTAAGGAGAGACAACCCGAAGTTTCATAACTTATTTCTTCCATCCAGCTTTACATGTAAGGACTCTTGGCGTTTTCCTCTTGACTTTTCTGTTCTTCAAACTATAATTATATTCCTAAGAGTGAAAAATTAGGGTATATCTCCCAAATAAAACCTAAGTGTATTGAGATAGAAATATATAAAAAGTAAATTTTTAAGATGATAAATAAAATGAAATAAATTATATTTTAAATTTTATTATTAACCAGATAAAACGCTTTTATGATCTTTTTAAAAAGTATATTATTCTCATTGTTTATTTTTCTCCCCCCATGAGAATGTTAGCTAGCTCCATTGGGTTGTGAATATTTGTCTGTTTTGTTTACTAAGTATTCTTAGCATCTATAACAGTGCACTAGGATACCAATTCACATCAGTTCTATTCCTTCCAAAATGCATTCTTTGTGTCTAATTTAATTAATGAAGAAACATCAGATAAACCCAAATTGAGGGATGGATATTCTACAAAATAACTATCCTATACTCTTTTTTTTTTTTCTTGAAAGTTTTTTTTTGTTTTTTGTGACAAGGTCTCACTCTGTCACCCGGGCTAGCTTGCAGTGGCGGCATCATAGCTTACTGCAACCTCCAACACCTGGACTCAGGTGCAGAGCCTGAGTCTACAGAGTAGCTGGTAGTACAGGCCCGCACCACCATGCCCAGGTAATTTTTCTCTTTTCTGTAGAGACTGGTCTCACTCATGCTCAGGCTGGTCTGGAGCTCCTGGACTCAAGCAATCCTCCCACCCTAGCCTCCCAGAGTGCTAGGATTACAGACTTGAGCCACCATGCTCGGCCTGCCTTAAACTCTTGAAAGATGTTAAGGGTGTGAAAAACAGGAGAACCAACTTATTTTAAATGGTTCATGAAAAAAAGTGTGTGTATAGGGAGGGAGGGTGAGAGAGAGAGAGAGAGACATTATGATAAGGCAAATGAAGGAACATGTAAACAATTGGTGTATCTGGATAGAGGACATACGAATTCTTTGTTCTATTGTTCTGAAGAAAAGTATGAATCTATAGCAATATAAAAATTGTTTGTAAAGGGTTCAAAGCCTACAGAAACTTAAGGGAAATTTTTTAATAGTTTGGAAAATTCTTGTTTTCTAGTTCAGTGCAGATATGAAAGTTTTAATATGACAATGTGCACAGTATTTTCAGCAAAAAAGTCACTTGATAGAAGGAAAATACATTTTTAAAAAGCCTTTAAAATAAAAAGTTCTCTATTGCATAAGTTTCTTTTTAAAAAGTAGTTAGGTTGTTTATTGTTAAAATTTTACCTTTACGTTAAATGGTGGATTAAGCGTCTTTATTGCTTTGTTTTGTTTTCTAAATAATCTGCTGATTGAAATACTGCTCATTATCTAATGTTGTTACAGGAAAAGTTAGCAAATTTGGGACTTTTGAAAAGTTAAGTGTATAACTCTTCTTAAGGTTGGCAGCATTTATAAGTACTCTTCACTGAGATATCCATTCAGACTCTGTGTGGTAAAAAAAGATTTTTCATAGTCGCTTCATGTCTCATTGTGAAGTATATGGGAAAATTTTACTGTATGTCAAAAACTTTGTTTTTATATAGTTGACTACATTGAAATTATCCTGTAGCACTTTGGCATTGCTGAGGTCCAACTTCTTTGCTACATTGGCGGGCCTGCAGATGAGGCAATAAATGATTTTCACAGGTTTAATCTTACCCTGTAATGTCTCCTTCTCTTCTCTTTTCCTCTTTTTCCTTTTCGTTTCCCACTACTCTCTCCTCTTCTTCCCTTTTCCAGTTAAAGCAGCTGCTTCTTCATTATGGCATTAAGTAGATTTAACATATTTTTCTGAAAAAATTTTTTTCTAAAAAAAAAGTCAGTTGCTTTTGACAATATATTTTCCATGGTACAGCTTTCCTTTAATGAGTCACCAAAAATTAGTTATTTGTGAATTTCATTTTTGAAAGAAAATCTAGTAAATACCATAAGCTCAGACATGTTAGAAACATCTGTACTTGAATTCAGCTATATAGAAACTTCCCACACAGTGTAATTTGCTCTAATCCTTATTTCTTCAACTCTTCAATAGTGTTTTCTTATTTCCAACAGTATTTGTTTTGTTGCCACATCTTCCACGTACTATCAATTTAGCCATTTTTATCATGAGAAAATGAATAAATTTTTCCCCAGTGACACAGAAGTTAGCATCCAAAATAACTCTTGTAAATATTTATCAATATACTTACTTGAAGTAATATTTAATTTTAAGCTTTAGAAAGTACTTAAGTTTCAGTGACTTGAAAAATATTCCTAAATGTAGAGGTTTGTCTTTAAGTTCTGGATACTTAGTTGTAAGCATCTTACAAATCATCTGGTAACAAAACGTATAGCACTAACTTAAGACAAGGTTCATTATCCTTGTTAGAGCATGTAAACCCACAGTTTAGATCTTTTTTTTTTTTTTTTTTTGTAATTTTGAAATTTTTTGGCCTAATCCTTTCATATCTGATTGCATTGTCAATTTCATAGTATGGTTGACAATAAGCTCATGTTATAAGTGTCTTCTCTGCCATTTTCTTGCTTATTTTTGCTTGCATTATTGAAAGGTGGTTTCTTTGAAGGAATCCATTAACCTTGTTGTCCTTTTTGTGAGAGATAATTTAGCTAAAATTAGATAATATTATCCTTAAATCCATTTAACCTAGACACACACAGACATTAGTACATGCAAAGTAGTACATGCAAAATTAGATAATATTATCCTTAAATCCATTTAACCTAGACACACACAGACATTAGTACATGAGTAAAGGTTCCACTGGTCAAAAGCTAACAGAGGGGTGGGGAACCTTTTCCTGTTGGAAGGTTGCATTAATTTAGCTGTAATCAAATAAGGCTTCATTCAAGAAACTTCAATTAGATATACTTAAAAATGTATATTATTTTATAAAAATCTAACTACTATGTACTTAATTTCAAAAAATGAAAACTTTTTTCATTTTAAAGATAACTAACCTTTTTAATGACTTTATTGTCTGCTTTTTGTTTGAAAGTATTTGAATATTTGGTTATAGCATGGAGGTCTACAGTTTCAGTTGATCCTGTAGATGGGTATCAGTCATTTGTGACCTTAAGGGCATCTCGATTTGGGTTAAGTAGGAAAATATAGATTTGCAGCAGTGGTTGAAATGCAAGAAAGCATTTTTCAGGCATGTTGATGAAGGCATGGGTATTCTGCATTTTTCCACATTTCAGTTGGATCTTTCTTGGTATCAAACAATGACTTTAAAATGTGATCCTCTGAGAGCTTAATCAATTCCATCTGTGGTTATTTAGGTGACTTAGTGATATCAACAAGGTGAAGCTGAAGTGCTAACTTGAATGTGATGTCATGATTCTTAGAGTCAGTGAAGCTTTCATTGCATTTTCTAACTAATAGGTCTATAACAGTTGCATATTCTTCAAATGATTCACATGTGTAATCCTGCTCATCAGTGACCTTTACTAACTGGGGAAAATGTTCATCTCAAATTTCCTTTTGAAGAAGTATTTTGAAAAAAGGTAGCTTTTTTCTAAATGCTTGGATTTTTTTTGCCATATGTCATGTATAGACTTAGTTTTATCTTGCAAAGAAATATTCAAGTCATTTAGATTTGACATATCACACAGAAATGCTGCATTCCTATAGAAACCTTCTTTCAATAATTCACGTTGCTGATTCTGTTCTTCATAAAATTTAACTATCTGTTCTCATAGAGATAAAATTTTGCCTAACACCTGTCCCTGTGATAGCCAACACACTTTAGAATATGGCAGATCCACACTGAATACCTCATCTTTCTATTTTAGCATGTTATATAACTGATGATTCCATATTGCATTTGCATAAATATAGTTAACAATACTTACAACTTGTTGCAAAGTGTCACTTAAAATAGTAGCTTTAACACAGAGGTTTTGCTGATGCAAGATACAGTGAAAAGAAATGACAGCATCTGTATCTGTTAATACTTTTTTTAAATCTGTGCAGTAAATCCTTCATGTTTTCCTGTCATGGAAGGTGCACCATCTGTACATACATTCACTAAATTTACCAAATTAAGTCCAAATTCATGATATTTATCTTGAAAGTTGTTGGAGATATCTATTCCCTGCATTCTCCCAAGAGTGCCCAAAGTGAGTAACTTCGTAGCAAAGAAAATCTGTTGTGACCTGAATGAAGTATAAAACCTGTGCCGAGTCAGTAGTATCAGTTGATTCATCCAAAGTGATTGAATAATATATATTTTCTTTTGAAGTATTGCATGAATTTGTTCTGTTAAGTTGAAGGCTAATGATCAGTTATGGTTCTCCTTGAAAGGGGCAGTTGTTTATACTTAGAAATGTTATCGAGGTCTAAGCATCCCACAACTTGGACAGTGCATTCGTTCACAATTTCTACATCGCTGAATGGCTTTCCATTTTTCCCCCGGGTATATAAGCTACTTTATAAGTTGCTTCAGTGGCATTATTTCCAGGTCTTATTGCTGCTTAAAAGAACTCTTTGCTTTTGCTTTTCAACTTTTAATTTCTGCAATACAACCTTTCCTACCTCTCCCTCTAATTTAAAATATTTGTGGTCCTTATGAGTGTTATAATGTTTATGAGCATTGAATTTTTTAGTGTTGATAGTGCAGTATCGCAAAGCAAACAAATCATCTTATCTTTAGCAGAAACAAAATAATATTGCAGTTCCCAATCCTCATTAAAAATATGTTTTCTTCCTTTAGCATTCTCTTGGTCTTCTTTGACATGATGGGCTGTTAAGCAGACAGAATTAAAAAATACTGTCGAACTGTGCCAGCTATTCACAAATTCACACAGTGCACCATTGTCAAAAGCTGATAACAGACTGGCATACTCGACCCCCATAAACTCTTGCTAACCAGCCTCATGTGGTAGTGGTGCCAGTCAGTCAGGGGAAGTCAGAACTAAATCATGAGTGTAGCAGCTGTCAGTTTCGCTCTTATGGCTTACTAATGTTCTAATTGTGCCAGTCAATATTGGAGGATTATTTCATTGAAACTTATTTTATTCTGTGGTATTTTAAATAGGTTCATTTTAAAAATAAAAAAATATAAAAGACAAACAAAAATGTATTAATAAAAATAAAAGGATTTGTTCTGTAAAATTTGGATTTAGTCAAAAGGCCGCATCTAAGGACCTAGAGGGCCACAGATTCCCCACTGCTGAGCTAACAAATGAGTGAAAGTTCCATTTTTAGCCCCTCCACATTGTCTCAGATGGGATGAGTAACATATGGACTTCTCCCTGGTATATGAAGTGAGGGAAGGAGGAGACAGTGTCAATCTATAAATTAAATATCTTTCCCTATTGGAGTATCTTATGTGTGTGCCCCACTTTGGAGGGCATTTTTCTAAAGAAGCAAAAATTGTGGCTCAATTTGGGTTGTGAAGTCCTGAGAAGGCTTGTACTAGAAAAGGGGTATGTTGAAAATTCCCTGAATTGTACAACAAAGGATCCATTGGAGAGACCCAAAAGTAGAAGTATTCTGGAATTCTTCATTAATTAAATTTTTTTTTCAGTGAAACATGGATACTTCATTTTATTAAATGCCCTTTGGCATCCATCCTTTGTTTACATATATCATTTTCTTTTAATCTACACATGAGCTAAATGTTATGAAATTTTCAATGTTGGACTATCACTGGGTTTCCACAGTAAAGTTTTGAGAGTCTTGGTGGGGTGGTTATTTAATATATACCAATAGATTGGTTTTTCTACTATTTTTATATGTAGTCTTTTTTCAACAGCAATTTTTATGACATTTATGAGAGTTTTAAAAAATTATACTTTTCAAGGTAACTTCCAATATTTTTCTATAATTAGAAACATTTTACATAGCAATGGAAGTATCTGTTTTAATAGTTTGAAATAACTCACTATTGGTTTTTTGGTGTTTTTTAATGTTTTTAAATTGTAAAGGATACACACACTAAAGCTTAATACATGTAAGTTTATACTACGAAAAAAAAATTAACCTTACTAATACCTTTGAAGACAATTGTATTCCTTTATTGCATCTTTCTATAGAGGGGTAAATCCTAGCTTATCTTTGGTGGTGATCATTATCTTGCTTTTCTTTGTTATTTTACTACATACTTGTGTATTGCTAAAAATATATTCAAAGTGTTGTGCATGTTTATATGATCTTCATATAAATGGAATCATAATGTATTCTTCTGAAATGATTGTTATACTTAAAGTTTTGTTGTTGATGGTTATTTGTATAGATTCATTTTAGTTTAATTTTTACTGCCATATAGTATTTCATTGCATGAATATGCAATATGTGTTTTTAATCTATGCTGTCATTTATGGATATTTGTGTTGTATGCAGTTTTTTTGGTTATGTGCCTGAGAATGGAATTGCTGTATCACAGGATATTCTTTTCTCCTCCTCTCTATGTATTTATATACATTAGCACTTAAATTTCCCTATGGTGATTTTGAAAGTAATGATCCTCCTGATTTTAATTTTGCTGTTAAACACTTGAAAAAAATTTAGAAACTCAGCTGAGAACATATTTCCATTAATATTAATTATGAGAATAAACCCATTTTGTTCACTCTTCCTGTGTAACACACACAGTACAGCTTTTATTCTTCTTACTGAATCATTCTCTTTTCCCCATCTTTGTGAAAAAGTTCTGGAGCTTCATATCAGAAGTATTGTTTTTGAATTATTTTAATAGTGTTCCATTTTTTAAGCTTATCAGTCATCAGCATTGCTACTTAATGATTCCTTAATTTTTAAAAAGTTTTCCAGTTTTATTGAGAAATAATTGACGAATATTTTAATCTATACAATGGGATGATTTGGTATACATCTTTTATAAAATGATTACCACTATCAAGTTAGTTAACACATCTATCACCTCACCTAGTTACCCTTTTTGTTTTGTGGCAAGAATATTTAAGCAGATTTCAAATATAGTATAACAATTCAGTATTGTTAACTTTAATCACCATGTTGTATATTGGATCCCTGAACTTATTCATATCATAACTGAAAAGTTTGTATCCTTTGACCATTATCTCCCCTTTCCCTCCATCCCCCTGGCCTTGGTAACCACCATTCTATTCTCTCTTTCTAACCATTCCTTAATTTTGATGTGTCTGTCAATTAGAGCACTTATTTGAGTGTCCCCCACCCCTTTGCCCTGAGACCTCTGTGCCTTTATTCTTTCTGAGTCTTTATGTATCTGAAAGTGAATTTCTGTTGTATAGGGAATTCCTGTGAAATAACCTTTTGCCTCAAAACTCTGATATTTGTTTTTGTTTGTTTGTTTGTTTGTTTGTTTTGAGACAGAGTCTCACTTTGTTGCCCAGGCTAGAGTGCCGTGGCGTCAGCCTACCTAGCTCACAGCAACCTCAAACTCCTGGGCTCAAGCAATCCTTCTGCCTCAGCCTCCCGAGTAGCTGGGACTACAGGCATGTGCCACCATGCCCGGCTAATTTTTTTTTTTTTTTTTTTTTAGTTGGCCGATTAATTTGTTTCTATTTTTTTTAGTAGAGATGGGGTCTCGGTCTTGCTCAGGCTGGTCTCGAACTCCTGACCTTGAGCGATCTGCCCGCCTCAGCTTCCCAGAATGCTAGGATTACAGGCGTGAGGCACCACGCCCGGCTAAAACTCTGATATTTGTTCATTATCTTCTAGCAATTTATTTTGGAGAGAAGACAGCCTTGTGCAAATGTTCCATGTAACTTTTTGTGAGGAAGTGGTGGTTCTGGATAGTTCTAGGAATCTTTTCTGTCTTTGAAGCTTAAATCTTTCATCAAGATGAGTCTGAGTGTTTTTCTCTTTTCTTTAAGTTTTGTCTGATGACGTGTTCACCCTGACACCCCAGCCCTAAGGAACTTTTTGATGTATATGTTAAGCTTTAAGTTAAAGAAATTTTTCTGTTATATTGATGATTATTGCTTTTGTTTCATTTATTCTGGTCTCTTCTGTAGGACCACCAGTTTTTAAATTTTTTCTTTCTATGTTTGAGTTCCTGTTTATGATACATGTCTTTCATTTTTGTCTACCAGTTGTTTTCATTACTTCTTTTCCTGTGCGTGTAGTACAGTTTCTCAAGCTTACCTTGTACATTACCAATGTGATCTTCTACATTGTTAGATCTACTCTTTAATGTTTGGTGTTCTCGTTCTCTCTCTCTCTCTCTCTCTCTCTCCCTCCCTCTCTCTCTCCCTCTCTCTCTCCCTCTCTCTCTCCCTCTCTCCCTCTCTCTCCCTCTCTCCCTCTCTCTCTCTCTCCTGACAGAAAAAGTTCATTGCCTTTATGGTTTCCAAGCCACCGTATTTAATTTTTTGCCTGAATGTTTCACGTTAAAGATACCACATCACTGGAGGTCCCCATCATTTCATGACATCAGTCTTCCTATGCTGATTCTTAGAGTTGCTCCACATCCGTGGGTCTTTGGGTTCATTTTGACAAGGTACAACCTGAGGTTTATAAAGGACTTTGCTTCCTTGGAAAACCACCTGGTTCAACCAGACTTTCAATGAGACTTTTTAAAAATAGTTGACATTCTCTGGGTTCCATTATGAAACACTCTCACATACTATAGCTCCTTAGTGACTAACGGAAATCCAAATTGAACTTGCCTTTTTATATATTTTGGCTTAGGAAGTCTTCTACTAGACCCCACTACTCTGAAATAGTGTTTTGCAAGTTAGCCTTGTGGATCTTTTAAGTTGCTTTAAATATACCAGAATTTTTAGACGTTTCTAACTTAGAAATGATGCTAATAACTCTTTATTTTTACTCTTTAAAATTCATTGCGATTAGATTTAAAGGGAGAGATGAACATGAGTCCTTGCCTGACTCTTTTACTGTAACGTGTAAAAAGGTTTTTTATATAGTAGTGTTTCCATCATATACATTTGATTTTTTTCCCTTGATCCAAGAATAAGAGTTTTCTTGATTGGCGGTGGTGGTTATTATTGTTGTTTTTAATTTTCAAGTTTTCTACCAAAATATTTACAGATGAAATTATATGATATCTTGGAATTGCTTTAAAATAATATGGGAGAGAGTTGGTTGTAAAGATGAGTATTTATGGTTGAGAATAAACAAGCTTGACCATGCATCTATTGATAGGTACTGTTTTACCAGTCTTCATACTTTTACATATGGGTTTGGAATTTTATATAATAAAAAGTTATTGTTAATTTTCCAAAGGTTTGATTTCTAAGAAAAAAAATTTTTTGAAGTGCATTGTGGTTAGAGAATGTACCCTATACAATATTTTTTTTTTTTTTTTGAGACAGAGTCTCACTTTGTTGCCCAGGCTAGGGTGAGTGCTGTGGCTTCAGCCTAGCTCACAGCAACCTCAAGCTCCTGGGCTCAAGCAATCCTTTTGCCTCAGCCTCCCAAGTAGCTGGGACTACAGGCATGCGCCACCATGCCTGGCTAATTTTTTCTATATATTTTTAGTTGGCCAATTAATTTCTTTCTATTTTTAGTAGAGACGGGGTCTCGCCCTTGTCAGGCAGGTTTCGAACTCCTGACCTTGAGCTATCCACCCGCCTCAGCCTCCTAGAGTGCTAGGATTACAGGCGTGAGCCACTGCGCCCGGCCCCCTATACAATATTTAATCTTAAATTTTCTATGTGAATTGATATATATTCAGTTTTACAATTTCCATGGAGATTTGAAAACAAAATCATTATGTGTCAAATAAATCTTATTGGTGATTATATTCAAGTCTTCTATAACTTGATTTATTTTTTTGTTTACTTAATCTGTCAGATACTGCAAGAGGTATGTTTAATTTCTCCACATTCACTGCAATGGTGTCCATATTACTTGATGCTATTTTCAGTGGACATTTTCCTCCATTGTATTGGTTACACTTAAGCTTTTTAATTATTTAATTTAAAATAAATTGTTTTATATGCCAACTTTTCATATTTGCCTGCTTCTATGGCATAGAGACGCCACCATGAAATAAATTCATGCCAAGTTAAAGGAAAAGATGTAACCCATCCCTCCCAATGTTGAATTGGGCTGCCATCTTGATTCCAGTATTTTACAATCTTGAGTTACATATGTAGTATACTAGGCACAGTACTGTAGGATCTCAGTCAATATTTGTTTGATTAATATGTTAACTATTAAAAGTGATGTCATTGACTTTGAGGAGAAAGAGAAAGAAATGTGCAGTTTAGCATTGTAGTTTAATGAGTGAACACAGTAGATCTCTTAGTGTATAAACTCAAGGTCATGTTAGAGAATTAAATCAGAAGACTTGGACTTTGAAATGTAACTTTGTATTTTAGCTGTGTTCTCTCGGCTGTTAATACTTTTTAATTTTTAGAAGTATAACTAAAAACTAAAAGACTTTGCACTTATTTATTGAGAGGAACAAGAGTCAAAACTGCTTGCCAAAAACTTTTTGTCTCAGTTGGAAATATTTAATGATGGCAATGAGAGCAAGTACTGGCCTGCAAGCCAGGAAAATAAAAAATTTTAAATATCATAAAAATTAGCCTAAATCATAAATTGTGGGAATTTGGAATTGTGCAAAGAATCTGTTTGGAAGAATAGTGTTAGAATGTCACAAGGGACCAGAAGCATTAATGATATATTTAAAAAATCTTATGAAACTTTGAATTATAAAGCGCTTTATGTATATAATAATATATGTGATATATTATGAGTATATAATATTTGTGTTGTCAGTTCAGTCTATATTGCTTATGTTCCATTTTGGGTATTATGGGAGGGACTAGTTCATATTTATAGTGTTTCTTTACTAGTAATGTTTGCTCTCTCAGATGTAATGAAAAACATACCAATTTTAAATCTACTGTGCTCAATTATGAGTAACAAATTTATTAATAAAAACAGCATCTTGAACATATTATTTGGTTGTAAGATTTTGATTTTAAAATTCTAAATCTTCATTGTTATTTTGATTATATTTAGATAACAATTATTTTGTAAAGATTATTCTCTGTAGTCTTTTTTAACCATTTTACACTGAGTTCAATCAATTCTAAGAGACTTGTCTAAAATACATGTATCAATACTAATATCCGGTGATTTCATGTGACAGATTATACCTCATTTGCAGAAAAGATGTCACATAAATTTTGAGCAGCTGTTTTTCTAGTTTGCTTTTTATGTCTAAATTTACATATACTCTTCTATGATATCTGCATTAGCAATCCAAAAAGAATAGGCTTGATTCATTTACCCATTTAAGACCATTATAGGTTTATACTAGAGAGAGACTGCCCCTTTTTAATCATCTTTTTGTTTTGCTTTATGTCTTTACACTGTAAATTCTATCTGTTGGGGACATGCCCAGGATCAGGTTGAAATGTGTGCAGCTGCATACCCTTTTCAACACTCAGGGATTATATCTATGCATATGTCTCTGCTTTGGTATGCTGTATCTACTATCATAAAGAAAAGTGTTGGATTCATCAATTATCAAGCTACCTGCTAGGAAAGAATTCCCTGCTCAAAATGAGCTTATATAGAGAACTTGGTAGGAATGGAAAGGAACAGTTTATTTCCAGGCTCAAGGATTTGAAATACTGTGCCTTGTAAAGCTGGAAGGGAAAAATGAGGAATGGTAATGATTTTCCATATCACTAGTTTTTATATTTGTAAAATTATAGCTTCCATTTATTCTACCTTGAAAATTAAGGTTTGGTACTAAAAACAAAACAAAATAATACTTCCAAGATCATCTTATATGTTTGTTGACACCCCACCTCCCTAACCTCAGCTGTCTAAAAAAAGCTACAGGGTTTCCCCCTACACCAGAATATTATGGGGGTATAAACATTTTGGTTAATAATAATAATAATTATAATAATACCTTTGCCTGGATGCTAATAGACTTAGCACTTGCCTGGATCAGGAATTGTAGAAGGACATGTAGAACTTTTCTATGGTAAATGTAAGTTAGTATATTAATCAGTTTAACTTCTTATTTGTGAAATACAGTAACAAGTGTGTTAGAATACAGTGTGGTATTTGGCATGGATTGACCAATTGTTTCCCCATTTTAAAATCTTACTTGGAAATTTTATTTGAAATCGGTAGGTGATAAGAGATTGTGAATTTGAAAATTTAATCCTAATTTATATTAAAAATATTGATTATACCCAGTAATGGTGATATAGTGGGGGATATAGGAACTATCTTAAAAATTGGTCAAAATGTATTAGGTATACTACTTTTGGATTAGAATTTGGCCATATTGCTGTTTAAAATGATCATACATTTCCAGTGTCTCTTCAGAGAAAATATTCAAACAAGTGTACAGATTGAGTATATTACAACATGATTTGTGATAGCAAAAAATGAAACTGAAAATAGCTTAAATGAATTGTTGGAGAACTAGTTAAATCATTAGGTATCAATAGTATCAAATATTATATACCCGTTTAAAAAGAATGAGGTACTACAGTATGTATTGACATGCTTAGATCTCTGAAATATATTATTAAATAAAAATATTTATAGAAAATATACTGAAGTATGCACATGAACCTGTGGTTATCTCTGATAAGTGAGATTGGCGAGGCCAGGGGTTAGGGAATCTTCTAATTTTTACTTGGCCTTTACGATGACCAACCATGTATAACTTTAAAAAAAAAATCTAAATAAATGTACTGTTCTCTACATATAGTTGTCCTTTGATATTCTCTACTTTTATGTTCTTACTTGAGTAGTGATGGCCATTTTTGAAAATATAAAAATATTTTTAGAACTGTTATATTGAGTTTATTGCAGTATTACTAATAAACTGAAGTTTCTGTTCCACTAATATATGAGGTTTATGGTATTTTTATATTATTTTTTAGATTTGGGGGCATTTAGAAAAGGAAAAGAGATGTATGTCGTAGAAGTTTAAAAATAAGACATAAATCTATGTTTAAATCTTTACATATTGTTTTTCTTGTTTCAGTTACCTAGAAAAGTACGAGAAAGTTCATCATTTTGGGGAGGATGATGATGAGGTACCACCAGGCAATCCAAAGCCACAGCTTCCTATTGGTGCAATTCCATCTTCCTACAATTACCAGCAACACAGTGTGTCAGGTAAATATCACTGGACATTAACAGGGCCAAAGTTTTGAATTAGGAAAATAGACATCATCCAATGAATTAGTCCCTTACTTTGCACATGAGAACACTCAAGGCCTAGGGTAATACAGCTTTCAAAGATTGTAAAATTGGTACAAAAATTGGTACCAGGGCCCATTCTATCACTGGTTGCTTAAGAATTGTAGTTACAGAAATATTTAGTTACAAATGCTTTGACTGATCATTGATTTATCCTGAATAGTCACAAAAATGAGAAGAGGAAGGTCCTGCTAGGATTAGGGAAGCCAAGAATATTCATATAGAATCTATTAGATTTTCTATAATTTTCTTACAGTTACTGAGGTTCTTAGCGCCAGAATTATCAGAAATGTTTCTAATTATTCTACTATTTTTCTGCTGTGATACGAGGAAGAAGATTTTTTTTTGCTTGTCATTCTTGTAACGGCTGTAGAGGAATCTCCAGCTGAAAAGAGATGGGCTCAAATTGGAAATAATCAACTTGAGAATTTGATAAAGAGATTCTCGAGTAGAATAGATGGGGATTCCAGTTTAAGTGGCTTGAGGGTCAGGACTGATGACTAGGAAGAGAACTCTAAGGAGATACATATTTCTGTTTCTTTAGTCAACATTGTCCTATAAAAAAAGAGGAGATATTTCTTTTTCAAGGTATGTTCTTTATAAAAATTACAATTATTCTAAATATTATTATTATTAATTGATACTAGTGCCAATCTCTTATAGGTTATCCTTAGATTTAAGCTGTCTCATTTGTGCCAGTGTCACCAATTTTTTTTCATATCATCTATTTTCAAAGTTTCATGTTGAATTTGACTGCATATTTCTTCCCCAATCAGTAATGACTGAAGAAACAGAATCTCCTTTTACAGTCTGTGATGCCCATTAGAAGAGGCCTTATCTGATGCTTTTGTATAATTTGGTAGGGGTAGTGCAGGGAGTCCAAGCCAAACCTAGCTTTGTATTTAATGAGTAGTTATTATAACACTGCAAGAAGCAAGACTAAAGGAGAACAGAACATTTTAAGTCATCATGCTAATAATTAAAGCTGATAAAATAAAATGAGTGACTTGTTAGGTGATATACTCTTTGTTCCTAAAAAGAGCTAATGACCTCTTTCGAATTCAAGAATGTTACAGAGGGTTTTCCTGCATTGCATGGGATGTTATACTAATGACCTTTAAAGATCATTTTCAACTTAAAACTCTGTGTGATTCCTATATTACAATAGCAGCAGAGCTTCATCCTTGTAGCTTAAAGAGAGTTTGATGTCTACTACTATAGCTCTCCAAACCAACCCTTTTCTATGTTTGGTCTTGTTTAAAATTAGATTGGTTTTTTGGATATGTTTTTTTTTTCTCCCCTAATTACAATTGATTTACTTTAAGAAAGAAGATGTGAAATGTTTTTAGTATTTCAGAGAGCTATACTGAAACTTGTTAATTAAAAAAAGTTAAAGAAATGATAGAATTGCTTAATCTGTTGTTTTAACAACTCCTTTCTGAACAATTATGTAATGTGTGACATGTTTGACAAAATTAAGATTGGGGATTCATGATGAGGAAGAAACTGAGAATCGATGGGAAACATCAAATTTCAGAATATCTAATTCAAACTGAAAAGAGGTAGTATTTTAGGGCAGCATTTATGAATGTAGAGGTGCTTTTTATTTTTCCAGAAAGCCATAGCAACATCATGATTATGTTCTAAAAATTAACTTATCACTATATAAAACAAATCCTTTACTGATCATTCTTTTCAAGTATTTAAAAATAGAGTAAGCTTCATAACTCAGTGTGTGTGTGTGTGTCTGCATGTTCAAAAAAAATGGAATTACCTAATGGTAGATTAAGAGTGTCTAGAAAAATTTTTTAGAACCTTGAAAAGATTTGTGTCTACATCTTTGATCATACGGCGTTACTCCCCTTGTAGGTTTGGATAAATGTATTTATCCAGAGATGCTTACATTGTTGATACTAAGAAAAGCTATTCTAAATCAGTGTTTTGAAAGGTGATATAATGAATTTCAATTGGTAGTAGCTCCAGGATATACAATATCATACATTAATAGACTGGGGACCTGAATTTGCCTTTGAGGATATTGACTGCTTTTGCCCAGTGACTTTAAATGGCAAAAATATTGTGTGCGTTTTGCTTTGAGTTTTAGGATAATTCAACATTGGCATCAGTATATGGTCGTTTTGTCATTTATCCAGATAGTTTTTCACTTTTCTTGACAAATTTCTAAACCTTTGATTTCCTTCTTTTTCAGTGTTTCTTCTTGGTATTGATTGGATATAATACAATCATTGGATACAATTATTTCTGTAGAATTACTGGGTGGATTATTAAGGATTTTTTTGTTCTTTTTTTTTTTTTACTTTTTTTAAGAAAAATGTATTTGCAGTATCTTTATAGAAAAATTAGACAAAATTCACAAATGACAACTCATTGAAATTAATAGAATTTTAGAGCTAGCCAGGATTTTAGTGATCATTTAATCAAACTCAACATATTAATAAAATTAGGCCAGGCACCCTGCCCATTTGCGTTTTTGGTACTTAAATTTGGAAAAGTTTCATACAGGAAGATTTTTAAAAAAATTTATCAGTTATATTTGAGTAAAGATTTTTCTTTAAATGTTCCACATTCTAACAGACATTTGGACTACAACAAGAGCAATCCAGGAACAATTCTCCCTTTCCTCTAAACTGAAAACAAAGAGAAGTGATTGCCTCAGATTAAGTTTCATAGCAGTGATCTACTTGTATAAACTTTGAATCAAGAATGTTGAAAATAAATTTCCAATCTCATTCTGGTTATAAAAGTGTAGGTGTTCAATCATATCTCCTTTGGGAAGAGAAAGGAGGATCTTAAAATCTTGTAAGCATTTTCTCCTGAATTATTTTAGGAATCTTTACCAAGCCTGATATAATTGAAAGATATTTCATAATTATTATATTTTTTTATTTTAATTGAAGATGTCTTTGACAAAATCATTCAGATATGGATGTATTGAATTGAGTATCTGTCATTCTTTAGTAGGAAATAGAGCAATTCTAAAGTTATATTGAAAGTGCATAAACTTTGAGACTGTGACAATATGTATGGGTTCCACATTTTTTCTATTCAAGAGATTTGCATAAAAGCTATGTGGAATCTGAAAAATTAACTTGCTGAGATTTGGCTTATCATCATCAATTCCAGTTTGTAGAATAGAAATATCAAAATTGGTCAGGTGTGGTGGCTCACACCTATGATCCCAGCACTTTGGGAGGCCAAGGCAGGAGGATCACTTGAGACCAGAAGTTCAAGACCAGCCTGGAGACCATAGCAAGACCCCGTCCGTCTCTACAAAAAAATAATAATAAAAAAAAATTAGCTGAGCTCGGTTGTGCTTGCCTGCAGTCCTAGCTACCAGGGAGGCTGAGGCAGGAGGATTGCTTGAACCCAGGAGTTGCATGTTACATTGACCTATGATCATACCACTGCACTCCAGCATGGGTGACAGAGTGAGACTCCATCTGTAAAAAAAAAAAAGAGAGAGGAGAAATATCAGAAATGTATATTTATAGAAGTTTCATTATTTTTTCTCCAGATATATTTAATTTGTGACAAATATCATGTATAAAGATTATGAAACCTCTTATTATTCAACCCTAACCCTTAACTCTTAAACCTAACCCTCACCCTAATCCTAATTCAAATATTGTAAAGAATCTATGTCATAGTCATTTACAACTGTATTATGGTACTTCATTATGTTATTGTAGACATTCCTGGAATACTTAAGAATTGAAGAGGTATCTCTTCAACTGTCTACATTGGGAAATGAAGAAATTCTTTACCTATGTAATTTTTTTCTATGATATATGGTGACAGTAGATTTCCCTGCATTCCATTTAAAGAGGTGATTCTTTAAAACTTTTTTAAAAATCCAGATATTTCTGAAATATTTCATCTGGAAGTTTTCTAACGCTAGTTTCTTGACTTTTCCATTTAAACTAGTTACAGCTTTATTTGAAAAATGGTACTTGGGATATTTGTCTCAGGACATAGCTACCAAGTCCTAAACTTCCCCAGTTAAGATTCAGTATTTCTAGAAACATAACATTTTTCATGTATATGTATTATGATTATATAGTATTTTAGCATTCTGTAAGCCCATCTTCCCCCACCTTCCAGGTTTTATAAATGTTTTAAATTAATATTTTCACAAAAATATCAAAGATACTTTAGTTTAATTAAAGATTCCTTAGGACATAAAATCATGACCCATAAAAGTAAAAATTTATAAATTCAGCTTCATCAAAATTAAAATTTCTCTTCAAAGATACTTAGGAGAATGAAAAGACAAGCCACTGACTGGGAGAAAATATTTGCAAAATAAATATTAAAGCACTCATTCATAATATTTAAAACTGGCAATATTAAGTGCTGACAAGGATGGGGAGCAACAGGGACTCTCTGTACATTGTTGGTGGAAATGCAAGATGTTAAAACCACTTTGGAAAACAGTTTCATGTTTCTTACAATGTTAAGCATACACAATTATGTATGACCCAGCAATCCTACTTGTAGGTATTTAACCAAGAGAAATGAAGAAATATATCGCCACAAACTCCCATATGTGAATGTTTATAGCAGTTGTATTCAGAAGCACCAAAAACTGGAAACAATCCTAATGTTCTTCAACTAGGGAATGGATAAACAAACTCTGTTTACAAAGGAATGGACAACTAATACACACATCAACTTGGATATGAATCTCAAAAGCATTTTGCTAAATGGAAGAAATCAGACACTAAAGGCTAATACCATATGACTTCATTTATTTGGCATTTTGAACTGAAACAAAGCTTTAGGAACAGATAAACTTCTAGATGAAATATTTCAGAAATATCTGGATTTTAAAAAAAGTTAAAAAAAAACCCACCTCTTTAAATAGAATGCAAGATACCTAGTGGTAGAGGATAGTATTGACTACAAAGAAGCATGAGAAACTTTTTGGAGTGATGGAAATACTCTATCTCTTGACTGTGGTTGTAGTTAAAATACTATACATTTGTTAAAATTCATAGAATTATAGTACTAACAAGCATGGCTATTAAACCATGTAAATTATATCCCAATAAATCAGAATAAATCCTTTGAAATGTAATAGTAAAAAGTATAGATTAGATAAATTAAAATAATAATGCAATAATATTTTGACAATGATGTCCAAGTGGGTGTATGTATATATATATATTTTTGTATTTTAATATTTTTTCATGAATGTAATTTTAGTGATTAGTAAACCTAAGAGGTTTAGAACGTCACACTTTTTGAACTTCTAATCAGTTTATCTTTTATTTTAAAAAAATAATAAGCTCTGTCTTACATTCAAAAGATATTAACCACAGGGTATCCAATCCTTGATATATTTAAGGTGTTTTTGTTTTTCTTTGTTAGATTATCTGCGTCAAAGTTATGGGCTATCTATGGACTTTAATTCGCCAAATGATTACAATAAATTGGTGCTTTCACTGTTATCTGGACTCCCAAATGAAGTGGACTTTGCTATTAATGTATGCACTCTCCTGTCAAATGAAAGCAAGCACGTCATGCAACTTGAAAAAGACCCTAAAATCATCACTTTATTACTTGCTAATGCCGGGGTGTTTGATGACAGTAAGTTTAAAGCTGGATATATTGTATAATTATTGTACAAAGATGTTAAAGGTTTTTTGGGTTTTTTTTAGGTTTTTAAGAAGAAAAGTACTTTTTATTTGTCAATATAATAGCATTCTTTATTTCCTTTTGTTATATTAAATGCACTATTTAAGATAATGTTTGGGATATTTTAACATTAAATATTTGAATACTAATTTTATCTCATTAGACCTTTTGAAGTAGAAATCCTATTTTTTTTTTCTTGGAGTAATATATAGGTTTCTCGAGTTGAGAAGATTGCTTGTTACAAAATTCTGATAAAGAAAAGTAGGATCTGGAACATTGTTTTCTGAAGTCTGTTTCTGCTAGTGTGTGACTTAATTTTTAGCTAAAACAAACACGTTTGAAAATTTGCTTCCGTAAATAATCAAAATAAAGTTTATTAAATACTTTATCTTTTTTACTTGCAGAATTTGCTAGTTGTAGGTTTTTATAAATCAAATTCTTTATTTTTTCTGAAATTACCTCTTATTAAGATTGGGTTACTATTCAGACAAAATTATTCAGTTTTCTGATGGTAATTGAATAGAGATTTAGAAAACATATTTTGAAATGTTTTCTTGCTCATAGATTTTCTTTTGTAAAATACCTATGTTAACTGGTTGTTAATTTGATACAAATTTGTTTCTTGCTTTCCAACTCTTCCCCTTACCCCAACCCCATTGTTTTTACTTTTTTTGCCAGAAGCATATCCTTTTAAAGCATAAGATATTGACATATATTGAATTATTTTATCTTATAGGAAACTATATATATAGCATAGTAGGCAGAGTCAGTGAATGTGATGGAATATTTTACAGATTCATGACTTTTTGTTTTTATCTTTAAACAGAAAGATGTAGCAAAAGAGTTCATTTTTCTGCAATTTGATTTGAGTCAAGTGGTATACTTTTTGGTTTTATTTGGGATTATCTAAGTAGGATTCCTTGAAATTTGACATGTGCTTATTTTATATGAAAACAATTTTGAAATTAGTTTAAACAAAAGTGAAAATCAGTCTCTTAACTTGCCTGAAACTATTCTTGCTTACAATGTGGAAGAACAAAGACCTTTACTTCTCAGTTTCTATCATAACTTTGAAGATATAAATTTGTTGAATTTCCATTTCACTTTCATGTTCTTTGGTTCTTGATATTTTATTTTGGTCTTTCCAATGCAACTTTCAGCATTTAGTATAGACTGGAGTTGGAAATTCTTTCACGTTTTTTAGAAACCTTAAAATGAAGCTTTTGGAGAGAATATATATACTCATGTCAGAATACTTTTAGTGAAGTCTTAGCATTTAATTGTTGAATAGAATTACGGGAAACTTAATAACTTAAGATGTGCATATGATAGAATTAATCTTATCACTTTTGGTGAACCAAGGCGTGAATTCTTTAGATCCAATTTTTCTTCATGCATTCTTTAGGCATTTTTATTTGTCTAAAATAAAATTATTTTATTTTAGACAATTATATTATTTAGTATAGCAATCTAAAAAATCAGTAATTTAGCAAATCCTATTTAAGGATTGTTTCTGTCATTTGAACAGTCTTAGAAAGCTTGGTGTTCCAGAGTACATAGTGGACTTTATGAAGACTCTATACTTAAAATAGTGGTTTTACATGATAAAAATGATTCTCTTTGGAGTTTAAAGGTTATAGATACATTTGATATATTTAGTCTTTTGAGAAATTTCTAGGGAATGTGATTTTAATTGAGAGGTAAATATAGATGTCACTTCCTTTAGAAAGTGTGGAATGTTTATACATTTTTTATGTTTGAAGAAGTATAATAATTCTATGTGACAAAAAATTGAATTTTTCCATCTTATATTTCTATCCAATATTTTTTTCCCAGTGAAGTTTTTTAATAAAGCTTTTGCAGGACAAACAAAACCCTGTATCTCTTTAGTGGTGTGTGGGCTTCATTTTTCTGATTAAGCTGCTACTTATATGTAAGTTTGATATTTTATGAAATGCTTTTTTAGGTCACTATAGTTAACTTATTTATTATAAACATTTATATCTGTTATTTCTATTATTTCCTCATAACTGTATCAGTCTTAAAATCATTAACAAATATAACTTATTTTTAAAATGTTTCTATTCCTCACCCTTTTAAATATTTTTTAAAATAAAAATTCTTATTCTAACCTAAGTGCTTTATAAACTTTATCTTACTCAGTATGAACTAAATATTAGGTTCATACTTAAAGGCATAACAAGACTATAAAGAGGCAATAAATCTTTTACAACAGAAAACATATCTACTTGTTATACTTGTCATGATGCGTCCAATAAGAAGGCTTAATTTTGCTTTTTTAAAAGATTAATACTCATAACAACTAGTTTTTCTGTTTACAATTATCACTATATTATTTTCTTTCTATTTTCCAAAAGCAGTAGTTTTTGTTACAGAATTAATCTGTTAGTTAATTGTAGTTATCAGAATTAATCTGATAGTTAATAAAAATCGCCTAATTTTTAAAGAAGAAAACATATTTTGTCACAGCTTAGATATTTGTATCATACTGCTTGTTAGTCTGGTTCCATAACTGATAGTATGAGCTAACAACATAAAGGAGAAAAAAATAATATAACTTGTACCTATATGCCTTAATTTTTTTTGTGGGGAAATGAGGGCCACAGATGGGTGAGAGTGCTGTTAAGAAGTAGCCTTTAAAAATGGATAGTTAGACTTTTCAAGGTCATACAGTTGTTGATAAAGCACCTTTATCAAGAAATATGAACATGCTATCGGTCTGAGAATTTTCCTTAAAGGAGATTTTGTTTGTGGAATTATTTTCAAAGAATGCCTTGCTCTAAATTTTTTTGAAGTATGAATTACACAATTATATCTGAAATTAATTTAAAGATTTTAAATGACAACAGTCTGGAAAACTAATAGCATTAACATTAGTTTGACTTTTTAATATTTTCCTTCTCGAAAAGTGAAAACTAATGCAAAGTAATTATTATAGTACTCTTCATTTCTTTATTGTCTATATAACTATATTTTTAATTTGTAGCAATACAGATTTTCTTAAAACCTATGACTAAAAAATGTGTTTCAAAAGAAATTATCATGACTTTCTGTCATTTATTATAAAATAATTTCTAGTGAACAAGAAATATTAAAATGTAGTTTTACTGTTTCTCCAAGCCAACCTATTATTAAAGAATTAACTGTAAGAATTAATTGCATTTTACTGAATGTACTATTTATTTTTTTAGCTTTAGGATCCTTTTCCACTGTATTTGGAGAAGAATGGAAAGAGAAAACTGATAGAGATTTTGTTAAGGTAATTCACATAAATTAAAATGTTGACCTATTGAGTTAAATATAGCCTCATTTTCTATATATGATACTACCCATACTTTTATCTTTACCTAATCTATACATACCTATTTAGGAGTTGTGATTAAGTTGAGTAAAAAATCTTTTAGTATATCTAACAAACATAAATAAAATTTGAATTTATTATATATTGATTTCTGAGAATGATAAATCTTCAATAATAGTAATAAACATTTAAATGACCCTCTTCCCAACTGGGACTGTGGAGAATGGTTTTCAGGAAGTTTTATTTTTATGTGTGTTCTGAAATTATACAGTTCAAGATGGAATGAAGTTCCAGACCTATCATCAAATCCTTAGAAAGACGTATGACTAAAAGATTACTAGGTATCAATCTAGAGGAAAATATCTGGGAATATATTTTAGAAAAAAAATGCTCCTGAATGACCATTGGTGAATGAAGAAATTAAGAAGGAAATGAAAAACTTTCTTGAAACAAATGAAAATGGAAACACAACGTACCAAAACCTATGAGATAAAACAAAAGCAATCTTGAGGGAATTTTATAGCAATAAACGCCTACATCAAAAAAGCGGGAAGATTTTAAATAACCTAAAGATGCACCTTAAGAAACTAGATAAGCAAAACAAAACAAACCCATAATTAGTAGAAGAAAGCACAACTACTATGAATGAAATAGAGACTAAAAAGACAAAGGATGAATAAAATGAAAAGTAGCTCTTTTGAAAGGATAAACAAAACTGATCAACTGCCCGCTAGACTAACCAAGAAGGATAAAAGGGGAGAAAACCCAAATAAATAAAATCAGAAACAGAAAAGGAGATATCACAACAGACATCACAAAAATACAGTGGATCGTTAGAGACTATTATTAACAACCATACGCTAACAAATTGTAAAAAAGAATGAAGCAGATAAATTCAGTTTGTTGATGTGGGATGATTTATTAGGAGAACTTACAGAGGTGTGGTCTTGGGTAGCTGCAAGACAGGTAGATCTCTGCACCCCAAGCCCCCAAACCCAGGGCTTATATCTTGAGGAAAAAGTGTACATGCTTTGGAAGGAATGTATAGGTTACTGTGTCACAGTCTATGATGTATGCAGCAACATCAAGGGTTGTTTTGGAAAAGAGACAAAACTTACAGGTGTTTCTATATAAACTAGACATTTTGGAGACATTCCCATACTCGAGATTAGTCAGATGATTAGCATTTAAAATAAAGTCCCTCTTGTCTACCTACCAAGATTGAACCAGGAAGAAATAGAAAACCTGAACAGACCAATAATGAGTAAGGAGATTGAACTGGTAATAGAAAGTCTCCCAGCAAAGAAAAGCCCATGACCAGATGGCTTTACTGCTGAATTCTACCAAACTTATAAAGAACTAACACCAGTTCTTCTCAAACTATTGCAAAAAAATTGAAGAGGGAATTCTTTTTAATTCATTCTTTGAGACTAGCATTACCCTGATACCAAAACCAGGCAAGTATGCAACAAAAAAGAAAACTGCAGGACAGTATCCCTGATGAATGTAGATTCTAAAATCTTCAGCAAAATACTATCAAACTGAATCCAATAACACATCAAAAATATAATATACCATATTCAAGCCAGATTTATCCCAGGGATGCAAGGATGGTTTACCATATGCAAATCAATTAATGTGATATGTCATATTGGTAGAATCAAGGACAAAAACCAGATGATCATCTCAGTAGACACAGAAAAAGCATTTGATAAAATTCAACTTTCCTTCATGATAAAATCTCTTAGCAAAGCAGGCTTAGAAAGAATATACCTCAACGTAATATAGGCCATGGATGATAAACCCACAGCTAACATCATACTGCTTGGGGAAAAAGCGGAAAGCCTTTCCTCTAAAAACTAGAACAAGACAGTGATGCCCACTTTCACCACTCCTATTCAACATAGTACTGGAAGTCCTAGCCAGAGCAGCTTGGCAAAAGAAAGAAAGCCCATCCATATTGGAAAAGAGAAAGTAAAATTGCCCCACTTTGCAGATGACATGATCTTGTATATAGAAAAACCTAAAACCTCCACCAAAAAACTCCTAGAACTAATAAACAAATTTAATAATGTTATAGAACACTAAATCAACATGTAAAAATCAGTAGTGTTTCTATATACCAATAGTGAATGAACTGAAATGGAAATCAAGAAAACAATCCCATTTACAATACCTACAAAAAAAAAACAACCCTAGAAATAATGTTAACAGGAGGTAAAAGAACTCTACAAGGAAAACTGTGAAACTTAGGAAAGAAATTGTAGAGGACACAAAGAAATAAAAACACATTCCATGCTCATGGATCAAAGAATTTATATTGTTGAAATGGCCATAATACCCAAAGCAATCTACAGATGCAATGCAATTTCTATCAAAATACCATTATCATTCTTCACAGACATAGAAAAAACAATGCTAAAATTTGTATGGAACCACAAAAGACCCAGAATAGCCAAAACAATCTGAGCAAAAGGAACCAAAGGTAGAGGCATCACACTACCTGACTTTAAAATATGCTACAAAGCTATAGTAATCAAAACAGCATGTACTGGTTTAAAAACAGACACATAGACCGATGGAACAGAATAGTGAACCCAGAAATAAATCCATTTATTTACACCCAACTGATTTTTGACAAAGACATTAAAAACATGTTAGGGAAATGACACTCTCTTCAATAAATGATGTTAGAAAACTGGATATACATTTGCAGAAGAATAAAACTAGACCCCTATCTCTTACCATGTACAAAAATCAACACAAGATGGATTAAAGACTTAAATGTAAGACCCAAGACTATAAAACTAAGACCCAAGACTATAAAACTAGTAGAAGAAAACATACAGGAAATGCGTTAGGATGTTGGTCTAGGCTAAAATTTCAAAGGCACAGGCAACAAAAACAAAAGTAGACATGTGGGGCCAGGTGTGGTGACTCATGCCAGTAATCCTGTTACTTTGGGATACTGGAGTGGGAGGATCACTTGAGGCCAGAACAAGACTACTCTGGTCAACATAGCAACAATCTGTGCCAAAAAAAAAAAATTAGCCCAGCATGGTGTGCACGTACATGCCTGTAGTCCCAGCTACTTGGGATGCTTAGGTGGGAAGATCGCTTGGAGTTTAAGGCTGCAGTGAGCTGTGATGGTGCTACTGCCCTCCAGCCTGGGCAACAGAGCAAGATCCTGTCTCTTAAAAAAACAAGCAAAAAAACAAAAATACATGGGACTATATTAAACAACAAAGCTTTTGCACAGCAGTGGAAACAACAGAATGAGGAGACAACCTATAGAATGGGAGAAGATATTTGCAAACTGTTCATTTGACAAGGGACTTAAACAACTCAACAGCAAAAAAAAA
>VBSM01002616.1:23190558-23226179 GCA_008086735.1 Cheirogaleus medius | reverse complement strand
AAATAGACATCCCACAGAGTGGGAGAAAATATTTGCTCTCTTCACCACTGATATGTCATGTTTTCATTACACTCTGTTTAAATATCTTCTGATTACTATTATAATTTTCTCTTGATATGTAGGTTTAGAGAGGAATTTTCTTAATTTACCAAATCATATGAATTTATTCTAGTTTTCTTTTTCTTATTAATTTCTAACTGAATTGCACTGTATTGAGAAAGAATGTACTCTGTATAATTTTAACCTTTTGAAATGTTTTCACCCTTTATTTTTTACCCTAGCATTAGTCAGATTTTAAGACACTACTCTACATTTATTTGAAAAGAATATATATACTGAAGTTGAGTGTAGATTTCTATATATGTCAGGCCAACACAATCTTGATGTCCATATTTCCACATCAATACTGATATTTTTGTCTGTTCTTTCCTTCATTTCTCTAAAGAGGTATATTAAAATCACCCAGTTTGATTGTGGATGTGATTCTCCTTTTAGTTCTATAATAATTGTGTTTTAATATTTTGATACTGTGTTATTTAGTGCACACAGTGTAGTTGTATCTTTCTGGTCAGTTGAATTTATGAGGTGTCTTTCTTTTTGCCTTGATGTATTTTTTTTTGTCTTGATATCAATATAACTGTATCAGCTTTCATTTGATTGGCATTTATATAATTTATATTTTACTTTCAACCTTATCTTTATATTTTACTTGAGTTTTTTGTTAACAACATAAGTTTGGGCTTCATTTTTTTTTCCTAGCATGAAAAACTTTGTTTTTAAATTAGTGCGTTTATTCCATTTATATTTAATATAACTTTGATATATTTTTGTTGAAATTTACCATGTTTCTAATTTCTATATGTCCTTCCTGTTCTGGTTTTTTTCCTTCCTCCTTTCTGTTTCTGAAGTGATTTGACTGAATATTGTTTATTATTTAATCTCTCCCCACTATTAAATAGTTTGATGTTATATACACTTTTTCTATTCTCTCATTTGTTTTGATGGAGATTATATTTTGAATCCTTATTAATTTAGTAAATGAATATTTTTACCACCTCTTAGATAAGACAGGGATCCTAGAACAACTTCATCTCCATTTACTAAGACTTGATTTATATGCTACATTTTACACATTAATTTGCTCTTTGTTAGATTGTTGTTTGGTATCTGTGGGGAGTTCTGGAACCAATCCTTCACAGATACTAATAGCTGACTGTGTAAACACATATTAGACCATGTGTTGTTCCACAGGTCAGTGAAGCTCTAGTCATTGTTTTTAGACTTTTTTTGTTTTCTGTTCATGTCATTGTGGATTATTTCTATAGTTATGTTTTTATCTTCTTAACTAGGAAATAGGTAAGCCAATTTCATGAGTTTTTTTCATTTCAGCTGCAGATGATCTCTGAATTACAATTGTTCTACCTACAGTTTTTCAACTACTATGGGTTTATTGGGATATAAAATGAATTTTTGACTTACTGTGGGTTTATCAGGGTATAATCCCATCATAAATCTAGGAGCATCTGTATTATGTTTCTCAGCTCTAGAAATTCAATTGTGCTATCTTTTTATAATTTCCATTTGTTTCCTAATTATGTATATATTTTCCTTTAAATCCTTGAGCATATTTTCCTTTAAATCCTATGCTCAAATCCTTGAGCATATTTAATAACAGTTTTTTAAAAGTTCTTCTCTGTCAATTCTGTTATCTTTGTTATTTCAGGGTCTATTTTTGATGAAATTGATTTTTGTCTTGGTTATGAGTCCTGCTTCCTAGTTTCTTTGTGTGTTGAGTAACTTTTTATTAGATGTGAATGTTGTGAATATTACATTGTTGAGTGGATTTTGGTGTTTTTCTAGAATGTTGAGCTTTGTTTTAGCACACTGTTAATTGATATGTGGATTATTGTAGTAGGATCGTTTTAGAGCTTTGTTATGACAAATGCAGTTTAGTTTTTATTCTAGGGCTAGTTTATTCTTACCCCTAAAGTGTGGAATTTGAGGAATTTTTACTGAATAAACTGGGTAACTACTGAGTTTTCTCTATTCTTGGAATAGTTTGATTACAGCTCCTCAGTGGCTCTTATTTATTTATTTATTTATTTACTTGCCTGACATTGTGGAGTTTGACCATACACATATGTAACTTATTACTTAGCAACAGACTTAAGGTAGCCCTCTGCATATTCATGGAGGTCTTTCTCTGTATAGGTTCTCTTTTATTGCAAATTTGCTCTCAAATTCTATCTGCCTTGGCTTTGCTAAGCTCTGGTCAGTGTCTTTAGCTAAATAATTGCTATGATCTCTTGGGTTTTTTTTTTTCCTATGTCTTAGTCTAGAAATAATGGCCAAGTAAAAGTATGGGGCAATCATTGGGTTCATCTCATTTGTTTCCTTTGTTTCAGTGATGATTGTCTCACAATACCTGTTTTCAATGTCTGAAAACAATTTTTTCAAGCATGTTGGTTTATGCTAAAGTGACTACTTCAGTATTAGTTATTCCATTACAGCCTAAACAAAAGTCTCTTCTAAGCAATTTTTTTAAAAGCGTTTTATTCATTAAATATTTATTTTGGCTTAACCACATTTACCTTTTTCATGTATTCTTCTTTAGTGCAGGGTTGCAGATAATGAGTTTTCTCAGTTTTTCATTTGTCATAAAATGTTTTTATTTCACCTTCATTCTTTTTTCTTTCCTCTTTCACTTTTAAATTTATCCTAACCACTAGATGAGCAGGGATTCATTTTCATTCTTGAACAATTTTACTGTATAAACATTCTAGGTTGGCAGATATTTTCTTCCATCACTTTAAAAATATCCCATTGTCTTCTAGCTTCCATTATTTCTGTTACAAAGTCTGCTGCTATTTCAATTGTGCTTTTTAAGCTTCTCTGTTTTTTGTCTATCTGCATTTATGAATTTTCTCTTTGTTTTTCAGGTGTTTAATTATGATGTTGCTACACATTTTTATTTATCTTTCTTGGAGTTTGTGGTATTTCTTAAATCTATAGTTTGACATCTTTCAGTTGTTTTAGAAAATTGACTGCCCTTATCTCTTCACATACTGTATCTGCCCATTCTTTCTCTCCTCCTTCTGGAATTATTTGTATGTTAGAACTTTTCTGTGTATGCCTCTTATCTCACATATGCCATTTCTGTTCATCCTTTTTTCTCTTAGTACTTCAAACTTGTTATTTTTCTCTTCTAATTCACTAATTCTCTTTTGAGTTGTAAATAATCAGTTCTTAAACCCATCCATTGAGTTCTTAATTTCAGTTGTTATATTTTTCAGTTCTACAATTTCTGTTTAGTTCTTATAGCTTTCATTTTTTTGCCAAAATTTTCAGTCTTTTATTTTTTTATTGACTTATTATCCATGATCGTTTTAAATTTCTTGTCTGATAATATTTGTAATTCTTGTGATATTTGAATTCCTGAGACCCTTTTTTCTTGGTTATTGAACATTACCTTTTAAAAAATATATCTAGTTCTTTTGTATTGCTACCAAAATTTTTCATGATGGGTTTTTTGCAGTGGATCACTTTGGCAATCTTTCATAAAGCCCAGGAACCGCTTCTCAGACTAATGATTTTAAATGTGAAAGAACTTTGATTCCAGAAAAACCAAGTTATTTTGAAAAATACATGCCATAATGTTTAGAAATAAAAAGTGAACTAATAGAATAGCCCATGTGCTTCTTTATTAGTACGTAAGTAACAGTTAAGTATCATAGGAAAAGTTCATTTTCTAGAGATTTATCAGTGTAAAGGCATTTGTTTTTTAGCCTGAAAAAGAATATTAAACAGTTGGGTGGAGTTTGACTCATCTCTTCCCACATATGGATCAAAAAGCAATTTATAGATACGGAATAATGGAAAGCCACTTAAATGTCTGGATTATCAAATTAGGAACATGCAATTTCACCACTTGCTATATTTCAGAAGTGTCTATAAATAGGAATACTGTGATTTTGTGCAATTTACAAGTGATTTTAATACTTCCCATAATTTTTAAGTATTCACTAGCATAAACACTATTTCTAGGTATTTTCTATGGCTGTAAAATGATCTGAAAATATCTGTGATTCATGTTGGTAACAGAGTTACAGGCATTGCCAATATTACTATGGTTCATTGCCTACCATTCAGATTTGAAGAAAATGCTAAAGAAATGCTTGATTTCAGTTTGAATTTAATGAGCATAAAGATGTCATTTTTTTCACTATGCAAGTCCTAATTTCTTTCACAGACCTTTGGGTTTGTGGCTCCCAGGTTAAGAACCTCTGATCCTAAATGATACGTAAATATCTTGAACTATAGAAATCAAGCATTTATATAAAAGAATTAAATCCATAGAATGTAACAATATCCACATGTACTAAAAAGAAATTAGAAATATTATAGTTTTATATTATGTGTGAGTATTTTTAAAGTAATAGTTTTTTCAAATCATAAGAATTAAATATAGTGATTTCTCATTACAGTTTTGGAAAGACATTGTTGATGATAATGAAGTTCGCGACCTCATTTCCGACAGAAACAAGTCTCATGGTAAGTCAATGAAAGCAAAATTATTAAATAATTTTTAAGTGTCAATAATGAAGTATCACTTTAAGTGAAACATGTATTTTCTATTGTAGAAGGTACATCAGGAGAATGGATTTGGGAATCTTTATTTCATCCACCTCGAAAGCTGGGCATTAACGATATTGAAGGACAGCGGGTACTTCAGATTGCAGTGATTTTGCGAAATCTTTCCTTTGAGGAGGGCAATGTTAAGCTCTTGGCAGCTAATCGTACCTGTCTTCGTTTCCTATTACTTTCTGCACATAGTCATTTTATTTCTTTAAGGCAATTAGGCCTTGACACATTAGGAAATATTGCAGCTGAGGTAAGCATGTGACAGTACCTTAAAATAGTTTTATAGTTAGCAACATTTATTTTAAAATTTTAGGATGTAGCATTTTATAGTTGCCATATTTACAGAATATTAAAAGCTTACGTATATTTTTTGTTAAAAGTGGTGGTGTAGAAGCGTCACACACTTTTGTGGAGTAAAGAAATATTTGAAATGATGCTTCAAACTTAGTGATAACTAGTCTTAAAATAATTACATTTTTTTAAACTTATGCAACATTGTCCTGTTCATTTTTATTAAATTTGAAATATACAACTCTGAAAGAAGCATACCTCAACAGTAATGTTCTTTTTATTTTTACAGCTTTTATTGGACCCTGTTGATTTCAAAACTACTCATCTGATGTTTCATACTGTTACAAAATGCCTAATGTCAAGGGATAGATTTTTAAAGATGAGAGGTAAGTGGTCACTTACATTTTTGTTGTCTAAAGTGAACAAACTTTATCATTTGTTAAAAAAGCAAATATGTGTATGTTTCAGGCATGGAAATTTTGGGAAATCTTTGCAAAGCAGAAGATAATGGTGTTTTAATTTGTGAATATGTGGATCAGGATTCATACAGAGAGATCATTTGTCATCTCACTTTACCTGATGTGCTGCTCGTAATCTCAACACTTGAGGTGCTATATATGCTCACTGAAATGGGAGATGTTGCTTGCACAAAAATTGCAAAAGTAGAAAAGAGCATAGGTAAGACTGGACGAAAAAAACATTTAAATTATTTTCTTTAAGGAAAAATATTTAAAATGGTGCTATATAAAAACCTTAATTGATATTTGGGGTTTTGTGTTTTATTTTGAGGAGTCATTACCCTCTCAGACATATTTGTTTACATTATTGTTTACATCTTTCTGCCTGTTTTAGACAAGCAAGAAACATCTATCTTATAGAAACTAGGAATATGTGGCTATCAGCAATCCTTTATTCCTGTTGTTATATATCACCTTTGAAATTGACAAAACTTCTATGTCTGACTTCTCTGGGAGTAGGTCTTTATGTTTCATATGGTCTGCTACTACTATTAAACAACTAAAGCTAAGTGAAACAAGCTTCCTTCTGTTCCTAAAAGTTGCTGATATTGGTACTATCCTCGAAAATCAGTGAACTCACTTCCTTAAGACTTGTCAGTTTTAAACATACTTACTAAAACATGCCATGTTAACATTTTACTCGGTGATTAAAATGATGTCTTTTTTTGGATATAAGTACTAAAATTAGAGTTAATAAAAATTTAGCTTGAAAATTGTTATTATTGAGAAATGAAGATATCACTTTCCATATCAGTGGTTCCTAAATCTGCCTACACATCAGAATCACTTTGAAAGCTTTTTAAAACTATAGATATCTAGCTAGCCCCCACTCCAGAGGTACTCAATCAGTCTTCAGAGATTGAGCCTAAAAATCTTTTTTAAAGATCCATAGGTAATTCTGATATATAATGATTCATGGGCTGGCATTTGAGAAGAAGTATTCTGTATGTACAACATATGTTCATCAGTGATTACATTGTTTTATAATATTATTGACTAATAACCATTGTTTTTTTATTTATATTAGACATGTTAGTGTGTCTGGTTTCTATGGATATTCAGATGTTTGGCCCTGATGCGCTAGCTGCAGTAAAACTCGTCGAGCATCCAAGTTCCAGTCATCAAGTTTTATCTGAAATTAGGCCACAAGCTATAGAGCAAGTCCAAACCCAGAACCATGTAGCATCTGCCCCAGGTTAGTGTGTTTATATGTTCATTTTCAGTATATTTATGGGTGTGCAAGATTTCATACTAAGGATAAATTTCAATGTGCAGTACAGGGAACTGATATTTTATAATAGAGAAGCCAAAGAAGAATTTGGATATTACCTTAATTTCTTAGATACTATACGTTTCAGGAGTAGCAGGATCAAGGTGAGCACAGAGGAAGAATAGTATAATAGGGAAATCCATTGAGAAGGATTTGGAGGAATGTAGGAGATTCAGTATTCGCAATTGTGAGATCAATAAGAAGTGCTCCAATGGGCTTATTATTTGTGATTTTGGTCATGGGAAAATTGACATACCAGAATTAGGTTAATCATATATTACTTTATAATTTTCTTAAGTGAGTACTAGGATACGTAAAATACCCCTATCACCTCTCAATCTTGGACCCAACACCTCAGAATCAGAGCCTAGGAGCACACACACCTGCTTATGTATACACATATCCAAGCATATATACTTGTACATATGCACCCCTCCTAGGGTCCCTTGGCTCAATTCTGTTTAACGTAACTGTAATTATAGTGCAGATATACATGTCTAATGACCAGCCTTCTCTTCAGTCCTTGGACTTCTTTCTTCTGGCTCATTATGAGTCATTAATTTTATATTTTAACACTCCCAGCCTTTTTGTAGAGTGCTTTCTCTACCTTTGTTTGTCCTAACAATCCATCTTCACCTCACTTACCCTTCTACTTTTTACCCTCTCACCTTCTGCCGTCCCCAAAACACCTTTCTTTCCTTGTGTTTTTTGAATGAAGGATGCTAATTTTATCAGTTGATCTCACCTCTCACATTGCAATTAATATGGTGGCTGTGTAGAATGAATTTCTTCAACTTCTTACTCCTTCACTGACAAACTTACTAGCATCTGAACTCATTTTCCTTCAGCTTCTGCTTGTCTCAGAAAGCATTGCCAACTTCTGAATCTACGCTCTGAATATCAGTCTTTCCCATCTCCTTGTTCCCATGTCTTTTTTGTTGTTGTTCTCATATCTTGAACCTCTCTTTGTTTATTTGCTTTTTCCTTTCAGCTAGAAATATACTCGGGTCTTTCTCATCTACCTTACTATCCCCAAACCAGAAATCTCATTATTCTTAATCTTTAGCTGTCACATCCATCTGTTCACCAAGTCTTGTTGAATCTTCCTAAATACCCTGGCCTTGTCAATCGCCAGTGCTTATGACTCAGTTCAAATTCTTATTGTATCTCTCCAGCTACCTTTTCTCTTCACATTCATTCATGGCCCCAATCTCTCTTCTACTCCAACTCATAGTATTAAAATTATATACTCTATTTCTGCAAAGTATATAATATGTATCACATATTTCATTGATTTCCATTATGTCCTTCTGAAGTATGCGGTAGAGTTGTAGCCTATGTTCATTTAATTTTACTTGAATCCACCTAACAGAAGAGGAAAAATCACAGATGGCAAAAAATAGGTAATTCTGACTGCTAGTCTACTCAGTGAGCTTTCACCCACAGGTAATAGATGTTAAACAGTCAGAGTAGTAATGCTTTCTCAACCTTAACAAAGAAATGAAACAGTTCATGTTGCCAGTGAAGTGGGTAGTGAGGATATGTCATTCCACAGAGAAGAAACTGAAGATTAAGTTAACTGAAGGCCATAAAGAAGCTGAGGATTAGACAAATAATCAGTGAATACACTGAGCTATAGTGAGCCATTTGAGAAATATGCAAAGGTGATTGTGATGAAGGCTATATGGTAGACCTTTGACTTTAATAATTCTTTTGATTTCAAGAAATGAACCTGTACTCCCCAACTTAAGATTTGGATCTCATTTGGCAGATGGACAAATTTAAATATTGAGAGTTTGTGGCTTATTCATTTTTGTAGTAATTCATTGATAGAGATGGGAATAGGCCTCTAGGTACCTAAAAGTTTTAATTTTGAACTGGATAAACAGTTTATTATTTATGTTGTCCCTGAATGACAACTTTAAATTGTTTGATTAGTTATGGTTTGTAGTTTGGCCTCTCAAACTTTTTCTCACTTCCCTCATCCCTATGGAAACTTTTATAACCTTTCACCCATTTTTAGATTGATATCTAAATTTCTTCAACATAATTTAAATAGTTGCAAAGAATATATTTTCTTGATAGATATTAAGCTACATTTTAAAAATAAAATAATTACATTGCTTTTTGTATTCAGTGGAATCTTTATACCATAATCCATTTTAAAAAATACACAGACTCTTTAGCATCAGAAATTTTACAATATTCCTTTTTCATCTTGAACACATATTCCAATATCCTCACACAATTTTATCCTAATATAATACATTTTATGTTTGAAACTCTTTTATTCATCACCCTATTAATACTTTTTAGCAATAAAATAAACATTTTAACGTTTTTTAATTCCTCGTTATTCTATAAAGCTGTGTTTAAATATTTATCATTACATGTTTTAGTAATAAACAGTATATCAAACAATAGTAAATACAAGTTTTTATAAATAATTATTAAACAAAAAGTAAAATTATTGAAAGTGCATCTCTTAATAACATGGTGGGATTTTTTTCCTCTAATCCTCTAGAAGCTATATCTCTCAGTGAATATTACTTATTGCTAGAATGAAACTGGAATCAGCATCAATTTTATCCCTGTTTTTTCTTCAGATAGATGTAAATTGAAAAATCTAGTTCACCACATCAATAAATAGATGATGATAGAACTTATAGTTCTTTGAATTTTGTTGCATCCAAAAAGTATTAAATTTATTTTTAATGGTCATCTGACAACTTGTGTTCTTTTTTTTTTGGTTGAAGTCAAAAAATTAATAAGTACCTGACTTTTAAGAATATTTGTAGCACAGTCATTAGATACTTTTTTTTTTAAGTTTCTGGAAAATATATCAAAAAGATATTAACAAGATCGGGCTATAAATTATACTTGCTACTCTTTTACTTAGAGGCATATTGTGTAACCTAATATATTCAAGAAGTTTTAGCACAGTGGTTCTCAAATTTTATGGTGCATCAGAATCATGTGATAGACTTATTTAAACTCAGATTTCTGGGCACCATAACTTGAGTTTCTGAATCAGGCAGAACCTAAGAATTTTAATTTCTAACAATTTTCCATGAGATGCTGGCGCAGCAAGTCTGGGGACTATACTTTGAGGACTACTGGGCTAGGAAAATTGAAATACTGTTCAAGACCAGTACAATGTATTTGATGTTTATAAAGTGCTTTTCATCATGTGTTTCGAGTATATTTTTGTGGAAATCTTGGTACTGCAGATTTACCTCATTCAGTTTATGAAAAATGCCACATAACCTAACTGATAAAAGTAGTTTTTATTATCAAGTCTCTTTCTTCATCAGACTCACTTTCTCTTACTTAGAAAAAGTCCAACTTTGGCTTTCAATTCAAGAAAGTATGTTAATATATATTACTGTGACACCTTCTTTACTTCAAAATGCTAATAAACTTGCCATGAGTTTGTAATCTTAATAAGATACAACCACCTTCAATAATTCTTTAAAGTATTTTCTGTATTTTTTAGCTTTTATGTAGGATTTTGTCTCAGAAGTAATGCATTCTTTGACAGTAGTTGAGAGATAGAGGAGGCAAGGACATTAAGCAAAATTGTCACACTATAATATATCTGAATTCAGAACACACCAAAGGACCAGAATACTCAATTTTTAATGCCAAATTTTGCCTTTAACTCCAATGTATAAAACACTAAGATTGACAGGAAGCTCTACCATACTACCTTGATTAAGAGTCTATGTGGACACTGATGTTTTTAATTCTCTGCTTGGTTTTCCAGAGGATTTTACACCACAATAATAATAATAGCTAACATTTACATTGTGCTTACTTTGTGCCAGGCATTGTTTTAAGTGACTTACATATAAACTCCTCTAATCCACATAACAACGTATGACATCAGTGTACTGTTACTTTTCTCCATTTTATAGATAGAAAAGTTAAATAAATTACTCATGGTCACAGCTAATGAGTGATGGAACTTTCTGACTCTAGAGTTGTGCATTTAGCCATAATGCATAATCTTGCAGTGCTATAAAAGATGGCTGAGAGTTAAGCCTTTTTATTCCAAACTGGGAGAACAGTTATCAAAGAGAAGGTGATACTCTCAGGCAAAGCAGTTTTAGGAAGAATACATACGAAAGTTACGTACCTGAAAATTCATTCCTTTCAAAGTATAAGTGCCTTTGTATCATTTGGAATGTCTTCAGGTATTCTGAAGGCAATGATGCTCAGTTTGTAGCTACTTTTTATAGTAATTATACATTTCCAGTTTAAATTTTTAATTGTGACTTCATCATTCTTTTTTGTTCATTGTTTATAAAGTTCATAATTTCTAATATTTCACAAAATTGATTGTTAATTGATTCAGGATATTTTATTCTGAGTAGGATATATTCTCTTTTCATAGTGTAAGTGATGAAGAAAAGGTAAGAAGATTTCTACATAGGTTCAGGCCCTAGAAAGGTATTTTCTATAATAGTATCAAGTTAGAAAGAGAAGAAAATATAAGCTAGGATTGCCAACAGGAAAATTATTTTGGTTCTAATTATTACATTCTCTTAAGAAGCAGCATATGCTTCTGTATGCTTCTTTATAGTATGGCCGCTGATATATGACAGACCTTGATTCACATCCAACACTTCTAAAAAGAAGGCTTTCCAACTATACCCAGCTCTATCTCCAGCTTGTGTTCCTGCGTGCACTTAATCTCTGATCTTTAGTTTTCTGATCTGTAGAATAGAGATAATTAAACTTACACTTATAATGAAGATTGAAATAAAAATATAAATATAAATGGCTGCTATTATCTATTATCCCGAAGAAAGCCGGGGGCCCTCATCAAGGTCATGATTACTTAAGATCATTCACAGATTCAGCTGTGTTATGGAGTTCATCTAGTTCCAATAATTTAGAAATGCACTTTTTCTGTTTGAGAGTTCTGAGAAGTTTTTCTAAAATGTTATCTGAAAAAAAGTGGGTATACTCTATATGTTTAAAAACTATAAAATAATGCTGATTCAATGGTAAAACAGGATAATTACTTTTAAGTTTTATTTACAAATACATAAGATTCATATTTATAATATGACTTTTATATTCTATTTTTCATATTTTCATTAGTTCTTTTGTATAACATAATAGAGAAGAAAAGATAACATATTCATTTTTCTACAGATGATTTACTTCATTATTCATTGGCCATGAAGTTGTTTTAAAATGCATTATAATTGAAATCTTAGAAATTAGTTGTGTTTTAAGAATAACACCTTAAGGACCGCTCACGAGTTTTCTCCTGTTTCGCGCGTCATCTGTTAAGGACCGCTCGCCAGTTTTCTCATTTTTCACTGTAGTTATGATGATTTAAATAACGTGCAGTTTGCCCAAAAACATGCGGTCCCTGGCGTATGTCTTAGAGATTTCTATGTGGTATGAAAGGTGTTAATAGCTAGTACATTTTTATACAATCATGTTGCTTTTTTTCAGGACAAAAAATATACTTCAAAATTATTATTACAACAGATCTCTTTTTTTTCCTCCCCAGAAAAATAATCTATGAAAGTCCTATAGTGAATGTAGGACTTTAAATTAGTCAGCTTTTGTTCATTGTATTCCAAAAATTTTTATATATGCCACTAACAGAGTTAATATTAATCTTTTAAATTCAGAAGTGAAGTTGAAATTTCTGATGTATTCTGCTTCTGTAACTAAACTGAAAGATGCTTATTTACTTGTATGCTGAACTGTGTGACCCTTGGGCTAGTTATTTTAATCAGTTTGAGTTTTACTTTTCTTATCTGCATCTGTTACTATCTCACAGAAGAATTAAGTAAGATAATATATGTAAAGAATTTAGTTCAGTGTCTGGCCCATGGGAAAAATAGAGTTTATATTAGCTAAATTATCCATATTGTTATTATTTGAATGATCGTGAAGTTAAACAAAATAGTTTATATGAAGCCTCTAAGACAGTGCCTGGTATAATATATGCTCCATTATACATTAGTTTCCTTTTCAAATTTGTGTATTTACATATGTTTATACACCTTTTTAAAAGATACTCATTGTGAATATTAATTGGTTCAGTATCCATGAACTAAATGGCATATAGTGACTAAGTTTTAAAAAATGATGTAGCTAATATCTTTTTTTCTTTAGCTTCCAGAGCAGTTGTAGCACAGCATGTTGCTCCACCTCCAGGAATAGTGGAAATAGATAGTGAGAAGTTTGCTTGTCAGTGGTAAGTGGTTTATTTCTATTAAGGCTTTATCCTTGGGAAGAATAAAGCAAAAGGAAAAAAGGAAATGTATTCAATAGTCATCCAGAATGTTTTATTCCACATTTCTTTTTAGTTAGAGTAGAATATCACTTATACAAAGAAAGGACAATGTAAAATCACTTCACCTGATTTGAAGATCAGGAACAATTTGAAAGAAAAGTATTCTTCCGAATTTTCAGAATTAAAATGGCATGACTAGAATTTCATTAAGTTACACTATGTAATTTCTTTTTATAGTAAAATGTGTGTTAAAAATTACTTTGTAGAAAGTAAGGTTTGTCAGATTTTGTTCTTCTAAAATAAATGTTTTGTTAAAACTGAATTGGACTGACTTTAAGAAAATAAAACCAGGTTTTGTTGTTCAATGTCCCTTCTTTTCCATCTAAAGCAAACCTTCTTATTCATTGATAGTTAATTCTGTGTGTGTGAGTAGTAAGGGGAAATTAATCAAATGATAGATAACCAGTGTGTCTACCTTAAAATATGCAACTTGACAGTAATCTTTTCTTGAGAAGATTGAATAATCATATCTCAACCACTTTCTGAAAAAACAAATGTTAGATTTCATTTGCTATGAATAGTTGCCTCAACATTATTTACAAAAGTTTAACTTAAATTCTTTAGAAGAGTAACAGATGGACGTATAAGATCATTTTCTGGTGAATCTCACTTATAAAAGTTTCTTTCCTTGATCCCTTTTCTCCCATTCTCTAACATTATTTGTCATCCATTCCATGCTCCTGTTGCTCTGTTTCATGTTTTGATGCTTTCATACCTTTTCCTATGACAGTTTTCTCCAGACTTCTCTACTTTGCTTAAATTAGGTTTATGGTTTTAAATATCTCTAATTATTTGCTTTTTCCTTACCTTCTATATTTTTACATGTTGGCCCCTTGTACTTCAGGAATCTCTTCCAATAATATTTGGAAATGTTTGTCTTCTGCCTTGCAACCAAACTGAAGATTATTATATGTAGTCTTTTGAAATCTCAGTACAGAGAGGATTATGAAAGTTGGAAAGAGGATTATACCACAACCACTATATAAAATCTGTGTGTGTAAAGCATAGATTTGGTCTTATAAATCCCAGATGCACATTTCTGCCAGTTCTTGGAAAAGGGGAAGAGAATCATTTTACAATTATTTTATCATAATTATTTGATTCAGTTTATAAGAAACGGCTGTTAAGTTGACCTATTATATATAGTGAGTTCTGCAAAGAGTCCTGTAAGAGTAACTGGGTCTTCAATCCTAATTTATAGGTGGAAGTCACTTTAAGAAAAAGGGAAACTGAAATTTGAATTAGTTTGTAATAGATTAGCAAATGGAAGTGTTTTGAAATGGGGGAATGGGAGTGTGCAGCATGGAAGTGTCATTGTTTTGGGGAATAGTTGAAAAGCTTGGATAAGTTTTTTCTGAAGGAATTTGATTCAAGAGCCAAGAAAAATTTAACAATAGTTTAGTGTTTCTGCCATTTTTCTCAACTCTAATGCAAATAGCTCATAATTGGGAACTTCTTTTATATTATGATTATTACAAGACAGCAACCTGAGTAGATATTCACTGAATAAAACTATTGCTTATAGAACATTTGTTGCCAGCAGACCATCCCTGCTCTTGCTGGAATATAAACAGTTTTTATATTTGTTGTTAATGATATTTTTAATAGTAAAATAAGTATGATTCAGTAATCTATTTTGCTTTAATCTAAAACCTAGCATGTATTTTTGCTGCTAACATATGAAATAGTGAAATTTGATTAATAGGTATAATTACTAGTTTATCATACATTGTCTCCAAATGGCTTTAGTATACTGAAATACAGACTTTCCTATACTATATTGCATAATGCTTAATTTTTCTCCTCTTTTAGGCTAAATGCTCATTTTGAAGTAAATCCAGATTGTTCTGTTTCTCGAGCAGAAATGTATTCTGAATACCTCTCAACTTGCAGTAAACTAGCGCGTGGTGGAATCCTAACATCAACTGGATTTTATAAATGTCTTAGGTAGGATCCATAGTTCTTTGAATAAAGTTCATTTACCACTTATGACACCTTTTGCTCTTTAGAGAAAATACCAAATTATCTAACTAGTTTTCAATATCTCTACTACTAGAAATTTCACATGGATAGGTTGTGGTGCAGTGGAAATTTAAATAAAAGAAAATTTTGGAAATCACATCTAGTGTTTGTGTTGAAACATGAGTTTTATCGAAGAAAGAAAAGAAACTAAGTTTACTTTTTTCCTACCTACTTTTACATATTAAAGATATGACTTTAGGCCTTTGAAATCTTGAATAATGGTCTATAATTAATGCTCTTCAAATATCATGGCTTTTTGATATTTTGCAAAGTTCATAAAATAGGTGTCTTTTATTAGTTATACGTGGGTGGAATTGTTTAAAACTCAACAACACTGTTTAATAAATAATGATTATTTTAAATTGGAGGATTAATTTTCTATATTTCATTCTTTGCTTCCTACCCTTGCAGAATATAACTTTATAAATTTTATGACTCATACTGATTCATACATAAGTAGCAGTAAATATACTGTCATTGTTCATGTACACATTGTTAGAAGTCAGTGTTTTTTGCTAGTATGATAGTTATCAAAGTATACTGAGTATATGTGTACTTTACAGAACGGTCTTTCCAAATCATACAGTGAAGAGAGTGGAGGATTCCAGTAACAATGGTCAAGCACATATTCATGTGGTAGGAGTAAAACGGAGGGCTATACCACTTCCCATTCAGATGTACTATCAGCAACAACCAGTTTCTACTCCTGTTGTTCGTGTTGATTCTGTTCCTGATGTATCTCCGACTCCTTCACCTGCAGGTACTAATTTTTATTATTTTAAATATTAATAATAAAACTGAATTAAAAATGTATACTATATACACTTTAAATGTATATCTTTTCCTTGTTTTTCTAGTCATTTCATTTGGAATTTTGACCTTTTCCCCATATTTTCAGGAATCCCTCATGGACCACAAACTGTAGGAAACCATTTTCAGAGGACTCCTGTCACCAACCAATCTTCAAATTTGACTGCAACACAAATGTCTTTTCCAGTACAAGGTGTTCATACTGTGGCACAGACTGTTTCAAGGATTCCACCAAATCCTTCAGTTCATACCCACCAGCAGCAAAATGCTCCAGTGACTGTCATTCAAAATAAAGCTCCAATTCCTTGTGAAGTTGTTAAGGCTACCGTAATCCAGAATTCTATGCCCCAGACAGCAGTTCCTGTTAGTATTGCTGTTGGAGGAGGACCTTCACAGAGTTCTGTGGTTCAGAATCATAGTACAGGGCCACAACCTGTTACAGTTGTGAATTCTCAGACATTACTTCACCATCCATCTGTAATTCCACAGCAGTCTTCATTACACACGGTGGTACCAGGACAGATACCTTCAGGCACTCCTGTTACAGTAATTCAACAAGCTGTCCCACAGAGTCATATATTTGGAAGAGTACAGAACATACCAGCATGTACTTCTACAGTTTCACAGGGTCAACAGTTAATCACCACATCACCCCAACCTGTGCAAACTTCATCTCAACAGACATCAGCTGGCAGCCAGCCACAAGACACTGTTATCATAGCACCCCCACAGTATGTAACGACTTCTGCATCCAATATTGTTTCAGCAACTTCAGTACAGAATTTTCAGGTAGCTGCAGGACAAATGGTTACCATTGCTGGTGTCCCAAGTCCACAACCCTCAAGGGTAGGGTTTCAGAACATTGCTCCAAAACCTCTCCCTTCTCAGCAGGTTTCATCAACAGTGGTACAGCAGCCTATTCAACAACCACAGCAGCCAACCCAACAAAGTGTAGTGATTGTAAGCCAGCCAGCTCAACAAGGTCAAACTTATGCACCAGCCATTCACCAAATTGTTCTTGCTAATCCAGCAGCTCTTCCAGCTGGTCAAACAGTTCAGCTAACTGGACAACCAAACATAACTCCATCTTCTTCACCCTCACCCGCCCCAGCTAACCAAGTCCCTACTGCCATCTCATCTTCTTCCACCCCTCAATCACAGGGACCACCTCCTACTGTCAGTCAAATGCTATCTGTGAAAAGGCAGCAACAGCAGCAGCATTCACCAGCACCCCCACCACAACAGGTACAAGTACAAGTTCAGCAGCCACAACAAGTACAGATGCAAGTTCAGCCTCAGCAAACAAATGCAGGAGTTGGTCAATCTGCTTCTGGTGAGTCAAGTCTGATAAAACAGCTGCTGCTCCCAAAGCGTGGTCCATCAACACCAGGTGGTAAGCTTATTCTCCCAGCTCCACAGATTCCTCCTCCTAATAATGCAAGAGCTCCTAGCCCTCAGGTGGTCTATCAGGTGGCCAATAACCAAGCAGCAGGTTTTGGAGTGCAAGGGCAAACTCCAGCTCAGCCCCTATTGGTTGGTCAGCAAAATGTTCAGTTGGTCCAAAGTGCAATGCCATCCACAGGGGGAGTACAAACCATGCCCATCTCGAACTTACAAATATTGCCAGGCCCACTGATCTCAAATAGCCCAGCAACCATTTTCCAAGGGACTTCTGGCAACCAGGTAACCATAACAGTTGTGCCAAATACAAGTTTTGCAACTGCAACTGTGAGTCAGGGAAATACAACTCAGCTCATTGCTCCAGCAGGAATTACCATGAGCGGAACGCAGACAGGAGTTGGACTTCATGTGCAAGCGCTTCCAGCCACTCAAGTGTCTCCAGCTGGACAATCATCATGTACTACTGCTACCCTCCCATTCAAAGGTGATAAAATAATTTGCCAAAAGGAGGAGGAAGCAAAGGAAGCAACAGGTTTACATGTTCATGAACGTAAAATTGAGGTCATGGAGAACCCATCCTGCCGACGAGGATCCACAAACACCAGCAATGGGGATACAAAGGAAAATGAAATGCAGGTGGGAAGCCTATTAAATGGGAGAAAGTACAGTGACTCAAGTCTACCTCCTTCAAACTCAGGGAAAATTCAAAGTGAGGCTAATCAGTGCTCACTAATCAGTAATGGGCCATCATTAGAATTAGGTGAGAATGGAGCATCTGGAAAACAGAACTCAGAACAAATGGATCTGCAGGATATCAAAAGTGATTTGAAAAAACCCCTAGTTAATGGAATCTGTGATTTTGACAAAGGAGATGGTTCCCATTTAAGCAAAAACATTCCAAATCACAAAACTTCCAATCATGTGGGAAATGGTGAGATATCTCCAGTGGAACCACAAGGGACTTTAGATGTCACTCAGCAAGATACTGCCAAAGGTGATCAACTAGAAAGAATTTCTAATGGACCTGTATTAACTTTGGGTGGTTCATCATCTGTGAGCAGTATACAGGAGGTTTCAAATGTGGCAACACAGCAATTTAGTGGTACTGATTTGCCTAATGGACCTCTAGCTTCAAGTTTGAATTCAGATGTGCCTCAGCAACGCCCAAGTGTAGTTGTCTCACCACACTCTACAACCTCTGTTATACAGGGGCATCAAATCATAGCAGTTCCCCACTCAGGATCAAGAGTGTCCCATTCTCCTGCCCTATCATCTGATGTTCGGTCTACAAATGGCACAGCAGAATGCAAGACTGTAAAGAGGCCAGCAGAGGATAATGATAGGGAAACAGTCACAGGAATTCCAAATAAAGTAGGAGTTAGAATTGTTACAATCAGTGACCCCAACAATGCTGGTTGCAGTGCAACAATGGTTGCTGTGCCAGCAGGAGCAGATCCAAGCACTGTAGCTAAAGTAGCAATAGAAAGTGCTGTTCAGCAAAAGCAGCAGCATCCACCAACATACATACAGAATGTGGTCCCACAGGTAAGTCATTCTATCACAATTTCTCTTATAAAAATTCTGATCTGTAAATATGATTTTGGGGGAAATGCACTGTTTTCCATGTCTCATCTTGAAAAGTTACTGTATCAGCTCACTTGTACTCAAGCTGTCCTGCTCATTTTTTTCTGGTTTTGTAATATTTTTTAATAGTAAACAGTTTCCACTTCTAGCACATGGTTTAAAGAATCTTTCAGTTTTGTTATAGACCCAAATTAGTAATTTTGTAGACCTCCCAAAGTAGAGAAGCAGCTGCTAATCTAACAGCTTTTAGAGAATTTAAAAAATGTATCTTAGTCTCCTTTTTGAGTTTACCATGGGTGGTGGTGGAGGGGTTCCTAAGAGTGCTCCAAATGGGGATTTCTGTATTTGATTTTGACAACTGTGTTTAACAGTATTTTTGTAATAAGGATGAATCCCATAACAACTTGTTCTTGTTAAATTTATGTATTGAGCTAGTTTCCTTTAGTCTTAAAAAAGTATTATTATAATTTCAGTTTGTTTCAGGTATTCTGATATTCTTTTGTGTTTCTTACTCTTTTACTGTCATGTTTCTGCTATTCCCTTTTTAATGCCTAATATCCCATCTCTGCATGCCTTAGTAAATAAAAGTATTTCTAGGATCAGCGCTATTGAATTGAGGGACCAATCAGCCTGTAGAAATTTTAAGGACAATTTTATATGCTATTTCCACTGAAATCATAGGTTCATTTAATAGCTGCTACCACCTATTTCCTGGATCACTTGTCTTTCACTCTGTTTTTCTTAATTCCTGCATAGCCAGAACCTTTTGTTGCTATTCTCAACTCTGCTAGCAAAATTGTTGGCATTAGTACCAAATCTAGGTGTGTGTGTTTGGTGGGGGCTGGGGGGGGGGAAGCATGGTGCTGAGACAGCAAAATGGAAGATAGAAGAAAAAAAGGAAGTTTTCTCTTGCTTCAGAACAATTCTTTTTTACTAATACATGTCTTTCTTTATATGAATGGATAAGGTTGGACAGTACTCTGAGACATAATGGGATTTTAATTTCTATGTTTGTATTGTGTAGCTCTATTTAAAAGTAAATAAGTTGTGTATTCTTTAGTGGATGTTAAATACATGGCAATAATACTGAGTTATTGGTGAAAAATACTTAATCATTTTTATTCAAACAAGCTTTCACAAGTTAAGTTTTTCACTTAAACACATTTTTTTAAAAATAGTGCAATGTCTAGTATATAACAGATATTTAATAAGTTGGCTCTTTATCTTTTTCCTTATACTTAATAATTTCCTAGTTCATCTTGATTATATGCCTTTTTTCCCTCTGAGAGTCCTTTAGTATATAAAACAATATAGTAGACCAAGCCAAATTAGAGAAAAACTCCATTACTATGGAGTTGTTTTATCAACCCTCATTTTTTGTGCCCTTAATCTTCCAGTATGATGATAGTTAATAACTATATCACAATAACAAAGAATGAATAATAATACTAAGATTAGGAAATATGCTAGGGACTTTGTACTAAATCAATTTCTCATTTAATCCTCCAAACAACCCTAATAAATTGTTATCACCATTTTAGAGATGAGGACTCAAGATGCTAAATAACTCATCCAAGGTTACCAACTAATATGAGGTGGTACCAGGACAGAAACCAGGATGTCTCTGAAACCACAACTCATACTCTTAACCCATTAGCCTTTTTTTCTCCATTATTCTAAAAGATTTCTCTGTTAAGTTCTATAAAGCCCCCCCTTTTTAATCTAACATATTGATTATTTGAGCTGTTGTGTTATAGGATGTTAGCACTATTAAATTATAATTTTACGACATTATTACTAAAACTCTTAACACATTGGTCATAAATGCAGGTGATCCAAGCCATGAAGCAAATACATTTTGTTCCTGACCTGAAAAATCTGTATTAAACTTCTAGATATTCTCCCAAAGAATGTAGTTTATTTCAAATAACTACATTCTTTATTTCTAAAATTAATATGTGGTTGTCACATAGAAATTAAAAACTGCAAGAAAAGAGAAATGTCGTATGCATGATGTTTATGAGAATGAGATTCAAAAATCAGGGCTCTTAAGTATAGCACTTAGCACAGTGTCTGCTATGTATTTGGGCACTTAATAATGGTGCAAGTATACTTTATAAGATGAAATACTACAAGGGCTAGATATTTGGAACAGACAAAAAAGAATGAACTGTTCAAGGTAGCATAATAAGTTTCTTTCAAAGGGATAGTCTGTTGGGTCGTCTTTAAGAGCCCTCTAATTAATAGAAATCCATTTTTTTTTATCAGATTCTTTAAATTTCTTTATATATTCTTCAAAATTGCATTTTAGACTTTGGTTTAACACCACTAATTTTTACTATTTGAATTGGTAGCTTAAAGGGGTAAAATAAGAGGATTTTAAAGGTGACTTTTTTTTTTAGCAAAAACTTGTTATTTATACCATTTCAAGGTGTCTAGGTATGTTAAGGAGGTACTTGGACCCCAGTAAGGGATTTCTAGACTTGCAGAATGCTCAGGGCTGGAAAGACTGCAGGGAAGTATTCCTGATGAGAAAGGCCAACAGGTAATCCTTCCTAATGCCATTATTACTATTATTCTCAATTTTGTTCCTTCTTGCTTCCATTAATCAGCTGTATTAATTTTATTATAGAAAAATACAGCAACAAGTAAGGGAAGAATACACATGAAAGTAAAAGATATAACCATAGATTTTTGTGTTTAAGTAGTATTTAGTTGGGCAGTTTATAAAATATAAAATTATATCTCTTTAAAAGCATATTTATTTGTAACTGCTTATTTTAAATCTGTTATACTTGCAAGTTCAAGTTTAACTTATACTTTTTCCAACAGCCCTATTATCCTCTTCCACTATTCATGAATTGATATCTGCTAGAGGCAGGAAACTAGATTGGGATATTAAAAAATAAAAATGAATTAAAAAATGAAACAAACTTCGTTATAAATACTTACCTAAAGACTTTTTTTTCCAGGATCATGCAAAACACATGTTGAACATACCTATATCTGTTAAGCCCTTAACCTGATAATATGCCAAATTCATTTATATAAAAATAGTTTACTTAAGAATGTATCTATTTAAGGTGTATATACACCGTTCCTTACTTACCTATCCTGATTCAGGATGTGAATCATTCTGGTGCTGTGTAACACTGAATATTGGTGTTGTCTTGATCCATTCCTTTCTTTGATGAAGAGCTTTGTGAAAGTTACTCAACTCATCAGAAAGTAGATCTATAGCCTCAAGGGGGCAGCATTTAATCATAGCCATAAAAGATCATTTTATAAAATGTAAGAGCCATAAGAATATCATTTTGATGTTGTTATAAGAGTACTACTGCTCGGATTTGCACATTATAAAAACCAAGAAAGATGTTACCACTAAACATAATTTTTTGGTTTGTATTTTAATGTTTTCTTATAAAGCAGGCTTGGTTATCTATTGATGATCTAGATTTGTACTTAATAAGAGGAAAAAACTTGGTAGTTCAAGCAAATGAAGGAATGTTAGAGCTGAAGCAGTCTTAGATACTGTCTTATCCAAAATTCCCATTTTTAATAGTTGAAGTGACTTGCCCACATTCACAAACATCTTCTCTTTTCCAGTTATTTGTATTGCTGTCTTAATTCTGTTCTCTAAAGATCTGTATGTTTAGACTAAATGTAATCTCTTTTACATTACATGTAGAGTGAATATAATTCTTAAGTTTTTAAAAGGTTTTAAAAGTATCTCTCCTTTTTGTTTAGACTACACTTTCCCATTTCCTTCACTTCAACTTTAGGTGTTACAGTGTCTGGTTTATTCATCATATTCAACTTGTTCCATTCTATAAGTGGCTTTCAAAATGTGTAGCTAAGATTGAACACAGTATCTCATTACTGCTAGGAATTTATTTTGAGGGGAATAGATTATGACTTTGTGGCTTTTCTAACACAGATTGAAATGTTTAAATTTTAGTCTTATTCAAAGGTTTTTAAAGTTTAATAGTAATAAGAAAGTAAGGATTTAAGAGCATCACATCAAAGTATTGTCAGTGTTAGCTAGAATTTGTGTCTATATAGTCCCTCAGTATCCGTGCTGGATTGTTTTGAGGACCCCCATGGATACCAAAATCTGTGGATGCTCAGGTCCCTAATATAACATGGCATAGTATTTGCATATAATCTACGTACATCCTTCCATATACTTTAAATCATCTCTAGATTACTTATAATACCTAATACAATGCCTACACATGACTTCATTCATTTAGATTCAATGTGGTTCTTGGTGTGTGGCAAATTCCAGTTTTGCTTTTTGGAACTTTGTGGAAGTTTTTTTTCCCCCCAAATGTTTTCCATCTGTGGTTGGTTGAATCCACAGATACAGAGGCCAACTATAATTTAGTCTTGAAAAGATGATAAAGGAATGCAAGATTATAATTTCTTTTTTTTAACAAAAATCAATATCTTTGCCAAAAATAAAAATGCTACATTAATTTTATATTTCTGGTCACTCACTGAAGTTGTGCCCTTTCCACTCTGATTTTAATAACTATAATATGAAAAATCAGTTCTTCCTTAGCAGAGTAGAGTAGGGATATAGAATATTCTTCAAGAGCCAGTCATTTCAAAAACTATGCCATAGAAATCTACTTTACATTTATATTTGAGTTATGGCTATGGTTGATGTTCTGGCAATTCACAAAAAGTAAATTTTTATATCCTAAAAGAAATATAATTTGCATTCTCATGTAATAGACCTAATTCTTAAAACATGATTAATTTAGTACTTTGAAAACAACACAGTACAAAAATAGAGCTGGTAAACCCCCTTGTATCCATTACCTAGCTTCAGATATTATCAACGTTTTGCCATTCTGGTTTTTTAAAAATTTTTTTTTATTTCAGCATATTATGGGGGTACAGATGTTTAGGTTACATATTTTGCCTTTGCCCCACCTAAGTCAGAGCTTCAAGCATGTCCATCCCTCAGATGGTGGGCACTGTACCCATTAAGTGTGAGTATACCCATCCCTTCCTCCTCCCTCCCACCTGCCGGACACTCAGTGAATGTTACTACTGTATGTGCACATAGGTGTTGATCAGCTAATACCAATTTGATGGTGAGTACATGTGGTTTGATCTATTCCTGACCACTATCTTTTTTTTTCCTGGAGTACTTTAAATCAAATTGCAAACATTATTTCATTTCACCAATTAATACTTCAGTATATAGTTCTCTAATAGTTAAGGACTGTTAAATAGGTATTTAAAACCACAATACCAAACCATTGCTAAAAAAATAATAATTTCTTAATATAACCTGACACTCAGTTCATGTTTGTTTGCCAGTTGTCATAAAAAATGTTTTAACAGCCTGTTTGAATTAGGATCCAAAAACTCTTGTACAAATTGCATTTAGTTAGTTTGTCTTTTATTTATTCTTTACTTAACAGCTTAGATTAACTTCAGTCATCCTTGCCACATCCATTGTTAGCATTTGAGATTAAAATACCATGTGTGATCCCCTCTTACTAAATTTTCTACGTGACACTAATAAGAGTTCCACAATTACAAAAAAAAAAAAAGCCTGGGTAGACTAGGAAAGCCTAGGATTTATAAGTTAGCACTTATAAAATTAAGCTTAATTTATAAATATAGGACATGATAGTCAAATAAAATACCTAATTTAAGTGGTAATTCAGGTTGAACATCCCTAATCCAAAAATCTGAAATCATAAATGCTCCAAAATCCGAAACTTGGAGCACAACATGACACCGTAAGTGGAAAATTCCACGCTTGATGTCATGTGACAGGTTGCAGTCAAAACTTATGAGCAAAATTATTGAAAATATTGTATAAAATTAGCTTCAGGCTCTGTATATAAGGTTTATATGAAACATAAGAGAATTTCACATTCAGACTTGGGTCCCATTCCCAAGGTATCTTGTTATATATATGCAAATGTTCTAAAATCTGAAAAAATCTAAAATCTGAAATACTTCTGTTCCCAAGTATTTCTTTCTTTTTTTTTTTTTTCCAAGTATTTCTGATAAGGGATACTCAACCTGTAGTACAGGGAACCAGAAGATTCGTTCTGAGGGAATTTGATACCTTTGACAAATTTATCCTTTAATTAAAATTCTGGGATTTTTGTAACTAATTACTAGTCAGTGTTTGTATTTGGCTAGCACTGATCCTCTGGTTACTTCCAGTTATTAGAATTTCCTAGATTTTTAATGTAATTCATTCATTTAATGTAATTTTCATTTCAAGGAAACAATTTTACTAATTTTTTTTGTTAAATACACTGATTCTAATTTTATCTTTCCTTCTTTTCTCTGTAACCCTCTTTTTCTCTTGTCTGCTTTCTCGCCATCAGAGTTTTTATGGCTTTAAGAATTTGCAGGTGAATGACTGTCAAATCTATGTTTCTAGCATTAAATTTTTATAGATAGACATTTTTAGTTGGTTCATCTGTTACCAAACTGAATTCATCATCTTTCCTCCAAAATACAGTTTCACTCTGGACTTCTCAATTATCATAATAATATAGTAACAGTTGCCATTTATTGAGAATCTAGAGCTTTTCATCTGAAGTTTTTCTGGTCTTCCCATTATCATCTCATATGTTAGATTTTATTATTTATGTTTTATGGATGAGAAAACTGAGGATGAGAGAGGTTGCCCAAGGTCACGTGGCTAGTTAAAAGTCAGATTGAAAATTTGAGTACCGATGTGTCAAGCTGGAAAATCTTCATCCTATCTGTGACATCTGTTTTGCCCTAAAATGTTTTTCATGCATGCATATGTTTTCTAACTATTGTAAAATATTAAGGGTGGGAACCTATTACAGAAACATCACATCTCCAAAGTAGATATTTTTCCCCAGAGCTTAGAACTCAGAAGTTTTTATGACTTCCCATTTCTGATAAGAATGTTTTCTTTCAACATTTTATTCTCTTCCTTCTTTCATGTTTATGTTATGGTAGCCTGATATGTTTATGTTTTATCTCTCCTTTAAAAAAATTATTATGGCTTTTAATCTGAAATTTTCAGCAATTTTAACTTAGTGTTTGCCCACCTATTCCCAGTACAGTCATGCACCACATAATGACATTTCTGTCAACAAAGGACCACATATAATACAATAGTGGTACAATAAGATTATAATACTGTATTTTTACTGTATCTTTTCTATGTTTAGGTATACAGATACTTCACACTGTGTAACAGTTGCCTTCAGTGTTCAGTGCAGTGACATATGCTGTACAGGGTTGTAGCCTAGGAGCAATAGGCTCTACCATATAGCCTAGGTGTGAGTAGGCTATACTGTTTAGGTTTGTGTAAGTACACTCTTTGTTCACACATCAATGAACTTGCCTAATGATGCATTTCTCAGAACATTTCCCCATCATTAAGTGGATGCATGACTGTATTACCTTATAAATGAACAAATACATTCAATATTTTCCCAAAGTTTTAACTTATTGCCTCTAGACAATGCTTTGAAAATGATGTGCTACCATTTTTATAAGAAATTCAGTGGTCTTTTTTCCTTTGTGGTACTACAAGAAAATATTTCCTAAAAATAATTTAATCTACATTATAATTACAAGTGTTTTATAGAGAGAAATAGATAAGATACACAAGAAAAAACAGTATAGGTTATATTTAAAAGACGTTATGCCCATTATTAGAATCCTTTAATATCAAAAGACATAATTGAGCAACTTCAAAGACTAAAATTATTAAATAGCTTACTGCAAATTAGTTAATATTTATATTTTGCTTATATGGTTACATCATTTTTAACTATCATTTAAAATTTCTTTGCTTTTTACCACATTTTGTTTCATATTCTTTATAAAATCTGAAAGAAAAAATTATGCAAAGAAATAATTTGCAGTCAATCTGTTCTTGTGAAAAATAACATAAGTAAATCAAATGGGCACATTTATAGTATATTTCTCATTTATATCTATAATTTTGTTGTTCCTACCTAAAAATCTTAATTTTAAATAATATATATTTTATAATGGTTACAACAATGTGATCTTGCCTTTATGATTTCATATTAAATAAAAATCAGACTGTCTGAATATTAAGACTGTATTAATATTAATATTTAATCAGAACTATAAATATTTCTATAAAAATATCTTTTTAAAGAATTTTAAGCTAATATTTAGCTTAAAATTATAAAATGTAAATTTCATATGTTAGAAATGAATAACTACCAATGTAATCAAACTTATAAGACTATATGATAAAACATAAATGTTTTTCGGTGTCATGTCACCAACTCTTCATTTGTTCTTTTTCACAGAACACTCCTATGCCACCTTCACCAGCTGTATCAGTGCAGGGCCAGCCTAACAGTTCTCAGCCTTCTCCATTCAGTGCATCCAGTCAACATGGAGATCCAGTGAGAAAACCTGGACAGAACTTCATGTGTCTGTGGCAGTCTTGTAAAAAGTAAATGGCAATTTTATTTGATATATAAAAGTATTCTTTGTTTTGGAATGCTTTTATATTTAAATTTGTTCTCTATAGTTTTATGAAAACTCTCTTTTGAAACTATTAACTTTTAGCAAAAATATTTTATGTTAAGTGTTATATTTATGTGGATCCAGTGGCACCTAATCTAAGAAATTTATATAAATAGTAGAAAGAACTTCATTGCCTATTGGTAGGTTATTGGGGAATGTGGTTCAGCCTTAGTATTTAATAAAATAAAATCTGGTAAGAATTTGTATATTTGTCTATGAAAAAGAGATAGGTTTTTAAAAGTGACTTAGTGGGAGCTATAGAATTTCTGTATAGTAGCTTAGAAGTAATAATCTGTTAGAAAGAAAATGATGTAAGTTTGAATTTCAGGTAGACATCCCACACAAATTATTTTTAAAGCCATACCATCGTACAATTTAATAACTGAGATGAACTTTTTAAATAAACCTTTTTTAGAATTGTGCTTTTAACAGTATTCTGCTAAGACCCTTTGCCTTGAGTCATATTTTAGAGCTCTAGGACTAAGGCACTTGTCTTAATAAACATATTCTTTATTTCATAGATACCAAAGATTCCATTTCATTCTTTCTAATTGATAGCAGAAATAATATTTTTTAAAAAATCTATATTTGCTATTCATAAATTTTATGATATATTAAAGATACTATATTTCATTATGAACTTTTTATATACAGATTTATTATAAGATTATGGCTATCTGTATAGCTTAGGTATTATTAATAATATGCAAAATTTTTATAGGACAATGCTTATCAAACTTTAAATCTCAACCCAGTATTGGGGTCATGGAATTATTTTAGTGGGTCTTAGACCAGGAGGTTTTTGTTTGTATGCATTTCTTTTCAGTGAAAAAAATGTATGAAATATATCATATTCTATCATGTTAGTAAGGGTAAGTATTGATTTCAGTTTTTTATATATGTGTGTGTTGTTGATAATAGTGTAAAATCTATTTGTCAAAAAGTTGTTTAAATACCAGTACTTCAAGTTGTTTCTGATTATTTCTTGCATTTATTTAATTTGACCGTCTTTTTTGTTTTTAGTGTATGTTATAAGTTAATTTGAAACTTTCTTCGCTGAATATCAATTTTATTCTCTCCATTTGTTTTGAGATTTTTTTTTTTGTTTTTCCATGGCAAATAGTAGCTGATGTAGTAAGTAGTCTGCAAAAGCTGTTTGTTGACTTTTTAAAAAGTTTAAGAAGCCAGATGTGATGGCTTGTGCCTATAATTCCAGCTATTTAGGAGGTTCAGATGGGAGGATGGCTTGAGCCCAGTTGTTTGAGTTCAGCCGGGGCAACACAGTGAGACCTCATTCTCTCAAAAAATAAAAAATAAAAAAGCTTTAGAATAACTGCTTTAGATGAAGTATTTAGAGTACTTCAAGAAAAAAACTGGCCAGACGCGGTAGCCTATGCCTGTAATTCTAACACTGTGGGAGGCCCAGGCGGAAGGATCGCTTGAGGTCAGAAGTTCGAGACCAGCCTGAGCAAGAAGAGTGAGATCCTGTCTCTACTAAAATTAAAAAAAAAAATTGCTGGAAGAGTTAATGAACCTAGATGACCAGCACAGTTTCCCATCTTACTAATTGGATCAGAGTTGCATAATTTGATGCTGTACCTTTTCTTTGTAAGGCTTTTCTGAGTAAGACAGATTCAATAAGGAAGGCTTCTTAGAGTTTGTCATTTTTTTAAGCCATGGTTTTTAGATACTACATTGCTAATAAGTTCAGTTTGAGTCTGAAAATATTTATTGAGCACCCTCTAGGAAGGTGCATGTGCTAGGAGCTAGAAAGACAAAGATCACTCCTATTCCTTAGGGACACAGACCCATAAAACTAATAAATTACAATATAAATAAGTACTATAAAAAGATAATGCTCTTGTTGGCATCATAGTGCTGTTGGCATCATAGTGGACAGTTAATGTAATGCTGGGATAGTTGGAAAAGTTTCACTACAAGCATTACATTTGAGTTGAGTCTTAAAGAATGAGTAGGAATTTGTCATGCAAAAATATTAATAATTTCTGTCAGAAAGGCAAGTGTAAACTTAGGATTTATAAAAGGACCTAGTATGCTCAAGAAACCGAGAGGTTTAGGATGCCAAGAGCATAAGGACGTGAAGAAAGAGAGTAATGGCTTTTATTTTGCATATTTAGTTCCAATTCCAAGTGGAAAAATATATGTCATAGCCATTGTCTACTAAGTGACTAGGTTTTAATTTACTTAATACCAGATCAAAAATATGAATAAAGAACTTTCTTTGTTTCCATCAGATTTAGAGCTAAAATTATTTCCTTCACTGATATATTGTTATAAAATACTTGGTATTTAAAATTGAAATAGCTAACTATATGTTCTGTTTTCGTGGAATTTAAAGTGAATTTTGAGTACATTTAACCTGTTTTTAGTTCTGTGGTGGGACCACACTTTACATAGTCTTTATATTTATAATTCTCCTTTTCTATGTATAATATAGATTCTTTTCACTAAGCCACTACTTCGTACATCATCACATATCAATGCTTACTTTTTTTAATCTGCAAGCATGTACCTCTAAAAGTCAGGGACCCCACTATTTAAACATAACCAGTGTACCACCACCACAGTCCTGCAGAAAAATAACATTAACTCCTTCAATATTATTAATATAAATTCTTCAAATATCTTGTCAATGTTTATATTTCTCCAGTGGTCTTTTGTTTGCTTAGAGCTTGAATTGGAATCCAAACTTCAAACATTGCCTTATTCTTAAGTCTCTTTTAATCTGTGGAGGAGATTACCCCTCCATCTCTTTTTTTTTTTCGTTTTTGCAATTTTTTGTTAAAAAAAAAAACGGGTAATTTGTCCTGTAGATCATCACAAGCTGGGTTTTGCTGATATTCTTTAGCATGTTACTCTGACCTTGTTTTTTCTGTACATTGGTAGTTTGTTCTAGATATGGGTTAAGTTTTGATTTGGCTTAAAGAAGACCACTTTAGAAATGGTATTGTATGCTTACATCAGGAGATATGTAATATCTCCTTGTCTCTGTTTGTAATGTAAACAGCCATTGAGGACCATTGCCCAGAATGTTATTTCATTAAGATTTGTAAAATATTAAAGGCCCCCTTTTATCAACTGTTTGGTTTCTCTGAGGAATAGTTAGTTCCTAGAAGAAAGGCAAGATACACGCTTGATTATTTCCCCTATTTGCCAGTTTTCAAAATAATAAGTTGTTTACTAATATTCTACAAAGATGACCATAAGGTTTGGTTTTTGTTTTGTTTTGTTTTGTAGTGTCATTATGAGCTAACTTTTCAATTTAAACGTTTGAGGTATTTCAATCCATTGCAGTTATTGTATCCTTCTTGGTGTTCAACTTGTGCCATCTTTGGCCAGTAAAAAGACTACTCAAGCTGATTCCCAAGTCCTTTGGTTATGATCTTAATATAAGTATTTGATAGCTTCCTTGCTTTCTGTTAGACAAGATGTTTGATGTGTTCTTTTTTATACTTTGAGTTTAAATTCAGTACAAGAAGATCTTCATCATTTTCATATCTGTATCTTCTTTCTTCTATACCAAAAATGCCATTTTTCAATAACATTAACAATTTATGCTTAATCCTACATTACATATATAACCGTGTGAAGATAAACTCAATACTACCTCCAACAATATGATTACTGAAAAAAGTTTTAAGAATTATTTGCTGATTTTTTGTTGTTGTTTGCTTTAAAGTGTATCCTACTAAGGGCTGTGCAGTCACAATTTTCCATGTTTTTATTTCACTTAGAATAAAGGTACTCTGGTTATATTATAAACTGGAAACATTAATGGTTCACTTGCATCATTTTATATTTTAACTTTATAATTATTTAAAAATATTTCCATGGTTCCAAAGTAGAATTAATAAAACAAGGTATCTTCAGAGAAATTTAGCTTCTAACACTATTTTTTCCATTTTGTTTCTTTCTTCCCCCATAAATAACCTTCATTCTTTTTTACCCTTTAAAATATAAATAAATTGCAAATATATTTGTATTTTCTACTTTCTTAAATAAAGGGAGGCATACTGTGGTAGGATGAATAATATCCCCAGACCCACAGCCCCACCCTCACAAAAATGTTCATGTCCTAATCCCCAGAACCTGAAAATGTTACTTTATATGACGAAAGAAACTATGCAGATATGATTGAGTTAAGGACCTTGGGATGAGATTGTCCAAATGAGCCTAATATAATCACTTAATGTAGTAAAAGGGAGGCAGGAGATCAGAGAGATAGAAGGCAATGCGATAATGAAAGTGGAGAGAAATGTGAAGTTACTGTGTCACTGGTTTGAAGATGGAGGAAGGGGCCATGAGCCAAGGAATGAATTTCTAAAAGCTGGAAAAGACAAGGAAGTGAATTCTTCTGTAGAGAGCGCAGCCTTACTAACATCTTGATTTTGACCATTGAAATCCATTCTGGATTTTTAACCTCTAAGACTGTAAAAGAATAGATCTGTGTTGTTTTAGGTGCTAAATTGCAGTATTTTTTACAACAGCAATAGGAAACTGAATACACATACTATATACACTTTCCCTACCGTTTTAGAGACAAGGTCTCACTCTGTTGCCCAGACTGGAGTGCCGTGGCATGATCATAGCTCACTACAGCCCCAAACTCCTGGGCTCAAGTGGTCCTCCCACCTCAGCCTCCTGAGTAGCTAGGACTACAGGTGCATGCTACCATGCCTGGCTAATTTTTTTTTTTTTCTTTTTTGTGGAGACAAGGTCCCACTATGTTGCCCCAGCTGATCTTGAACACCAAGCGATCTTCCAACCTTGGCCTCCTAAAGCGCTGGGATTACAGATATGAGCCACTGTGCTCAACCTATCTTGCTTTTTTATATTTAACAATATATCCTAGAGAGTTCTTCAAAGTAGTATATAGAGAGAATCTGCCTTCCTTTTATACACCTTCATAGTATTCCATTGTGTAGATATAACATTATTTTGGTCAACCAGTTCCCTATTAATAGACATTTGTTTTCATTTTTTTTTTCTGTTAAAAATATTGCTGTATTGAATTACCCTGTATAAGGAATAATGGTTTTTTGGGGTTATTTTTGTATTTTTGCCCATATTTTTGAAATAAATTCTTAGGAATGGAATTGATAGGTCAAAGAATAAATGTATATGTAATTTTTCTAGATATTGCTGTTTTCTCCATAGCAGTACACTATTGTGGATTCCCATCAGCAATTTATGAGTGCTTATTTTTCCACAACCATGCAAATACAGTATGTTATCAAACATTTGGATTTTTCCCAATCTAATGGGTGAGAAATGATATCTCAGTACAATTTTAATTTGCGTTTTTTTCTCTGTCAACCCTTCATGTCTCTACTTGTTTTTTTTATAGTGTTGTTTGGTTTTTTCTTTTTTATTTTATGGAGCTCTTTATATCAGATACATTAACGTTTTGTCTGCTGTGGTATAACTTGAAAAGATTTTCCCAGCTCATCATTTTTTTTACTTTGCCCTTTGTTTTCTGTTTATCGGTTTTTTGTCATGGATAAAGTTTTTTTTTCTTTTCAATTAATTTTTCTGTAATCAGATTTGTTAGCCTTTCTAATATCGCCTCTGGATCTGGGTTATAGTTAAGGAGATTTTCTCCATTCCTAGGTTGTAGAAGAATCTATGTTTTTCTTTTTTTTTTTTTTTTTTTTTTTTTTTTTTTTCTTTTCCTGGTCTAAGGTATTTGTTACAGAATCTATGTTTTTATCTAGAATTTATGTGGTGGTTTTATAGTTTACATTTAAATCTCTTATATTTTGGAATTTTTCCCTGTGTCAGTAATCTAATCTTAAGGAAATGAGGGTGAGTCAGTGACTTTTGCTTTGTCACAATAACTATCCATTTTTCCTCATACTATAAAAATGATTTATTTTTATAAATAAACCTGACTTGGTTTATTATAGATTTATATATATTATAAAATGGTTTATAAGTAAGCCATTTATAAATAAATACTGACTCAAGACTGTTAACAAAAGTGATCCCACATTTTCCTATTGTAATTATTTTTCTAATTGTAAAATTATACTTCTACCTTGTAAAATAATTTAAGTTCCAAAAATAGCATTCCTGAAAGATAATCATAGTTGTCAATTTGATGTATATCTTTCTAAACCTTCTTTTTCATGTACAACTACAGTATATCCCTTGTTTCTTATTTTAAACTAAGCAAGCTATATATATATTGATACAGAACTTGCTTCAATAACATATATTCATTAATATAGAATATATATACTTTTTTAATGTGAACACATAGATCTATGCATTCTTTGTATTGAATATCAAGAATTCCTTTTTATGAATATGAATGCTTTTGCAATATATGTATTTGTTACCTGTGTTGGTAAATAGAACTGGTAATTCTTCTTTGACAGGTTTATTCTTGAATTATGAGAACACATTCTTTGCATAAAATGCAATAAATAGCCCTATGTTATAATCTGTTAACCATATCTTATATTAAGAATATTTGAGTCTTTAGTTATTTGCTATTACAAATAAACAGAGCTATGGTGAACAATTTTCTGCCTATAACACTTTCTACAAGTATTTCTGTGGGATAAAGTACCAAATTGGGAATTGCAGAGTTGGTGGGTATACACATTTTTTACTTCTATGGAAATTGACAAATGATCATCAAAAAATGTTATGTTAATTTGTAATTCTAACAATACAGTGTGAACTTGTTTCTCACTACCTAGCTAATAATTATTAGGGAAAATTTCATCTTTCCCAATTTGATACCCACAAAGAGACCTTTGATTTTTATTGTTCTTTTGTTAATTTTTTAAAAATGGACTTTATTTTTAGAGCAATTTGGGGTTCACAGTAAAATTGAATGGTAAGTACAGAGACTTCCCAAATAGCCCCTGTCCATACAAACGTATAGCTTTCCTTGCTATCAGCATCTCTATTAGAGTGGTACATTTGTTACAATCAGTGAACCTACATTGACACATCATTATCACCCAAAGTCCGTAGTTTACATTAAGGTTCACTCTTGATTATTGTACATTATATGGGTTTTGACAAATGTATAATGACATACATCCACCATTATAGTATACAAAATAGTTTTATTGCCCTAAAAATCTTCTTATGCCTCTTCATCTCTCCCTTCCCCCAACTCCTGTTTTAATTATTTCTTCAGTTATTCATGAATTAAATATCTTTAAATAGGATTTTTTCCTGTGAATTACCTTCTCATGTCATTTGCTCATTCTTTATTGTACTTCTTACAAATTTATACTTCTCTATATATTAAGGATATTATTAACTCTTCATTATATACCAACCCTGTTTGTCTTGAGATTTTAGCCAAATTTCTATACAGAATTTACATATTTGTATCATGCTTAGAAAGACCTTTTCAACTTTTAGATCATAAAATACACATTTTGTTGCCTTGCAGTACTTTAATATTTTACCTTTTTGTTCCATCTGTAATTTAATTAGATATATAAAGTGAGGTATGACTTTAGCTTAATAATTTTCCAAATGCTAACTTATTGGCAAGTTTATCTTTCCCTTAGACATTTGAATTGCCACTCCTATCATATACTAAATTCCTGTATATGGTTTTATTTGCCTATTTCTGGATTACTTGTTATCCCATTGATCTCTGTTTTTAACCACACCATCACTAAAATATATTTTAATGTTGGATGTAACAAGTTACCTGTGCTGATTCTTCTTTTTTATAGTTCCTCATCATGTATTCTAGGACCTACCTTGTGCCTGGCATTGTGCTAGGTATTAAAATTAGAGTGCTGTATAAATTAGACTTGGTACCTGTACAGATATTTATTCTTTTAGAATGTTTCTAGAGACTCCTAAGAAAGGCATGTTGAGATTTTGGTTGCAGTTGCTAATGAATAGTGTTTTTTGTTTTCTGATAGAGAATATTTCCACAATATTGAATCTTCCTTTACAAGAAAAAGGTATCAGCCCATGGTATTATGATCTTTTTTCTCCAGTAGAGCTTTAGTGTTTTCTTCACATTAATTTTGTAACTTTATTAAATTTATTGCTAGGTATTCTTTTCTGTTACTATCATAAATGATCTTCCATTATATTTTTTAACCGATAGTTTTCTATATTTATACCTCATGTTTTGCCCTCTAATTATATTGTTTAATGTTTCCAGTTGTACAATAATATGATAATATTAATCTGTATCTTTTTTTTTTTTTTTTTT
>VBSM01002616.1:23092954-23185324 GCA_008086735.1 Cheirogaleus medius | reverse complement strand
CGGCCTCCCAGAGAGCTAGGATTACAGGCGTGAGCCACCGCGCCCGGCCAATTGGTCTAATTTTAATATCGTTATGTCTCAGGGAATATGGAAGCTTTAGAAGGAGAGAGACGAGGGATCAGCCAGTTGGTGGAGCAGTCAGAACACACATAATATTAATAAATGTTATCAGTTAATAATAATAACAATTAAGTGCATTATCTTATAAAGGCACGGTCGTGGTGGCCCAAAGTAATTACAGTGGTAACATCAAGATCATAGATCACCATATTGATATAATAATAATGAAAATGTTTAAGATAATTGTGAGAATCACCAAAGTGTGACATAGAGATGAGAAGTGAGCACATACTGTTAGAAAAATGACACCCCTTAGACTTGCTTGAAGCAGTTGCAACAAACCTACAATTTGTAAACAACGCAGTATCTGCGAAGCATAATAAAGCACAGCCCCGTGGAATGAGGCTTGCCTGCATACTGCTTCATGGCTTGTGCAAGTCTCTTGTGACAGCATACTCTCAATTCTTTCTTAGTGTCTCCTACACCCTTGCTGTCATTCATTTCACTTATCCATAAGCTATAATCACCAAATATGTTGTTACTAATATTATTTTGAAAAAAATTATCTGTTAGATCAATTAAGAAAATAAGATAAATAAAATATTTTACTTCCATTTACTCCTTCTCTAATACTTTCTTTATGGAAATTCAAGTTTCTGACCTTTATATTTTCCTTCTCTCAAGAACTCCTTGTTACATTTCTTTTTAAGGCAGGTCTCCTGATGCAAATGCCTTCAGTTTTTGTCTGAGAGAAAGTCTTAATTTCCCTTCACTTTTCAATGATAATTTTGCTGGATAACACATTCTAGGTTGGTGGATATTTTTCTGTCAGTACTTTAAATATTTCAGTCCACTCTTGCTTACATTGTTTCTGAAGACACATCAGTGTTATCTTGTCCATGTCCTCCCATCAATAAGGTGGGTTTTTTTCTCTGAATTCCTTCAAGACTTTTTTCCCTCATGTTTGGTTTTTAGCAGTTTGAATATAATATGCCCAGATGTGGATTTTTTCATATTTATCTCGTTTGGTCTCCTCTGAGTTTCCTGAATCTGTGGTTTAATGTGTCATTAACTTTGGAAAATTCTCGTCCATTTTATTAGTACTTCAAATATGTTTTCTGTTCTTTCTTTCTTCTCTTTCAGGTATTTCCGCTACGTGCATTTCATGTATTTGTAGCTTTTGTAATTGTCCCACGGTTCTTGGATATTCTGTTTCCTTTTTTTTCTCTTTGCCTTTCAGTTTGGGAAGTTTCTATTCACATACCTTCAAGCTTACTGATTCCTTCTTGTCTGTGTCCAGTCCACTGATGGTCCCATCAAAGGCATTTTGTTGGCCAGGCGCGGTGGCTCACGCCTGTAATCCTAGCACTCTCGGAAGCCGAGGTGGGAGAATTGCTCAAGGTCAGGAGTTCGAAACCAGCCTGAGCAAGAGTGAGACCCTGTCTCTACTATAAATAGAAAGAAATTAATTGGCCAGCTAAAAATATATAGAAAAAATTAGCCGGGCATGGTGGCGAAGGATTGCTTGAGCCCAGGAGTTTGAGGTTGCTGTGAGCTAAGCTGATGCCACGGCACTCTAGCCTGGGAAACAGAGTGAGACTCTGTCTCAAAAAAAAAAAAAAAGGCATTTTGTTTTCTGTTACAGGTTGTTGTTTTTTTTTTAATTTCTAGCATTTTCTTTTGGTTCTTAGTATCTGGATCTCTCTGCTTACATTATCCATTTGTTCTTATACCTTTTTCATTAGAATCTTAGCATATTAATCATAATTATTTTAAATTTCTAGTCTGATAATTTCAAAAGCTATGCCATATCTGAGATTGGTTCTAATGTTTGCTTTGTCTCTTCTGACTCTGTGTGTGTGTGCATGTGTACATCGGGGGATTTAGGTTTGGTTTTGTGTTTATGTTTAGTGTGCCTTGTAAATTTTTGTTAAAAGTCAGACATGATGTTTCAGTTAATAGGGACTGGGGTAGATAGACCTTTAGTGTGAAGTTTTATGTTTATCTGGTGGAAGTTAGGGTATGTTTAATGTTTGCTGTAGCGGTAGATGTTAGAGGCTTCAGTTCCCTTTATTGTCTTTTTTTTCCCCTTCCCTTGCTGTCTTTGGGTTTCCTTAGAAACTCTTTTTTAAATACAGTCTGTATCTTGTATCTCTTTATTTCTAATCCACTACTATCATACTGGAGCCCTGTTGGTCAGGTATTGGGGAAGTGAAGTGTTATACAATCTTATGATTAAATCTTACTTTGTTTTAAGAGGCCTTCATCTAAGGGCTGTGACTTTGAGTAGTTTTCCTTGAGGGCAGGCCTTTGTTAAGGAGAAAAGAACACTCTGGGTATATTAAAAATGATTACTTCCCTCCTTCTGGAAATGCTAGGGAATTTTTCTTCAGTCTTCACTTTGAGAACCTGGTGGGGTTTCTGGAGGTAAATCCTAAAAAACGTCTGAGTTCTCCCTAGAGATTGGCCTTCCAGGAGTTTTTAACTCTCAAGATAGTCCATAGTAGGCTTCCAGCAATTTGTCAGTTACTGTTTAAGTGTTCCTACAAGTTATTGGCTCCAGTAATAAACTGTGATTCTCTGTATTCATGGGTCTTTCCAGCTTTCAGAGTGGCAGTTTTCCCTGTGATCTCAGTTCAATGATAGATCTAAGAAGAGTTTTTAATTTTTAGTTTGTTCAGCTTATTTCTTGTAAGGATGGGATTGGTAACTTCAAAGCTTTTTCATGACTAAGAGGCAATATGTGTCCCTTGGGCCTTAACCACTGATCTGCCGTAAATACAAATTTTTATTAGGAAAAGCCCTAATTTCTACCACACATGGTGGCAGAGTTCTTTACCTTACTCTTTTCTTTCAAACACTGAATACCAAAGAATTTGATTACTTAAAGATGTTATCAAATACTAAAAGGTTATATGCCATGAGATGAATTTGCCTAATTGTGTTAAAGTCCTTTTCAGTGTTGGATACTTAAAATATTTTGGGAAAAAATTTTCAAAAGTGAGAATATAGCCTGTAGTTTATCAGTAAACTTTACTTATTCCTTAGAAACTTGTGCATAGAATAAGGAGAATTATGTACTAACGCTAACCTCCTAAACCTAGTATGCTTTCAGAATTTGTTAGCATTAAAAAATGATAGCATCATGGATACTGTATATAAAATTCTACCTCAGTTTTTAACTCTTTAATTTATGCATATTTTTAAGTAAACAATCATGTGTTATGATATAGTAGGAAAAAATCAGGTCTTTAGTATTAGACATACCTCGTTTCAAATCCCAGCTCTGTCATATATGTATGGCTCTGGGAAAGTTACTTTTTGAAAGCACATTTCCTCAGTGGTAAAGTGGGGATAATTTTGCCTTCTTTAAAGAGCAATCATGGAAATCAAATAAGATGCTATATGTGAATATACCAGATATGTAGTAAGTGCTGAGCAAACGAAAGTTCAGGTAGGGAGGTGCTTTATGCTGTGTGCAGCTCTGTCAAGAACAGTGTGAAGTGATACATTGCCGTATCTTTCAAGGAAACCTAGTGAATATCCAAGCTAGAATTAAGAAGTCTGAAAATCATTTGCATGCTTTTTCTTAAATATCATTAAAAACATGAAGATACACATATCACTTATTTTTATCTTATGTTTAGCTTATTAATATAGCATAATTATAATATCCGAATTGTACAAATCCACTTCTATAGTGCTTTTCAAACTGTTACTTCAGCCCAACATTCATATTTTGTGGAGGTTACACATTTTAAAAGCATATTTAAACAGTCTCTAAGACTTCAATTTTATATTAGTATTTTGCTGTGTGAAGTAAGTGACTGCTTCACAGACCAGTAGGTTAGTAGGAGTTGGTCCTTCCTGGAAGATCAAAAAGCAAATTCAGAAATCCTTTCTTCTAGTAAGTATTAGAAGGAAAGGAAAGGAGGTAAAACTGAAGACAGTTGGTTTGGGCTGTCTTCCATCTGGGTCCCTTTCCTATATTTGGGATACTTCCTACAATTTGAATCTGACTAGGAGACAGAACCTATCTCAGTACAAAAGCCAAAAAAAGGCCAAATACTTGCTTCCTCCTCCATTGCCTTTGGCAGCTATAGTAGTCAATCCGTTGTTCCCACCTGCGACTTTGAATCTGGATTGACTGTGGCAGAGAACCTGAGACTGAAGAATTCATTTCTGTAGGAAGAGCAATATTTAGTTTCCAAGAACACCAGTACTGATTTTGGCCTTTCCAGTTTGTAATTTTTAGTCTGGCATTAAGGAATTAATTTTTTAATAGTGAAATTAGTATTTTTTTTTCCATTTTGAACTTTTACATCTAGATAAAATAAAATTCTGTTAGTCTCCCACCAAGATTGTTGGTATGGTTTTTTCCCCCCCAAATTTTAGCAGCTTGTTATCATATCTCATTTGAATATAAAATAATGCATGTTCTTGCTATTTCTTTTGCCATAGAATATCATGTATGTAAAACAATTATATGTCAAGGGTTTAGGTAAAAGTTAATTGTTCTACCACAAATAATGGAGCTCTTTCTTACTAAAATATATTTGTAGTATGGATTTTTTTATGTATAGTCATATATACATTATGTGAATTTTAAACATTTATCTGCACATCTTTCAAAATAGAATATTCCTGCAAAAAAAACAACCCTTATGCATCTTAAATAAAATATTTTGTATCAGGAGGGCTGTTAAGTAGGACATGGAATATTTTTTGGCTGTTAAACAAAAATAGCCTGCCAAGAACTTAATTAAGAAAACTCCAAATGAATTTCGAGTGCTATGTTCAGCGCTTTTATTTATGGTTTAAAAACAAAGTAAACAGTCTTAGCTTTATAATTACTGATGTTTTCAAATTGTTCTTTTGAATATGGTAAATTATTAAAATGTTATGTGTATTATATATTATTACTATGTATCACTTCCTGAGTACATTGTACATTGCAGGCTTTTGAAGAGAAACTTTTTATTTATTGATTTATTTATTTTTAAGACAGAGTCTCACTCTGTCACCCCAGGTAGAGTGCAGTGGCATCATCATAGCTCACTGCAACCTCAAACTCCTGGGCTCAAGCAGTCCTCTTGCCTCAGCCTTCTGAGTAGCTGGGACTACAGGCGCACACCATACCACCTAGCTAATTTTGCTATTTTTAGTAGAGATGGGGTGTCGCTCTTGCTCAGGCTGGTCTTGAACTCTTGAGCTCAAGCAATCCTCCCGCCTCAGCCTCCCAGAGTGCTAAGATTACAGGCGTGAGCCACTGTGCCAGGCCCAAGAATAAACTCTTAAGGTGGTAGGAAAACTGTGTTTTATTTATGTCACTTGTTTATGTGTTTATGATGCCTAAGAAATTCTGTTTGATGATAGGAAAAGTGATGGTAACAATTACAGTTTAATTACACCAGTAAAGTAATGGTTTGTTGGCTTTATTTTAGTTCCAGTATTGCTTTATTTTAGTTCCAGTATTAAGTATACTAATTGTAATTGGCTGCTTAGGGTAGCTGGAATCAGGAAACTTGTACCTGGTAGCCTTTGTGAATGAATATCTGTTCGGTTGAACCAAACAATTTTTCAATAGGATTGAGGAAAAAAGAATTTGGCTGAAGAGGAATTAAATGAAAGAGTAGAAACAAATCCTAAGCTTCAACTGTAATTATTTAAATAATGAGCAGGAGACTAGCCATTATAAATCGTATTGATAATGTAATTGAAAATAATAATATGTATTTTTAAAAGATTGCCGATGACTGAGAGAAAAGTGTCAGAGACAGTTACTATAATAAATGTGTTAAATATTAAATTTTGTATTGTTTTGCCAGATATTGATACATTATGGTTCCTGTCTTTTGAGAAAGTAGCAGATGAAAGAAAAAGTATTATTTCTGTTGTTTTTAGTTAGAGTAGCATATATATTTTTATACTTAAGTGTAGTCTTCAGTAGAGAGGAAAATATAGAAGATGCAAAAAGAGGGATAATGTATGAAGGAACACAGTAGAATCCAGTGTATAAGTGAAAGAGTTAACCCTGAAAACAGTGGCTACTTTGGCTGAGATCCAAGGGAAAGAAAGGATGAATAATGACTGGAGATTTAATGTAGAGAAGAAGAAAGCTCTAATAGAATAAACTTAAGTTCTTTCAGTAATAAGCTTTTTTTTCTTCAGAGAAATAAATATAAAACATTGTCTCTGAATTTACAATCTCACACTAGTACAGGGGAAGACAAGCTCTAAAATAAGATTGAAGTTCTGTATTTAACTGAAGTTGAGTTGGGAGCTGTTTCTATGGGGAGGATTTTTCAGGAGCAAAAATGAATACAATTAGTTGTAGTGATGGTGAGTATCATTTGATAATGGGGGGCATTAACTTGGAAGTAGATCAATTGTTACCGAGCAAAGCCTGAATATTTCGAAATAGAAGGTCTCAAGGTAGATTAGTAAGATAGGTAGATAAAAAGACAGGCGGTTGCCGGGCGCGGTGGCTCACACCTGTAATCCTAGCTCTCTGGAAGACCGAGGCAGGCGGATCGCTCAAGGTCAGGAGTTCGAGACCAGTCTGAGCAAGAGCGAGACCCTGTCTCTAATAAAAATAGAAAGAAATTAATTGGCCAACTAAAAATATATAGAAAAAATTAGCCGGGCATGATACTCCCAGCTACTTGGGAGGCTGAGGCAGGAGGATTGCTTGAGCCCAGGAGTTTGAGATTGCTGTGAGCGAGGCTGACGCCACGGCACTCACTCTAGCCTGGGCAACAAAGTGAGACTCTGTCTCAAAAAAAAAAAAAAGACAGGCGGTTACCAGTACTGCTACTAGCACTACCACTACTAATGATCATGATGATAAAAGCTGTTAATTATTTATGACCTACTATTTGCCAAATAGCTTTACACATATTGTCAAATGTAAGCCTAATGACCATCCTGAAAGCTGGATTCCCTGTAAGTAAAATGAGTTTCAGAGAAGTACATTTTGCCCAGAGCTGCTGCCTATTATTGTGCACATCAAAGGGGGCACCGTTTACATTATATATGCCATAAATTGTATATTGCAATAGTTTTTCAGTTGAGGGCAGTAAAGTATCTTAGTAAAGACCATTCTTTTAATTTGTACAAAGGTTTCATACATAAAATTGCATTACGTATATAGAGAAAGGAAAGCTTAAAGAAAATACACTAAAATGTTAGCAGTCTGGTTATTCATAGGGAATTTTTATTTTCTTTTGGATACTCTTAAATTTTCCCAGTTTCCTTAAATGAACATTTTTTTTCTGATTTGGGGGGTGAGAGATGGTGAACGGAGGTGATTGCTGGAAAGGTAGTAGTGAGGATCATTTTTTTAGACATGATAGTAAACAGTAGTAGCATCCTGTAGTAGCGTCATCTCTTATTCTTCCCCCATACCATCCAATAAAAATCTGTAATATTCTGAAAACTCATTATCTGTTTCTTTTACATTTCTTTAGAGTTTAACTCTCCAATATTACAGTTAAACTTGTAAAATCCAGATATTCCATTTAATGGATTTGGAACCCTTAACTGCTTTTCACCCTCATGTGATTATTGCAACTAGCTTCATTCATAGTCATATTAGAACTTCATCTTGAACCACCATGGCATCAATGAATGGCTTGTATGACCAGAGTAGGTTAGAAAATAGACTTGGGATGAGGGAAAGGGTAGTAAATTAGAGAGAAATAATAGACTGTGTTGGGCAGGTAGAGTAATGAACACTTAAAAATCTCTGTTGTCTTAAAATCATATATACACACATAGTTATATATATTTAGTAATTAAAATTACTAACTTTTAATTTAGTAATACCTATTTCATGTGAATGAAATAGCCTTGCGAATTCTGAGAATTAAAAGAAATTCTAAAACTTAAAATGTATTTACTGATTTTAGTTTCACAGTAAACTTTTGGTAAGTTTTTATATAAAGGAATATGAACGGAAATGAAATATGTAACTTACAATGATTTTTTACATTTTTAAAATATGCTAATTGCTTTTTGATTAAAATTTATTTTAAAACATCATTTCCTAAAAGAATATTAATTTGAAATCTTGGATATATGCTATACATTAAAAATTGTTTTAAATATAGACATGTTTATATGACAGCCATAAAAAAGAAAATTCTAAGAGATCTCTGCCACAGACCTTAAAGAGATTGATTGTACAAATAATTGAATTACTGGGCTGGGTGCTATTTTGGGAGGCCAAGGTGGGAGGATTGCATGAGCCCAGGAGTTTGAGGTTACAGTGAGCTATGATGATGCCACTGTGCACTAGCCTGGGCAACAGAGAAAGACACTGTCCCAAAAAAAAAAAATTTTTTTTAGGTTACTAATTAGTAATTAAACATTTTAAATACATTCTTTGCTATCTAGATTCCAGTGTTCCCTATCATTTCCATGTTTTCCAATTAGTAAAGAATAGTACCTGACTTCCTTCAGTTTTGTGTCCTTTGCCACTTACCCACTTAGACGTTTGTATTGTTAAGCCCTGGTGGTGATGCGACTTTGTAAACATAGATGAACATACAAAATGTGAACTCAGCTATAAAGGAAGACTTACCAAAATTTATAGAATATAAGTTGTTGGATTGGATATGCTAGAATTATTATATATAATATGAAAGCTGGTAAATGCTTGAACAACTTCTAAAGGTACAATAGAGTATGGTATTTGTTTATAAGATAATGTTCTATTGTGTTTTAAAATGATATTTCATTCACTTTCAAGAGATTCTTAGCTAGCCTTCATTGAAGATAGGGAATAAGTGTTCATTACAGTTGAATGACTCAACTTGGAAATATAAGAGAATTTTTCAAAATAGTTTCAACATATACTTGAATGCATCCAAGTGTCAGAAAATTTCTACTGCTTTTATTTTTTATAGGTGGTTTCAGACACCCTCACAGGTTTTCTACCATGCAGCAACGGAACATGGAGGAAAAGATGTATATCCAGGGCAGTGTCTTTGGGAAGGTTGTGAGCCTTTTCAACGACAGAGGTTTTCTTTTATTACCCACTTACAGGTACACTTTCTTAATACTATTTGATCAGTAACTCATCTAGTTGCATTAAAGATGTTGATGTGTATTCTTTTACTTCCTTTTTATCAAAAAGGATAAGCACTGTTCAAAGGATGCACTGCTTGCAGGATTAAAGCAAGATGAACCAGGACAAGCAGGAAGTCAAAAATCTTCTACCAAGTAAGGAAAATGAGTTCACTTCTTATTGTACATACAAAAAGAAACTAGGCAAAACACAGAAACAATGAAAGACAACTTAGCATATTGGGAAACTAGAAACCTGAGTTTTATTCCAGCTCTGCCGCTAACCAGCTCTGCGACTCTGTTCAGATTGCTTAAGTTCTCTAGGCATCACTTTTCATATTCGTTAGACCACAAGGTCTCTCTGAGGTACTTTGTAGTTCTTACACTGATTCTGCTTTGTAGACAAGTCTTTAGAAGTAATGACAGATGATGATACTAATATATGAGAAATACTTAGTAAACTAGAAGTACTATGTATAGTTCTTTGTCCTTTAAGAGAATAATTAAACATCTATTTGATAATGGCGAAGAGATTTCTTTATATGTATAAACATGCACACATACTGGTTAACACTTTAAAGACTGTTTTCACATTATCTTATTTAATTTTCAGAATTAGTTCATGTTTAAAAAAGTACCAGAAATACCCCCACTTTACAGATGTGAAAAGAAATACTGCAACTAGTTACAGTGTCAGAAATAGGGTTTCCTCACATAAGTCAGCGCTCTTTCCACTGCAGCCTCACCAGAGGACAGATAGTGATGCAGTGTATCTGCTTGGCCAAAGAAATCTATAATAATTTGAATCTGACTTTATATCAGACTATCTCTACAGCTCCTCTGTTCTATATAAGAACAGTAGAACTATACTGAAAAGACTGATTGAAATTACTAATAATGAAATAATATTATTTAAGAAAGTAATAGTTTGAAATGTAGTATTTAGCATAATGTCATATTATCATATTAGATTATCTTTTCCTGGATGCCCTATGCCAATACATTCTTAGGTAATATTATTTTGCTCTTAGATACAATTTAGTATTTCTAAATTTGCAGGTTACATTGTAGACTATTTTCTTCTTTGTTAACATCTTCACACTATAGTCAAAGATGAGAACTCTACAACTTTGGTACTATGTTATATTTATTTTGATTGCATACTTACCCAACACAGTAACTTTAAAGATAGAATATCTGTTGTTTACTTTAAAATTCATAAATTAGAAAATAAAAGACTTGAAACTTCACCTTGATACTAACAGCCCCTTTGCCAAAGCTGACACAAAACATAAACGTTAATACTGCACCATGGGACCTTTAATCACCCTCTATCCAGAATTTCAGAGTAACCACCTTACGGGGTTGGCAGGGTGGTTGTAGTTGTCAGTCTCTATGGAGTACCATGTTAACAGTCTCTTGCTCTCTGATCAATTTAGGCAGCCATCTGTAGGGGGCACAAGCTCAACTCCTAGAGCACAAAAGGCCATTGTGAATCATCCCAGTGCTGCACTTATGGCTCTTAGGAGAGGATCAAGAAACCTTGTCTTTCGAGATTTTACAGTAAGCATGCCTTGAAAGCCTTATATGTGAAGGTGTGAGCCCTGCATGATTTAGATCTTTATTCTTTTTTTTTTTTCTTTCCTTTTAAGGATGAAAAAGAGGGACCAATAACTAAACACATCCGACTAACAGCTGCCTTAATATTAAAAAATATTGGTAAATATTCAGAATGTGGTCGCAGGTGAGTAATCTGTTTTCCTTAGCCAAAGTGAATTTAGATTATTTTACGTTTACATATAAGTTAATAAAACTAGATATCTATATTTTATTCACTGTTTTTCTCACCAATTTTACAAGTCCATCTAAAAGCTTATGTCAAGGTCAGGCCATCATGATCTCTTAAAAGCCAAAAGTAAATAGAGCAAAGTTGAAACAACCAAAAGGTGGTCTTTTAACTTGTTTATTAAGTTAATTTTCTTGCTGGCCATAGAATTTAGAACAAAAAGTAGCTATACTAAAGAGGAAACTTGGATGTTTATTGGGGAATAAAAGGAATTGGTCATTTGAATCATGTAGAATCAAAGTGAAATTCAGTTTGACAATTAGCATTTTAAGGTACCCATCAAAGTCATGATATTGTTAAGATTCACTATAATATTTTGAAGTTTTAAAAGTTACTTTCTAATGGACTTAAGCAAGAGAAAACCTAGGATTTTGTAGATCTACAGAAACTGGGAAAGATAACTCTTTAATCCTTGAGAGAGTAAATATGAATGTTCTGTTGATGCCTTCTGTACCTTGTCTCCCTTGAAATTACTTTTCTAGTATTTCTCCTATCTCTTCGATTGACCAGTCTCAGGCTCTCTGACCTGGAGAAGTTGTCCTCCGATGCATCCAGCATTCCTGATACTCGCTTTCTATGCCAGGCTTTCCTTTTACATACTGTTAATTCCATCTCCTCAATATGTCTTGAATCTACTTTAGTTCTTCCCCCCACCCCTTTTTTACCTTGTTTTAGGTCTTTTATGATATTCCTTGCAGTAACCTTTAGATTGGATTTTCCAAAGATAAAAACAGTGGTATCAATTATAAAAGAAAAAAATGAATTTGATTATGTCAAGTTTTTAAATTTCTGTAAGTTGAAGGTGAATAACATTTAAAACTAAAGTTTAAAAAAAGTGTTTGCAATGACAAAATTTACTATATTTATTTTATTGAGTAGTCTTGCAAATGAGCAAGAAAAGTTTTTAACACCTAAGCAAATTTTTTCAGAAAAAAAATATATAAAGGTTTAGTAACCATATGAGAATACCAAGGCCTTTTCTTCACATCCAAATCGCACATTCATGGCCTTATAGCAAAGCTTCTTTGACTAGGTCTAATACGTTGTTGAGCCAAAAATTTTTAATTTAAAGTTTTTGTTTTATTTTTTATTTTGTTGTTTAACCCTTCCAAATCTCTTCTGGCATCTTCGGTTCCTATAATCTTAGAATAGTATAGTAATAATATTCTCAAATTAATTGTGGTGATGGCTGCGCAACTCTTTTAATATACTAAAAACCAGTGAATTGTACATTTTAAATGTGTCATTTGTGTGGTGTGTGAACTATATTTCAATAAAACTATTATAAAAGATAAATTTTAAAAAATCAGGCCAGGCATGGTGGCTCATACCTGTAATCCTAGCATTCTGGGAGGCAGAGGCAGGAGGATCCCTTGAGGTCAGGAGTTCGAGACCAGCCTGACCAAGATCAAGACCACCCCATCTCTACTAAAAATAGAAAAAATTAGCCAGTCAACTAAAAAAATTAGAAAGCATTAGCCGAGCATGGTGATGTGCGCTTATAGTCCCAGCTACTCCAGAGGCTGAGGCAGGAGAATCACTTGAGCCCAGGAGTTTGAGGTTGCTGTGAGCTAGGCTGATGCCACAGCACTCTACTCAGGGCAATGGAGTGAGACTCTTATCCAAAAAAAAAAAAAAAAATCATATAATAAGTGCTAAAAGCTTATATCCAAATATAATAGTTCCCCACTTCACCTCTCCTGTCCACCTCCAAGACGGCAGCTTTCAACAATTTGAGCTAATTCTTCTAGGAATTGCCTCCATATTTCTAAATAATATGTCTGTTACTATTTCTTAATTTACCTGTTTTACACATTACCTGTTGACTCCCTTTTTGAGGAATTGAATATTCTTAAATCTCTCTTCCTCTCACTTTCCCTTCCCTTGTCCTATTATTGTTACATCACAGTTTTTTATTAAATCTTTTTGTTTATTTGTTTTGAGACAGGATCTTGCTCTGTTGCCCAGGCTAGAGTACAGTGGCATCATCATAACTCACTGCAACTCAAACTCCCAGGCTTAAGCAATCCTCCTGCCTCACCCTCCTGAGTAGCAGGGATTACAGGCACATGCCACCAAGCCCAGCTAATTTTTTCTATTTTTTGTAAAGACAGGGTCTCCCTGTGTTGCTCAGGCTGGTCTCCAACTCCTGGCCTCAAGTGAATATCATTTTATAAAACAAAGTAGGCATATTTCATTGTATTGAAACAAAGTGCCTATTTAATTTTTAAATACATCAAAAAATAAAAGATATTAATTTATATCAAAAAGTAAATCATTAGTGACCTTTAAATCATCTGTTGATTTCAGTTTATTCTTTCTAGTTTTATCCATGTGACATCCAAATAAAAGAATATTTTTCAACATGTGATGGTTAGTTTGAAAAATATTATTATAATTTTATCTGAGTTTTTGAAATTAAAGGCTTTTTTTGTCAAAATGTACATTGATCGTGAGGGAAAATAATTTGTACTTTTTTTTACTTGTTTTTATTTTTTAATTTAGTTTTTAACAAATTATATGTAAGTTTAAGTCAAATTTTTATGACTCATTTTTTTTCAGAAAAAGAATCATAGAAATTTCATAGTTCATTTTAAAATTTGTTAAGTAGAATTTTTAAAGTAAATCATGCAGGAATATACAAAACAGAGGTATAAAGCTCAATGAATTAGCACCAAGCGAACCAACCACCCATATTAAGAAGTAGAGCAATGCTAGTACCAACAGAACCCTTTCACATCCCCTCCAATCTCTACTCCATTCTCCTCCCTACAGGGACCACTGTCCTGATCTGTGACACCATAAATTAGTTGTGCCTGATTTTGAACTTCTATAAGTAGAATCATAGAGTATGTATTCTTTTCAACATTATATTTGTGAGATTGATTCATGTTGTTGCATATAGCAGTATTTTGTACATATTATTGCAGTATAGAATTGTTTAATTTTCCATTCTACTTTTTTGGGGGGGAGAGGCTTTTTGCTTTGTTGCCCAAGATGGATGGAGTGCAGTGGCCTGATCAATATAGCTCACTGTGACCACAAACTCTGGCATTGAAGCAATCCTCCACTAGCCTCCCAAGTAGCTGGGACCACATGCTTGTGCCACCATGCCTGGCTTTTTTTAATTTTTATTTTTTTGTAGAGATGGTGATCACCCTATGTTGCCCAGGCTCATTTCAAACTCCCAACCTGAAGCAGTCCTCCCACCTAGGCCTCCCAAAGTGTTGGGATTACAGATGTGTGCCACCACACCTAGCCTCTTTCTACTTTTGATGGGCAAATGGGCTATTTCCAGTTCGGGGCTATTAAGAATAATGCTGCAATGAACAGTCTAACTCAGATATTCTGTTTCTTGTCTATATATGTACACATTTCTGTTGAGTTTTTTAAAAGGATCAGTGACTCATAGGATGTTACAACTTTACTACATAATGCCAACCAGTTCCAGAGAGGTTTTATCAATTTATACTCCTTGTAGCAAAGTATGGGAGTCTCCGTTGCTCTACATACTTGCCAACATTTGGTGGTGTGATTTTAATATTTAATTTTAGGCATTCTTTTGGGTGTGTGGTTATATCAACATAAGGAAACTACATAAAGCTGAATATCCAAATGGTCAAAAAACATATGAAAAGATGCCCAACTTTTCAATCTTGATAGTTTTTATTTTTTTGAGACGTGGTCTCACTCTGTTGTCCAGGCTGATGTCGAGCTCCTGGGCTCAAGGGATCCTCCCCTTAGTCTCCTGAGTAGCTAGGATTACAAGCATGTACCACTGTGCCTAGCTGATCTCAATTTATTTTATTTGTTTTACTTCTTTCTTTGCTTTGTTATAGTAAAAGTCACTACAGTCCTCACATTAAATTTTGATTTTGAATTTTTTGTGTCTTTTTTCATAAACTGCTTCTGTAATGTTTTTTATTCATAATTTAGGAGTCTTCATTTCCTCTTTTTTTGTCTTACCCAGATTTATTTTCATGAAAGTGCCAAGGTTCTTGGATAATCCCATGCTAGCTGATTTTTTTCCTATCATTTAACACACTAACTGCCATGTGAGTTGTATTTAACCCATGCTAGTTTTGAGCCCGGGGCCTCGTGAAGTGTATGTAACTCACACATCTCTTTATCTTGGGAGCTGCTTGAACTATTTTTCAAGTTGCATATAACTCACATGCAGAAAACAAAAAATAAATTTTTCATTAAATAAGAAAGGAGCGTTTTGTTTTTGAATTTTTTATTCTGTTTTCATAATAAAACGGTGGCCCCAAGGGAAAAAGTTTTTTTTCTAGTGTAGCAGTCAGTGTGCTAATATGAAATTTTTCACACATAAGGCACACTTGAAATAATTTTGCAGTGAAAATACACCTATCCATCCTTCCATTTCTGGCTAATTTTTACCACTTTTCTCCTCAGCCCTCAGCATCACTTTGTTCTTTGCTAGACAACACTCACTTTTATAATCTCTCGTCTTTATATATACAGCAACATCAATATTGTGATCTTTTGGGTAGAAAATTTCTTTTAAAGTTTATAAATTTTTAGAAAACTTTTGTGGGTAATTCAGGTTGTAGTTACACTAGCTATAGCTTGGTTTTACTTAATGAAGAGAAAGAAACTTTAATCATACCTACAATAGTTTTAATTTCACATCATCTCCTAAAAGCAACCATTTTGTTCCTTTCCAGCTGTTTTCTGACGTAATATAAATTTGATAGAAAAGTATGAATGGAGATAGATACAGAATTATGCTATGCAATCTTCCATGTTTAGAAAGGTACCACAGAGAAAAGGCAGTTGGATGGTATTGCCTAATTTTACCTCAACTAGCTAGAAAGTCAGTTCAGTTTGGGGTGCTTCAAGTTGGCCCCAATTTACTCATCCGTAAATTGAACAGGATAAAGCTACTCATTTCTCAGATGCCTCCCTCTCTTCCTGCAATGCTATATTAACCTTTACTACGTGTGGAACTATGTATTGTTTATATTTTAGTTTTGAAACTTGCAAAATCCATGATAAGGAATCATCACTGTGACCTTGAAGACTGACAACCTTCTTAATGTTTTTGGTTTTTTTTTAGATTGTTAAAGAGACATGAAAACAACTTATCAGTGCTAGCCATTAGTAACATGGAAGCTTCCTCCACCCTTGCCAAATGCCTTTATGAACTTAATTTTACAGTTCAGAGTAAAGAACAAGAAAAAGAGTCAGAAATGCTGCAGTGAAAAATGATTCCACTTAACGCAGTGGGGACTCAAAGTCAGATACATTTCACATACTGTTACTGAAGAAAGCACCAAGTCTTAATGGAACAGAGACCATTGAATGAATTATTTTATCTCCTCCCATGATGCTGAGAGGAAGCTTCGTATTCTGATCTCTGAGCGAATCCCTTTGTTCTCTGTTTAAAAAAAAATCTAAAAAGAAAAAGGAAAAAAAAAAAAGAACTGCTGTGGGATTGTCAACCAGCTTATCTGCAGGATGCCTCTCAGATCGGATAAATCCTGATGGAAACTGGTATGATCAGAATTCAGTACCATCCACATTGGAATACACATGGAATATTGTAAAACCTACATGAGCAGATGAAATAGAAGCATTAAATATTTTTATCTATATCCCAAAAGGAGCACATTTTTATATTTACAAAACCGTTTAAGCTGGTTTGAATAATTAAAAAAAAGTTTCAGCACACTTATACCCCCAATCTCAGAGGGGGCCACCAATATCTAGCTATGGATTGTGTGTTTTGTTTAGAAATCAGTAGCTTGGTTTTCTTACTTGAGCCAATATATTTTCACTTATTTATTATCATAAAAATTTACCAGTCTGAATAGATCTTGTAAATATTTGTGAATAGAACGAACACCTTTCATGCCACTGCAGCCACTGGAAATACATTCTGTGGTGTCCTAGAAGCATTATTGGTAGGTTCTAAAGTTTTCTAGACTTTCCTGTCAATTGTAAGTAATTGTGATATATTCTACGCAGTGGATGTTCTTTAAATTTGTGTAAATACTTCTGCAAAGGTACTGATGCTGTAAAGTCAAACAGTTTTGTGGAACTGTGATTTTTTTTTTCTTTTTTCTTTTTTTTGTATTATATACCTTGTAGAACTCATTTTGCTGGCTGAAAGAGTATGGAATAATATATCTCATGTCATTTTTGTAGAAGAAAAACTATTTGAAGGTATTTTTTGGTTTTCCCTAACATGTATCCACTGTAAACGTTTGTCATGTGCAAGCTCAGAGCTTGGACAGAATTTTTTGTATTTGTAAATTGGTTTAAATACATGGAATTTTATACAGGTTTTCTCCTGTGTTATATATGCATTATGTGCAGGTATGATATTTTCTTCACTGCTTTTTCTATCTTAATATAGTGTGGAATTTTATTGTATTATTCTTCCATTCTTAATACTGTACCACATTCCTGCTCAGAAACTGCTCACTTCCTTAAATTGTCTTTTTCCCCCCAGTGTGAAATGTATCCATTTATAACTGCCTATTGCCTGTTCTATTAGCATCCAAAAATGTGGAAGGCCTCCCAACCACCATTTCTGCTGTGTCCTTAGGATGTGCAGTAAAAAGTATAGACCTAACAGTTTATGTTATAGAATGGCTTTATTTACTTTGGTGACTGTTTATAGTTTTTAAATAAAAGACTGAACATTTTCTTGAGTCCTTCATTTCTGAGTATGCTTAAGACAGTCTTAAAAAAATAGAGAATCCTAAATTCAGCTGAAGGCAAGGTCTAACGGTCACCTACCTATTAGATTATATCTTGATTGATAATATATTAGAGAAAAGATGAGAGAGGTCTTTTACATGACAAATTTGCATGACATAAGCAGGAGATTGACTGAATGTTTATATCGTGTTATAATGCAGAGCAGACCCAGATAATAGCATATGATTGGTGCAGTTAAAGCTCAGTATACCTTTTTTTATTGGATACTGTACATCTGACTGAAAGCTCTCATTGTTTGATATTGTGTTTCTTGACTGTTTATTAAGAATCACAGTGTATCCAAATCTTCAATCTGAATTTGAGGGCAGATTCTTAGAGTGAAGAGCTGCAGTTTGGATATAAATTTTTTTTTAAATATTCTGATTCAAGTAGTATCCAAGGAAAATCTAATTTCTCCTTGAAGGAGGATCCCTGGCACAGCACTCTGCCATGTCTCAAATGAATGCTTGAGAAATTTCATCCAACTTTAGTCAGGATTATTTCTTAGGGTTGTGGGGTTTATGCTTGGCCCATCTTCCAAGACTGGGGCTGCCCAGCAGACACCCTCGAGATCATGTGGATAACCCTAGAATGGCTTTCCAACCCTTCAAACTTACAAGGCTCCTGATGGTTCGCATCAGTTGGGGAATTTTCTATTCACTTTATCCAAAAACCTGTTGAATTTTTGTAAAGTAATTTTGTGCAACATCGACGTTTGTTTTAAAGGTACCCTTTTCTTTTCAAAATAAGAAAGTGCAATGGTAATTAAATTAATAGAAAAGAGAAGTAACTCTGGGTTTAGAAAAATGATTTTCCTGTTGACCATTCTTCCACCTCATTGAATTGCATGCTGTAGTTCTAGCTTTTGTGCTATTATATGTAAATATGACTGTAGTCCTTTAAGCATTGGTCTCAGCAGAGAATTTTCTAAATGTATTTGACCTAATGAAACCGATTTATGGCTTCTCACTTAGGTTTTTCCTCTTATAGCTTTATAGAACTATATAATAACATGGACTTGCTGTGTAATGGAATTAAAGTGCTCTTGCACAATAAGTTCTGCGTAACCCTCTCATTCATGAAAAGGTGCTCCTGGCTAGACAGAAACTTGCTGATTTCCAGTATTGTTATTTTTGTCTAAAGTTCTGTAAATACATGCTTTAATGTTACCTTTGAGAAATCTATGTAAATAATATAGTCTACAACATAGAGACTGTACAATTCTGTGTTATATATGTGCCTAGTGCTCTGTTGGCACTCAATAAATTTTAAGTAACAAAATTGATAATCATATAGCGAAGGCATATTTTTCTTCCAAGCTCGAGACAGGATGTGACTATATACTAATGAGACTCCGTAATCCAAGCCACACGGGAAAACTCGTCTCATTACTGTATAGTCATGCCATGTATGTTTTTTTAAACCACAAAATGACAATAAAAATGATTTTTTAAATGAGAATGTTTTGGATAAGTGAGTTCTGTCTTAATCACTGTGATTCAAGTATTAAACACCAAACAGAGAAACCATGATGTTCTTTTTCACCAAAGAAGAAGCTGTTGAGAAGGAGTGGAGCTGTAGGACACCTGGCGCTTTACTCTTGGGCGTTTTTACCAAATAGTAAATTAAAAAAGAAAAATATCCAGTAAGTATCCAAACGAAATTTTAGCTTACCATTCTCATACTGCTTGACTCTTGTCAGAGTACATGAAATAGTCACTGAGATACTCAGAATTTTAACAACCACATCAGCCTTCTCCAGAGGCAGCAAAACAAAGGAAGAAAGTACCACTTTCTAATTATTAATACATTACAGCTGGTATTAACTTTACTACAGTTGATATTTGTAACTCTTTTGTTGCATTTTTATATCCTCATTTCCTGTTGGTAAAAATTAAGTCCAGAACTGCCTTTCATATGAATCAGAAACCCTAAGACACATTGTCGTATACTTAGGTAAGCTGATCCATTTCCTTTGATTAATGAGACTATACTTAAGAGAAAAGGCTATCATTACATCCTGGTTCCTGTGGATTTCAGTCTGAAATACAACCCACATTGGATACATTTATTCAGAAGATAGACTGCCTTTTAAAAAGTAGCTTTTGTGAGTAGGTAATACAAAAATGATTCAAGAATCAAAGTTTTTAAAAATTATTCAATGAAAAGTCTCACTCCCATCTGCTGGATTCCACCCCCACTGCCTGATAACCACTGTTCAGATTTCTTGGGTACACCTCTGCTGTGCAATTATATACAAACAAATTTGAATATTTTTCTTACACAATATTTCATAACATTGCTGCACTTAAAATTTTTGATATTTTAATATCTTTACATATCAATAGGTAAAGACCTTTCTCATCCTTCTTTACAGCTATGTAATGTATTCCATTACATGGATGTACCATGATTTATTTAACTAGACCCCTTATTGATGGACATTTAAATTGTTTCCAAACTTTAAGATGCTGTCTTAAACCAGGAGGCTGCTAGCATATACACACATACATAACCTGTTTTTGGTGCAAATCTTTTTGTTTATATTTGCTTCATTGTTCCTAGTATTCTCTTCCTTTGCATTTTGTTTTCTTAAGGGTTTCCAAAGCTCCTCAGTTTTATTTCCCAAGCATTTCCTTAATTTGGCATCACCTAACTTCTTAAAGACAGAAAAACTTTCAGGGAATTTCCTTAACAAAAGAGCATTCCAAGACAAATGTTTATAGCTGAGTTGGAACCACAGTTTCTAATCAACTATCCATTCTGATGCCTAGTTTGAACAACCATTAGCTGACTCCTTTAGAAAGAGTCATTCCTTGGAAACATTTTTTAGAATGCCAATAGGATTTTTTCCCCTCTTTATACCTCCCTTAAATCGCATTCAACTCTCAGTACGATGGAGTGCCTCTGCTGCTTGTTCAGAAGGCTAAAGACACAGTCCTGTCTCAGACTAGGACAAACTTACGAATAATAACCAATAAAAGGTAAAACTAGTGTCGTAAGAGAATTATAAAGAAAGTGTTTTGAGAGTTTAATAATGTGACAGGCTTCATTTGGTTGATGAGTGGAAAATGGGAAGTAGAAAGGGCTTCATGGAGAAGAGAAAATGTCTTTTAATGAGAGACTTTACAGGCAGATGGAAATTTGACAGACCTAAGAATGGTAAGAGAGTTTGAGTTTGGAGAGGTCTTGGTTAGGATGAGAGGAGTTTATAGATTTACTCGTGCAGGCGTTAATAAGAGATCAAAGCTGTGAACACTCTACACACACAAATGCACAAAACTATAACTTCTGACAATTTCAGGGAGAAGCAGAGTGAAACTTTGATAGACATGGCATGGCCATTGGTAAAAACCTAAAGAGCTCCACAAAGTGTAGTCTGGAAATCAAACATGATAGGTTTAATCAATACATTTGGCTAAGAGAGGTTTCAGAATCTCGGAACTGTACATTATGGCTTCCCTAAACTTATGGGGAAAACGTTCAGCCTTTGCTTTAGAGAGGACGTATTGATTTGAATTATCAAATACGATGCCCTGTTTACAGCTAAACTGTGAAAGATAAAACTAGTTTTCAGGTTGATCCTTTCAACAAATTCACTCTTGCAGGGCAGCTACCTGGGACAGGCAATTTTTTCTGGGTTGTACAACCATTGAAAATAGAGTGATTCTCATTTTTAGGTAAAAATTGGTATGTTTAAAAGAATAACTTAGAAAAAGAAAGGGCATGAAAGCTGGCACAATCTAGTACAAAAAGCACAATTTTAAATGTACACTATTCATTCTTGTGCAGAGTAGGCAATCCCAGGTTTGTTGTTCTGTATTTTTGGTTCCAAATGGAAGAAATTTTATGTGATGCATAATTATTCTTTCAGTGGGGATTTTTTCTCTTCAAATTCAAGAATTGCTTTTCTTTTTCTCATTGGGACTGGATTGAGAGAAAGGAAGACATGAAGAATGGTAGATTTGACTATCAAATCTAAAACAAAGGCTTTGAGTTAACTGCTAGCCTCTTGATACTTTTAAACTTTTTTAAATTGTGAAATACAATGCATGTAACAAAAGTGAATAGAACACAAAGTGAAGCTTTATGTAACTATTGCCCAGATCAAGACCAGACCTTAACAGTCCCTCTGGAAGCCTCTCGTTCCATCCCAATCACCACCCCTCCCCACACATCAGTAACTACTATCCAGATTGTCAAGGCAATCACTTCTTTTCTTTATAGTTTATTTTTACTACTAAAGTATGGATCTCTAAACACTATAATTTAGCTTTGTTGATTTTTTAACTTAGAAATACAGTACTGAATTTTTTTTTTTTTTTTTTGCTTTTCCACTAAGCTTGGTTGTCAGATTCACATACATTGTTGGAAGTAGCAATGGTTCCTTTTTTTTTTTTTTTTTTTTTTTTTTTTTTTTAGTACTGAATAGTACCCCAACATTGATGGCATTTTAGGTTGTTTCCAATTTGGGGCTGTTTAAAATGATGCTATGAACAATCTTACTCTTGTCTCTTGGTGCATTTAGGCATGTGTTTCAGTTGGACGCTTACTTAGGAGAGGAATTATATCTGTCATCTAATAGATACTGCCACAAGGCAGTCTAGGAAAGTTTGCAAATGACGGATACAAATACAGTTCAGATTGGGTTCGGAGGAATCTTAGGACCATCCAGAGTTGCGTCAAAGAAGTCAAGTTGAGGGCGACAGGCAAGAGGATGGCTCAGCAGGTGTGCAGGCCCAGTCATGACTGTTTTAGCTGTTTAAGGAACTGGAAGAGGAGACTAAATAGGGTGACCACCTGAGTAGTTATTTTATTTGACTAGGTGAATGATTATGAGAACTTCATGCATTCTGGAGAGGGGCAATGGAAATAGAAATATGGATATCATTTCCAATGCCCAAACTGCTAGGTAGGTTGAGTGAGGAAGAGTGTTGGGGCCCGGACACATCACAAAGGAAATACAGTCGTGTGGACTATGTAATGAACCAGGAGTACTGGGAGATGGCTGCAAGCACAGGCTGTGGACTCTGGCCCAGCTGTGAGGTCTGGTTCTGCCAAAGACTGACTTTGGGTAAATAACCTCACCCTCATTTTTTCAGTTCTGAAATGAGGTTAATATAATAATAAGACCTACCTCTTAAAGTTAAGAAAATTAAGGGAGATAATACAAATAAAATTCTTGGCACAGAGCCAGTAATAAGCACTAATTGTTGTATTACTGTTAGCCACTCAGTATTCAAGATTGACTGTACTTGTTAGAACTAAGGAGAACCTGCTACCAGCTATTAAAGTGTTAAAAGAGAAAGATTTCTGGAAATGATTTAGAAAAAGCAATGCTACAACAATAAATTTTAGATGTTATAACTTCTTTAGGCAAGCATGTAAATAAACTTGAATTAAGCATACACATCCTAACCTTACCAACAGCTGGGTCCCTACAAGACTTTGCACCATGAACTACTGTTTGAACACCCTGGAAATGTTTGACATCTTATTTCTATAAAGGTACTGTTTTTGTCACGTAGCTAGTGCTTAGTGGGACCTAAATCCCAGATAGAAGTGGTAGATTAGAATTTGAAAACAAGGTTAATGAGAGGTAGGAGTGTGTGCACGCGCGTGCGCACACACACACACACACATACATACAAACTCAGGCTCTGTTGCTGTTTCTTTTTTTTTTTTTAGAGACGGGGTCTCGCTCTTGGTCAGGCTGGTTTCGAACTCCTGACCTTGAGCTATCCACCCGCCTCGGCCTCCCAGAGTGCTAGGATTACAGGCGTGAGCCACCGCGCCCGGCCTCTGTTGCTGTTTCTGAGTGCAGGGATAGAATCCAAATGGTTTTAAAACAAACTGTGATCTAATTAATCATGTTGTTCTAACAGAACAGCTGTGATCTGCAGGGCATCTAAAAAGTGACATAGTGGTTTGCTCCTTGGCTGCACAGTAGTCTGCACCTGGGCAGATTTTAAAATATCCCATCCCCAGAGACAGATATAATTGGTCTGGAGTGGGTCTGTGCATTACCTTTTTTAAAGCTCTCTATACAACCCTAAATATGCAGCTGGGTTGCAAACCACTGGACACGTTGCATTTCCATCAGTGCCCAAGAGGGACAAAAGCTGTCCTGATTATATAGGCAGGAATTCCCAAAGTAAATATGGAGGAAATTTCAAGACATTCATATCTATTATCTCAATCTTCACAGTATCCTACAAGGTAGGTAGGCAGCACTCCTTTTATAGGCAAGTCATGCTCAGTGGCAACATATTCGAGGTCACAAAGCTGGGCCCTACTTCTCTGTGAGCTTTGGAGCCAAGACGCCTTACCACCAGAAATGGATTCTCTTCTCTAGCGTACACATGATGTGGGGGGAGGGGGAGGTTTTGCTCTGGAAAGTCCACTTCCTTACAGAGTCAAGGGTTTCTCAGTCCACAAAGCCAGTGCTTACTGACTACTCAACGGACTAGAACCCATTCAGTTGCCAGAAGAGGCCAAGCCCCTCCCTGGGGAGCTAAGTGTGGGGAGGCACTAGACACTAGACACATACCTATCACCACCAGTTTCGGAGTGGGAAGTTGTCAGCCTACAGCAAACTCCTTTAGCCCCTTCTCCCACCCTCACCCCAGTGAGGCCTGCAAATTTGAAGAGATTTTTTTTGATCATATAATTTTTGTCCACTGTATGAAACTTGGAAGCCAAACAAAAGCATAAAGGGAAAAACAAATCATCTATTACCCAGAAACAACTTCTATTAATAATTTGTATTTGGGGGATTTTTTTTGAAACAAGAGTCTCACTTTGTTGCCCGGGCTAGAGTGCCGTGGCGTCAGCCTAGCTCACAGCAACCTCAAACTCCTGGGCTCAAGCAATCCTCCTGCCTCAGCCTCCTGAGTAGCTGGGACTACAGACATGCGCCATTATGCCTGGCTAATTTTTTCTATATTTTTTAGTTGGCCAATTAATTTCTTTCTATTTTTAGTGAAGACGGGGGTCTCGCTCTTAGGCTGGTTTCGAACTCCTGACCTTGAGCAATCTGCCCACCTCGGCCTCCAAGAGTGCTAGGATTACAGGCGTGAGCCACCGCACCCGCCCTTTTTGGGTTTTTTTTTTAAAGATAGTATAATTGTATATAGTTTGTGTCTATTTTTTTCTTCATTTAATGTTAGAATACATTCTTCCATTTTTTCCCTGCAAACATTTGAAACAACTGCAAAATACCTTCACATGAGTAAACTGTAGTTTATCCCCCTCCAATTTTCTACTAACATTGGAAAGAAATAGCATGTGGACCCAGGATGTTTATATCATTATGGGAAGAGTATATGACCTTTTTAAGATTTTCCATATATATTTTCAAATTGCCTTTCAGAAAATTGTACAAATTTGCATCCCTACCAGTAGTGTTTGGTCATGGCACTCTTGCCAGAATTAAAAATTATCAGTTTTATAAAATTTAAAACAGTAACTTGTTTGTGAAGTTGAACATTTCATGTTTTAAACACTTTTATTGAACCATTGAAACATTTTGAGCCATCTTTTCAAAATGCAAATCTGATATCAAACACCTCCTACTTAAAAGCTTTTCTTTGCATAACATATTCCCTAAAAAAATCTACTAATCTTCATCCCAGCCAATCTAGGATTAGGGATGCCATGCTATCTCTGGCCAGACCTGCTTTTGCTTCTACTGTTTTCTCTGCCAGCTCATACTTTCTCTCCCTGCCTAGTTACCCTTTAGCTCTTAGCTGAAGCGTCCACCTCCCTGACCACTCTTACGTTCTATCGACCCCTCAGATTCGTGGAGCACCTGGTAGCCCTCCCTTTTTTTGTACCCGCATCAGTTATGTACATGTACTTGTTTCCCCTGTTACAGCTCCATGAAGGTAAAAGAGTGGTATTGTTTGCTCACTCCTCCCTAGCATTCAGCACTTCCCTGCTGGCACTATCTGTTGAATAAATGTTGTGAAATAATAATATGACCGAAACTATGCTGTTGGATTAGTCTGTAGTGTCTAAGATGAACTGGTTTGTACAGAATCTAAGTAATAGTTCAGACTGTTGGAAAAGGTCAAATGGTAACGTGGCAGGTAACTAGAGCTGGGTTTTATTACAAAAGAAGACTTGAGGTAGAGGAAACAGCAATCGTTTGAGAGAATGAAACAGGGTGAGAAGAGCAAACAAGTCACTAAAGATTGCTTCAAGATTACAGGTTTAATATCTCCTTGATAGGAAACGTAGGAGTGCTATTACAGAAATAAAAAATGAGGGAGCCGGGGCAGATACATGATCAATATCCCTTCCCCATCTCTTGCTTCCCCACGTAAAGTCAACCACATCCTCTTCTACCTTATTCATTTCTCTGTATCAGCCCTTGCGCCCATGTGTTACTATATGTTAATTTACGTATGTGAACTCAACACGCCCAAGTCAAGCTTGGACTTTGATGTCTACCAATCTTAGATCTGAATCTTGGCTCCATCACTTAAGCAGCTGTGAAACTAGAGTAATTCAGTGAATTCTTTATGCATCTCAATTTTCTCATTAAAGATAATTATCAGAATTGTTTTTATAAAGTATACTTTTATAAAGTATAATACATACAACATATCAAATGTTTTAGAGTGCCTGGCACATACTAAAAGCTTAATAAATACTACTGTACTATATTTTTTAATATTATATGGTAAGATTAAATCTGACACAAGAAGAATCTAGCAGTTCCTTACACATGGTAGGTATGCACTGTTTGATGAACTTAATGTTTACTAAGATCTTATGAACAATAATGAATCTTATGTGCTCAGTCACAATATCAAAGGTTGACTATCAGGTAGGTGGTAGACCTATAATATAATCCTTTCAGAGAACAATTTAGCAGTCTCTGTCCAAGTTTTAAATGTGCATATCCTAAAGAAAAACAAAAAAGAAAAATGTGCATACCCTGAAATACATGCAACCTACTACACAAAAATTGAGGTTCACAGAGATAAGTCACAAAAGGTGTTCATTAAAGCATTGTTTCTGATAGCCAAAACCTGCACATAACTTAAATGGCCACCAACACAGGAGCATAATGTAGCCATTATAAAGAACATAGCACACTTATATATACTGACATTAGAATATATTTTCAAGTTATTAAGGGGACTAAAGATGCAGGACAATTTACAGAATGGAGAAAAAGATCTGCAAAACCTGCTTTCCTAGAACCTTAAAAAAAGTTTTGGAAAGATACACAGACCTTTCTGGTGGTTCTCTCTGGACAGAAAAATCAGCTTAAGAAAATGAAGAAGTTTTACAGTACATATAATTGAATTTTTAAAAATTATGCATTGTGGGCTGGGTACAGGGGCTTACACCTGTAATTCTAGCACTTTGGGAGGCTGAGGCGGGAGGACTACTTGAGGTCAGGAGTTCAAGACTAGCCTGAGCAAAAGCAAGACCCCGTCTCTACAAAAAATAGAAAAATCAGCCGGACATGGTGGTTCAGGTCTCTACTCTCAACTACTCAGGAGGCTGAGGCAGGAGAATTGCTTGAGCCCAGGAGACGGAAGTTGCAGTTAGCTATTATGACACCACTGCACTCTAGCCTGGGCGACAGACCCAGATCCTGTCTCAAAAAAAAAAAAAAAAAAAAAAGCATTGTGTATAACTACATTTTAAAATTTTTTATGGAAAAATAACTGCCCATGATATTCTACTTCCCCCCACCCCAAAATCTGAAATTGGTACAAAGATTTACCTACAGAAACATTTATATCAGTCTTATTTATATTGGTAAAATTTGTATTTTACTTATTTCCTTTATATTTGTAAAAACAACTTAATATCCAATAGCAGAGGATTGCTTTAATGGTACATTCACGTAACAGAATTCTATAGAGCCATTAAAAAATCATGCGGTAGAATTTATATTAAAATGGAAAATTCCCAATACATCAAGTGAAAAGGATGGGTTACAACATAGTTATGTGCAGTTTGATAAGCATTACAGATTTTTTTTTTGAGACAGAGTCTCCCTGTCGTGGCTAGAGTGCAGTGGCCTCAACATAGCTCACTGCAACCTCAAACTCCTGGGCTCAAGAGATCCTCCTGCCTCCACCACCTGAGTAGCTGGGACTACAGGCACACAGTCTCGCTATGTTCAGGCTGGTCTTAAACTCCTGGCCTCAAATGGTCCTCCCACCTTAGCCTCCCAGAGTGATTGGATTACAGTGGTGAGCAACCACACCCAGTCAGACGTTGTTACCTTTGAATGGTAGGATTACAGGTGATTTTTCCCCTTTTTGCAGTCTCTTCCCTCTTTTACAAATTTACTAAAGTTTTTCTAATCTCCTACAATAATTATTTAGTCAGGGAGAAACTGCTTTAAAATATATGCTGATAGCTAACTCTAAGCATGCTTTAGAGCTTGGACATTAATGTAAACATGATGCTAGTGACTTTGTTACAAATGCAATACTTCAACACATGTTTGAAAAGGGTTATAATGAAGTAAAAGTCACCATTTCCCAGGAACCTTCATAATAAAATGTTAAAGACACTACTTTGTTTATCAAAAGAATTTATTAGAAAATATTACACACTACATATTTAAGAGTATTATTTCAGTAGACAGCACTCCAACCTCATACTACAAACAATGTCTCATGGACCGTGGGGGCAACCACTGTGCTTCTGAAGCTACATCTTTTGGATGGAACATTCAAACAGTACACACTGTAATCATTTAAAGGAAGGTAATAAAATGTAATTATAAAAAAAAAAATCATAAAACTTTTGGAATGTTAAAATCATAGATAACTTCTATTAGTCTCAAAATTCTAGGCATCTCTATAGCCTAAAACATCGGTCAATGTGACTAGTACGTTAAAGAGACCAAGGTTTCAAAGGTCAAGTCAATACTGAATCTTGATAAATAACAATATGTAACCCTACAAAATGTTTTTAAGTCTGTGCACATGCAAAATTAATGTGAATTTCTGGAAAAAAGCAATAATGGGGAATGTTAATGCAACATATTTTTTCAACATAAAGCATGCATTTTCTAACACATTCTTAAACATTTCAGAATTTAAAAAGGTTGAATTCTAATCCAGAAACATTCCTCATTAGCTATTTTAAATGCATTCTAAACAGTGCCCCAGATCCAGAACACATACTTGTTATTTTCAAGAAAGGTAGAAATAATTCATGAGAGTGCTACCAAACATATGCGAGTTTAACTCTTGACCACACCACGAAGGTTTTCTCCAAAAGTTTAAAATTTGTTTGCAAAAGCTAAACGGTATAAGCACATTTTAAAACATCACCTAATTCACTAAATGTCACTGAAAGAAAATGCAGGAAGAGTATGTATTGTGTGGTTAATCAGCATAAGCACAGCAATTTGCTACAAAAATTTTAAAGTATGACCCAGCCTTAACTCAAAATAGATTGAAACTTCCCACAATTGTTTCTAGAGTTCTTAACCAAAACAACTGAGGTGTGCATTGATATTTGAAACACTGTCTTAGTATTTTCTTAGAAGAAATATACTCCAAACTTCTTCATCATAATCTAAACACAAACTTTAATTAAAAATATATATGTCAGTAGAATACCATATTACAAATGCCCAGAAATGTAGAATGAAGATCAAAAACTGCTTGGAAATACTTTCAGGATTATACTCATAACCTAACAAAGCTTATGAACTAGCACAATCATAATGGGAGCCAACATTTCAAAATATTTTGCCTATCAAAGCTAGCACCAGGAAAGTATTATGCACATAAAATTAAAAAACAGATGATCTTTACTTTAGAAAAGCACAGTCGTATAGAGTATTGCTCTCACTAAAGAGTTTAGCTAGTAAAACGATTGGTTTATCTCACTGAGACATTTATCTACCTTGGATCCATTAAGATCTTATCTGAACAGCTTTCCAGTTTTTTGGTATCTATTGAAAATTGTTACTGGAACGAAATATAGTCTATCAGGGAGAGAATCCACTGTTCTTTCAAGATGCCAATTAAAATAATGCCTCTAGGAACATTTTAGACTTACCTTTTATAAAAATTAACATACACTAGTACTTCAAAAAAAAAAAAAAAACCAAATCCCTAGTCCCTGAAAACCTAACCAAGACTTCATTATTCAATTTCCCCCTTTCTTTCCAAACAAAACACAGGTTTTAATGTGGAATTTTGCAATATGACTAACGGCCAACACATAGTTACCAAATTAACATTTTATTCATTGTCAAGCATTTGAGGATTTCTCAAGTGTGAAAAGAATTTCATTAGTGATTAGATAGATGAGCAACAACAACCTGAGGCCAATGCAGTGGGTCTTGAAATTCTACCTTAGTCCCAAGGAGGAAAGGGTCACAACTGAACACAATTCTCCAGTTGGCACAAATAATTTATCATCTCTGATGAGTAGAAGGTATTATGAAAGAACATAAGTTCTACAATGTCAACCCTTTTCCCAAATTGGTCATCTAAATTCAACAAAGACTTTGAACTGCCAAAGTTGTGATCTGGCAAATCAAACAGCTTCATCTCAATTGGGGAAAAAAAGGCACAAAAGAGAAACAAGCAGCATAACCTTTATTTGGTCACACAACAGGTGAAGAGTGTCTCAAAGTTTTGAACACTAAATTTTACTCGTGATAATTTGTCTTCTATCTCAGCAATTTATTCAGATATGTGCTGTAAAAATACACATTAGGAACCCTGCAACTGGTATGTTCTATTTAATATTAGAAATATTTTTCATGGTAATACATTATTTAACTTTCTATAATTAAAGGGAAAAATCATAAAGTTCATACTTTATTTTTTAGCCTGACAGAATAAATGTATTATATATATCTCTTGCAAAACCAGTGCACTTAGAAGTCTCTAATTTATGCACTCCATTGTTTTAATCAAAAAGCTGTACATCTTCCAGTATCCACACTATAACACAGTCCTAGTAAAAATGCACCTTCCTCTAAACGCTTTACTTTCCCTTGAAATTTTCTTTTCAGGGGGAGGGGAAGGAAGGGTATAGAAGTTGCAGTGCAGAACTATTATTTATTTAGAACAAAACATTATATCCTACGTTAAAAAAAATAATTTTATCAAAACCAAATTTCAATCACAGTTATGTATGATTTTCAGTTAATGGTACATGTTGAAATTGCACTTTGCAGATATCTTGATAATGTCCTTTATAGTGCTCCCCAATTCAGCCTATGTTTTTTTCAGTAGACACAGGTTCTTCCAGAGTTTTCTTTTGGCTCCCCTTCCGTGAATATTTGTATTTGTCTACATAGGCTTTAACCAGATTTGCCACTTTAGTAGAATTTACTTCACCGCTTTTACTATGACAAACCTAAGAAAAAAGGGGGGGGAAAACTTTTTTCAAGCTTAAAGGGATTAAAGCAAAATGGAAAGCTTTGTGAAAAACAAATAACCTCAAAGAGATAACCAGACTTATTTTCACATTTCCTATCTCATAGAAACTTATTCAAAAGGTAAAAAAGCAGACAAGAATTACTAGGAGCTAGCTTTTATTATTTTAATTAAACTTAAGCATTCCTTTATTAAAATAGAAGTGGTTCAAAACAATATGCACATAACTCCACTAAAGCTGTAACTTACTTTATCTACTGCTTTCCGTACAATTTCTTTATATTCTTCCTTGGTGATATCTTTATTTTGGTAAAATGGTTTAATGGCCAATTTTACCTCTTGCGCTGCTTTTTCTTGAATTTGCAATTTCTGATGAAAAGAAAATGTATAATTATTATTTGCCAACCACATACTTTCAAAAAGCTTCTTTAACAATATGAAATTGAAAATATTCCACCTTTACATTATTAAAAGAAAATTCAAATATCAGTGTGACAAATATAAAAGTTATTTACTAATACATATATCAAATATTTCTAAAAATACTTATGAAATATTACTAGTAATTCATTGGGCATCAACACATCTAGACAGAACCCTTTAAATAATACTGGGATTTAAGACTGCTAACAATAAATTCCCTTCACCAGTCATACAATAAAAAGCTGGTATTTTTTCATCTTTATCATATACAGAATTATGTAGGTTGCTCTCAACCTTGGACTTGCCTTGTCTGTCTTCGAGCTATCTGCGCTGGCTTCCACTGTAACACTTACTTTGCTTTCTGCCAATTTTACAGCAGCATTAGAGGCTTTGCTGTGACTTGAAGACGAAGTATTACCAGAACTTGGTCCCTGAACTGTTCCCACGTTTCCTGGGGCTGCTGTCGGAGCAGGCAAGACTGGTGTACTCATGTTATTACTTACATGAGAAGAACTAGGAACACCCTGTTTTAAAAGGTTATCATAAGTTAACAAATTACTTGTATGCAATAAAGTCTTTTAGTTATGTATTAGAAATAACATTAAAGAACAAAGCAAATCAACCTTAGTACTTAAGAGAAATGCATAATGCAGGTCATTTGTATCTAAAGAGCTATTTGAAAAAAAATAAGTAACATTCTTAAACAGAGCCTAATTTAGATTTGTCAAGATCGCCTTAAAAGTGTAAATGTGTACTGTAATGTTTTGACAGTAACTAAAAACAAGGAGGAAAAGAATAGCACTTAAAGAACTGTATCTTTCCTGCAAAGCTATTAAAGTAAGTGCCCTGATTTTACAGACTGGAGAAATTGAGGCAGTGAAGGCAAATGGCTTGCAGTGAGATGACAGCAGAAAAAGATACAAGATCCCAAATTCTAAAATCCCATTTCCCTACTCTTCCAACTACATATAACAGTCAGGATTCTAGAATTTTTAAAAGGCAGGCATAAAACTGTAAGTAACAAAATGTTTGCAAAGTATTCAAATTTTCTGTCTCAGAGGTACTTCTTCCTTTTTAGCATGGTACGTTAATGAAAATGAAACACAGATGGTAACAGATAATGAACAGCTTTATCTACTATTTGGACAAGACAATACAAGCCTCATCACAGTACTTAATCGCTAGTTCCCAGTCCTCCACCCCCAAACTCCAAGAAACCAAAGAAAAATTTTATAGTGCCCACTATGTGATTCTAGTTTGGCCCACAATTTGGTCATCTTAATCTGACAAAAAACTGTTTAGATATAAATAACAGTACACTGTGGCTTATATTTGATGATATGTATTCAATTAATTTTTTTACTTGGGGGTTGGGGTGTCTGGAGAAGGACAGTGAAAGAGGGATTATGAAGGTTTCCTAAAATTATAATCAGATAAACAATTGTTTTTGGGTGCCAGGACTCCCTTTCTTGAACATCTGTCTCTAATAGCTAAAATGTTTACATTGGTGTTGATTAAACCTGAGTTGCTAAAAACATACCTGCAATTGCTTTCCATCTGGTTGTGATGCAATGTAGTTGACTTGTTGGGATGGTGGGGGAGGGGGTGGTGGTGGCGGTAGTCCCTGAGACACACTGGTAGGAGCAGCTACCTGCATAAGAGGCACTCCTGTGTGGAGATGCAAAGGTAGCTGAGGATGAATGTTAAATGGATTGCGTTGGATGTTCATCAAAGGAGCATGAACACCCACTGGATATGGGAAGATATTCATAGGCTGCTGTTGTGCATTCATCTGTTGCTGCATTACATTCATTTGTGGTTGCATCATATTTATAGGCAGCTGAGAACCATCAACTTGTTGGTTTGTTTGGTCTTTCAGGTTAGAATCTACCAAAAGAAAAAAGACTTGTGAAAAAAATCAGGTTACAAATCTCTTTAAACAGAGAAGCAAAGAACAACTGGTTACAGTAAAATTAAATAGCAATAAACAGTACAACAAAACCAATCTCCAGGCCGGGAGTGGTGGCTCACGCCTGTAATCCTAGCACTCTGGGAGGCCGAGGTGGGTGGATTGCTCAGGGTCAGGAGTTCGAAACCAGCCTGAGCAAGAGCGAGACCTCGTCTCTACTAAAAATAGAAAGAAAATGAATCGGCCAACTAAAAATATATAGAAAAAAAAATTAGCCGGGCATGGTGGCACATGCCTGTAGTCCCAGCTACTTGGGAGGCTGAGGCAGTAGGATCTCCTGAGCCCAGGAGTTTGAGGTTGCTGTGAGCTAGACTGACGCCACGGCACTCTAGCCAGGGCAACAGTGAGACTCTGTCTCAAAAAAAACAACCAATCTCCAATTATTTAGTTTAATCCTGTCATTCCTAAATAATGTGCACTGATTTTCCAACTAAAACATTCAAATAAAATTATTTTTAAGAGTAAGTTCATACAATAACATGTGTTACGTGAGCAAAGGACCGACCACTAGCTCAAGAAAGTTACTGACTAGCTAAAAAAGTAATCATATAAAACAAGACTTAGTTATTAAATTACAAGGTTAATCAATTTTTTATATCTTCAACAGCTTTTTTCTTGCAATGTTCTTAAGAAAAATAAGGAAAGATAAATCTTTATTTTTAGAATAGTCACTTATTTTTATGAGAACAATGATCAAAAAAATTAAAGTGCACACATCTGAAATAAATGAAATAGAAGTTAAACCCTGCATAGGAACATCCCAAATTATTCTACTGTAACGAACAGTACATCAAATATTTAGTCTTTGCAAGGTTTGGAGCAAGAGTGGTGTTAAAAATATATATTAAATGTACATAAATGTATGTACACATATTTATATAATGCAAAATGACTTGTAAATTTATAACCTCTTTCTTCAAATAAAACAGCATCAATAAAGAAACAGAGAATATGTTACCCTGTTCAGTTGTTTCCTCTTCTTGTCTCATCCATCCAGATTGTGGGCCTGAAGAATTCCTGCCTCGTCGTGAATAATAGTTTTGTACATCTGCTGGCAGAGTCTTTCTCACAGCCCAACTAGAGGCAAATGTCCACCCAGATCTATCTGCAGGTGTATCAAATGAGAACTCTTGCTCACTTTTTCGCTTATAGGGTTGCTGTTCCACAGACTTGAAAGACTCATTCCCTGCACTATTTGAATTCCCTGAGAGGGGTTTGCGGTTTTGCCACCTACTTTCATTCTGATCTGTATAGGCAAAACTACCTCTGTAAGTGCCTCGTCCACGGTTACCTCTACCACGGTTAGACATCCAACCTGAACCAAAGTTTTTATTCCAAGAATTCCCTGAATTTTCATTTCTATTTTCTTCCCAATGAGACTCTTTCAACTTTTCTGGATTTCTGGTCCTTGGATCAGGCCCAGAGTTTATTTTTTCTGTAACCCAATTAAGACAGTCATTTCTACGTTTTTCAGCAGAATTTGGATCATCAACATCTGGATTGATATAATTTTTTTCTTTTCTTGTATTTTCATTCTGTTTCTCTGGATCATTCTTTCTGTATCGATCATTTCCTCGTGGACATCTCCAACCATCATTTGTCCATCTTTCCTTCCACCGGGGAGAGTAACCATCTCTGTCATTTCTACTAAACGATGAACTCTTACTTTTTGTTCTTGATCTTGAGGGTGACCTAGAATGAGATCTGGACCTAGACCATCTTCTGGTTCTCCTTTCTCTTTCTCGATCTCTCCTCTGTCCATCTCTATCACTTTCTCTTTCTCTGCTCCGGGACCTGGATTTTTCTCCTGGAGAGGAATCTTTCACTCTTGACTGAGATCTTCTGTTCTCTCTAGAAGTATCTCTTCTTGGGGACAGTGATTCAGATCTTTTGCCTTCCCTTGTACTATCTCTTTTTGGAGACCGAGATTGAGATCGCCTCCGTTCTCTTGCAATATCCTTTTTGGGGGACTGAGAACGAGATTTTTTCCGTCCTCTGAAAGCTTCTTTCTTAGGAGATGGTGATCGAGACTTCCTACTTTCTTTTCCAGTTTCTCTTTTGGGAGATGGAGACTGGGACCGCTTCTTTTCTTGTGCAGAATCTTTGTTGGGAGACCAAGTAGTAGATGGGGAATGAAATCTAGATCTTCGAGTACGAGGCTTTTTGGCTTTATCTATTATATCTACTGAGCTTTCTGATGGTTGAGATACAGTTTCAGTCTTTTCATTTGCAGGATCAGAAGACGGTATATTATTTTCAGAACTGAGTGCCACAGAATTTTCATTCAGTTGTTTAGAATCAGCATTTACAGATGGTTCAATTTCAGATTCATTTTGGTCACTGCAAAATGAATCACACTCCATAGGTATCATTTCATTGTTGTCCTCACTAAAATGCTTCTGAATTTGTTCACTGTGTGTTTTAGGCAACTCTGTAGATCTGGGATGTTCAATCACAGATTCACTCTTTTCTTCTAAAGATTTGTCCAACTTGGTATCAAGAAGATCATTTTTTAATAAATTATTTTCAGAGTCTTGAATACTATTTACATTTTCATTCTCAGAAGTATCACATGTTGTAATTATTTCTGTATCTTCAGTTTCAACATGCCCAAGCAGTTGAACTTCTGAGTTCTCAATAGATTTTCTGTCCACTGTTTGTATCATTTCACCCTCAAAAGATTCTAACTTGGGACTCTCTACAAGCTCTTCTATTTTTACTATAGAATCTTTCTGATCAATAATTTCTGCTATGGGATTCTCTCTCATTTTTTCTTCATTAACCACTGACTCTGCATTCTCAGGTAACTCGGGTAAGGGACTAGATACAGGTTGGTGTACTTCACTTTCAGATCCTGAACATGGAAAAAAGTCGTTTGGAGGATGATCTGTACACATATCTGCCTTTACCTCTGATTCTGAAGGTCCAAATACCTGGTCTTGATTTTCTAATGGATCACCTCCCTTTTCAAAAATATTTTCAGAAATCTCACTTTCTAGACACAAAACTTTAGCCTCTCTATCTGTATTCTCAAGTTTTTGAATTTCTTCTTCCTTCCCAAGTAGCACAGGAGGATCTTGAGTACAAGATTCAGAATATGAAGATTCTACATTTTCCTTTACATCACAATTCTCAGCATGTTTCTCACTTTCTATTTGCTCACTGAAACTTTGCAAGCAGTTAGCAGACTGGTTTTCTACATCTGTCTTCACAGTACAAGTGTTACTACTTTCTATGTCTGATTGGTGCTCTTTTTCTAGCACAGGTGGCATGTCAGATTCTGCTGTTTCTTCATCTACTGAATCACTGGAAGATGATTTTTCAGGTGAAGGTACAGAGCTCCGAAGCTTCTTTTTTAATAAAGGTGGTTTTCTTCCTCTTCTTATAGACTTCCTTTTTGGAGCTTGTCTTGTTTGCTTTTCTGACGCAGCTGAAGGGGAAACACTTACAGATGGATTATTGTTACCTGGGGCATCACACCTAGAATTATTTGATACTGGGGATCTCGAAGACTGACTGACTGTTTCAGCTCTCATGTTACGTGTAGATCTCCTTGTAGGAGTTGTTGCTGCAGGTTTTCGTCTTGATCCTCTGGTATTTGACGTACCAGAAGTTTGCTTCTTTTCTTCTCCTTCTTGGGTATGTGCTAATGCCTTGCAAGAAGTACCTAGTAAAATTAAAATTTTAAAAAAGTAAATGTGTTTTAAGAAATAATAGTTTGGCGTTAGCTAATTTTAGCATACAATAGTCTATAATAGAGTAAGTAAAACAAAATACTCATAAATCAAATTATGAATAAATGCCTGGCTAATAATATCTGAGTAATATGAGGTGTTCATCAGCTTTTTCTTAATGACACTGAAATAAATTATAACTAGATTTGGATCTGTGTGGACAATTTTATAAGGAAAAAAGGTATATGTATATGTATACCATACAAATGGTATACATATACAGGATTTCTTATTACAGGGCTGAATAGTATTCTATTGTGTATATATACTCTAGTTGGAATGATTTTAAAGTCAAGTCACTATCCAAATATTTGTAAAATATCTAGGTGTTACTATACCTTACTTTACAGCTTTTCTAAATCAACACTCACATTTTTATGAAACTGGAAGAAACTAATAACAGTTTTTAAAGTAAAAAAAAAACATTTCACAAACTTTACCACAATTTTCTAAAGATATGGTACTTGTTGGAAGAATAGTTCTTGGCAACACAGAAGAAATGAGAGGAAGAACTTCCATTTCAACATTCCAGGGTATAAAACCAATTCTGAAAATTCAAAACAAAATAAAGACATTTTTGTTTAAATGATTTAAAAAAAAAATCAAACCAGCAATTTAAAATTATTAATTCTCCAAATCAAGTTAGCAAGATTAAAATATAGTGCTTTAATTTGTTTTGCCCAAAAAACTAAAAATGTAAATTCAAGGTCTAAAGATGGTTACCAATGGCTGCAAAGAAACACCTTTAAAAGCATGTTTTTCTGATAAATTAACAGTAAAGGCCACAGGAGATGAAGGCAACTTTAATATAGATGTTTCTCTTTAAAATAATTTAATGTACTATTTTGTCAAGAATTTTTTTTAGCTTTTATTCCTTTCTACATCACTCTAAAACAAAAAATCAACTTTGAGGTACAATTTCAACATAAAATAAAAGGCACAGATTTTAAGCGTACAATTTGCTGACTTTTGACCAGTGTGTTTAACTGCCACCCCAATCAAGAAACAGAACATTTCCACCTCCCCAGAAAGTGCTCTCATGTTTCTTTGCACCCTTCTCCCTCCTTTCCAGGCAACCAATGAACTGATTTCTATCACCATATTGTATTCTAAAATTCCTTGATCTGAAGACAGCTCTTCAAAGTTCACAGTGTCCCTAAGGACCCCTTAAGATCCCCAAAATTTTCTGCATTCAAACTCAATCCACTTCCCAGCTTCTTTTTTTATCTTTGTTAAATTTAGGTATACCTAATAAAAGACTATCTGATTCAGTATACAGTGAGATTCTGCAGTAGGAGAAGCTTTGGGGGAAAAAGGTGACTGGTACATGTATACTTAAAAATATGTAACTGTAAAGAAGGGTTTCATAGTATTCACAGTATACCTATCTAGACTTCCTAATTTTACTTCTATTTATGTTACACTGTCTATATTATAGTGACATATAAAGTCATAATGTTATACAAATGAACATAAAACTCAGGCAGGAACCTTAATCTTTATTTAGCAGCTTGATTTAAATATATATATTATGTACCTAGCACTGGGCTAGTAGCTTGAGGACTTAAACTAAGAAAGAAAGAACCAGAATATACAAAGTCATGAACACTAGGCACTTGATCAAATAATTATTTAGAAGGCCATTTTTAAGGCTGGGCACAGTGGTTCACACCTATAATTCCAGCACTTTAGGAGGCCAAGGCGGGAGACTCACTTGAGACAAAGAGTTCGAAACCAGCCTTGGCAACATAGTGGAACCCTGTCTCTTAAAAAAAATAAAAGAAAGAAAGAGAAACTACCCAGACTAGTAGTCCCTGCTATTTGGGAAGCTAAGGCAGGAGAATCCCTTGATGAGTCTGAGGTTACAGTGAGCTATGATTGTGCCACTGTACTCCAGCCCACACAGGAAATATGATTAGAGCAATGCTTACAGGTGAGACTGCAATGGGGAAAGAGCAGAGAAAGGATGACAGGTTTAAATGCTACTACTAATAATGAATCTTACTACTCAAGTGCTCTCCATTTTAAATAAATCTAGCATATAAATACCTACACTTATTAAACAGATAAATTCTTCATTAGGCATTTGAAACATCAAAGTTTAATGTGCACAAAACTTCCTTAGGCAGATAACTATTGAATAAGGCGCCCCTGTACTTAAGTATTAATATTAATGATATCTTGTGCTCACATTAACCTGTAAACACTTTAGTAAACAATTTTTTGTTTTACCTTCCAATTCCAGGTAATGTATCAGGAAACCATGATAATTCCAGTTCCTGTCTCTTCTGCCTAATCAATGCACTGATTTCATTGACTTCTATAAATTCTGTACTAAAAGATAAATTTTAGATCTTCATCAAAATTTTAAGTTCAAAGAAACAACTGGGTTATATCAAGAATAGCAGCAGTTTTTGTACCTAGCGTTATGGGTCACACATATAAGAATAAGAATGTTTTTCTATTTAAACACTTTTAATACAAACTCATTCCTAAATTAAGTAAAGTTTTTTATATTATGAATCAGAATTATATTTATTTGATTCCTAAAATTAATGCTTGAATTTCTATCTTAAGTGACAGGATAAAAAAAGTCAATTCATACTAAAATCCTCATTATTAAAAGAAAGGCATTCTAGGTGTAATAGTTTGCCACTAGAAAATAGCCTAAGACAAAAGAAGAAAATAAAGGAGGGTATGATTACTGCATCCAAAAATGGATGAACTTTTGAGAAGTTCAGCTTTTCAAAAAGCTACTCAGATATAATTGTTGTCTTAGAATACATTGCCAAGCTCTAAAATTAAATCACACAATCTTATTCTGTCCTATTAGTACAGCTAACTGCATATGTGATTTTAAAACCCCAATTTAATCTTCAAATTCCACAAATATCTACTTAGTATTTACGTGCCAGTCACTAGGATTCAAAGATGACTGCGTAGGCTCTAAAAGGTTTCTGCTTTGTTAGGTATTACTCCCTATAACTTAATAAGTAGCCTACTTCTCTATTATAAAAAAAGCTTGGATAGAACAACTTATTAATGAAAACAAAGCCCACTGGCATTGACAGTCAATGCATAATATAAAAGCTCACAAAATAACCGGTTTTGTCTTAGAGCTAGTTGAATCTCCAAAAGAAAAAAACAAAAACAAGGTGGGCCTTTCATAATTGTTATTGAGCCCAGAGTTTACATTTCTATGAAAAGGTAATCGTAATCGTAATCACTAAAACATCAAGTATAGACAGCATCAATTAAAAGTAGAAAATACTAACCAATAAGCTCTACAGGTAAAAGAAGATTCTCCAGTGTGACTACTAGAAGCAAATATATTGGAGAAAAAATTTCTGAAGCACTGACTTGTACGCCAATTTGATCTTTGAGGCTAGAAAAGTAACAAGTAGTTAGAGAAACAGCAAATAAAAATACCTCCATAATAGGTACATAACAGTTATATTAAAATATTTTTATATACCCAAGGCACTAGAGCTATGTGCTAATTAACCATAAGGTGTTATTATCTATGAAAAAATTTTCTTTATTTCAACAAACCTTATATATCTTTATTGCTTCATTTTTCTTTCTTTCTGTTTCACTGTATGAAGAGTTTTCTGCACAAAGACATAAAAAGACATGGTTAATTTGTCTTAATTTTTACTTCAAAGGCTGTAACCAGTATTGATACTAGCATATGGGCAAAGGTTAAAATATGTAGAAAAGTTCCATTTCAAATAACAGTATTTCCATTTACACAATTTCCCCAAATGTAAATTTCATCTTATTTTGTTAAGCTACATATACAAGGAAAATATAAAAGACCACAAGAGAGAAAACTGGTAAAGTAGGTAAAACTGCTATGCTGAGGGCATATGAATATTAAAATTCTAGTCAACATTTTCTAGCCGGGCCTGGTGGCTCACACCTGTAATCCTAGCACTCTGTGAGGCCAAGGAGCTCAGGAGTTCAAGACCAGCCTGAGCAAGAGCAACACCCCACCTCTACCAAAAATAGAAAAATTAGCTTGGCATCATGGTGTGCACCTATAGTCCCAGCTACTGGGGAGGCTGAGACAGTAGGATCGCTTGAGCCCAGGAGTTTGAGGTTGCTGTGAGCAAGGCTGACTCCACGGCACTCTAGCCCAGGCAACAGAGCGAGACTCTGTCTCAAAAAAAAAAAATTTCTGCCACTCTATGCAAACTTAAACTATTTTGTAACAAAAGATATATACAAGAAGTCCTGCTATTTAATGTCAATAATGCACTTAATTTTTTCTTTCCAACTATTATCGAAAAAACAGTACTATAACTCATCTCAAGTAGGAGCTAACCAGGGGACCTGGAGCCATCAGCCCTTGTCAACCATAAATTATCATTTAGCCCTTGGTGCCCACTTCAAGTAAGTACTCTTCTTCCTCAATCTTTACAATCAGAAAGAAAGTAGAAGTGCTGATTGAAACAGCTTTCTGTTATAGCAGTGTTGGTGGCTACATTGCTTATCACTTTCCTACAGTGCAAATGACAACTATCTTTTAACCTTCAGCCTTGCTTGCCTCCCAAAAGCCCTACTGACATTGTTCAAAATAAATCACACTAATTAGCAGGCCTGTTTCCTAAATTGCAGGACCATATAGATTTTGGTGTTCTGTTAGTTGAGTTGGTAATAGCCTATTTTCTACTTAATAGCATACTAATTTCCTTTTAAGTTACTAAAACAGCTGTTTGGTTTCACGCTATTATCCATCCACTCAGAACTATTTTAACAAATGTAATTTCAATGTTGAGGGCAGGAGAGAGGGCTGAGTTCCAGAAACTTACTACCTTAGCCTTTGATGTATTTTTAAAAGATGATACACTGATTTTTAAAATTGCTTAAAAAGCCAGGAGCAAAAACGTATGGTTGGAAATAACCATTCTTGGAAATAACCACCATTTTCCTTCAGCTAGACATAGAATTGCTGTACTATAGATACAGCATGTCTTTTATGTCCTAAAGGTGCCAAGTTGTTTGATTCAGGTTTCATTTATTCAACACTCAGTAAATATATACTGTTTGTATAGCATTCTTTCACTTTGAAGCCCACCTCAGGAAGCCACTGGTAGGCAAAATGTTCTCTTTGCAAAGAACTATTAGTTTTCTGGCCAATGCCAAGTTTGAAAATCTAGTCCAAAAGCTATTTCACACTTTTCTGGGTAATTCTCAGATAAATACTCAGCAGCTCCAGTTACAATCTCTAAAATATTCACTACTGGTGAATTTGTCTAAATTATGTTTTCCTAGAGACTGTTTTACAAATGCACCCCCTACTTATCTTTGGACAGCAGTGATGTACTTTTTAATTTAATTTTTATCAAAGTAATGCATGTACATACTTTAAGAAGTCATCTAGGCTTATAAAGAAAAACTATAGAAATATCAACCCTTAATTTCTGCTTCCCAAAAGCACTCATCAAATCCTTTTTGGCTGTTTCTTCTAATATTTACCTTTTTACTTCTAAATAACATTCTTATACTACTCTACCTAAATATTTTTGGTTTCAGGTACTTTGCAATTTTTTTTTTTTTTACTACAGAAGATTTTTCTCTTTATACCTTCACTCTGTCCATATTGTTCTTTTCAATGTATCAGTATTTGATATGACAGTATTACATTGTAACTATGCAAACACTGATCACAGCTGAACCACATACTTAATTATGATTACTTTTCTTGTATGGTTTCTTGCTTTTCCTAGGGTTCATAACTGTTTTGTTTTCTCTTTTCCTTTTTTTCAATATTATCTACCATTAATTTAGCTAACTCTACAACAAAGTATAAATCTCCTCTAGATATACTCAAACACATCAACTCATCCATGAAGTTTGTTTCCTGTTCTCTTGGCAATACTATTCCTCTGTCCTGCTTTAATCTGAACTGGTATCTCTCAAAGGTGCCATTCAACACTCATTCTGGGACTATGCTTTGTCATCGTGCTGCTATTATCTTTCCCTGAGTTGGAACTCATTTTCTTAATCTCACATTGTTCTTCCATTTATTATCTCATTTAGTGAAGTATAATACACATCCTCCAGCAGAACTGAGAAAATGTGGGAATTAATTTTTGAGCTCTTATGTGTTAGAGAATGTCTTTATTTTACTCTGCAATTAACACTTGATAGTTTGGTAGGGTACAGAATTTTCTAGTTACTAATTATTTTCCCCAGAATTTTCAAGGAACCACTCCCCTGCTTCGACTATTGCTGATGACACTTTCTAGCCCCTAATCATTTATATTTGGCTTATTTTTCTCTCTATAAGCTTATTTCTCTCTATAAGCTCTAGGACATTGTTACCCTCAGATTTCTAGAATTTTACGAAGTACTTTGTGTATTTCTTTTCTCATTTACTAGGTATATTATTTCTTTATATTTGGACATCCATGTCCTACTATTCTGAGAAATTTTCCTTTGCGCTAATTTTTTTGATAACTTTCTGCCTTTTGATTTTTCCTTTCTGGAATTCTTTTCTGCAATTTTATTATTCAGTATTGAATCTCTTCAGTGAATACCCTATTATCTCTCTAACTTTCAGTCTTACTTTCTAAGATAGCTCAGTTTTTGTTTTACTCCTGAATTTTTAAATTTCTGCTGTAATATTTTTAATTTCTAAAAGCTTTTCTTAAAATAGTTTTTTTCTTACATCACCGATGAAACATCCCTTCTTTTATAGCTAAAAATATTAAATTTTTAAAAGTTGTTCCCTATTTCCAGCATTGGGACTATCTCCCATCAGATTCATTTTGTCTCTGTTTCGATCTTTTTTATGTTGATATCTGATGATCCTTGATTTTTCGTAGGACACTAAAATATTGATCGAAAACAGTGTGGATGGGTAATCAGAGCCTTTCAACTAATGAGCTTCATTGTAAGGTGATCCAACAGATACCTGGTTGTTTCACTGGGAGATTCCCAAATGACATTATCTCCAAGTTTTTTGTTTTGAGCAAGCCAGTATCCCAGAATGTACCTCCTATCTCCTATTTTGCGGAATATAATAAGCAAGACTGCCAGTGCCTTGGGAAATGATCATGGGTAGAGGAATAGAAGCCTCACAATTTGACGTAATTTCCCTCTCATAACCCTGTTGTTTCCTCTACCATCACTTATGCTAGAGTTTAATCTGGCTTAACCACTTACTCTAGCCAGTAAACCTCTAGTCTTTGACCCCTTCCTCTATCTTGGTTCACAGCAGGGAATCCACAGGATAAACTGCTTCTCAAAAAATTTTCAACTAATTCTGGTTTTTGGCACAATCACATATCTCTGCCATCAGAGATAATGAAGGCCTACAAACCTGAGACTTTCTAAGGTTTGATGGTATGTGAACTGACTTGATTCTTAACTCCACTCTTCGGATGAAAGGTTTAGGTGTCAACTTTCTGCTGTGACAGTTTATCATCCCTTTCATATAATCACTCTCAAGCTTCTATTCTGCAGACATCTCGTATGAGCTATCCCTTCTCTCTAGTTTTCTTGTCTTTGTGGCTTAAAATTCTTCTTATCTTTTCATTCTTTTGTTGTCACTTTAGTGAGGTTTGGGGAGCCAATCAGAGCAATAAACAAGTGCTCTACCTGCTATGCTTAACTGGAAGCTTGCCTTATTTGTTTTAATTCGGCATATCCCAAAACATGTTTCATGATACACTGATCCCAAAAGATGTTTCATGAAAACAACCTTTTGAACAATATAAACCAGTATAATAAAGGCTCTGAGCTCAAAGCCAGTATTTGGCAGGCAGCCACTTAAAGTCTGACTGATTGATTCCAAAGTTAATAAAGATATAATTAAATGGATCTAGCATGTAGTTAAAGAAGCACTACATTAAGAAATGCCTGAAAGGGGATACTTTTTGTAAACTATATCAATTATAAATTATTAGCCCAAAGTAAAGATTAATGTCCATTCCAAGAAACAAAGTACATAAAGGAGATTAAAAACAAGAAAAGTATGGCTAATTCAGTTATCAAGGAAGAAGGAAGAATGGAAGTGACATTTTTCAACAAATTTGCTAATAGTTTTGCTGTATAACCTTTCAAAATACCTCTGGTGAAAAAAGAGCATTTTCATTATATGAGGAAACTAAATTAAACAGTTTATGTAATCTTACTAGAGTCAGAGTTGTTTTGGAAAAAACAGGTACAAAACTCAAGTGGCCTATTACGCCTACTAAAGTTTTAACTAATGTTAAATGATTTTTATAGGCTATACTAAGAATTTCCAATCAAGATATAAGAATTTCACAAATTCATAAGCTCTACTCATTAGTTTGAACAAATAACAAATAACAAATAACTTCAGGTAGAAAGTCACACACCTATGTTTAAAGAATAGCCCCATCCTGCTTCAAAAAACTTTAAGAAATTAAAGAAGCTTATCAGAGTTGCTTCTAAAGTATACCCAAGCAATCCCAGATATATAACATTTTCTCAAGTAGTTCTTTTACAAAAATAAATTTAAATTATCATTAGGATATACCATGGTTTCTATTCAGTGTAACTGCGCAAATAAAGACATACTCAATTTGCACAATCTCCCACTAACTCTAACTTCATCTTAACTTTGTCTCTTAGTTCTTTGCTCAGTCATCAAATGCCAACATTTAAGGTTCTAAACTTGCTTCTCTGTTGTCCCTAAACTTTGAGATAATCTCTCAAGTAACATTTATAGGTTCTCTTAGAGTCTTCTAATGAGGCAATTTGTTAATAAATACTATCTAATGAACCTCATAAGAAATGTGAAAATTAAAGGTTAAAACTCCTAAAACTTCTGTTCTTATAGCTATGATTTATGAACTTTAGACTGACAGAAAACCTAACATCTATATCACGTTTCTGAAAGGTCAGGAAAAATAATCATAGTTAACTGACAGTAAGGAGCAGGCATCATGTTGTCAAAATGATGAGAGTTAATTTTACATTAAAAATTATTTTTGAGCTCAAAAGTATATCTTATGATCCATCAGAAGACCTATCAGAATAAGGCAATAATTTAAATTATAAAAGTTATAGACAGCCATAAAGTGAGAGGCTTAAGGTGGGTAACATTACCATGGTTTAGTGGAAAGCAGTGCTGGATACGGAGTCAGAAGATTTGATCAAATTCTATTGACTCCAATTAGCAATATGATCTTGGACAAAATACTTAACCTTTAAACATTTTAAAGTTTATAATTATGAATGATTTTGAACATTCCATAAAGTACAAAAACTGACACCTGTAGAGCAGATTTAATGAATATTAACATTTAGCCACCATTTCTGCTTCACATTGCTTACATTCCAGATACAACTAAAGCCTATCATCCCCCCCCATTATCTTCCAGTATCCTTCCAACACTAGAGAAAACTACTATCCTGAAATTGTTGCTATTATACATGTTTTTATCACTTTAGTTTACTGAGACTCAGTTTTCTGTTTGTTACATCTATAGATTTAGTTACCTTGTTATCAGGTAGCTGTGACCAAACGCCATTACCACATTGTATAATACCCTGGAAAATGCTATATAGAAAATGTAATCACCACCCTCATAAAAACTTAAAATCTTACTAAGAAAAAAACACAAAAACAAGACAACATCCTATATTTCACTGAAATTAACTCTTAAGACCTAGAATTATTTTATGTACCACTATGGGTAGAAAATGGACAATTAAATTCTCATTGTACTTTAATTACAGAAAATTTCAAACAAATACAAAAGTAGAGAGGATATTATAATGAAAACCCATATACCCATATCTCAACCTCCACAATTATTAATTAATTTATGACCAATTTAAAATTATCTATTATCTCTTCAAGATCATTTTAAAACAAATCCTGGACACGGTATAATTTCATGAATAAAGATTTCAATACATAACTCACCCTAAAAGATAAGTGATCTTTGGGGGAAAAATATCCTTAATGCCATTATCACAAGTAAAAACAAAAACCCAAAATCAATAATTCCTTAATATCAAATAACTAGTCAATGTTTAATTTCCCACAACTATCTCACAAAGTTATATCTTTTTACTTTTCTTTCACAGTGTGTTAGAATAAAATCCATACAACGTGACTGGGTGAACGTTTGCTTCTTTTAATCTACAGGTTCCCTTCCTCCACTTTTTGAACACCTTGGAATTTGTTGACCGAAGACATTAGGTCATTTGTCTTGTAGTCTGAATTTTGCTGATTGCATCCCTTGTTGTCATTTAATATGCATCTCTGTTCATTTCCTGTAAATTAGTAGTTAAATCTCTTAAGTACGGGTTTGGGGGGTGGGGAGGGACAGACACACATGTGGTGTTATTTACTTCCATTAAGGTAACTGTTTAATGTCTGGTTGTCTCTCCTTTTATGTCGCTAGTGGCCATTGCTAATCACTGCCTAGAATCCATTAACTCAGAGTTTATAAAATGCCAATATTCAAATTCTATAATTCTTTCTTCAATTATTTCCTGAACTGCTTCTAAAAAACAAAAACTTCCCTTTGTCACCTGTTCTATTAACCTAAAGTTACCTACAGTTTAGGAAATGCAAGGTAGATGCTTGATTTTCCCTTTCATTTATCAGTTTTCAAACAAATTTCCTGGCTCCTCCAAAGAAGACCAATTATTTATTTATACTTATAAAGTATGATGAATTCATGGATTCAAACATATTTAACGGGTTTCAGTAATTGTAGTTCTTATTATCCTTCCTGATGCTCAAATTGTCCCATTTTTAGTTAGAAAGAGCCCAATTGATTCTCAAGTCTTCTCATGACAATCCTAGTAGTCTTTGACAGCATCCTTGCTTTCTGTTAGAAAAAATGTTCTAGGCACATCTTATTTAATTACTACCTCAAATCTGAATCAGCCCTTTTTTTTCCCCAAGGAGCCTGGTTCTTTTACTGGGAAATGGTATTCAGAGAAAACAATCTGGGCACCAGAGGTAGGTCACAGTATTTTATTATCACTTAGAATTCTTTTATATAATTATTGAAAGAGCTCTTTTAGAGCTTATAGTGGTGGTTGAACAATATCCCCCCAAAATTCATGTCCACCTGAAGCCTCCAAAGATGGCCTTATTTAAAAATGGTGTCTTGGTGGGAGGCCGAGGAGGGCAGATCACTCAAGGTCAGGAGTTCGAAACCAGCCTGAGCGAGACCCCGTCTCTACTAAAAATAGAAAGAAATTAATTGACCAACTAAAAGTATATACAGAAAAAATTAGCCGGGCATGGTGGTGCATGCCTGTAGTCCCAGCTACTTGGGAGGCTGGGGCAGTAGGATCGCTTGAGCCCAAGAGATTGAGGTTGCTGTGAGCTAGGCTGACGCCACGGCACTCACTCTAGCCTGGGCAACAAAGTGAGACTCTGTGTCAAAAAAAAAAAAAAATAGTGTCTTGGCCCTTTTGTTACAACAGAGGGGTCCATTTGTCGTTCTGCGGCAAATGTATATTTTTTAAAAAATAAGATAAAAATGGTTTTTTGCAATTCAATTAAGATAAGGATTAATGAGATCATACTGGATTAGAATGGGCCCTAAATCTAGTAAGAGGATCTTTGTAAGAGACAGAAAAGAAGGTCATGTGAGGATGGAGGCAGAGACTAAAGAGATAGATATAATATGCAAAGGACTGCTGGGAGCCATTAAAAGTTAGGAAAGAAGCAAGGAAGGACTCTTCCCTAAAGCCTTCAGAAGGAAGCAAAGGGCTGCCAACACCTTGCCTTCAGACTTCTAGCCTCCAGAATAGTAAGAATAAACTTCTATTGTTTCAAGCCACCAAGCTGTGGTCATCTGTTGCATCAGCTCTAGGAAACTAATATAGACCTAGGTGTAGTTTTTTTCTGTTTTTAAATCAAATCAGAAATAAAAATGAATACATCCACAAAACAAATTGGTTAAGTATTCCTAAAACTTATTTACATGTAAGTAGAATCCAACTTTTTCAAATTACTTTTCGACTCTTAAGTTTATCAATGTCTGTTTTTTCACATAGTATCATCCTCTGTGCTATCAAGAACAGTGGTGATTTCAGAAAATTCGTAAAAGAACTATTAATAAATCATTGATGCTGGACTTATACCAGCTCTACAATTAAATACGTAGAATTCACCAACTTTTGACTCTGCAGAATATGGGCACACGCTGGTCTTCTCCCAACACCCTCTACTCTCAATTAGGGACGTAGGGGTTAGAAGAATGCCACAATTATCTAAGGATTTTTTTCCAAACTTCTACTATCAATTCTCCAAATTTAATGATAGCACTTTGTATCCTCACACATTTGTAGGCAGTGACAACTATGCTGGTGCTTGTTGTCATACAGGACAAATAACACAGAATCTCATTGCAGAGATGCTAAAATGTTTAAAAAAAAAAAAAAGGCTCCTGAGTATTGACCAAATAAGAGACATATTAAATATGTTATGAAGACAAAAAGCAACATAACCTCGGAGGACAGAGTTAGCTTATTAACTTTCTTACAGTAAAGTAAGCTAGAGAAAAGAAAATATCATTACAAAATCCTAACAGATACTCTTTGTTGAGTAGAAGTGGATCATCATAAAAGTCTTTATCCTCGTTTGCTTGAACAACTTCTGCTTTTGACAGTTTTTGAGACTCCTAACAGGTTACTTGGCTCCCCCATCCTTGGGAATACCTTTACTGGGTTCATTTTTCTAAAATGGTTTCACCACATTATATCCAAATGAAAAAAACTTTTAATGGCGTCCATTTGCAAAGCATTACTCCTTATGATATAACATACAGAAAGTTTAGCTTTGTTAGTCAAAACTCTCTATGATCTTAATCTTTCTTCTTGGTCTTACTTCAGATCATCATGGTTTTAAACATTTTTGCCTAAACTCAAGAGGAAAGAAATAACTGGGAGAACTGTCTACTTAACTTAGGAGTCAAGCACAAACAAACATTTATCAACATAAACTGATCACCACTAAAATAAACCTGAATACAAACAGATCTTATTTATGTTAATATTAATAATGTCTATATAGACATGCAACCATCCATATTGCTTCAAAGCATCTCTACTTAGGTTATAAAGCAGACATCTTACATGTCCAAAAAAGAATTTACCCCATCTTTACCGAGGTATAATTGACAAAAATTGTATATATTTATGGTGTACTATTTGATGTTCTAATATATGTTTACACTATGAAAATGATCACCACAATCCAACTAATTAACATATGCATCACCTCACAATTATTGGTTTCCTTTTTTTTTTTTTTCTTGAGACACAGTCTCCCTCTGTTGCCCAGCTAGAGTGCCGTGGCATCAGCCTAGCTCACAGCAACCTCAAACTCCTGGGCTCACGCGAACCTTCTGCCCCAGCCTCCCGAGTAGCTGGGACTACAGGCATGTGTCACCATGCCCAGCTAATTTTTTCTATATATATTTTAGTTGGCCAATTAATTTCTTTCTATTTATAGTAGAGATGGAATCTTGCTCTTGCTCAGGCTGGATTCGAACTCCTGACCTTGAGCAATTCTACCACCTTGGCCTCCCAGAGTGCTAGGATTACAGGCATGAGCCACCGCGTCCTGCCTGGTTTCCTTTTTTTTTTTTTTTTTTTTTGTAGTGAGAACACTTAAGATCTATCCTTTTAGCAAATTTCAAGTATACAATACAGTATTATTAGCCATATTCACATTGCGCTACACCTGTATTTTAGGTCTCCAGAATTTATTCATTTTGCATAACTGAACCTTTGTACCCCTTAAAAATTATCTCCTCATTTCCTCCTTCCTCCCCCCAGCAACCACCATTCTACACTCCCAAAAGAGAATTCTTGATCATATCCTCCCAAATGTTCTCCTACCAGCCTTCCCCATCTCTGCAATTGGCAGCTCCCATTTATTTTACCAGTTGCTCAGGTCAAGACCTTGGAGTCAATCTTGATTTCTTTCTTTCTTGTACCCTATATCCAATCCATCAGGAATCCTGTTAGTTTCACCTTTGAAATATAATACAGTCGATGCTTGAACAACTTGGGTTTGAACTGCATGGGTCCACTTTACGTGCATTTTTTCATTGTAAGTTACACCAAATGTGCCTGCCTCTCCCTTCCACATCCTCCCCTTCTCCCACCTCTGCTACCCCTGAAACAGCAAGACTAACCCCTCCTCTTCCTCAACCAACTCAAGAAGAAAACGAGGATAAAGACTTTTATGATGATCCACTTCTACTCAACAAAGAGTATCTGTTATGATTTTGTAATGATATTTTCTTTTCTCTAGCTTACTTTACTGTAAGAATATAGTATATAATACATACAGTATACAAATTATGTGTTAACTGACTGTTTATGTTATCTGTAAGGATTCCTATCAATAGAAGACTTTAATAGTCAAATTTTTGGAGAGTCAAAAGTTAAAATGCACTGATTTTTGACTGCACAGAAGTCAGCACTCCTAACCCCTATAATGTTCAAAAGTCAACTGCAGATACAGAATTGAACCACTTCTCATCACCTTCACTAATACCTCCTTGGCCCAAGCCAGCATATTTTGTGGCCTAGAAAAAAGCCACCCTAAAACAAAAAAAAAACTCAACTAGTCAATCTTGGCTTTTACTCTTACTTTCATATGATTTTCTTCCCTTAATAGCAAGAGTAGTCCTTTAAAAATGCATCATATCATGTTACCCCTGAAAATACTTCCCACCACACATGGCCCTAAATGACCTACTCCCCAGTGTTTCATTCTTCCTCCTCCTCCATCTACCTAACTCAATCACTCTAGCCACACTAAACTCCTTGCTATTCCTTACACACACCAAGAATATTCCTGTCTCAGGGCTTTTACACTTGCTGTTCGCTGTTCCCTTGCCTGAGACAATCTTCCCTTGCCTGGAACACTCTTCCCTGAGATACCTTCATGGCTTAATTTCTTACTTCTTTAAGGTCACTCCTCAAATATAGCTTTATCCAAGAGGTGTTCCCTGACCCTTTATATAAAATATCACCTCTACAATGTCATTACCCTTTAGCCCTTTATTCTGCTTTATTCTTTGAAGCATCTAAAGCATATCGCCACTTGTCTTATATATTTATCTTTTTATTGTCCACAAAAAGATACTCTCTATTGACAAGCATTTTGTTGCTTTTGTTTACTACTATACCCTTAAGAGTCTAGAACTGTGCTTGGCACAGTAAGTACTTACTGACTGAATGAGTGATCTCAGTTCCCTTTTGCCTCTCCAACTATAAACATCTTCTGAGTATATGCTGAATATGAGTCTATTAATAGAATTTAAGCCTGAAAATTTTGATTAAACATGATACCTAAATAAGCTATTTAATTAGGTAAATAATCTATTTCTTATAGGAAAAAAAAAACTGTCCATGTTAGACTTATTAAAATCTTCAAGTAAAAAGCAACATCAAAGAAAAAGTAACTAAATGGATAAACAATAAATATAGTAGTCCCCCCTTATCTACGTTTTCACATTCTGCAGGTGTAGTTATCCATGGTCAACTGTGGTCTGAAAATATTAAATGAAAAATTGCAGAAATAAACAATTCATGAGTTTTAAATTGCACACTGTTCTGAGTAGCATGATAAAATCTTACATTAGCCCCCCTTCATTGTAAGAAGGGTGAGTAAAGTATTATAAAATATTGTAAGAGAGAGAAACCACATCCATATAACTTTTATTAAAGTATACTATTATAACTGTTCTATTTTATTATTAACCTCTTACTGCACCTAATTTATAAATTAAACATTATCATAGGTATGTATGCATAGGAAAAAACATAGTATAGATAGAGTTTAGTACTATCTCTGGTTTCAGGCATCCACTGTGGGTCTTGGAACATATCGCCTATGAACAAGGGGTGATATTGTACCCAGTTCCCTTCAAATCAGTATAGATTGGTTCAGTTAAGACACGCTCAAAACTAACCTAGGCATCAGCACATTTGTATCGTCTACTCATAAAGTATAATGAATATTTCTGCTTATCTTAAACCAAACAGTTCAAGTATCCTAAGTAAACATGGCATTAAGTTACAGGAGTTGGACAATGTTAAGCTTCTGGTAGGAATGGGTTTTTTTAAAAGCAATTATAATTTTAAATTAGCTATCTAATGTTGAATTGGCTTAGGATGTTCATTAAAAAATCTGTTTAATAATAGAGCTAGTCTCTGTCACAAAAAATTTGTTTAATATTTCACATTTGAAATAATAAAATAAAATCTCAAGTCAGAATGATTCACAGATTCTTATAAATGACCTTCACTATACTGAAGCACTATGGATTTAAGATCTGCCTGTGTTTCACTCTCTAAAAATAAGCCCAGGCAGGAGATATATACTTAAAGAAAATTACAGTGGTCTTAAAACTAAGATTTGCACAGTGGGAATGGGCCAAATCATCTAGAGAAAATCTGTAACATCATTTAATCTTCCTCAGCAGTAAATTTTATATCAAATCCTAGAGTTGGCAAGCAAAGGCTATCCATAAAATAAGGATGACACCAATGACATAAAAAACAAAGACTGTTTTCATATCTAAAGTTCTTTAATAAAAGAAAAATGCTTTTTTAACTACTAAATTCCAGGGATCAGGCTGGGCGCAGTGGCTTACGCCTTTAATCCTAGCACTCTGGGAGGCAGAGGAGGGTGGACTGCTCAAAGTCAGGAGTTCTAAACCAGCCTGAGCAAGAGCGAGACCCGTCTCTACTAAAAATAGAAAGAAATTAATTGGCCAATTAAAAATATATAGAAAAAATTAGCCGGGTATGGAGGCGCATGCCTGTACTCCCAGCTACTTGGGAGGCTGAGGCAGAAGGATTGCTGGAGCCCAGGAGTTTGAGGTTGCTGTGAGCGAGGCTGACGCCACAGCACTCTGGCCCAGGCAACAGAGTGAGACTCTGTCATTCATTCATTCATAAATAAATAAATAAATTCCAGGGATCAAAACAAACAACTTTTACTGCAATTTCACTTTAATTGTAAATTATCAAACTGAGAACATTTGTTAATCTGTAAATCTAAACTGAGATGTTAATTCCAATCAGAAAAACAAAAAAAAAGAAACAGCCAAACTTTGTATTCAAAATATATAAAAAAGGAAGTTATTTATTAAAATAATGAATTCATTAATTCCTTCATAACTCACTAAAAGTAACACAGATATAGATATACACACACGCACACATGCATGCAGAAATTCTCTGTAACCTAGCCTTGAAAATAAATACCCACCTTGTTGATTACAAACAGATCACAGTAAGGTGTTCTCCAAAACAGAATTAACAGCCTGAACCCAAAGAAGGAGTTAGAAAGCACTATGGATGGTGCCATTTTATTCAAGCCCTGCTGCAAAATCTTCCTGTATTAATAAAATCATGTACCACACAAGAATAAAAGACAGGAATATTTAACTGCTCTTGTAGATAAGTATGTTGGAGGTGCTTTATTACCAAAGTTTCAAATTAGAAATGTGGACACAGGCCAAATCACAACTCCCTGTGGGAATTGTGAACTAGTTTCTTGCTGTCACAGACTTCTCTCTTGCTGCTTACAGTTATTGGCCCACAAGGTATTTTATCTCATCTCCCCTAAGGACTTTTGCACTAATGAATGAAGTAAGACTGCAATGTAGGTTGCTAAACACCAACTTTATATGAAACACTCATTTCTCCCAACACACACACACACACACACACACACTCACTCACTCTCCCCTCTCTCCAAGCTGAGCAAAAGGAAGAAAAGTGCAGTGAACATTATAAACGATTTCATGAAAACAAAATTTATGTAGTACTTACCACACAATATACAGAGCTCCAAAGACAACTATTTTCCAAACCAAAATGTTACTAATGAGAACTCTGACACAACCATTAAATTAAAAAACAAAAAAGGTAGAACACACAAGCAAAAAGTCACTTACTATGTATCATCTTTAAGTCATAAAATTTTGCACTTAATAGATCTTCTCTTATGATGACTTTTTTCCTGTAAACATCAACAAAGAGGTGAAATAATTAAGAGAAAACTGTCATTTTGCTCATTTATTTTCAATTCACTGTCCATCAAAATAAAATCTATTATGTACTAATTTTATTAACTATCCTGAAAATCAGGTAAATGGTGTAATATTATCACAGACTTCTATGAGATATTAGAATGTCAAACTAGATTCTAACATATAATGAGTTGTATCTTCTGTCTTTAAAAAATAATCTAGACTGGGCATGGTGGCTCCCGCCTGTGATCCCAGAGCTTTGGGAGGCCACGGTGGGAGGATTGCTTGAAGCGAGGAGCTCAAGATCAGCCTGGGCAACATTATAAGACTCCATCTCTAAAAAAATTAAAAAATCTTTAGGGCACGACGGCACACACTGGTAGTCCCAGCTTACTTGGGAAGCTGAGGTGGGAGGATCACTTGAACCCAGGAGTTTGAGGCTGCAGTGAGCTATTATCACCCCACTGTACTCCAGCCTGGGCAATAGAGTGAGACCCTGTCTCTAAAAAACTAATATAATCTTATTGGCTGATCATGACTGGCTGGCTACTGAGCCATGCAGAATAGAGGTAAGTAGATATCTTTTTTTTTCTAAAGAGCTATTAGGAAATCCTAGCAAACAAAGTATGACTAGTTGCTATTCTCCACTTTAATGACTTAAAATGGAGGTTCACTATCAAGAAACTAAATACCACTTGCAATCCCTTATTTAGAACTGGTAAGAAAGTATGAGAAAGAAAAGGGTGTCAGGGTTTTATTGTTTTAGAAGGGAGAGGCAAAACTGAATGGATCTCATCTGCATGCTGGAGAAACCAGGCATATGCAATAAACAGAAGGCTGAATGACAGGACTGCTAAAAACACCCAAAAGACTCCAAAAAGGATATCCTGTAAATATCTAACAGTTGACAGATTTTCCACTTTGGGAGAAATCATTAGGGGTATGACTTAGTGGGCAAAAGTAAATCATTACTTTGCTTCTGATATTTCCCTATACCATCCCCTTGTGACAAATTTCTGAAAAAAAGCAATTAAATATGTGGATTATTCTAGCTATGTTAGATCCAAATAAGAGATACAAGCCTTACAGGTCATTCAGTGATGACCACTGCATTCTCAGCAAGAGCCAAGAGAATTTTGTGGAGCCACAACAATGCACATTCATGACATTGTCATAGTCAGTAATAAAAATTCTATCAAGAATGAAGCTACCTTCCTTCAGAGTAGAAGAGGAAAAAGAAAAAAAAAAAAAAAAAGAATGAAGCTACCAAAAGATATTTCTTCACCATGCCTGAGAAAAGCATGCTACTATACTATGCAAACATAAATGCAAGAACCAAAGCTGGTTCAGAAATAGTTATAAAATTTGTTCTAATGCAGTTATTAACTCTGAGGCTCATGTGTGAGCTCTTGAAGTGGGTACTCTGTGTATACTTTGAAATTATATACAAAGTTTTATGTCTGTAAAAGTGTATTTTTCTAGTAAGAAGGATCTGTAGTATTCTTCACATTCTCAAAGAAGTCTGTACCTACCCAAAAGTTAAGATCTAAGAAACTACAATGTTATAAATTAGTGATAGGTTCAATAAACTTCAGTGACTATTGCCAACTATTTTAGTAACTAAATAAACTTACTCTCTTAAGAAATTAGTATTCTGATGAAATGTACTAATGAAATCATATATTTAATTATGAATCTGACAATATAGTGACTTAAAAATACAACTTTTGGAAAGCTCTAAAAACATTTCAGATCAAACATTTCAATGGGCTTAAGTTTTAAATATATTGGAACAAGCTATTTTAAGCATTAATAAATTAATTTCTAATATACTATTATACTTATATTCAATTTAGTTCAAAAAGTACTAAAAATACCTATTAAACTCAAGGACTAAGTATGGTTTTTCTAGGTAATTTTGTTAAAATATGGCAATGGTTTTAACAATAGAAACTAAACAAACAAATCCCTATATGTTAAAAAAATTTTTAAATATAAATACTTGTTATAATAGACAGCAAGTGTCTGCTAAAACACAAAAAAGCAAAATGGAAAAGATAAGTAGTTTAAATTATAGCTGTCTAATGGAGAACTTTGTGCATATCTTTAGTTACATTCTACTTTTTGTCCATAAATAACTAAATCAGTGCTACTCTGTAGTCTGAGCACCAGTGCTTATCTATGAAATGTTTATTATTGGTATGTGATAAGTACAAAAATGAAGGTGAGCATTCAGAAATTTTAATAGAAATTTTACACTGCTATTACATTTTTGTTTTACAAAAGTTTTGGTCTAAAACAGATTAGAAAAACACTGTAAAAAAAAAAGATCTAATTTTTACCAAAAAGAGAGTAGAGCTCAAATTATATTCTCAGATTTCAGCTGGTCCTTCTTTAAATGATCAAGTGTGTGCTCTCAAAGAAGTAAATAAATACATTTAAACCCCACTTTATATTTTTTAAAGAGTATTTTAGGCCGGGCAAGGTGGCTCACACCTGTAATCCTGGCACTCTGGGAGGTCGAGGTGGGAGGATCACTCAAGGTCAGGAGTTCAAAACTAGCCTGAGCAAGAGTGAGACCCTGTCTCTACTAAAAATAGAAATTAAATGGCCAACTAAAAATATATAGAAAAAATTAGCCGGGCATGGTGGCCCATGCCTGTAGTCCTAGCTACTCGGCAGGCTGAGGCAGAAGGATTGCTTGAGCCCAGGAGTTTGAGGTTGCTGTGAACTAGGCTGACGTCATGGCACTCTAGCCCGGACAAGACTCTGCCTCAAAAAAAAAAAAAAAGAGTATTCTTTTCGTAATAGTTAATTTCTGATTCCACTCATTTGGATTCCATTTCTAAAGTTAATCACTAACCTTATACAGCTTTTAGAATTTTCGTAACAGGAGAGTTGATTCTTAAAAGAGCTTTCATTTTTCTTGTCCTTTGCTTCTCTCAACTGTCTTTTTACTTGAACCTGTGAGAAAAACAGTATCACCTATTTAAGGCACTAATCCAATATCACAAATGATAACTTTTCAATTCTTCCTGCAAATGATAAAAAAAATTACGAAAACAACATATTGTCTCAATGTAAAGTATAGTCCAAATACATATGCTTATTCATTCAAGCATGCTAAACCATAAGCTTAGTAAGTATGCTAAGTTCTAGGGAAACAAAATAGTAACAGGTAGGCAAATAAATAGATTAAGTGCTCATAACAGAGATATGAATGCAGATTTGGACATATATGTTAAGACTAAAAAATTAATTCTTTCTGAGGATGTCATAGAAGACTTTAATAAGTAGATGATTTATGAGTTGGTATTAAAGAATGGGTAGAAATTTGTTTAAGAAAAAAATATTCTAGACGGAGGAAAGAAAACGGAGTTATAAGGAACAGTGAGAAGCCAAAGTAGATGGGGAAAAAAAGAGTAACAAGGTAGGAAGTTGATCAAATGCCTTAGGAGCAGACTATAAAGGTCCTTGAATAAGAAAATAATTCTATACGCATCAGAGAGTAAGTGGCATTTTTAAAGCAAGTGAATCAGATGATCATATTCGTTTTTTTTAGGAAGATAATTTTGGCAGTGGTATGGAGAATGAATCAGTTATGGTTGTAATTCCATTAACAATTAGGGGTGCGGAATGGGGTAGGGAATGAGATGAGTTCAAGATTTGTTAACTGTTTAGATTTCTTTGGTATCCTAGATAGAGATATACAACAAGTGATTGTAAATATTGGTCTGGTTCTCAGTAAAGAGATCCAGACTAGTGACAGAATTTTAGAAGCTTTCCAAATATAGGCAGTACTTAAAGCTACTGAATAGTTGAGAACACTGAGGGAGAAAGTATACCTGGAGAATTGAAATGAAGACCCTATGAGGAACCTTCGTAATTAAGAAAAAGAACAGAAGGATAAGGAAATAAAGAAGATTGTGAGCGGTCAGATAAATAAAACACACACACACACTCTCTCTCTCTCTCTCCCCCTCCCTCCCTCCCTCTCTCTCTCTTTCTCCTCCCCCCCCCAACAAGTGAAGGCTATCCTAGAAGCCAAAGGGAAGTAAAGGGTAGTCAACAACATTACAAGCAGAAAACAAACCATGGGATTTGGAAGTCAGAAGATTAGTCTGGACCATAGTGAGAACAGTTTTAGCAAACTAAGATGAACTCTATGAGAGTTGAAAAGAAAGAACTGAAAAAGGTAAATGCTTCATTAAAGAAGTTTCACGGTAAAGAGAAAAACATAATACTGTGAAGATTCAAAAGAAGCTAAAGTCAAAGGTAGACATTAGGAGAACGTGGAAAATATCTCAAATGACAAGAAATCTCTTTTAAGTTAGACAAAATTACATTAACAGGGTACCAAATTCTTAATTTAAACACAATACAACCCCTATCAAATAAACATAAATTTTTATTCTATGCAACAGAACAAAATTTCACAGAAAAATATCTTTGGAAGCCAGTTCATCCTAATTGCACATACACATACAGTTTGGAAAAGTAGAGAGTATGTCTTCCAGAGAAGTCACTCTTTAATTTTTATTATATTACACTTATATAATGTTATATCTTTTCTCCAAGATATATACTAATTTTCCTAGATGGCATAGAGTTACAAAATCACAAGCATATAATTTAAACATATATCACTTTATTTGGATTGCAGTTTTGTTTGTACCTTGCATCAAAACTCATCTGCTTAAAAATATATCAAAACAAATTATAAATACCTACACTGATAACAGCTAATGCTTAAAGAGTTGTACACTGCTTCCATTCCTTTTCCTACTTACATAGACAGTAACATTAATGATGTAACCAGCATTTAAGAACAAAAACATCATTTTATATTTACTTTTATTGACTAATCTCAAAATTATAATTTTTTTCATGAAAACATAGTTTTTTAGGTATTTTGGACTTAAGTGGGGGTTGGTGTTTGAATCTAGTAGTCTATTTCAAACAGTTTTTCAGTGGAAAAATGTATTTGAAATTCTGTCCAATTAAAAAATGTTTTTTGAAATACAGGAGTCCTCATGCTTTAAATAGTCTAAAAATGTACGTATTCTGTAATTAAGTCTCAGTGTGAAACTTCTTTTAAAGCAACAGAGCTCTAATATATTTTGTGGAATATTACAAGGTGATCACTATGGGTATGCCCTCTTTAGGGGGCAAAGATAAAAAGCTTCAGTATTTCAGTATCCCTATTAAAAGGTCTGACTCTGTCATGCTGAGGAGGCATAGTATCACATATTAAATCTAAAGTAGAACAACTTTCAAATATATACAAACTGGAAATTTATCAATGCACAATAGCCTCAATTAACTTTATGCAGTTCGTGCTTCAAAACGAAATCTAAGACTTACCTTAACACACCCTTCCAATGCACTGAATTTAAACACTGCCTGAAAAGGTTTTCGGTCAATAGGACATGAAGCCAGTGTCTGAAAAAATGATTAATAAATTATATCTTTACAAACGTTTCTTTAGAATAGATTGAAATTATACTATAGTAAATACACTTGGAAATTTTCCATTGTAACTGGAAACAAAAATATTTTTTTCTGCAAAGATAAAGATGAAATACCCTCAGCCTGTACCATGCCACAGAGCAATAAATATCTTAAATTGTTCCATTCATTCAAACATTTACTGAACACCTCCTGAATGCTAGATACTTGGAATACAATGACGAAGGAAGAGATAGGATCTGTTATTAAGATCCCATTAAGAAGTGTTGCCCAGTTGAGAACTACTGATAAAACAAAAGATGAGCTAGGTTGAAATCAGCAGCTCTGTGAGGTAAAGCTGGCTGTTATGCTAAACTAAGGCAACTCTAAATCAGCTGTAAAAGGAATGTCTTAGACAAGTTCCTTATAGAGTTCAATATTCTATGACTTAATATTTTTCTCCCAAAGGTTATTCTAAATAGGTAGTTGTGCCAGCAATATTTAAAAGATATGGGGAAAAAATGTATTCCTCCACCCCTCCCATCAGCTACCTAGAAGACCTCTCCAGAGGCAGTTTCTTAAATATCCTTTTGTAGATAACCAATGCATATACATATGTGTCATTTTAATATAATTAATTCATAGGCTGAACTGAGTTGTTTTTTCTCTTAATTACACATCTTAGATTGGTTCTGTTCATAATAGTAACTCCAAACTGCTCCATTCTTAACAGCATGGTATGCCATAATAGTTTTAGTTTATATTTCCTTTTATATGATTAAGGTTGAGCATATTTTCATATTTTTAAGGACTATTCAAAGTTCCTTTTCTTTAAGCTATTCATGGTCTTTGCCTAACTTTTTAATTAGGTGGCTAGTCTTTTTCAAATTGAACTGTAGGTGTTCTTTATTTATTGAGGAAATTGGTCCCTCACTCTATGATGATAAATCAATGTTATTTATTTCGATATAAATATATTTCCTGTCCTTTCAAAATTCCTGTGCATTAACTATAATTAAGAATTTCTCTGACAATACTATTAAATATAGCTGTAAGAATGGGTTTATGTTATTTAAATAACTTAAGAATGGAGTTATGTTTTCTACTAGAGTACGAGGAAAGACTCTGTAGCCTATAAAGAAAATACCAAAAGGTGATATTATTAATACTTATGGTTACAAAAGTAAAACACAATTTTAACAATTTAATAGCAATAGTCTAAAAGACCAAAGATAGTAATAGAATCTAGACAAACCATATTATTCCTTAGTGGAAAATGTTGTGATCTTTGTCTTTCTGGGCTTTATCACATTTTTTATCACATGATTTATCACATCATCAAGATATGCTTATACAAGTACAGGTGGAAAGGACTGTGTGTGGTCCCTGATCATTTAACACATTTTCACAAAGCTCATGAGTCACTTTGGGAGTGGCCAAAATATAAACAACTCTATTTACTACTCTATTAAAAAGTGATTTTTTTCCCTGTAAATAAATCAGCTTTGATAAGAAAATGCTTTACCACATCTGAGTTAGGAAATGTGAATTTACGATATTAAATCAGTTCAGACAGGTAGAAGCCAGTTCAGCTTACTCTCAAGTACTATGGATTTAGGATGCTATTACTTTCCCTACAGAAAACTTAACCTTAAGAAGCTTTGCTACAAGTAGCAACAAAGCAGTCCACATCTTTTTAATAATAAATTGCAAATAGTAATTCTAGTTCAAAGAACTCAACATTGTAACTATGTGATTGTTTATCACATTAACATAACACTATGAAATTTCCTAGGTGAAGTATTATATTAATGCTACATTTATAGTTTAAAATATTTAAAAGTAAAATCTTTCAAGTGCTTCTTATTTTTACCAAAGTTTCAAAATATGTTTTTGTATCTATTTTAAAGGTAAATTTAGGCAAATAAGTGAAAATTTGTTTCATTCAATGTTTTTTAAGAAACTATTGTAACAGATGTGTAGAGGCTCGAGATTTACTGTCTACTTTCATATCTTGTCTTCTGTATAAACCTGAGCAAGTTACATAGCCTCTCTGTGCCTCAGTTACCTCTTTTGTGAAAATAAGAACTTACCTCTAAAGGTTTTTATGGGAATTAAAGGGAATTAATAATTCTTAGCAGAATATGTGCCATACACTAAGTATTATGTAAGGTCCTGTGAACACCAATTAGGTTCACTACACTAACAAAAAACCTTGATTAACAAAAGACAACTGTAATATGATGTATATACACATGCAAGAGAGACAAATTTTTAATGATTTTTATTGGAATTTGTAACTTTATGACATATATAGAAATTAAAGTATTTTATTATTCTAGCTTAGATATTTCAATTTTTAACACTAAGATCCAAAGAAGTCACATGTTAAAGAAATTTACTCTATCAGATTCATCAAATCTTTCAAAGACACTGAAGTTATATAATCTCTTTTTCTTTATTAAATTTCCTCTGTTGACATCAGCTAAATGGCATTTTTTCCTTTATGACTGTCAATTTGACCGTTTTAACCTGAGCCATTCCAATTTGATTTGTTTCAAATCACAGGGTTCTGAATAAGATTTTGACTTCTTTTTTTCCTTAAGCATAACTGCCTTGGTTGGATTTGGCTAAAGTTTCATTTGAAGAGAGAGTTCCACTGCTATTACAAAAACAAAAAGAAAGAAAATAGGAGGAAAAAAAAAGTAGTAGTCAGAAAACTACTATATATCATTACAATCTGTACATACTTAAATTTCCTAAAGATAATTTAGTTAACACTAGAAAACAAGTTAATTTTCTTTGGCTCGTTATCTTCCCCAGTTCAAGCTGTCTATGGTACACAAATTATCTTTGCTATGGCTAAGAAACAATGTTATCCATTTCTGACCTCAGAAAGCTTAGCAAAACATTTCAAAGGGGAAATAAATAGAAAGGAAATCAAGTTATCCTGAGTTAAGCTTTCATAGAGTATTTCAATAAATTAGGAGTGATTAAGGAAGAATTCAATGAAAAATCAAAATAGATTTTTAAAAATTAAGTGGATCTTTATTTTTTTGTTAATGTATACTGTAAGAACATTATAAGGCTAATTTAATACATACCAAAGTTCATTAATAAATCATTAAATTACATATAATGGTGTCAAATAGCTTTAGCAGAAAAATTTTTACAAGTAGGTTTTAAAAAATGGTTTGGATTGGCCTAATTTTAAGAAATTTCCAAGGATGCCTCACCCAGCAGAAATCCATCCAGAAAAATCTCCGATATTTTAATTTTCATTTTCAAAGTAGAGTTTGTATCACTAGAATAATTGATTAAATTTCTAAGCTGTGAGGTTTTAAAAGTTCACATTTTAAACTAATGTAGAAAAAGTTTAATGTTATACTCATTGTTTTTAAAAAGGAATTTTAAAGATAATTATACCAAATTTTGTTTCCTTCAATACAATATCCCTCAATTATTAACCATTTTGATTCCTTATATACAAAAAAATACCCTTCAATATTCACTTGTTTAATGACTTTCAATAATTCTTAAAGTATCTAATTTAGTTTCATAATCAAGTAGTCTAAATGATACAACTAAAAAATTTACCGAATTTGCAGTGTAATGTGTATTAAAAAACAGAGCATACCTTTTAATGTGAATGCTCTATACTAAGGTTATTTATATCAGTCAGGAGGCAATTTTTATAGAAAATAATCTTCCTAATGAGTTCAGTAAAACATACCCTAGTATTCTGAAGCGTTGTAAATTCTCAGCTCAGACAAACCCATATTTAAATGTAAGAACAGGAAACCTTCCTTATTTGGGAATTCAGGATTCTTGATTTCTAATATTTCTTGCTTCCTGCTGCTGCTCTATCCTCAATCACATAGGCTGCCTACAGATAGCCCCTCCTAGAGAGAGAGAAGCAAGTGTTAAAGATAAGTGCTTAAAGACTAAACCTCAGTACCTATGCTTATAATAGGCAGGTTTGCCTGTTCATGGGAATCTCTAAAACATCTACCTCTCCTAACAAATAGAGCATATTATATAAAACTGCAGTTCAAAATCCAATAAAGATGATTTAAGAATGCATACCATTAGAGGCTGATGCTTAGTTTAAAGAAATTCAACAGGATCTATCCTTTCTGACTGATGGTTCCAAGACACCTAATCTGGACCTCCAAAGTAAGTGCTCACCTGTAGTCAGCCTACATGTTCCCTATCACACTTAGCCAGTTCTTTCAAGATAGTCTTGTCAATCCATATTAGTGAAACTGTGGTTCTTTATACCAGCTTTCAGAAGTATATTCCTGAAGGACAAATGGCTGTCAGCGATAAAATTAACACCAAGTAAGAATGCATTTCATGTAACTGCTCAAAGGAAATCCTTTCATGTTCTCCCAGATACATTATAATAGTTGGGTACAATTACATTTAGTCTAAATTTCTTCTGACATTCAATAGTTAAGACTTTCTTTTTCTAATATAAAAACAGAAAACTCAGTAAACTATATGTATAAATCATTTAAAATATTCTGACACTTAAAACTAGGCTATACAGAAATCCATGTTAATTTACCCAAACTAGTAAATAGAGTATTAAATGAAAATCTTTATATATATGGTTTAGGTATTGGGTATTCACAATGCAAAAATATTCTTTGTTCTACCAAAGGATTTCCCAAAGGATTAATTCATAGGGTGAAAACAGTGGTAGATCTGGAAAATCAGACACAAGTTCAAGTTCTGGAGGAGGCAGAATTAGCAATCTCTCCAACCCACTTGAAGGATGAAGACAGAGAGCCCCGATCATCTGTTGCACAGGTGTAATAATTAAATAAAAAAATATATTTGACAATATTTTATAAAAGAATAATGTCAGTGGTATTCCACAAATATATTTATATTATTGTTCACAGAGAAGTACATAACAGAGAGGTTTGAGTTAGTCCAGGAATTAAAAGAAAAATTAAAATTTGAGGAAAAACTAATTGAAAAAAAAACCTAGATAATAAAGCTTTGCTGAATCATTATATTATTGAAAAGTAATCTAATTACAAGAATGATATAGAAATTTGCACTTATTCCATAAAGAAACACCTATTTATAAAACACATCTCGAGTACAGATATGTCAACTACTCATACCTTGATTTTTTAGTATGTATTAATTCAAAAATATACTCCTCACCTGTCTGCACTGAACACTGCTGTTTGACTTCTTCAAAAACTGTCACCTTGGTAAGACTCTTCATTTCTAGTCTCATGAGAGAAAGCATGCCTTTGCCAACTGTCCAGTTTTGATTTTGTTAACCTTACTTTCTCAAACTGAAGCTGTCAACATTTGATACGAAATGAATGACTAAGTTGAGAGAGGATATAATTTGCTTATAATGGGAAAACTAATCACATTTTAAAAAACAATACTTAAAAGATAGGGGCATATTTTCCCTTAAAATATAAAAACCTCATTAGATATCAAGAACATCCTGACCACATACATTGCTGGTCCCTTTAAATACAGTTACAACTTCTAAATGCTTCAAACATATAATGCTTCTATGCCCTCAAATGTTAACCCTTTAGGGGCCAAAATTTTTAGCACTTCTTGGTAACTGTGCAAAATCATAAATCCTATTTTCTTAACCTGTGTGCACGTGTATGTGTGTGGGTGGGGGGGTATCTTGTCTGGAGAAGATCATAATTATAATCAATTGTTACTACTACTGTCTGTGTCAGACTTCTCTAGCCTTTACCTTTCTAATTACTTAAAATGTACAAACTCAGATAATCAAGGTTAAATTTATGTAAGTAAAAAACTACCAGTAAGTGTAGATTCTGCTTTCACTCACAGTATGGGTAAAATAAATATCTTTCTAACCAAACAGCTGATTAACCTTAGCATATTGGCTGTATGCATACTTCATCAGTTCAAAGGCCTTCTTTTGTTTCAGATTCTCAGCTCTAAAACTAATGGTTTAAATTAACAAGTTTCAACCTTTCTTAAATGTCAAATTATTTTATCTATGTTCAATATTCTATTTCTACATCATCACCCTCATTTTAATACATAAACCAACAGGCTTACCATCTATGAATTCCTTGAAACTAAACAAAGTCATAGTGGACATGCTTAATTTCAATTTGTTCTGGTGACCCTAGGGGCAGGCAATTAGGCTATGGGCCATGTAGGCCACTGTATGTTTTATTACCCTGAATCCTTTTGCCCTAAGTAAAGTGGATTCTATGACATACCTAGAAGAACTTTTGACACACAAAAGTTCAGTTACTTAATCCCTTTAAAGTCCTTACATAGCTTTTGTTTAAATTTCCACAGAACAAAACTGTAGAGCTGAAACTAACTTTCATTTTAAATATAGATATTTTAAGGGCATGAAAAATTTCAGAATCACGTCCAAAATAAATATACTAGACTACAACGTACCTTAATTTTCTAAACACTGGTTTCTTACAAACCAGAGTAAGAATTTCTTCAATGCCTAAATTATTCAGGAGAATGTAAATAAATTAGTCCATTTTTAGTGCTCAACATCCATTCTGAATCATATTTCAGTGAACCTTGAGTATAAATCTCAAAAAACACAGCAAAATTTCTGAAAGACACAGAAATCTAGAAAGATGAACCTGTATACATTTTGTGCTATTTTCTTATTATATAGATTCCCAACCACTGTAAATCTCAATTTAATTTCCACTATTCTACTGGAAGTGAATATTAGTAAAATTTTAAACCATTGGTTAATTTTTAAAACTTATTTTAACTTCCCCATGAGGAATTTGAAAAAAAATTACTAGAGTTCAGAATCCTTGCATTATATATCAAATAAACATTAATACAGTGAATTAAATGAAAGAATGTTTAAGAAAGCCTTAGCTTATATGAGGCATGGTCCATTAGGAGACCGAATATAGACACTTATTCCTAATCCTGAAATCCAAAGTAAACTGCATACTTCTCTTTTAAACAGAAGGAGATTGAGGAAAATGAGGAGAGATCTTCACTAACGATGATTTAAAAAAAAAAAAAAAAAGAACCAAAACACTCGTGAATTTGAAATATCATTCTATTTGTCAGAGCACTTATATACTTCAAAATACATCTAATTTTTATCACAGCAATAAAAGATTCAAATTGAAAATTTACTTTAAAGCCTAAGTGATTTTGCTAGCCAGCTTTCATTTATAATTTATAATGAGCAATTTATTAGATTGTCCTCTTGTTACTATTCAACTTAAAGGTTTATTTAACTGATGACATATCCACTAGAGACAATGAAATAATTCACAATGTTCTCTGTTTATGCTCCCCTTTGATGGTTAATTACTTTTGTTTAAACGATATAACAACTCCTCCCCACCCCCATCCAGAATCACAATTTGTGATAGCAGTACACAAGATTAATAATTTCTTCTTAAAAGCAATCTGGTTTCAACAAAATATTTATGTTGAAAGAAGGAAACTATCACATGGAAGAAAAGTGGTGACTGCAACACTATGTATGTTATCGAGAATTTTCAACTTAAAAATATTTAACAAGGGCTAAAAATATAGATTAAGTTTATCACTGTCTAACACAGTTGAATATGTGCAGTCTATAAATCTAGCAATTCCACTTCTAGATATATACTCTAGAGAAACCTATAACATGTACATTAGGGTAAAGCTTATAGTTGTATGAAAGATGCACTTGGAGCCATGAGGGAGGATGGAGAATCGTATCTATATATTGTAATTTTCTTAGAGAAAAACATACTCAGATTAAGTTGCTGAAGTTCACAATTATGTGGTCACCAAATACAATCTTATGGAAAGTACCACATTTAAAACTTCCACCCATCCAGCAATACTGCTTCTCAACCCAAAGCAAAATTCCCCTTTTAAAAAAATTTAATCACAAAGCAACCAAGATGCACTAAATTCAAAACAGATCAATCTTTAGTTGGGGAGCAGAGAAAAATATGCGTTATTTCATTAATCACTAATGATTACAAAGACATAGAGAGATTTAACAATCATATTAACTCAGCAAAAACTCAAAGTACTTTTCCCCCCAAATATGTTTTCACCTATGCTTAGTGTCCCTTCTTGTCAAAGATCAGTTTAGGTTTTAATTTAAATTAAAAGTTTTTACATACATTACTGTGAATTCAAGTGGTATAACAAATCTTTTTTTCCCTTCTTGCAGAACTTGGCCATAGAGTAAATATACAGTTAAGTTCTCCTTTCCACACTATTAATGAAAATATATATAAAACATGGAACTTTGAAAACCCTAATTATGTAATACGCAATTGACTCTAATGTGCTTAGGGACATCAAATAATTTGAATGCAATATTGTTAAAAATATTTTTGAGACAGATCTCCTTTACTAATTTTTACATGCTGACAAAAAACTAACTCAGAAAATATAGCATGATTAATATGAAGAGCAATAAATTTTTAACAATTTACAATAACAGGGCTTATAATGAATTAATATTTACTTCAAAATATGTGGCCCAAATTGATTCAACATAATGCATTTAAAGTCCAAAATGTCCTTTTTCTTAATCATTCACAATCTACGAAGAACTTCAGTAATATCTCTAACTCAGAAATTAGTTCATACTAAAATTAAAAACAGGAATTAGAAAATGGAGCGCTAAATTCACTTCTGCCTCTTAAGCTGTGAGATCTTGGCCAAGTTATAGAATATAAAATCCAAGTTTCCTCATCCGTAAAATGGAAAGACTATTCCATCTGCTCTGGTTATTTCACAAGGCTGATATAAATAAGAAATCAAATAACCTATGTGAAAATTCTCCGAAAAATATATTAATAAAAAGACAGAAGGTATTATTAGTAAATAGATACTATCCTAAGAGAGTCAAGTATACTGAAGATGAATTATTGCATTTCTACCAGAAAAAAATAATTTGATCTGTTCTTCCTCTACGGTTATTAACTTTTATTTAAAAGTATGCATTCAAAATTTTTTAATTATGAAAAAAGCTGTTTAGAAAATTAGAAGGCAGTAACTGTCAGAATTTGAATATAATACAGGGAAAGTTGTCTAAGATAGGAAGAAAATATATTACTGTGAAATAATTTATGAAAGGCAGTATCAACTCTTTAGTGGAATGAAATCATGCTAGGGAATTAAAATACACTAATGTATTAACTGGGATTAATAGTTATTCTCAGACTTACCTCTGCCCATTTAAGAATACAGGTCATACAGAACACATGATTACAATTTTCTGGAAAACCAACTTCCTTGTCTAATAGGCAATTAAGACATATGGGACATCTGTCAGCTTCACTGTACAACAGACCGTTGGTAGCAGTATCATCTCTATTTTCTTCTCCTGTAAAGTAAAACAGCCATATGCGCTTTCAAGTTCTCCAGACCAAATGACTTGTATTTCTGGGAGTACAGTGAACTCAATAATCTAAAGGGCTCTCTTACTACAAAACAAACTGGATCTTAGAAAAATTATAACAAATATGCTCCTTGAGCCCAATAGTCATAACACTTACTTTTTTATATTTTTTAAACAAACTTTTCATTAATTTAATTTATTTATTTTGAGACAGAGTCTGACTCTGTTGCCCGGGCTAGAGTGCCCTGGCGGTCAGTCTAGCTCACAGCAACCTCAAACTCCTGGGCTCAAGCGATCCTCCTGCCTCAGCCTCCTGCCTCAGCCTCCCAAGTAGCTGGGACTACAGGCATGCGCCACCATGCTCGGCTAAATTTTTCTATATATTTTTAGTTGGCCAATTAATTTCTTTCTATTTATAGTAGAGACGGGGTCTTGCTCTTGCTCAGGCTGGTTTCGAACTCCTGACCTTGAGCGATCCTCCCGCCTCAGCCTTCCAGAGTGCTAGGATTACAGGCGTGAGCCACCACGCCTGACCCACAAACTTTTCATTAATTTAAAAATAAGTAATATTCACATGGTTCAAAAATTTAAAAGTAAATTTATCTCCATTCATCCAGTTCCACCCAATCCAACAAGTAACAACTCTGTTCTTCCAAAGATTATATTTTAAAGCACAGAAAAACAAATCCTAATACATATTCTTCCATATTCCCTTTTACACACAGATATTAGAACATTGTGTACACTGGTCTGGTTTTTTTTTTTTAATCTATTGATGGACATTCACTTGTTTTCAACCTTTGATTATGACAATATTGCAATGAAAAATTTGGCTATTTTTTAATAGTACAGCTACAAGATAAATTCCAAAAATTGGAAGTGCTAGATCAATATGTATATACATTTACTATGAATAGATACTGCAAAATTATCCTCCTGCTTAGGATTTGTACTAACTTCAACTCTTACCAGTAACCAACTCATATAAAAGTATGCATTGCTAACTCATAAACAAATAAAAGATACTCTAAAATTCAACATAAAAATAAAACAAAAATAAACAGATTGTCAACTGAAATATGAAAAGTATACAGCAAGCAAATGAAAAAGCTGGAATTGTCCTGAGTGCAAATGTCTGTAATAGTGTTCAGATCTGGAGACTAAGCCTTAGGATCACCCTGGGTTTCGAAGGAGAAATGATGCTGAGAGATTCCAATATTAAGCCAAGCCTCTCAAGTGGGACTAATTTGGTCCCAGCACAGGTCCAGGAGGAAGCAGATACAAATCCTCTACAGGAAAGAATACTTAGGTCCTCAGAATTCCATAGATTAAATTTATCAAATATGATCTAATAATCAAACATTACCAAACCTAAAAAAATAAGCTGCCTTGAGAGAGAATCAACAGAAACAAATTTAGAAATGCACTAGCTTCAAGTATCAGAATTTTCAAATACTACACAGAAATGATTAATCAGCTGGTCCAACCCAGAAGAATGAACTAGAAGACAAATTTGAGGAAACTACCTAGATGATAGAAAAGGAGATATAATCTGTGATAGGCTAAGAAATGTGATCAGAGCAAGGTCTAACATACTAATTGAAATAAAGAAAAGAATAAAGGAGAAGCAACAAAGAAGTAATGGCTGCTAAATAATTAAAAGCATGAACCAACAGATAAAGGAAACACAATGTATGATAAACATTGAGAAATGAAAATAATCCATGCCTAGAAACAATGGTGCAAAGCTGTACAGCATCAAAGATGAAAACAAGATCTTAAAAGCAGAAAATAGAAAAAGATCTGCAAGGGAACAACAATTAGACTGAGATTTCTTGACAGCAAGAAAAAAAAGAGAAAGTAGTTAAATAATATCTTCAAAGTACTAAGAGAAAAAAACTATCCATCCAGAATTATATACCCAGTAAAACTACTTTTAAATAATTTTGAAGAAGATAAAATAGACACAAAAACTTAGGAGTTTACCACCAATAGACCTTCGCTAAAGAAACTTCTTATTTTTTCAGGAAGAATAAAAGAAATAGAGAGGAAAGAAACCCAAGCAAACATTGTTTGCATAAAATATCATCTAATTTGTGGCATCTGAAATAAAAGAACCCAAACAACAGATAACTATAACCTATAAACTGAGAGTAGGATGATCAGCGTTAAAGTGTTCTAAAATTATTCTTGTGCTGACAGTGAAGATTAAATTAACTTTATAAGCAGAGAAAAATATCAATGCTAACTTTTTTAAAAAAGATAACAGAAACAGTAGAGAAAAAAACTTTAAGAAGAAAAATCAAAGTAAACAGTTCAACAAACCAAACTCTGATCAACTATAAACAAGGCATGGGGCTGGGCACAGTGGCTCATGGCTATAATCCTAGCACTCTGGAAGGCTGAAGCAGGAGGTTCATTTGAGGTCAGGAGTTCAAGACCCTGTCTCTACTAAAAATAGAAAAAAATTAGCCAGGCACAGTGGCACGGGCCTGTAATCCCAGCTACTCCCGAGGCTGAAGCAGGACAATCACCTGAGCCCAGGAGTTTGAGGTTGGAGTGAGCTATGATTACATCACTGCATTCTAGCCAGGGCAACAGAGTGAGAGTCAGTCTTAAAAAAAATTAAAATTTAAACTAAAAAAAAAAGGGGGGAGGAGGAAAAGAAAAATGTGTATACTTCTTAAATTATGATTTTAAAATTTAAGAACAACAAAAATAAGTAAAAACTAAAAGCTCCTTGTATATTTTTAAATGTATACAAATGAACAGTTTGGAAACACTAAGTTGTACTTTCAACACACAAATTTTATAAAAATGAAGTTACCTTCCATATCTTCATACTCCTTATCTCCCATGTTTAGGGTATATACAGTTTTCTTCTTCATTTCTCCTTGGAAAAGGGTTTCCTGTAGGATGAATTATAATAGATAATTTTTATGTTTGCCCTCTCCCAATATCAATTTTTTAATAAAACAGCAATCCTGATCAGTAAGAAATTATTTTATACATAAAAGAACATAGTACAAGATAATCAGTTTGTGGATAATCCAGTACTCTTTCATATTCCTTGCCATCAAAAAGTACAGTCTTATGGAAAAGAAAAGCGTTATATTACTATTAAGCAAAAAAGACTAAATGATAAGTTTTGTGGCACAGACATAAACACAACTGAAGCTTAAGGAAAAAAGATCAATTTGGAATGGAATTTTTAGAGAATTATGTGTGTTCAGGAACTTAAGGCATTCAAGGAGCACAATAGTAAGGAGAAATAAAATAGCATTTAGCTAGGCCAATCTGACAAGACTAAGAAGAGTGAGTCAGCAAGTGAGGGAAAGTATGTGTACTGAGGAAGGGTAGGCATGTCAGTCGAGGACATCTGAAAGATCACAGTAAGGGTAATAAAAGAAATAAGCTCAGATTCAATCTTATAGATCTTTCTGACAAGATGTAAAAAAAAAATAATGCAAGTGAATTTTATAAAAGGTTGATACCAGCAAAGTATAGAATTATTAAACTGGGGAGAGATTAGAAGCAGAGAGATTTGAATAGCTAGAGTAACTGGCTATAAAGTGAATTAGAAAAGAAATTAAAGAACTGAAGAATTTCTGAGGTTTGGTGAGAAAATACACGGAAAGACTCAATGAACTTCTCGCTTAAAGGACTGGGAAAATATTAATTATAAGAGGCCAAAATGAGAAATGTGAGAAAGAAAGTCAACTTGGTAGTGTGAGCTAAAATAAAATTTTAAGGCTCACCCAACCCACTGGCTGACTGAATGTACCCCTTCCTGGCCAAAGGAATATCCTAAAACTAAATTGCCTGCTAGGAGGAAGGAGGTCAAACAAGCCTTATCATGCCTCCCTCCATTCTTGGGGACATCCTTTGTAACCCATTAACAGGCCTAAGGGTATGCAAGACAAACCTACAGGTCCTCAATTTACACAACAAATATATGTCCAGTAGCTTATCTCTGATAAACAGCTCCTCTGTTAAAACATTCCGAGCCTTTAGGCAAAGCTTCATGTCTTTAACCAATTACAAGCCAAAGAATCTTTAAACAAACCTATAACCTGTAAGTCTCTCCGCCCACCTTTTCGGGTCAAACCAATGTATGCCTCCCACGTATTGATTTATGATTTTACCTGTAACCTCTGTCTCCCTGAAATGTATAAAACCAAACTGTAACCCAACCATAGGGAGTCTACTTGCTCAAGGTTTCTTGGGTGTGGCTCCGGGTCATGGTCCTCAAATTTGGCTCAGAGTAAATCTCTTTAAAATTATTTTACAGTTTGGCTTTTTTTTTTTTCCCATTGACAGTAGTCAAAGGGAAGAAAATTATGAGATAAAATTATTTTTTTTTAATTAACTCAATATTCCTTCTGGAACTAATGCAGGACACTTGATTACAATGAAATGTCCAAATAAATTTTAGAATATCTAGGCACAAGAAATCCCCAATTTCATCAGTTGTTATCCTTCCATATGTACAGGAATTTTCCTATTTATTTCTAAAATAATTGACACATGGTAGTTCTATATTAAAGGTATGAATTGTCCAGGAAATTTCATTTGGGAAATTTTCTATTTGGTTAAACAAGGAGAAATGCAAAGTCCCACATTTTGGTTCAAAAAATCAACTCCAAAAGCAGAAGATAAGAAACTTAGAAACATGTTAGGATGATTTTAAGGTTGTAGTGAATTAAAAGCTCAAAATGAGTCAGCATTAGAGCCATTAAAATTTTTTTAATCCAATCAATCTGCCTTAATAAAGGTAGATTGAGGAAAACTTCCCACTCTTAGCCTACATTTACAACATTTGTTTTAGTTCTGGTATTTAAGGACAAAAACGTGATAAGCCTGGAAACTCTATCATATGCAAAAAGATCAAGTAATAAGCTTAATACACTTATTACTGAAAGAACAGAAAGCTTAAGAACAACAGTAGTCATCTTCAAATGGAATGAAGTGTTCTAAAGAGAGGTAGAATAACCTACTCTTCTGGGATTTTTTTTTAACTCAAAAATTTATTGAGCGCTACAGGTATACTATTAGGTGATTCTCTAAGTACAGTACTGAACAGACACAAATCCCTGCCTTTACATTCTAGTGGGAAGACAAAATAAACAAAATAGTAAGTAAAATATCTAGTATTAGATGTTGAGAAGTACTGTGGGGGAAAATTAAAAACAGTATAGCTAAAAAGGAGTGAAAAATGGGGAAGCTACTGTTAGGGAAAGCCTCTGTGATAAAGTGACATTTGAACTGGCAATCAGAAAGAAGCAAGGGAGAGAGTTATTTGGATATCCAATACACCCATGCATTCTCTGCAGAAAGAACAGCCAATATGAAAGTCAAGACACAGGCACATGCCTGGTATGTTCAAGGAACAACAAAAAGATGAATGTGGTTAGAATAGAGTGAAAAAGAAGAAAAATAGTAGATGAGGGTGGAGAGGTAATAGAAGACAAGATCATGCAGCACTTTTTAGGCTAAGGTAAGGCTGGCTTCTTCTCTGAGTGATATGGAGCCACTAGCGACTCTCCTTTGAGCAGAGGAGGCAAGGGAAAAAGTAGAGGCCAGCAAGGAGACTACTATAATAATCTTAGGGGGAAAATGATGGTGGCTTTTACCAGAGTGTTAGCAAAGGTGATGGAAAGTGCTCAGATTTCAGATGTGTTTTGAAAATATAGCCATCAGGATTTGTGGGTAGATTAAATATAGAGTATTTGTTAGAGAGCAAGGATCTAGAATAATTCCAAAGTATTTTGATCTGAGCAACTAGAAGTACTTAGACAAAAGATCACTACAAAAAAATTTAGGTATGTAAATTAGTATATCCACTATGGAAAACAATATGAAGGTTCCTCAAAAAACTAAAAATAAAACTACAATATGATTCAGCTATTCCACTATTGGGTATATATACAAAAAAGGGAAATCAATGTATCAAAAAGATATCTGCACTCCCATATTTACTGCAGCACCATTCACAATAGCCAACATATGAATCAACCTAAAGTGTCTATCAATGGATGAATGTATATAGAAAACGTGGCATATATACACAATGGAATATTATTCATCCACAAAAAGGAATGAAATCTTATCATTTGTAGCAACATGGATAGAACTGGAGATTGTTATGTTAAGTAAAGTAAGTCAGACACAGAAAGACAAATATCACATGTTCTCACTCATATGTGGGAACTAAAATCTAGGTGTCATGAAGATAGAGAGTAGACTGGTGGCTATCAGGGACTGGAAAGAATGTGGGGAGGGGAAAATGAAGAGAAGTTGATTCGTGGGTACAAAAATACAGTTGGATAGAATAAATAAGACCTAGTATAAGATCAGCAGGGTGACTACAGTTAACAATAATCTACCGTATATTTCAAAATAGCTTGAAGAAAATAATTTGAATGTTCCCAGTTCAATTATCTATATGTTTAAGGTGACAGATATCTCAATTACCCTGATTTGATCATTACACATGATACGAATGTATCAAATTATCACCGTGCACTCCCAAAATAAATACATCTATTATGTATGAATCAAAAAAATTTTTTTTAAATCAGATAGTCAAAGGTTACTCTCCTTGCTATTCATGCAGAAAGGCAACAAACTATCACCTGGGAACTTGTTGCAAATGCAGGGTATCTCAGGCACCAACCATACCTAGTGAATCAGAGTCTGCATTTTATTAAGATCTATACATAATCCATATGTACATTAAAGCCTGAGAAGCACTGCTCTAGAAAGCTTCCCAATTTAGTTGATTTTTAGAGTCATATTGTGCTCCTGCATAGTCCATAATCAAGCATAATTTTTTTATTTGGGAAAATTCATACCATACTATCTCCCTCATTATCCTAAATATCTGAGAATAAAAAATATTTAAGCCAGAGTTAACTCAATGTGATAAAACAGCAATTTGAAAACTAATACAATATTTTAAGAACCTAAGAAATTTTCAGGAGATGTAATATACTATCCCTTTATGTAGCTCAATAATGTATTTGTCGTATCTAATAGTCTGATAGCTATTTTCACATTTCCTCCTTTAAGAATACTAAGCTTATATTTACATATAAATTATAATTTATCATCAATATTTTACAATAAATACTGTCCTCTATTTTAAGGCACATAAATGAAGTACACATGTAACAGTTTATCACTGAGAAATTAAAAGACTTCAATCAAGTTATATGCTGCCTTTATGCTAGAAATCTGCTTTAAAAATTGCTTAAGTGTTCCAAATTTGTATGCTTTTTCCTGAAAATACCCCATATTAACTGTCTTTATACCTGAAAATGATTATGCCATATTACTAATTTATTCATTTAAACTGATAGGGTCTTAGCATTTCACTAGGTAAGAGTCAGAAATTTTAGTTCAACAACTTACAAACTTATAATTTGTTCATGTTTATCTATCTGCCTGAACTCCAGTTTTTAATCTAAGAATCCAGGCTCTTGAATACCAGCTTTGCTTTGAATTTCCGGTAACAGGAACACAAGAATACCACACAAAGCAATAGTCCTAATGAGTAATTTGTGGTCAATAAAAGACCTAAGTGAGCTGTGGGTGGGGGCAGGACTATCCACCTCATGGTTAACTGAAAAGTTACATATTTCTCAATTTTGTGTTATTAACTGTTTATGGTTCTATAATCATAAGTCATAGTCTACCTATACTACTCATTAGTTCTTCTATTAAGTTCTACTAATTACCTAGAAGTCAAAATGAAATTTTTAATAGTTCTAAATTTACTTTAAATAAATTTCAAAGAAGAGACATTAATTTCAGATTTTTGGTAAACTGTTTCCTTTTCAGATAACTTACAAATTCAATTTTTAGTGTTTCTTCCCAGGCTTTACCTTTCCAAGCTAAAATATCTTTTTAGTTTGTAACCCTAACATAATAATTGAACATATTTCTATCTTCCAGCTTCATTATATATTGTATAATGGATCTTTCCATTTCATTATATATTGTTTTTGTAAGATACTGAAAGTAATATTCCAAATACGTTCACATAACAATTTGAGAATGACTTAATTTTTAAATTTCATTTTTTAAGAAGCCATTAAAGTTTGGAATTTGGAATGAAAAAAAAAAAAAACATTGATACCAATCAGTGTTTAGGAACTCAAAAGTCATTTTCCCACAGACACCCTGGAACACATGGAAGTGAGAGTCATAGGCGAGCCATTACAGTACACTCAAAAACAGTATTATATTAAGACATTTCAATTCTCTAGCACAGCGCTGCCCAACAGGGAATTAGTCTATCAAGCACTTGAAATGTGGCTAGTGTGAGAAACTAAATTTTTAATTTTAATGAAATTTTAATTAATTTAAATAGCCCAATGTGCTACTGGCTACTATACTAGACAGTACAGCTATTTTTAAAATTGTTATACCTGAGGTGCTAAGAATGTATGTTCTACTGTAACAGCTGCTGGAGCACCTCACGCTTCAAGGAATCAGAGAAGGAGCCAGAGACCCCTAGCAATATCAACTAATCTTTTTTAGGCTAGCCTGGTTCAGTTTCAAATTGCTACCCATCTTTCCTTCTCTCCATCTTTTTTCCTTCCAAAGTCTGTTTCTTCTCAAAACGTAACTCTTTTCCTTTCCAGTTCACTTCAAAAGTCTTTCTCCCTGTTCGCTTCTACCATCCTTTCAAGTAAGCCCATCACCTAAAGATATCTATGCCCTGATTAATACTACAAACTTTAGAGTCCAACAGGCGTAGATTCAAATCGCAACTTCACTACTATCGAATAAAAATGATTGTTATTATGATCATTATTATTGCTAGAAAAAACAGAGAAATAGGGAACAGTAACAAAATTGTTGCTTGCCCATTTTCTTTGAAAGACAAAGGCAAAAGACTGAAAAAAAGAAAATCAACATTTCTAAGTAACAACTAAATATTTTGTCAAAAGGGTAGAATCAGATTCTTTGGGTATAAAGAAAGAAGCAGGACACATAAATGGCCATGAGGAAATTTAACTTCTATTACCCACTTTATTCCCAAAACCAACCCTGCCATTACAGACCCTACCTCTGAAGGGTAGTGATATGATAAATGGGAGCCAGAGTTGAATAAAAGGGATTCTGGGAAAAAGTAAAAGCTGCCTCTGTGTTGGGCATACTTATGCCAAGGACAAAACACACTTCATGAAAATGCTAAATACTACATTGATTCATATGGCTAAGGTCCAAGGTCCTCAGAAAATCCACAGTAACTCCAGGAACTTCTCTCAGGTAGTCTATTCCTCTTTATCTTCTATCCAATCCTATATCCAAGACAAACAAGTCCCCAAATTCAATCCTCCATCCAATAAAATTTGACTTAAAAAAAGGGGGCACTCTAAGTGAAGTATTTCCATGATTAACAACTTGGGCACTAGAATTAGGCAAACCTGTGCTTATGATACTGCCTAGCAATAAGCATTCAAATGTGTTTTTTTTAACTTCTTTTTATTTATTTTTTTATTTCAGCATTATGGGGGTACAAATATTATGGTTACGTATATTGCCCATGCCCCTCCTCGAGGCAGAGCTTCAAGCGTGACCATCCCCCTTATTCAAATGTTAATCATTACTATTAATGCAAGTTCTCCCACCCAAATCTCATTCTTAAATAAACCATTAAGTTCCTCCCAGAATCCCCCAGCCTGGGCTTAATGGAGCCTGAAACCTAGAAGTAGTCATTAGTAACAATAAGGAGAGCTCTAAGAGAATCCCAATAATTCAGTCTAAGAAGTGAGAAAAGGGTCTCCTAATGCTCAGAAAGAGTGGGGGAAATCACTCCTTTTTTCTGTTTCTAATTTCTCTTGTCCCAGTTCCCAAGCAATCTTCTGGGGGGAGTAGTGCAACCGTGGCAGCAGCAGGAGCCTAAAACTATGAGAGAGAGGAACCATCTTCGCTGATGAAGAAACTCTGGACCAAACTCTTGGTTTTTCTCCTCTGTCTTCCTGTCTTGGATCCAGACACAGTTGTGGGAAGTGGAATAAATGAAGACCAAGCTTTCTGGGCAGAGGACAGAAAAGAGGGTCCTAGGGATGTAGAAAATGGCATAGATGTAACAGAGAGGAATGAACCTGAGAAAATAACAGTAAATTATTTATGAACTCCTAGCTCCTGGAGCTGCACATATATGGATTTAACCCTAAGCAGCACAACTGACTATGGAAACTAAAATATGAGATAAACCCCTATGCAGGTCACAGACTGGCTACTAGGTAGTGTACTCACTGAAAAAATACAAATAATACCATAAAAGTTTTGAAGATGGAACTGAAATTAAAACTACAATCTACAGAAAGCTGGTTGGAACTTGTGGCCTGAATCCAACTAGATCAACTGCCTACCAAAACAAAAATATCAAAATTCTCCATATCATTTAAATACAAGACAAAATTTCATAACATAACATGCAAAATGTCCAGAGTACAATCTAAAAGTACTTGGCATGGAGAGAACAGGAAAAACTCACTCTCCTGGGAAAAGACAATTAGCAGAAACCAATAACAAGATGGCACAGATGTTAGAGCACTGAGTGAGTTATCTAAATGAATTATCTAATGAGTGGATAAATATCTTAAAGCAAGTATAAATATGCTCCAGCAAGTATGAGCAAATACTTCTGAAACAAACCAAAAGCTTAAAAAAAATCACAGCAAAGAAATAGAAGATATAAAGAACTACCAAACAGAAATTTAACTGAAAAATGCAGTAACTGGAAAAAAAAACACACTAGATAGACTCAATAACAGAATGGAAACAAGAGTAAAGAGTCAGTGAACTTGAAGATAGATCAGTAGAAACTATCCAATATGGAAAAAAAAAATGTAGAAAAAAATTATTAGAACCTCAAGGACCTGAGAAGCAATACCAAAACCCTAACATTCATGTCAAGAGTCCAAGGAGAGAAAAATGATCACAGTGTTTAAAAAAAAAAAAGAAGAAGAAGAAATAATGGCTGGAAATTTCCCAAAATCTAGTGAAAGACAAACTTCTACATTCAAGAAGCTCACAAACCTCAGACAGAACAATCCCAATGAGATCCATGCCTGCATATGTCAGAGTCAAACTGCTAAACATTACCAAAAAAACCCCAAAAAAATCAAACCCCACAAAACCTTGAAAATATCCAGAAATAAACAATGCATTACTTATGAGTTGGACAGGGTTTAATGATTAAATCACTGGTGATTTCTCATCAGAAATCACACAAACCAGAAAGAGTAGAACAACATCCTTAAAGTGCTCAAATGGAAAAGAACTATAAACCTAAAATTCTCTAACTAATGAAAATATTCTTGAGGAATGAATGAAATAAAAAAACATTCTAACTTGAATGAAAATGATAAGAATTCTTTGCTAGCTCTAAAAGAATTCCTAAAGGAAGTTCTTCAATCAGAAGAAACCGAATACTAGAAATGACGGAAGATGAACAGAAATGATAACTATCTCAGTAAATATAATAAACTGCTCTCATCTTGAATTCTTTAAATATGTTTGGCAATTAAAAGCAAACATTTATAACATTTTCTGAAAGGATTTCCAACACAGGATTATCTTGAAGATATTGTGGGTTTGGTTCCAGACCAGAAGAATAAAGCTAATACCACAATAAAGTCACACAAATTTTTTGGTTTCCCAGTGCACATAAATGTTATGTTCACACTATACTGTAGTCTAATAAGCATGCAAGAGCATTATGTCTAAAAAAAAAGCCAATGTACAAACTTTAGTTAAAAAATACTTTAATGCTACAAATTGCTAATAATCATCTGAGCTTTCAGCTAGTTATAATCTTTTTGCTAGTGGAGGGTCTTGCTTTGATGTTGCTGGCTTCTGACTGATCAGGGTGGTAGTTGCTGAAAGTTGGGGTAGCTGCATCCATTTCTTAAAATAAGACAACAATGAAGTTTGCCACATTGATGGACACTTCCTTACATGAAAGATTTCTCTGTAGCATGCAATGCTGTTTGATAGCATTTTTTTTTTTTTTTTTGGAGATAGAGTCTCACTCTGTTGCCCAGGCTAGAGTGCTGTGGCATCAGCCTAGCTCACAGCAACCTCAAACTCCTGGGCTCAAGCAATCCTTCTGCCTCAGCCTCCCAAGTAGCTGGGACTACAGGGATACGCCACCACGCCCGGCTAGTTCTTTCTATATATTTTTAGTTGGCCAATTAATTTCTTTCTATTTTTAGTAGAGACGGGGTCTCGTTCTTGCTCAGGCTGGTTTCAAACTCCTGACCTTGAGTGATCTGCCCGCCTCGGCCTCCCAGAATGCTAGGATTACAGGCATGAGCCATCACGCCTGGCCCTGATAGCATTTTCTTCACAGTAAAACTTCTTTCGAAATTGGAGTCAATCCTCTCATACTCTGCCACTGCTTTATCAACTAGGTTCTTGAAATATTCTAAATCCTTTGATTTTTATGTCATTTCAACAATGTTCACAGCATCTTCACCAAGTAGTTTCCATCTCAAGAAACCATGTTCTTACCTCATCCATATAAAGCTCCTTATCCATTCCAGTTTTATTATGAGATTGCAGAGATTCAATCACATCTTCAGGTTCCACTCTAATTCTACTTCTCTCATGAATCATGAATGGCATCTTAATGGCATCTAGGAATGGTAAATCCTTTCCAGAAGGTTTTCAATTTACTTTGCCCAAATCCATCAGCAGAATCACTATCTACAGCAGCTATAGCATTACAAAAGTATTTCTCAAAGAATAAGACTTGTAATTCAAAATAACTCTTTGATCCATGGGCTATAAAATCAATGTCATGTTTGTAGGCATAAAAACATTAATCTCCTTGTACTTCTCCATCAGAGCTCTTGGGTGACCAGGTGCTTTCTCAATGAGCAGTAATATTTTGAAAGGAATCTTTTCATCTGAGCAGTTAGGTGTCAATGGTGGGCTTAAAATATTCAGGAAACCATACTGTAAACAGATGTGCTGTCATCTAGGCTTTGTCGTCCCACTTACAATATAAAGCACAGGCAGAGCAGATTTAGCTTAATTCTTAAAGGCCCCCGGATTTTCAGAATGGTCAATGAGCATTGCTTTCAACTTAAAGTTACCAGCTGCATTATTACCTCCTAACAAGAGAGTCACCTGACCTTCGAACCAGGTATTGACGTCTCCTCTCTAGCTATGAAAGTCCTAGATGGCATCTTCTTCCAACAGAAGGCTGTTTCATCAACACTGAAAATCTGTTGTTCAATGTAGCCACTTTCATCGATGATATCAACTAGGTCTTCTGGATAACCTGCTGCAGCTTCTCCATCAGCACTTGCTGCTTCACCTGGCACTTTTATGTTATGGAGACCACTTCTTTTCTTAAACCTCATAAACCAACCTCTGTTACCTTCAAACTTCTGCAGCTTCCTCACCCCTCTCAGCCTTTGTAGAACTGAAGAAACTTAGAGCCTTTCTCTGGATTAGGCTTTGACTTAATGGAATGTTGTGGTTGGTTCAACCTTCTATCTAGAGCACTCAAACTTTCTTCCTATCAGCAATAAAGCTGTTTCACTTTTTTATCATTCACGTGTTCATTGTAGTAGCACTTTTAATTGCCTTCGAGAACTTTCTTTGCATTTATAACTTGACTGTTTGGCACAAGAGGCCTAGTTTTCAGCCCATCTTGGCTTTTGACATGCCTTCCTCACTAAGCTTAATCAATTCTAGCTTTTGATTTAAAGTGAGAGATTGCAACTCTTCCTTTCACTTGAACACTTAAAGGCCATTGTAGGGTTATTAACTGGCCTAACTTCAATATTGTTGTATCTCAGAGGATTGGGAGGCCTGAGGAGAGGGGAGAGATGGGGGAATGTTAGGTTGGTGGAGCAGTCAGAAGACAAGCAACATTTACTGATTAAGCTCACAGTATAATATAGGCACACTTTGTGGAGCCCCAAAACAGTTACGATAGTAACATCACAGATCACCATAACAGATATTATAATAATAACGAAAAAATTTGAAATCCTGTGAGAACTATCGAAATATGATACAGAGATATGAAGTGAGCACATGCTGTTGGAAAAATGGCACCAACAGACTAGCTCAACACAGGGCTCCCACAAACCTTCAATTTGTAAAATACACATTATCTGTAAAGCACAATGAGGTATGCCTGCTGTATATGCAGAATTAACACAAGACAATAACAACATAAAGGGGGAAAAGTAAAGGGATTTACATGGTGGTAAGGTTTCCACATTTCACTTCAAGTGGTAAAATATTGATTCTAAATAGACTGTGAAATGTAAGTATGTATAATTCCTAGAGCTACTAAAAAAATTGATAGTCAACAGTACAATAAATTAAAATGGAATAAAAATTTTCAAATAACCTAAAGAAAGAAGTTACAGAGGAACAAAACCAGAGGGAACAAACAGAAAATAAAATGTAGACCTAAATCCAACCATGTCAATAGTTCAAATATGTGAGATGCAGCAAAAGCATTATAATATTAAACTTCTTATATCAGAAAAGACAGGCCTCAAATCATTAATGTAAATGTCCAACTTAAGAAACAAGAAAAAGAGCAAAATACATCAAAAGCCAGCAAAATGAAGAAAATAGCAGAAATAAAACCGAAAACTGAAAAATAGATAAAAATCAATGAAACCAAAAGCTCATTCTTTAAAAGATCAATAAAATTTAAACCTCTAGCAAGACTGATGAAGTAGATAACCCAAATAGCTCTATAACTACTTAAAGAAATTGAATTTACAGTTAAAAGCCTTCCAAAAAAGAAATCTTCAGGCCCAGATAATTTCCCTGGTGAATCTACTAAATCTTTAAAGAATAACTAACACCAAATCAACACAATCTGTTCCAAAAATGGAAAATGAGCACTCCCCAAATCATTTTATGAGTCCAGCATCACCCTGATACCAAAATCAAAGATAGTACCTGAAAAGAACAAATTTACATACTGCTTTTTATCAAAATAAAAACAATGGTACATTCAATCATACAATGGAATACTGCTCAGCAATAAAAAGGAATGAACTAGTATTTCATTCAACAACTTGGATGAATCTTAAAGGCATTATACTTAGTGAAAGAAGTTAGTCTCAAAAGGTAACACACTACACAGATGCATTTATACGACACTGTTGAAAGGTCAGAACTACAGTGATAGAAAATTTGTTACCTGAGTAAGGGAAAGGTATGACTACAAAGATAGCACAAGGGATTTTTAGAGGGGTGATGGAACTATTCTGAATCCTGACTGTGGTGATGATGATACAAATCTATACATGTATTAAAATTCACAGACCTATACACCCAAAAAAGGTCAAGTTTACTGCATACAAATAATAAAATTTAAATTTTTTTTAAAAAGACTAACATGAGAGCAATTACAGACTAAAATGTAAATTGTTAACATTTTCAACAAAATGTTTTTGTTGAAAAAGAAACACATCTTTTTCACTGTCAACTTCATAGTCCTCAGTCTTTCCAATGGTTCTAACTATTGCCAATACATAAAAGACACCCAAATTATATTGCCACAGATGAGCCTGACAGAAGGTGTTTGAATTTTCTCTCTCTCCTTCCTGCATTTCTATAGCACTAAAAGGTCTGAGAAACAACACATATCCATAACCTGTGGACATACAGATACTAAAAGCAATAGGCACTATTTAACTCCACTAAATTCTAACACAGAGTTGTAGAAAGAGATGAATTCCAAGACCCTAGTGATGGGCCACTTTTTCATTGTCTGGGGGAGGAGATCTACTACAGCTGACTCACAGTTAGGGTACACTCTTATGTGACAGTTGTCCATATGGGAAGAATATATCTGCAATATAGCACTTTATAAAAAGAAAAATCAGTGCCTTCTATATGCCTGGATAGTTTACCATAAAAGAGTTTGATAAATCATAATATATGACAGGATTCCACCATCTCTCAAAGTGAGAAGCCATCATAAACAGTAGCATGTTATATGTCCTCCAATGTCATTATATTTATTCAATTTTTCTCCAATAACTCCACCCCGGCTTATGGAGGAGAGAATAGAAAGAGTTGATTACGTAATCTTCATACATCCTTGAGATTCTCATCCCCTTTACTAACATACAATGACATAACTAATTTAAATGGTAAAGTCAAACCTAAAGCTCTTACATTTGTTTTTATCCATCAGCAATTCCTCAATGCTTGTTACAGGTCCCCTGAAGGGAAGAGTTATACACATGAAAAGTACAGTTCATATGTAGAAGATTAAGCCTTATGCCTATTAGAGACAAAAGTAAAAGAACAGTGAGACATTATGGACTCATTTCACAACCTAACTCCCAAGAAGACTACAGGACCACTAAGGATCAACAGTACTGTATGCTCACATCTGGAGAGCAGAATAGCAAAGAAAGACTATAGAAGTGGAGGAAGAACTGGTGAATATTTATCCTTTTCTTTTAGCCAAAACAGGAAAACTCTATTTTTACTTTAACCCTTGCTGTTCCTTAGAAAGACTTCTGTGTCAAAAAGGCAATCCCTGTCCATCTATCCACCTCCCAAAAAAGGGAGATGGGAAAGTTAGGTAGGGCCCAGAAAACACTTGCAAATAAACAAATCTTAGTTCAGTTGTGCTGCTATAAAAAAAAAAATACCTTCGACTAGGTAATTTACAAATAATAGAAATTTCTCAAAGTTCTTGAGCCTGGGAAGTCCAAAATCAAGGCACCAGCAGGTTCAGTGTCTAGCGAGGGTCTCCCTGCTGGCACCTTGTTATTGCATCTTCACATGGCAAAAGGGATGTAGGGCAAAAAGGGCCCAGTTAGTTCCCTCCAGGCCTTATATAAAGCATTAATTTCATGGATGAGGGCAGACTCCTCATGGCTTCGTCACCTCCTAAGGGCACCACTTCTTAATACTGTTGCATTGGGGATTAAGTTTCAACATGAATTTTGGAAGAGACAAAAACATTCAATTCATAGCAAAATCCTAGAGAATTAAAGGAAGAGAATTATTGAAAATAAATGACCACATATAGGCCAGGTGTGGTGGCTCATGTCTATAATCCCAGAATCTTGGGAGGCCCAGGTGGGAAGATCCCTTGAGGCCAGGAGTTCATGACCAGGCTGAACAACATAGCAAGACCCAGTTTCTACAAAAACTTTAAAAATTATTAGCCGGGAATGGTGGCACATGCCTGTAGTCCCAGCTATTTGGGAGGCTGAAGCAAAAGGATTGCTTGAGTCCAGGAGTCTGAGGTTGCTGTGAGCTAGGCTGACATCATGGCACTCTAGCCCAGGGAACAGAGTGAGACTCTGTCTCAAAAAAAAAAAAATTTAAAAATTAGCCGGGTGTGGCAGGGCACGCCTGTAGGCCCAGCTACTTTGGAGGCTGAGGCAGGAAAATTGCTTGAGCCCAGAAGTTCGAGGCTGTAGTAAGCTGTGATCACACACCACTGCACTCCGGCCTGAGTAACAGAGCAAGATCTTGTTCAAAAAATAAATAATAATAATATAAATGATCACATACAAATGCTTATTACAGAAGAGTGAGAATGGATTTCATCTACAACAATAGGAAAAAAGGGACAATGTTCAAAACATTGTTTCAGAAATTTTACTCTGATTTAACAAGATATTTTAAGCCTTACATTATAGTTTCAACTCCAGAAATTAATCTCTTTTGCACAAATGCTATATGTTACTCTTTGATCCCTTGAGAAATGATCACTTTCTTCACATTAAGCCCTTACAAATTAGTGCAAACTGCTAATACAAAACTAAGATTGAAAAAAAAAAAGCAATTATTTTGCATAGTATAGGATATCTATTCTTTAGCTATGCCTATTATCTGAATTTCTTACACACAAACTCATCTTCCTAGGTAGTTCTCAGAGACAAATATGATTTTATTGTTACATAAATATATATATTGATGTGTCTACAATTGAATATTTTACACATAATTTAAAGAAGCATTTCGCAATCCTACTCTTATGAAATACTACCACTCTAATCAAGATATATATTACATACTATGTGAACTTAGGGAAAAAAGCACTCTTCAACGTTAGCATTAGACATTGGGATTTTTTGCCTAAATGTAATCATATTATACAAAAGCTACAAGTGCCCATAATCTGGATTTTTGGGTAAGCTTTTCATAACTATTTTAAGCTTCCACTCTCTAACAAGTCATATATTATCTCACTTGAATCTTATAGTACCTTGTGAAGGAGGTATCTCCTTTCTACATACAATGAAATTAGGTAACTTGTTCAACATCACAAACCCAGTAGTAAGTAGAATTGGAATCCATTAGCAATTTGCCAGGAAATAACACAATATTACTTCAAGTCACTGAAAATTAAAAGCATTCAAACAAGAAGTGGCAACACTCCTAATGATTCAGATGACTACAAAACTATTAAGCCAGGGGTGGGGAACCTTTTCATGTTGGAAGGCTGCGTTAATTTAGCTGTAATCAAACAAGGCCGCATTCAAGAAACTTCAATTAGAGACACTTTAAAATGCACATTACTTTGAAAAATCTATCTACTTAATAATTTCAAAAAAATGAAAACTATTTGTTCATTTTACAGTTAACTAAGCTTTTAATGACTTTGCTATGTCTGCTTTTTGTTGGAAAGCATTTGAATATTTGGTTGCAGCATGGAGGTCCCCAGTTTCAGCTCATCTTCCAGATGAATATGAGTCATTTGTGACCTTAAGGGCATCTTGATTTGGGTTAGGTAGGAGAATGTAGATTTGCAGCAACACGTGGTTGAAAAGCAAGAAAGCATTTTTTGGGCATGTTGCCAAAGGTATGGGTATTCTGCATTTTTCCATATTTCAATTAGATCTTTCTTAGTATCAAACAATGACTTTAAAATGTCATCTACTGGGAGCTCAATCAATTCCACCTGTAGTTCTTTAGGTGTCTTGGTGATATCAACTGGGTGAGACTGAAATGCTAATTTGAACGTGATGTCATGATTCTCAAACTTTCATTACAATCTCCAATTAATAGGTCTGTAACAGCTGCATATTTTCAAATGATTCGCAAATATCATCCTGCTCACCAAAGACCTTTGCTAACTGGGTAAAACATTCATTCAAAATCTTTTTGAAAAAGTGTTTTGACAAAAGGTAGTTTTTTCCAAAAAGCTTGCATTTTTTGCCACATATCATATATAGACTTAGTTTTACCTTGTAAAGAAATATTCAAGTCATTTTGATTTGACTTGGTATCGCACAGAAATGCTGCATTCCCACAGAAATCTTGTTTCAGTAATTCATATTACTGATTCTGTTCTTCATAAAATTTAACTATCTGTTCTCACAGAGAGAAAATTTGGCTAACCCCTGTCCCTGCGATAGCCAACACACTTTAAATAAGGCAAATCCACATTGAATACCTCATCCTTCAACTTTAGCATGTTACAAAACTGACAATGCCCTGTTGCATTTGCATATAGTTTTAAATATAGTTAACAATACTTATAACTTGTTGCAAAGTGTCACTTAAAATAGTAGCTTTGGCAGAGATTTTGCTGATGCAAGATACAATGAAAAGAAATGAGAGCACCTGGATCTGTTAATACTTTTTTATAATCTGTGCAATAAACCCTTCATGTTTTCCTGTCATGGAAGGTGTACCATCTGTACATACACTCACTAAATTTACCAAATTAAGTCTAACTTCATGACATTTATCTTGAAAGTTGTTGAAGATATCTATTACCCATGTTGTGTTCGCAAAAGTGCCCAAAGTGAGTAACTCTTTGCAGAAAAGAAAATCTTCTGTTATGATCCAAATGAAGTATAAAACCTGTGCAGTAGCCAGTAGTATCAGTTGACTCATCCAATGCTACTAAATTTTATATACATATATATACATATATATATATAGAGAGAGAGAGAGAGAGAGAGTTTCCTTTTAAAGTACTATATGAAGTTGTTCTGTTAAGTTGAAGGCTGCTAATCAGTCATGGTTCTCCTTGAAAGAGGCAGCTGTTTGTACTTTGAAATGTTATTAGGGTCTAAGCACCCTACAGCTTCAACAATGCATTCTTTCACAATTTCTGCATCACTGAATGGCTTCCTTTTTTTCCTAACTATATAAGCTACTTTATAATTTGTTTCAGTGGCATTATCTCTAGGTCTTATTGCTGCTGAAAGAACTGCTTTTGCTTTTGATCTCTTAATTTTTGCAATACAACCTTTCACACTTCTCCCTCTAATTTAAAATATTTGTGGTCCTTATGAGAATTATAATGCTGGTGAGCATTGAATTTTTTTCATGTTGATATTGCAGTACCACAAAGCAAGCAAATCATCTTATCTTTAGCACAAAAAAGGTAACACTGCAATTCCCAATCCTCATTAAAAAATCTATCTTCTTCCTTCAGCGTTCTCTTGGTCTTCTTTGACATGATGGGCTGTTAAGCAGACAGAATTAAAAAATACTCTCGAGCTGTACAACTATTCACAAATTCCGTCTCAAACAGAAACACAGTGCACCGTTGTCAAAAGCTGATAACAGACTGGCACACTCAATTCCCATAAACTCTCGCCAACCAGCCTCGTGTGGTAGTAGTGCCAGTCAGGCGGAGGAAGTCAGAACTAAATCATGAGTGTAGCAGCTGCCAATTTAGCCCTTATGGCTTACTAATGTTCTAATTGTGCCAGTCAATCTTGAAGGATTATTTCATTGAAACATACTTTATTCTTTGGTAGTTTAAATATGCTCATTTTAAAAATAAAATATAAAAGACAAACAAAAATGTATTAATAAAAATATAAGGATTTGTTCTGTAAAATCTGGATTCAGTCAAAGGCTATACTTAAAGACCTAGAAGGCCACAGGTACCCCACCTCCATGTTAAGCTGTTTTCTGCTCTAGTCATCACTATATTACCAGGATCCAGCAGCATGCCTTCAAATGAGTGCCCCAAAAACAGCTTCAAATTAATTATTTATATATGTTTAACAACCACAGCACATATTATTTGTAGGCATGGTTCTAAATGTGTGTACTCTCTCTATATATACATATATGAGATATATATGTTAACCAGTATAATCACTAAGATTCTGAGAGATTAACTTCATTTTATAGTGATATTGTCATTACCCTCATTTTATATTGGAAACACACCTAGCAAGTAGAGGAGCTGGGACTGAAATCCAAGTAATCTGGCTCTACAGGGCTCTTAATCATGACACTAAACTACCTAACACTGACATAAGGATTTCTATAAGGGTCATAAGTCATCCAACAACTCACCTGAACACCACTTTCTTATGGTATTTAAGTAACTATTTAAGTAACATTTACCTAAGTCCAGTGGTAATAGCAGATAACCCCATCTCTTGTATTAATGGCTTTGTCCTAAGGGTGGCTAGGTGGTAGCAGTGGAATAGGTGTCTCTAAGTCTGAGATAAGCCTCATTTTTCTGGGTTTTTCCAGCCAAAGGAACCAGGATAAGGGGATAAGGGGAAAATTCTGGAAAGGAGAGGGTCTGATGAAGGGGATTCCCTTATTCTCGATGTGAGCCAATGTAAGTCCTAGCTGAGCTACACAAGTATTCAGCTAGCATAGGATACACCCAGAGCTGTGCAGCAAAGGCTTTGAAAACTGAACTGAGGCTGGACTATCATTCCCAAACGGCAAGATGAAATTTATAGTTTGAACCTAATGGGCTGTTTGCTAAAACAAAGCAACATTCTCCAGAGGATTACTGCAGGACCCAGAGTCTACACAACATAATACTGTCCAGGATAATCCAAAATTAGTGGACATACAAAGAAAGCACCAGGAAATGCAGCCAATTCTCAAGGGAAAAGACAATAACTGCCAACCCCAAGATAACCCATATACTGGAATTATCAAGAACTTTAAAACAGCTATTATAGCTATGCTCCATGGAGAAAAAATAAATACTTCTGAAACAAATAAAAAGACTGAAGTTCTCAACATAGAAATAGTAACTATAAAAAGAAATGGAAATTTAAGAACTAAAAAATACAGTGTCTAAAACAAGGACTCAATAACAGAACAGAAATGCAAAGGAATGAGTTGAATGAATGTGAAGCTAAATGTACAATCTGAATCTAATCATAAAGAAATACCAGGCAAACCCAAATTGAGAAACATTTTAAAATAAAACCTATAATCTTTAAAAAGTATCAAGGTCATGAAAGTCAATATAAGACCTTCTAGGTTGAAGGAGTCTAAAAAGGCATTACAATTAAATGCAACACAGAATTCAGAATTGAATTCTTCTTTTTTTTTTTTTTT